>JARGCV010000223.1:4564000-5216000 GCA_034064705.1 Bothrops alternatus
TGCTGGTGATTCCTCGGAGCTTGGTTAGGCCGGACGGCCTCATTCTGACTGCGTCATTGCCACGAGGCATCAACTGAAGCAGGTGGCGTTCCGGATCGCAGCGGAGGCTGCGCGACGCAACAGCAAGTTTATACTGCTTTTTTAGGGGGAAAGAAAGACCCTATTTGAACATTGAGCTCCCTCAGAGTCCTCCTCAATCCGGGCAGGCCTAAATAGCCTTTCTGTTGAGCGTTTCTTGGCGCGGTCGCCATTTTGAGAGGAGGAATTTGCGGCTGCCATTTTGAGAGCATTAACAGGCGCGGCCACCATTTTGAAGGGACCTCGTGTACCTCAGGGGTACTGCTGGGCCTGCTTTCCAACTTGTCTCAGCCTGCTGTATCAGGCTTCTAACGGGGAGACTTACTCCAGCGGTCTTTCAGGGCCACAATTCTTTACATTATTGAAGGGGATATCAAACAAAAGGGTGCAGCCGCCATTTTGGATTTCATTAGTTGACCCTATCTATTCATTACAACACAAATTCTATTTCTTCCTGTATCAACTGCAAGGGGGAATTATAATTAGAATCCACCTGTTCCAATTAGTTTGTGGCACTGTGCCGCAAGGCCTAGACAGGCAGTTCTAGGGGACTGTCTGGCTGTTTGCCATTGCTGTTGTACAGAGTGCGGGAATTTCCCTCTCTGACAACCAGATCTGCGTATTGGCTTCCTCCCATTCCTGGACATCTCCTACCCAGAATATCCAGGGTGCAATGGCAGACAGTGCAACTCCTCAGACATCACAGGGCTCTGATGTTCCCCCTGCACAAAGAAAATGCAGATCATCTGATTTGGACATGGGGGGGGGGAGAAAAAACCCAAGGCAAAGGCCTCATCCTCAAAAGAGCCCTCCAAAGCAGCTGAGCAAGAGGCCTCAAGGAGACATCAGGCGCTGGAGAGGGAGTTCTTCAGAGCTCAAAGGCTCATGTCCAGTAAGCAGAAGTGGTTCCCCCTGTTTCACTGGACCGCTCCCCATTTGAGCCTCAATTCGCACCTTCCCATGATGCCCCTAGGGCATGGTCTCAGGGGGAAATTGAATAGGTTGGTCCCACTCTTTCCTCTTCTTCCACTACACAACAGGCCCCTGAAGCCACGTATACTCCCACTGCAGCTGGAGTTCGTTCTGCAGACCAACAGGACATATGGTCGGACCAGTTCCACGCATTCATGCACTATGCGTTCGCACAATTTATGGCTTCCTCCATGGGTCAACGGCCCTCGCAGGTACCACCTCCTCCACCCATACCTCTACCTCAAACAGGGCTGTTAACCGGTTCTGGCAATTCTGAGACATCCTCTCAGTTAGTTGAGGAGGGGTCCGTGGACCTTGAGACAGCTGACGTGCCCATGTCAGAGGACGAGGAGGCAGGGCCGGACCTGGCGCCGACATCTGGCCTCTTTGATCCTTCCCTATTTAGGTCATTACTCATGAAGGCCTGTACCATGACCAACCTTACTCCTGAACAGGAGCCTAAACCATCTACCTCCACCACACCACACAAGAATCGAATCCCTTGTTTTCAGAGCAAGTAGTGGAGGAGAAACAAATTCCTTGCCCCAATGTCTTCCGCACCACGGTGGAGAAACAGTGGTCTTCACTGGCCACCCTACCTTCTCCCAATAGCACTGAAAAGAAGCTTTTCAATGTTTCTTCTTCATTTTCTTCCCTCTTGGAGGTGCCTACTCCACTAACTTCATTGTTCTCTACATCCACAATTCCAGGAGATATGGCAGAGGCCCTAAAAGTGGAGGACAAGAGGTTCGTGTTTTCTCTTCGCAGACCTCACCAGGCCTCGGCATGGGCGATTAAGGCGACAACATCTTCATCCTTTTTTGCAAGGGCATCCATCATGTGGCTCCGCGAACTCCAGGCCCTCATTCCTCCTGATCAGGTGTGAGCACACCAGACGTTGGGAAAATTAGTTGCAGTGTCTGAATACATGACAAACGCATCACTTCACTAAGCCAGGTACTCCGCCAGATTCATTGCGGCCACAGTCTCATCTTGCAGGCTGCTGTGGTTGAAACAGTGGTGGGCCGACTTGAAATCCAAGTGGTATCTATCGACAGCCATGTACAGTGGAACACATCTGTTCGGCCCAGTTCTCGAGCTGTACCTTATAGAGGGAAAAGACAAGCTCAAGGTTCTTGCGCACCCCTCTAAGAGGTCGGATAGAAGGCCTCAGCAGGACTTTCGTAGACAGCCCTTCCATGCAGGAGGTACCTGGGAGTGGAGGCAGCCCTTTCGGGCTGGGCAGTCCTGGGAATGGCCCAGAGGTTCTCGTTCCTTTCCCCTCAGAGAGGATCGACAGCAGGACCGCCAAAACCCTGGAGCCAAGGGTCAATTCCAGTCCAAACGTCCCTTCTGTGGCTCTGGGAGTCATCCTTACAGACGGACCAAGTGACGCCAAGGAGGACTCTCCTATAGGCGGTCGCTTGTCACTGTTCATCGACATTTGGGAGGTCACCACCACCGACTCTTGGGTGAGAGATACCATAAGACACGGCCTCCCCCTAGAATTTTTCTCCATTCCTCCAGACCGCTTTCTACAGTGCCCCACCTCAAGAAACGCAGCCAAGGCCGATTTGGTATCCATGGCCATCTCCCATCTGCTAGAGATAGAGGTCATAGAGCCGGTACCTCTGGAACAGAGAGGACTGGGGTTTTACTCCATTCTGTTTGTGGCACTCAAAGCCTCGGGGGGATGGAGAGCGATATTGGACTTAAAGGGTCTGAACTACTTCTTGACCTACAAGAGGTTCAAGATGCAGACCCTCAAGTCCATTCTAGCCAGCATCAGGAAGGGATTTTCTTTCCTCCATAGACCTGACGGAGGCGTATCTACACGTCCCGATCCTCCCAGAACACCGCAGATTCCTCCGGTTTTATTACACGCACCGGCATTACCAGTACAAGGCTGTACCCTTTGGTCTTTCCTCAGCCCCATGGGTATTCACAAAGATTTTGGCGGTCTTGGCAGCCCATCTCAGGTTGATCCCGGTGCGCGTACAATGTTATCTGGACGACAAGGCCTATCAGTATCTGCAAATTGCAGTTTGGAGGCTTCTGAAGGATTGCGAGAGCAGGCTGATTCTCGCAGTGCTTTGGCAGACTTCTTCAAATCATGTGATTTGGAGAAGGCGGCTTCCAAATGATCATGAGAATGGAGCCTACTTGGAGAATGATGCAAAACAGCCTCCATTAAGAAGACTGGTTGCTCCTGTCAGCAACTGGAGAAAAACAGTGAAGGTAAGTAGGGTCTTTGTATACATTTGTGAAAGAAAAACTAGTTAACAAGTTAAACAACAGCAAAGTTAAATTTCAAAGCACCCTGTTAACAGTCTGTTATTGTAATTTACTCATAGAAAATCTACATGGTTTCCTATTTACCACAAATCACCACAATCATTATCTCTGAGTCCAGAATCAAATAGTGAAACCTTTCCTTTGGTTTTTAATTGGGAATTTTACCAACAATTGTATCTCATTTCCAAAGTTCATAAGTCTCTGTTGTAAATATCTCTGCCACATATATTGTTGAATACTTATCCTTGACAACACAGCATTCCTCTTGCCAAGAAAGTCCAGCCCATCTTTCGTCATATCCATTATCTTGGAATTTGTTATATTCATATCCTTTCAGTCTTTTTTGGCAAACCAAACCCTTTCTTCACATCTGAGTGCAACAGATCAAATTCTGATTCCTCAAATTGCAAATCAGGTCCAACTGTTATTTCCTCCTTTTGGATATCATCTTGAGTTTGCTAAACTGTTACTGACCCATCAAATTTTTTGTTTATGTTTTCAAATAAAACCCATCAAAAATTAAGAGATAAATATCAAGGCTCTTTTTTTAAAAAAAAAGCTAGAAAGAGCAATATTTATAGCATAATCCTATGTAAATGTAAACACACTCCTTATGGTTAAATAGTAATTGAGGCTCAACCCTGACAAGACGGAGTGGCTGTGGGTGATGTCTCCCACGGACATTTCAATCTGTCCTTCCATTACCCTGGGGGGTAATGTTATAAACCCCTTGGAGAAGGTGCGCAACTTGGGAGTCCTCCTCGATCCACGGCTGACATTGGAACATCATTTGTCGGCTGTGGTGAGGGGGGCATTTGCCCAGGTTCGCCTGGTTCACCAGTTGTGCCCTTATTTGGATCGGGAGTCTCTACTCACAGTCACACATGCCCTTGTCACCTCGAGGATCGACTACTGCAATGCTCTCTACATGGGGCTACCCTTGAAGAATGTTCGGAGACTACAATTAGTGCAAAATGCAGCTGCGCGAGCAATTGTGGGCCTTCCACATTGTGCCCACATTTCGTCAACCCTCCGCATGCTGCATTGGTTGCCTATTGGTCTCCGAGCGCAATTCAAAGTGTTGGTTATTACCTATAAAGCCCTTTATGGCATTGTACCAGGATACTTACAGGACCGTCTTCTGCCACATACTTCCCTTCGACCGGTGAGAGCGCACAGGGTCGGCCTCCTCCGGGTCCCGTCCTAGGGGGAGGGCCTTCTCTTTTGTGGCGCCCACCCTCTGGAACCAACTGCCCCCTGAAGTCCGCATTTCCCCCACTCTCCCGGCCTTCCGGAAGAATCTAAAAACTTATCTATGCCGGCAGGCCTGGGGATGACTGTGATTGTGTGTGACTGATGAATGTGTTTGAGGGGTCTTTTTAAATGCTTGTAGATTTGGTTTTAGATTTTTGAAATGTTGAGATGTTTGTTTTTGTTTATGTTGTTAGCCGCTCCGAGTCCTTGGAGAGGAGCGGCATAAAAATCTAATTAAAATAAATAAATAAATAAATAATTTTGTATTTAACAGTAAACAAGGAACAGAGAAAAGAAGTTGTAAAAATCCAGCAAGGGGTTATAAAAGAGGTCAAAAGTCAACTAGTTATAAATCAAGAAATTGTAAAGTTCCAAAAAGTGCAGTTAAACATATGCTTAAGAAAGATGAGCAACTGATGGGAAATTGTGTTGAGACCAGACCTTCCGATTGCTCCTTACTAAGGGTCCAGCTCCCTTTTCCATCTATCACAATCGTCCAAACGTCATCTTGGGTTCTTCCTAGTCTCCCCTTGAGAAAACTGGAAACAAAGCCAACAAATAAGCAGTAATCATCTTAGCACGAGTTGAACCAGTTGTTATATGCCTATGGGTTGATATACCTATCCTGTTAAGCTGGACTGATTCTATATTACAATTATCTTCATACTCCTCTGTAAATTAGTGTTACTCTTGACACTTGGCCGAATTCACAAGAAGCAGAGAATTCTCTGGCATTGTAAACATGGAGTGAGATTGGGTTTACTAGTCTATTTTTTACTAATATTCAGATGACAGAAGGTTGTAATCTGTAAGCTCAATGACCAACTTGGTTTTAGATTAACTCCTAATTTGTTTTGTCAAGATGCAGTCTTTCTGTATTTGTAGTTCTATATTCACTAAAATATTTAATAATTTTTGCAAATTTAATAAAATGGATATAAAAATTGTATTAATGTTTTAAAAGCAAACTGTGATATTTAAAATATTATTTCCCAGTAAACAATTATTCAATTTACCGTAGACACTTGTGGATTTCCTGATACATCATTACAGTTTACAGTCATTTTACTTTATCTGTAATGAAGCCACATTTGCAGAATTGAAACAATCACTTGAAGAGTATTGAAAACCGTGAGCTTTCTACAGCATTTGAATTTAAATAAGAATAAAACATTAATTTAGGGAAGACCATGAGTTGATAAAAAATACTCCTGTTTTCACTGTTTATATTGTAGTTTATAAGAACTAGGAATTGTAAGAAATGACCTAATGTTTAATCCTTGCTTCAAACTCAAAATCCATTCTTTTTTTTAACTACTGTAAATATTACAGTATTAAAAATAAATGAATCTTGTGTGGTTAAAATGCTTAATTGCAATCTAAATAGTTCTATTGTAGTATGATTTATTAATTGAATTAATTCATTTCTTACTGAGGTGATGAATCCCATTTCTTAAAAAAATGTACATATGAAATAAAGATTTTCAACAAGTATATGATTTTTTTCCTAACTCATTGAACAAAACCAGTCAAAATGTAGCACATTTAAACATGTGTTTCATAGAAGAAGTATTCAATGTATTTTAGATTTTAAATTCACAAGTTTAAAAATTCATTTTGACAAGATCATTTTCAGCTGCTGTTTTTAAGATAGATCTGTAATAGGGCCTTATTCAACTGGGATCTCATTGTCAATAAGAGAGTCAAGGTAGCATGAATTACTGAGATCTGGCTCGGTCCAAAAAGGGTGTGTGCGTGGTCATTTCAGAGATAAGCCCAGCTGATTTCCAGGTGTGCATTACCAGAGACCTCATGGCAGGATGATTTTGTAGCAGTTGCTATCTAGGAATCTCTTATGGCTTTCAGGTGTGTTGCTCTACAGATCACTGGATAGGAAACTTTGTTCATTAAGTTGGACTTTAGGGAGCAGTTTGGGTTGGTGATGTTTTACCAGCCTCCCTGCTGCACGGTAACCGCCTTGCCTAAGCTTCTTAAATCTATTTTTGGTTAATGGTAGAGTTTCCTAGACTTGTGGTCTTAGGGGATCTCAAGCTATCTACTCTAGGAATGAAGCTGAGGAGAGTTCATGGCCACAGGTCTATCACAGATCATCCAGACCCCAACACTGGACAGTGATCCTACTCCTAATTGGGTGTTCTTATCGAGCAATGGGTTTGTGAATTGAAATTGGAGGAACTCTCAGTATCTCATCATGGACAGATCATACCCTGATTACCATGAAATTATCTAGCACTCTGTCCATTGTGGGTAGACCAATTAAATTGGTCCACCACTGGTGACTGATGGACCCAAATGGGTTTCAGAGGGAGCTGGGATCTGTTCCTGATGGTCTGCTGCATAGTCCATCTGAAGCCCTGGTTGCTGCTTGAAATAGGGTGTCAGCCAAAGTTTTGGAGTGGATCATGCTCATGCAACCTCTCCCCTCTTGTGGGTCCTGTTGCATCCCATGGTTCATGGAGGAGTTGAAAAGAGAGAAGAGACATCCAGAGAACTGTGAGTGAAGGACAAACTCAATATGGATTAAAACCACTATTAAGCCCTGCCTTATGGCAATTAGGGCAGTGAAGAGTCCACTTCTTTATTCTTATGACCATGGATTCCCATCCTGCAGCCCTCTTTTGAATGACTCATGTAGATGGGGCTTGGAGAGTCTCATTTAGAGATGGAAGAATTTGCTCAGTATCTTCTTTTTTTAATTATTTTTCACTTTACAGAAGATGAAATACAAAATACATTTTTTCCTTAACAGTACTGTGTCCTATATCTCTTACATATATTTACAATTATTTACATTACTTCTCATACTTTTTTATTCCTCAGTTCTAACCAATTGTAACACTTGTCCCATATCTCATAAAATTATGTTGCTTCCTTGTCTTTTATTTCTAGAGTAAGTTTGTACATCTCAGCACATTCTAATATCTTGTAAATAATCATGTCATTTGTTGATATATTTTCACATTTCCAACATTGTGCATATGCAATGCGTGCTGCTGCTATTATGTGTACAATGATGTATTGAAGTTGTTTTTTCATCTTTGGATTAATTATACCTAATAAGAATAATTCGGGTTTGAGTTCAATTCGTTCTTTTGTTATTTCCTGTATCCATCTCCTTATCTGCTCCCAATAAATCTTTGCTTTGGGGCATTGCCACCACATGTGATAAAATGTTATCTCTTTGTTTTTGCAGTTCCAACAGTCTGGATTCATGTTTTTGTATATCTTAGCCAATCTCATCAGTGTTAAATGCCATCTATAGAACATTTTATATTAGTTTTCTTTATATGCAGTTGACAGTGTTAATTTGCAATTTTTGTTCCATACTCTTTCCCATTCTTCTAATTCTATATTTCAGCCTATATTTCGTGCCCATGCTATCATTGGACCTTTTACTATTTCTTCTTCCAATTCTACCTCTAGTAAATGTTTGTAGGTTTTTTTTAAAAAAAAATCTTCCTTGCCTGTCAATATTTTGTCCAATTGCTGTGGTACCTGATTTATTCCATATTCTTCCATATCTTTGCTATATTTTGATTGTATCTGTAAGTATGGCCACCAATCAAAAAATTATTCCCTGTTCTTTTAATTCCTCCCTTGATCTAAGATTTCCTTGATTATCTACTAATTTTTTGTATCTTGTCATCTTTTTTTTTGTCCAGTGTGTTTGGATGGATCATTGCCTCCATTGGTGAGGCCCAATTTGGTATTTTCGTATAATATTTCTTTTTAACCTTTTCCCACGTCCAAATCAGCGCATCTCTTATCTGGTGCCTGTAAAAGTATGTGTGTGACTTCTTGTATTTTCCCCATAGAAAGGCATGCCAACCAACTTGTAAATCATATCCTTCGATCGTTAAAACCCTTTTATTATCTAAATTTATCCAATCCCTAATCCAAAGTAACCCCGCTGCTTGGTAATAAGTTTTCCATTTTGGAAGCCCAAGGCCACCTTTACTTCTACTATCCTGTAACGCTTTAACATTTATTCTTGCTTTTTTACCTAACTATATGAATTTATTGATCATTTTGTTTAATTCCTCAAAAAAAATTCTCTAATTTTATTGGGACTGTCTGAAATAAATATAATAATTTTGGTAGAATATTCATTTTGATCACAGAAATCCTTCCTAACAATGATAGTTGTAATTTTCCCCAAATCTCTAGATTTTTTTTCATTTGTAATATCAATTTTTTTATAGTTATCTTCTTTTATTGAAGAATATCTTATAGTAAGCCAAATTCCTAAATATTTAATCTTTTTTACAATTTGCAATCCCAATTTTTTTTCTAATTTCCTTTTTTGTTTTTCAGTTAAATTTTTTACTAACTTTTTAGTCTTTTCTTTATTAATTTTTAATCCTGCCACTTTCCCATATTTTTCTAATTCATTCATTAGGATATTTACTCTCTCAAGTGGTTCCTCTATAAAAAACACCAAATCGTCTGCAAATGCCTGTGTCTTATATTCTTCTGTTTTAACCTTTAATCCTTTTATCTCTTTATTAATTCTGCTTTGGGTTAGTAGCACTTCTAAGGTTAAAATAAAAAGTAGAGGTGACATTGGGCATCCTTGTCTTACTCCTTTATTTATTTCAAATTTCTCTGTGTTATCCCCATTAATTATCACTCTAGCCCAGCGGTTCTCAACCTTTTTTAGGTCGTGACCCCTGATCTGTCAAGCGCTGCGCATGTGTGGTGCTGCCTCCTGCACCACGCATGCGTGGTGCTGCCCCTTTCGCCGGCCGAGGTGTAGGCTGCCGCCCATTTGGGGCGGCGGCAGGCAGGCCCAGGCGCTCCTGGGCAGCCGCAGCAGCGACAGCGCAGGGCGACCATGGGCTGGACCACCAGCTGGCCCAGCCCAAGGGAGGTAAGCCACCCGCCGGGCCCCACGCATGCCAAAAACTCTCCCTGCGCCCGCTGCTGCCCCGCTAGCCTTACCTTCGCTGCTGCCCATTTGGGGCAGCGGCAGGCTGGGCGGCTGCGGCAAGCAGCAGCAACAGCGCAGGGTGACCACCGGCTGGGCCACCAGCTGGCCCAGCCCAAGGGAGGTAAGGCACCTGCCGGGCCCCATGTGCGCCAGCTGCCCTCCCTGCGCCCGCCGGCCTCCCACCTCCCACCCCTGGCCCTCTTTTACTTACATTTTTAGTAGTTGCTCAGCAGGGAGGGGTGGAAAGTTCCGGACCGCTCGCCTTCGCTGCAGACAACGTGCAGCACCGTTTGCAGACTGGGACTTTTGGCGGGCTCAGCAGGGCAGAGACAGCCTGGACAATTCCTATTGGCATTTGAAAGCCAATAGAATTAGATTCTATTCAAGAGAGTCTATTCTATTGGCTTTCAAAAGCCAATAGAATAAGAGGGAGTAGCACAGCTAAGGAAAAGGGGGAAAAATGGCATAGCACAGCTAAGGAAAAGGGGAAAAAATGGCGGACTGCATTGTTTGGCGACCCCCGTGAAATGGTCGTTTGACCCCAAATGGGGTCGCAACCCACAGGTTGAGAACTGCTGCTCTAGCCTTTTGTATCTTGTATATTGCCCTTATCATTTTCTCAAACTTCCCTCCGAATTTCATATCTTCTATCTGTTGGAACATAAACTGCCAATTAAGGTTGTCAAATGCTTTTTGGGCATCTAAAAATATTAATGCTACCTGTTTTTCTGAGTGTACTTCATAGTATTCTAGGACATTTAACACCGTTCTCATGTTATTCCTAATTTGTCTTGTAGGTAAAAAACCATTTTGATCCGAATGTATTATTTGATTTAATATGGATTTCAATTGTTCTGCAATTATAGTTGTAAAAATTTTATAATCTGAATTCAATAACGAGATTGGTCTATAACTTTTTATCTGTTTGGGGTCGGTACCTTCTTTTGGAATAAGAGTTATATTTGCTTCTACCCAGGAGTCTGGTAATTTGGCTTTCTCCAACAGATCATTGTATACATCTAATAATGTCGTTTCCAAATCTTCATAGAGAGTCTTATACACCTCCCCTGGTAGACCATCTGGCCCCGGGACTTTATTATTTTTTTGTTTTTGCACTGCATTTCTTAATTCCATAGCTGTTATTTCCTTGTTCAATATTTCTCTCTGTCCTTCTTTTAATTCCGGCAGACCATTAACCTTTTAAATATTGTTTTATATTCTCCTCCTCTATTTCCTCTTTTTTGTATAGTAACTCAAAATAGTTCTGAATTATTTTTTTCTTTTTATCCATTTTGTAATTGCAACTCTCCATTTTCGTCTTGTAGTTCCTGAATAAATCTTTTTTCCTTCTCTTTTTTTAATTTATAAGCAAGCCACCTCCCAGGCTTGTTTGCATGTTTGAAAAAATTTTGTTTAGCTACTTTCAATTCTCTTGCCATTTCCTCTTGTTTTACCATATTCAATTTAACCAAAACCATTTCCGCTTTAATCATTTCTTCCTGGGGCTCCCTTTGTAATTTAGATTCTAATTTTTTAATCTCTTCCTGAAGTATGTTTTGTGTTTGCCTTTTCACCTTATTCTTTCTAGCTGTATAAGCTATTGCTATGCCTCTCAAATATGCTTTAGCAGTATCCCATATAATTTGTAGTGATGTTTGTTGTTTTGTGTTTTCTTTAAAGAATAATTCCATTTCTTTTCTAATCCTTACAATAAATTCTTTTTCCTTTATTTATTTATTTATTTATTTATTTATTAATCAAATTTCTATACTGCCCCTCTCCCGAAGGACTCGGGGCGGTGTACAGCCTAAAATTTAAAAAACATATAAATATACAAAATTTAAAATAATTAAAAATGAATTAAATAATTTGGCCAAAATCCCCATTTAAAACCCAAGACATACAAAGCTTAAAATCTTAAAAATACTCAGTCCCCCTAAAACATTTTGACCCTATTGGAACCGAAGCTTCTATGCCAGGCCGGCCTGTCGAAAAAGGAATGTTTTTAGTTCCCGACGGAAGGTGCGTAAATCTGTTATTGTACGGAGTTCGGGGGGGGAGCTCGTTCCATAACGTGGGAGCTCCCACAGAGAAGGCTCTCCCCCTGGGGGTCGCCAGCCGGCACTGTCTGGCCGACGGCTCCCTGAGGAGGCCCTCTCTGTGGGAGCGTACCGGACGGCGGGAGGTATTTGCTGGCAGTAGACGGTCCTGTAAGTATCCGGGTCCGATGCCATGGAGCACTTTAAAAGTGGTCACCAACACCTTGAACCGCACCCGAAAGACCACCGGCAACCAGTGCAACTCACGCAGGAGCGGTGTTACGTGGGAGCGCCACGACGCTCCCATCACTACCCGTGCGGCCGCATTCTGGGCAAGTTGGAGCTTCCGGGTGCACCTCAAGGGGAGCCCCATGTAGAGAGCATTACAGTAGTCCAGCCTGGAGGTCACAAGGGCATGAGTGACTGTGCGTAGCGAGTCCCGGTCTAGGAAGGGACGCAACTGGCGCACCAGGCGAACCTGGTAGAACATCCTCCCGGCCACGGCCGTCAGATGGTCCTCTAAGGACAGCCGTGAGTCCAGGAGGATTCCCAAATTGCGAACCCTTCCTGTGGGAGCCACTGTTTCGCCCCCAATACACAGCGATGGAATCAGCTGACTGTACCGGGACGACGGTAACCACAGCCACTCGGTCTTGGAGGGGTTGAGTTTGAGTCCGTTTCTCCCCATCCATACCTGCACGGCCTCCAGGCACTGGGTCAGCACGGCAAGGGCATCGTTGGGGTGGTTCGGCGTGGAAATGTACAGCTGGGTATCATCAGCGTACTGGTGGTACTCCACGCCAAAACCACGGATGATCTCACCCAGCGGCTTTACATAAATGTTGAACAGTAGAGGCGAGAGAACCGACCCCTGAGGTACCCCACATACGAAGGGTTTCGGGGTCGACCTCTGGCCCCCTGTCAACACAGACTGCATCCGGCCAGAGAGGAAGGAGGAGAACCACTGCAAAACAGTGCCTCCTATGCCCAGCCCCTCCAACCGTTGCAGCATGATACCATGATCGATGGTATCAAAAGCCGCCGAGAGGTCCAATAGCACCAGAACAGAGGAGCAACCCCTGTCTTGGGCCCGCCAGAGATCATCCACCAACGCGACCAATGCTGTTTCCGTGCTGTAGCCAGGCCTGAAGCCCGACTGGAACGGATCAAGATATGACGATTCCTCCAGGTGCTGCGGGAACTGTCGGGCAACCACACTCTCAACAACCTTCGCAAGAAAGCGAAGGTTGGAGACGGGACGGTAGTTTGATAAAACAGCTGGATCCAGGGCAGGCTTCTTGAGGAGGGGTCTCACCACTGCCTCTTTCAAGGCAGCGGGAAAGACACCCTCACTCAAGGAAGCGTTGATAATTGCTCGGAACCAGCCTCGTACCACCTCCCGGGAGGCCAGCGCCAACCAGGAGGGGCACGGGTCCAGTAAATGTGGTCGCCCTAAGTCCCCCCAGCAACCTGTCCACGTCCTCGGGGGTCACAGGGTCAAACTCAACCCAAATTTAAAATTTGAGCGTTTAGTGTCCACTTTCTCCGTACTTTTTTCTGACCTGTCCAAACTATTTTCAGAGGGTTATGGTCAGCCCATGAATTTGGCATTATTTCTATTGTTTCCAAATCTTGTCCTACCTCCCCATTCATCCATGCCATATCCAACCAAGACCACGATTTATCTGGATTTGAGAAAAAAGTGTATTCCTTTTTTATGGGATTCTGTTTCCTCCATTGATCAGATAAATTGAATTCATGTGCCATCTCAAAAAATGTCCTTGGTAATATTTTCCTTTTTTTAAAAAAAATTTCATGTTGCTAATATAATCCTTTTTTTACATTCACTACCGCATTGTAATCTCCTATTATACAAATATTTCCTTGTCCAATTTCTATAAGTTTTTCATGTAGGTTTTTATAGAATTCTTTTTGATTCTCATTTGGAGTATAAATTGTCACCAACAGCCATGATTTCTGTTCAGTTTGTAATTCTATTATTAGCACCCTTCCATTTGTGTCTTGATATTTTAATTTGGCTTTTAATTCTTTTCCTAATATAGACTGCTATTCCTCTCTGTTTTTGTTCTATTAGTGCCGTGTATAGTACTCCTAATTTCAGAAATTCCAAATATTTTCTGTGTTACTCTTTTATGTGTACTTCTTGTAGACAAGCTATATCTACACCTTGTTTTACTAATTTTGTTAATATTTGTTTTCTTTTAGCTGGTGCATTTAATCCATTGACATTGATGATATTAATCTAATCTCCTCTTCCATTATTTTACTTGTGTGTTTGTCTTGCTCTCAAACCTACTCTTCTTTCTTTCCTTTGTCTTTTTACCTCCTTTCTTTCTATCTTTCTTTCTCTTTCTTTTAACTCCTGTTGCTGGTCTTCTTGACTTGTAGATTCTAATTCTGATTCTTCTTTATTACTATTCTCTTCTTCATCCCCTTCTAACTGTTCTTAGAATTCTATTGTCTTGTCTAAGCTATCTATTTTAATCTTTCTCTCCTGCCATGTTATCAACATCCCCTCTGGGATTAACCATCTAAATGGTATGCTTCTTTTAATTAGATGTGCAGTGAGAAATCTATAATCCCTTCTCTGTTCTCTCACTTTCTTTGAGACTTGTTTTAATGTTTGTATTTCTATGCCTTTATAGATCACTGGATCTTCTCTTGTAATCTTGTATATTATGTCTCTAACTCTTTTTCTGGCGAATCTTATATGTACTTCTCTTGGGAGTCTATTACGTCGGGCATAGTTCGTATGGATTTGGTACAGCTCGTCTATCTCTAACAATACCTCTTGCTTATCCCTTTGTAGCTTCACCTATCAATTCTACCATAATGGCACCCAAATCCTCTTCCTTGTCTTCCACCACGTTTTGAAATCTTAGATAGAATGCCGCTCTATCCATTTCCAAATGTATGATCAATTCTTCCATTTTTTTGTTGATTCCCATCAATTTTTATCTATTATATCAACTTTTTTCCCTATTTTATCCAATTCTACTTCTACTGTCTGAATTCTTTTTTCATTTTTCTCAATTGTTTGTTGTATCGTTTCAATCTTATTATCTAATTTATTCATATCCCCTCTCATTTCTATGTGATTCTTAGACATTGTCTCCTGCATTTTTAGCATTGTTTCCTGAATAGTTAGTAGTATTGTCTGCATGGTTTGCATATTTGACATTATACTTTGTTTTTCGGTCCCCATCATTCCTTCTATTGTTCTCTGCCCTGATGGGATGAAGGTGTCAATGCTAGACTTGATATTTTTTTCCCTGTTCTCAATGTTGTCATTTTAATATCCTATTTTTCAAATACTTCTATTCGGAATATCTCTTTATTTAGCCAACAACCTATCTAACTTTATACTTTTATTCTAGACTTACAATTCTTCTTTCTCTCCTTTTCTAGATCTGTATCTACTTTCACTATACACCCAGACCTCTCTTCTCCTTCTCCAACCCTCTGAACTTTCTTTTCTCTTTCTTACTTGACACACAGTCTCTCTAGGACTCCAGATTTCTTCTCCTATCGTATATCGTCAACCATCTGTCGGAATATCCGTTCCTATCCCTCACCACCGTATCACGTCCTCTCGCCGTCTCCTTCACTTTCCAAACTTTCCGCACTTCCCAAATCTATCTCCTCCGTTCTCCTCTGACCTCACTTTCTCCAATCTTCTACGATGTGCTACTTCTCCAAATTTGACACACGGTCTCTCTAGGACTCCAGATTTCTTCGTCTGTCCGTCTATCCGTTCCTATCACTTTCACCCCCGTGTCTTGTCCTCTCGCCATTTCCTTTACTTTTCTGGATTCTCTGCATGTCCAAAACTATCTCCTCCTTTCTCCTCTGACCTCACTTTCTCCAATCTTCTACAACGCACTACTTCTCCGTCCTTAAATCGCCATTTTCTCTGCAGCTCCGGCTGTCTGCTTGCCGATCGTCTCCTTTCACTTCTCTCGTCCTAGTCACTCTGCCGTCTCCTCCGTCTCTGTCTCCCGTTTCTCGACCTCTCCCTCAATCTTCCACCCTCTTCTTCGTTCTGCGCTAAAACGTTCACCACAAGACTTTTTTTTTGTCTCCCTCCTGATAATCCTCTGGCTGTTTTTAATTTGCTGAATCACAGCTCTTCCCGCCGGGTCGCCGCTTGCGTTGAGGATTCCCTCTCTAGCTGAGCTTCCTTCCAACACCAAAACTAACAGACAAGTAAATCTTTTAGATTTTTCTATTACTTTAGAGTATTTTCATAATTTTTTAACTCACTCAATGACATAGTCTATTAAGTATATCTTTGCTTCTGCATCCTCTGTGGTTTGTCACGGCCTCGGATTCACCATCTGACGATAGTAGATGTTTTCACATTGAATTTAAGGGGTTTCCTTCGTCATAGTGGGTGATTGCCTCTCACCTCACTACTCCCTCAGGCTTCACCCTTTTCGCGCGTAGCCCTCCAGGCTTTCTGCGCCCCCGAAGGGTCTCCAAACGTGAAAAAAATCAGAGGACAGAGATTGTCCTATTTCCCCTGCACCACCGGAAGTCAGAATTTGCTCAGTATCTATTGGACAAAGTTGCACATATTCACTCAGAGTTGGATGACTGTCTTGTTGCAGGTCTGGAGAAGGTACCTGGAAAAGGAGTCTTGCCCAAATATCTGGAATTAGTTAGAACCTGTTGGACTTGAGGAAGTGGACAAGGTTGTTAGGACTGAGATCAACCATCTGCTCTTTAGATCCATGCCCTTCCATATGGCTCGTGTGTGTGTGTGAGTCGGTTCTAGCAGTGGTGAACTCTTCCTTAAATGAGGTGGTTGTTCCTTTATTTTTTAAAGAGGGCTTGGTTCACCCCTCTTCAAGCCATCTCTGTACCGCACAATATTGCACAATGTTAGTCTAGTATCTAATCTCTTTCTGGGAAAGGTAGTTGAGAAAATGGCCATGCGGCAGCTTCAGAGGATCTTGGATGAAGTGGATTATCTAGATCCCTTTTAGTTAAAGTCTGAGCTGGGTATGGGACAGAAACTGGATCATCACACTTTTGGATGATCTCTGACAAGAGCAGGATGAAGGTTGTGCATCCATCCTTGTCCTACTTCATCTACTATGTCATCATCTCACTCCTTCCTGGGAAACTGCAACTTCGCTGTAGTCCAGACCAGTTTTCAATACCATCAGACCATGGCATCCTTCTGGATTGCCTATGGGGATTAGGATTGAGTGGCACTGTATTATGGGGGTTCACCTCTTTTCTCTAGGGTCAGTTCCAGTTGGTGATCATTGGGGAGGAAATCCCTTACTCGGCCTCTACTATGTGAGGTGCCCCGGAATTCATTGCTCTTTCCATTTCTATTCAACACCTATGTGAGGATCCTGGATGTGACCATCTGTCACCATGGGGTAAGATATTGTCAGCCTTCCCAGGTAGACCAGACAGGAAATGGACCAGATGAACTGATTCTACATCACCTTATTATAAGGCTATATTAGCAGAATCTTGAAAGACTGAAAGTACAAATCTCTTTTTACAGCCTGATAAACTAGGGCAAATCCTTTTTAAGTTTGTTAATTTGTTATGGGATCTCTGCCCCCCAACAATATTATCTGATTATTCCCTAGGCAGCATCTCTTCCTCATGTTTCATAGTCATTCCTACATATTATTACAATTATTCCTAATTATTCATTCCTCATACATTTCTGTCCCAGGTTAATTAAGTGATGCTGTGGACATCTTATCCCAGTGTCTGGACATTCTGAGCCTTTAAATGGGAATAACACTCCAGGTGAACCCAGGTCCACTGATGGAGAAGATGGCAAGGAAGTGACAGCAGGGAGAAAGAGTTGCTTAATTATTTCTTTGCATCTGTCTTCATACAAAAAGAAAAAAATAGCCCAACCTAACAAAAATGTAACTGTAAAAGACAGACTAGAAATTCAAATTCAAATAGGCAAGAAAATGGTAAGAGCACACTTGACCACTCTAGACAAGTTTAAATCACTAGGACTTGATGGATTACATCTCAGAGTAGGGAAGGAGCTGGCAGAAGTGATCTCAGAATCATTGAACCATATCTTTCAAAGATCCTGGAGCACTGTGGAACCACCACAGGACTGGAAAAGAGCTGATGTTCCCATCTTCAAAAAGAAGGAGAAAAATATCCAGAAAACTACAGACCAATCAGTCTTACACAGGGCTTTTTTTCTCATAGAACGCCCAGAACGGAGGGTAGGCAAGGCGGGTTGTATGACGTGTGAGTTCCGGCACCTTTTTTTTTTTTTAGAAAAAAAGCACTGGTCTTACATCTAAGATCCTGGAAAAGATAATCAAGCAATAGATCTGCAAGCACCTAGATGCAAACAATCAGAAGCCAACACAGGTTTATCAAAAACAGATCATGCTAAACAAATTTTATTTTTTTATTTGACAAAGTGACTAAATTGGTCCACCAGTGAAATGCTGGATTACCAAATAGTATACTTGGATTTCAGTAAGGAAATTGACAAAGTAGACCACAATCTACTTAATAAACTAGAAAAATGTGGGATATATAACATCACCACCAGATGGATTTGTAATTGGCTGACAAACAGCACTCAATGTGTAGTCCTTAATGGAACTATATCTATATAGAGGAAAGTAAGCAGTGGAATATCCCAAGGTTCTGTTTTAGGCCAAGGACTCTTCAATATCTTCATAATATCTTCATAAACAATTTAGATGAGGGAATAGAAGAGGAACTCATCAAATCTGCAAAGACACAAAGCTGACAGGAATAGCCCACACCTCAGAAGATAGGCTGAAGACCCAGAAGGATCTCGAAAAACTTGAACACTGAGCCCTATCTAACAAAATGAAATTCAGTGGTGAGAAAAATAAGGTTTTACACCTAAGCAAGAAAAACCAAATGTAGGCTGAAGACTAAAATATATGAAGAACGGTTGCAGGAATAGCCTAGTGAAAAAAAGGACTAGGGGCAATATGATAGTGTTCCTCTGTATTTGAGGAGCTGCCACGAAGAAGAGGTCAACTTATTTTCCAAAGCACCAGAAGACAAGACAAGGAAGACGACCCAGGAAACTATGTGTGTCACTTTGACTCCTATAATGGACAAGGTTTTCAAATAGATTACAGTATCAGTACTTTTGTGAGCACTTGTGGACATGCTAACAGGAGTTGGAATGGATTTATCACAAATAATTCCAGACTAGCTTTATTTCCTTCCTTATCTTGTTAACTTGGTCAATCAGGAATGTATAAGATATGGTGTATCTGGATTCCAGTAAAATAAAAACTTTGACAGATTATATGTTCTTAATAGTTAAGTGGGTTTAGTAATATATTGCTAGATAGACTCGCAGTAGGCAAAATTAGTGCTAATAGATGGATCTACTTCAGCTTGGAGAATTGAGTGGAGTGCCAGGAAGCTTAGTCCCAAGTCCTGATATTTTAATGTTTTTTTATCAATGACTCATGCGAGGAGTGGTAAATACTCATAAAGCTTGCAGAGAGCACAAAATTGGGGTAGTGGTGGTATAAATAAGTAAATAAGAGAAGATTTAAAAATATATAAACAGATTTGAGCAGAAAGCTGACATGAATAAATGGAATTTATTCAAGAAGAAATTTAAAGGATGGGTGGTATTGGCTTGGCAATATATGTAAAAATAATCTGTACTCAGGTCAAATCCAAGTGAACTGTAAGCCAACTGCAGCTGCTGAAAAGATAAACACTAATCTGCAGTACAGGAACAAGGGCATGGTGCTCAGATCATGAGTACTAGTTTGAAGTACTGTATTTAGTTTTGGGCACCACTACTCAAACATGATACCGGTAGTGATAAACTGCAGCAAATACTGGGGCTATTGATGGATGAAGGCTCCACAAGCCAAGGCCTATAAGAATGTTAAAGTATCTGGTTATATCTTGCCTTACAGAAATTATAGCTGTGAGGACATGGTATTACAACAGTCTTCCAATACTGGAAGATTTGTCATTGCCCTAATGGGCCCTAACTCTTGACTGAGTTGCAGGCAGTGGAAAAGACTGTTACACAATTTGGTGAATTTTTTGCAGTAGTGCTTGGGACAAAGGCTGGAAAATTATCAGATATGCTCAATTAGATATGCTTCTAGCATTAAGCAGGACACTTGGAAATCTTGTTGGACAGAGTATTTTCCAAGTTATACAATTTTGTCTCAAGAGGTAGGATATATATTTTAAATGCACAACGTTGCATATTTTATGAAGGCATTATCAAGAATAGCTTAAAAACCATATTTGCCTTTAAAAAAAAACCCTGCCCTTTTCTCCATTGCTGGGGGGGGAGGGGGGAAGAGTACTGTATCAGAGATAGACACAAAACCACCCCCAAGGGTAGCATTTCCAGCTCCTCTCCGGGCAACGGACCATCATACTATCTCCGAAGGAGGTCATACAACAGTGGCGGCTGGATAACACTAGAATTTATTGTCTTTTGCTTTCGACTCTTGGCTACTCTCCATGCTGCCCTCTTTCAACTCTGATCTTTGAGTGAATAATAAAACCCGGAATTAGAACCCACAAGACGAAAAACCTGCGCTTCCGCCAGCACAAATGAGTTTGTTTTAAATATTTTTGCTACGCATGTTCCTTCGTCTTGCGAGGGAGTCTGGTGCAAGCTCCCCCTCACGGCAACAGCACGGTCTCCCGTAGACCAGCAAGTCCCTAGAGGAAGAAGGAAAACGAAAATCATTCCTTCGCTCTTCCTCTGCCCTCCCCAAAACGACCCAATCAGAACTCCCTCCCTTTCCACGTGTCCTTTGTGGTAGCTAAAGATCCTTCTTCGAAGAAGAACGAAGGGGACGGTTGGTGGGCTTGTTTGCTACGGGCTCGTGTCTTGCCACCTCCCTTAGTGGAGGCTTTTTACGAGGTTGAATTGGTTGCACTTGGTCCTGCCCATCTTTCTGTGGAATAATTCGTTCGTCAAAGATTCCTGTTGCTTAAAATAAAGTCCCTTGGCGTCGACAGGCTTCATTCCTCTACTGGAGCCATGGCTTTGGGAATGGTCTCCCTATTGAAGCATTGCTTATGGATTGGTCTTGGTGAGTGCCGCTTCGTGCCAGTATAGAATATGGCTATTTAGAGGCGAGAACAGAGTCGGGGGCAGGTCACCTACACGTTGAGGCGATATAGGTTAAAATCTGAATGGGGGAATTTAGTACATATATGTACATATATGTATGATGTGTATATGTACGTGTGTATATGTACGTATGTATATATGTGTGTGTGTGCGTATGCATATACATATACTCTGTAATTATTTTGTGTCCGTGTATTACTATATTGCTGTCAATCTGCCATTTGATGATGATAGCTATGATGGTACAGGTGATGATGATTAATGGCAGTACAAAACAATTTATCAGATTCCCACAAAATAACTTTTGCTTTGAGTCAACAAATTTATTTTTCTAACCATATCAACTTTCAGCTGCAATGGAATTGTATAATGCCTTCTGCATTTATAAATACAATTTGCACAAATTACTTTTGAGTTTGTATTCTGTTTCTGTTTTATCAGGTTATGTTTTGCCACTCAGTCTAACTATGAGATGCTTTGAGGTCAATGAGAATTAAATTCTATCTTTCATTCTACAGATGTGTTGCATTTCAACTCTCTCTTGCATGTTGAAGTATAAAGCGCTGGTCATTCTACTATATTCTCCTCTAAATAATATAGTGATGACGATTGGGCCAAAGTTGAATTTTCCATCCTTCTGATTAGCTAAGCTAGGGCTACATAAGTTATTACAGTCTTCCATTTTTCTTACTCAAATTTATGGCTTTGTGTATGTAGGACAGATACTATTTTCTGGTGGAAATATTTCATAGTATTAATGCCTTTCTGGAGTTTAGCAGTAGATCTCAGAATGGATTTTGGATCCTAAAATGGGTCCAATATTGGCAGAAAAAGTAAACATTCATAAAATCATAATCCTATAATCAAGGAAATCAAAATTATCCAAATCAAAAAATAAAAGGATCTAAAAAAGATAAAGCCATGTGTGAAAAGCTAAGTACACCTTATGATTAAATAGCAGCAGTAACATGAAATAATCATTTTCTGTACGCCTTTATCAGTCTCTCACATTGTTGTGGAGGAATTTTGGCCCACTCTTCTTACAATATTGTTTCAGTTCATTGAGGTTTGTGGGCATTTGTTCATGCAGTTTTCTTGAAGTCCCGTCACAGCACAGCATTAAATTAGGATGACGTCTGTACTTTGACTTTGCAACTCCTTGATTCTTTTCTTTTTCATCCATTCTGTTCTAGATTTGCTAGTGTGTGGGGGGGATCATTGTCCTGCTGCATGATCCAATGTTGGTTAAGCTTTAGCTGTCAGACAGGTGGCCTCATATTTGTCTCTAGAATACTTTGGTACTCAGAGGAGTTCATGGTTGATTCAGTGACTACAAGGTGCCCAGGTCCTGTGGCTGCATAACAAGGCCAACTCATCACCCCCTCCATCATTGTGCTGCACAGTTGGTGTGAGATGTTTGTGCTGATATGTTGTGCTTGGTTTTTGCCAAACATAGCACTGTGCATTATAGCCAGACATCTCCACCTTCGTCTTGTCTGTCCAAAGGACAGTGTTCCAGAAGTCTTCATTTGTTCAGCTGCAACTTTGCAAACCTGATCTGTGCTGCCATGTTCTTTTTACAAAGAAGAGGCTTTTTCCTGGCAACCCTTCCAAAAAAACATACTTTAGCATTTTTTTCTAATTGTACTGCCATGACCTTTAACATTTAACATGCTAACTGAAGCTTGTAGAGTTTGAAATGTAACTTTTGCAACTTTTGCACGATCTAACCTTGCGGTGAATTTGCTAGGTCGTCCAGTCCTGGGAAGATTGGCAACTGTCTTGAATGTTTTCTACTTGTGAATAATCTTCCTCAATGTAGAATGATGGACTTCAAATTGTTTGAAAATGGCCTTATAAGCCTTCTCAGATTGATGGGCAGCAACAATTGCTTTTCTAAGATCATTGCTGATGTCTTTCCTCTTTGATATTGTGTTAACACACACCTCAGTGCTGGAGACCATCAAGTACCTAAAACGTCACCTTTTATAGAAGTAGTCACATTTGCTGATGATCAGTTGATCAAGGACCTGGCTGCTACTTAGCTTCTTCATACTTATGGAAGTACTAAGGTTTTAGCTTTTCACACATGGCTTCTCCATTTTGGCTTTCTTTTTGTAAAATAAATGATGACATGGTGTAATATGTCATGTTGTTCATCTGAAATTGTATTTACCTATTCTTAAGAGCTGCTAAGGATGAGATGATTATTATATCATCATACATAAAACTATAGAACTCAAAGGGGGTGTACATTCTTTTTCACATGACTGTATGTATTTGTATTCTTTGACTGTGTCAGGCTACTCACAACTTAAACCTTTAAATAGAAACGATCCTTGTCTCCATTTGTTGAGAAAGGTATAATTTTATTAGACATCAGATGAATTGCAGTATTGCATAGCCAGAACTGAGAACTGCTTACCAAAATCCCTCAGTTCTACTTTCCTCCCCTTAACTGTCTCTCACAGCCCACCCCACTGTAACCAATCAAGTCCATGCAAGATGTTTTCATAATGGTCAGTCCAGGCGCAACTTGGTATGCTGCTTCCTCTTTCTTGCAGCTAGATGACCTTGGGGCAGGGTCTCGAGGAGGTGCAGTCTCTTCTTTTGATTCACTAAGCATTCCTCTTCATCCCCTCTTCCCACAGTTCATGGCGGTCTGTCACTACATAACAGCGAAGCACAGCAAGCATAAGGTGATAGCTGACATTCTGCCCCCCTTGAAATAAGGCGTTAGGCCTGGAAATGAAAAGCGAAGGAGAAAGATTAAGTGTGGTTTATCAGGATACTGGGAATGGAAGTTACATAAAAGCTTTGGGCATGCCACAAAATGCATGTTTTAAAAAGAGATTGGTGATGGCCAAAACTGCAATGTTCCCAGAGCACTCAGGCAATTCAAAAATAAAATAAATAGAATTTTTTTTTCCAGGGTGCTGAGAGGTTAGCAACTTGCTGCAAGTTGGACTGTGCTTGGTGCTGGGCTCTGGTGGTAACTAGTGCTGCTATTTGACTGTAAAGAATGATGGTGTCTATTGCCACCTCCTTGGCAGTATTATACTAGGGCATTCTGTACAAGGAATCTGCTAAGATTTTTTTTCCTTCAGGCAAATACTTTAATGATTAATGTATTGCACCCACCTCACTTGTTTAGGGGACAGCTTTCGGGGGGGGGTGTTCAGTGCTTCTAGGTTTTTATGATCAGTCCAAACCTCAAAAGATTCCTTGCCTCCGTCTAGGACAGTGGTTCTCAACCTTTTTAATGCCACGACCCCCAACCGGTCGTACGTTGAGGACTTCTCAACCGGTCATAAGTCAAGGACTTCCCAACCGGTCATAAGTTGAGGACCCCAACCGGTCATAAGTCGAGGACTTTCCCTGCCTGGGAGCGCCGCACATGCGTGGTGCCACCCCCTGCGCTGGCCGAGGCGTAGCTGGCAAAGGGCAGCGACGGGGCAGGGCGACCACCGGCTGGGCCACCAGCTGGCCCAGCCCAAGGGAAGTAAGGCACCTGCCGGGCCCCACGCCCGCCAGCAACCCTCCCTGCGCCCGCCAGCCTCCCACCTCCCACTCCTGGCCCTCTTTTACTTACATTTTTAGTGGTTGCTCAGCAGGGAGGGGTGGAAACTTCGCTGCACCTTCACCTTCGCTGCAGACAACGTGCAGCACTGTTTGCAGACTGGGACTTTTGGCGGGCTCAGCAGGGCAGAGACAGCCTGGACAAGTCCTATTGGCTTTTGAAAGCCTATAGAATTAGACTCTATTCAAGAGAGTCTATTCTATTGGCTTTCAAAAGCCAATAGAATAAGAGGGAGTAGCATAGCTAAGAAAAAGGGGGGGAAATGGCGGACTGCGTTGTTTGGCGACCCCCATGAAATGGTCGTTCGACCCCAAATGGGGTCGCGACTCACAGGTTGAGAACCGCTGGTCTAGGAAGTGCCACCATATGAATAGCGCCCATCTGACCACATAAGGCTCCTTCTCCTAAGCCATCCATCTATGTTCCACTTCGGACAGTTTTTGGTATAATGTAAGTACCCCTGGAGATATTCTAGGAGCATGTCTTGTGGCCAGTCCGGGAGCCTGCTAGCCAACCCCTGGAATTCTTGCACATAGACCGTGATCAATCAACTGCCTTGCCGGATGACCTTGATCCTCCTTTTCGCCCTCCAGTTTGCCAGAGGGTCCTCAAATGGTTGTCTTAGGGCAATCATAAAGTAGTCAAAATCATGCAGCTCTTCGGTAATAGCATCATGGAGAGAAACTACCCAGTTGGCTGCCTGTCCCTTCAGAGCTACGGTGATGTAGTTTGGCCCATGGTGCACATGAAGTTCCATGTTTGGATAAGGAAGTTCCCCAACTGCCTCTCCATTGAATTTCACTTTCAGCTCTGGTATCCAATAATCAACTTGCCCTATTGATCCCGCAGGAATCAGGGTGCTAGGGTGGTGGGTGGTGTTGCTGGTGCTAGTGCCAGTCCAGGTGTGGGATTGCGTGACTCCAGGGGAAAATGGGCAAAGAGTTCTCCAAACATTTCTTCAAGGAGTTCGAGCCTCTGGTCAATGTTTGTGTTGTGAGTCTCCTTCTGGTCTTGCCATAGATCATGCCGTTCCCTTGGGTGGTGTGGTCTGGTTCTGTATCCTTCTGTTTCCCTGTCGGTAGCTCCTGTGGCTTCCCAATGCCAGGAGACCACCTAGGCCGATCCTTTGCCATTGGAGACTCCCTCCGTCTCTCGGGAGACTGGGGGAGCGGTGTCTGCTTCCACATGATTATGTTAGGGAGGTGCCGTCCTTGGTTTGTAATAGTTCACACAGCAACTGTTTGAAGTTATGATAGACCTCTACAAGGGCATTTAACACTTGGTTCTTATGGTCACTCCCCCATAGTGATGTGACTGCATTTTGGGCAGTCAGTAGCTGGCCTGCCTTTACAGCTCTTTGCAACATTCCACAGTTACATTACTGCATTTTATGATATTTTTACTGAAAAGCAGCATTTATTCCAGTTTTCAGCAAAACCAGCCCATAACAAACACTTAAGCATTCACTTAATGTGGCATTTGCTTAACTACCATCTCAGAAAAAGGCAATAACATTGGTTCTACCCATTTTATGACTGTCATGACTTATGCCTATAATGGATATCATGGTCATAAGTCAAGGACTATATGTAGAAAGTCTGGTATTGAGAGAGGCTGGATGAAACATACAGAATAGATCAGTGGTTCTCAACCTTGGGGTCACGACCCCATTTGGGGTCACGCGACCATTTCGCGGGGGTCGCCGGGCACCGCCGGCCGCCATTTTGTTTTTTTGTTTTTATTTATTTTTATTTATTTTTTATTTTTAAAAAAAAAATTTATTTTTTTTTAAAATTTTTATTTTTTTGGCACGCACCGCGCACGCGCAGATCCGCCCGTCACGCTGAAAAAAAAATTTAAAAAATATAAAAAAAAATAAAAATAAAAAAAACAAAATGGTGGCCCGCGACGGGCGGATGCGCGCATGCGCGGCGCGTGCGACGGGCCGATCCACGCATGCGCGGATCCGCCCGTCGCGACCGCCATTTTGGTTTTTTTTGTCTTTTTAAATTTTTTTTAATTTTTGTTTCCGGCGGGGTCGCGGCGCGCATAGGCGGGGCAAGTGGGGTCTCAACCTGAGAAAGGTTGAGAACCACTGGAATAGACCAAAACAAAAGAGAAAGGAAAATTTTAAAAAATGGAAAAAGCAAAGGTGGCATCAGCAACTAAGTTGAAATTCTGCTCCATCAGAGTAGAATTCAATCAGATGTTATCTGCTATTGAAAACACACTGTTTCTAGGTAAGTGGGTAAACATTAGAGATACAGTTGACAAGCAATTCACATCAAGTTCAGATCTAGCTCTAGGTATCAGACATCTGTGGAATAAATCACAGAAATCATATTCATTTAGTGATATAACTACAGCCAAGATTCAAGCACTGTCCTTAAAAAATGAACATTGGTTGTCACCTGCAGGGCTGGCAACGTCTACTGAAATGTTTGCATAGAGTATTATGGTGGGAGTGATGTGGCAGACATCCTCAGATGACAGCAAAAAGATAGATAAATCTCAAGATACTTCCCTACAATGTAGTGGCCATCTCAATTTTTGCAATTCAGATTTGATTGTATGACTGCTCTACTTCTGAGCTCTGAACTACCATTGTGACTATGCTTATCTAGAAATAGCTTAAGCAGAAGAAAAAAATATCTTGATATTTTCACTGATGAGGAATTATTTTGACTTTGCTGCTAAAACATATGAACAATAAGTTTTTTGCTTGTACATATTTATTCCTTTCTTCGATTTGTACTAAAATACATGCAGGTAGTCCTCGACTTACAACCACAATTGAGCCCAAAATTTATGTTACTAAGTGAGACATTTGTTAAGTGAGTTTTGCCTCATTTTATGACTTTTTGTGCTACAATTATTAAGTGAATCATTGCAGTTAAGTTAGTAACCTGGTTGTTCAGTGAATCTGGCTTCCCCATTGACTTGTCAAAAAAATCACAAAAAGTGATCCATAACCCTGGGACACTGCAATTGTTCTAAATATGAAGCAGTTGCTAAGCATCTGAATTTTGATCACGTGACTATGGGGATTCTGCAATGGTCATAAGTGTGAAAAATGGTCATAAATCACTTTTTTCAGTGCTGTTGTAACTTTGAACTGTCACTAAATGAACTGTTGTAGGTCAAGGACTACCTATACTAAACCTGAATTTGATAGGAATTCAATCCTTTATTTAGATCAGCGGTTCTCAACCTTTTTCAGGCTGAGACCCCACCTGCGCCGCCCATGCGCGGCGCAACGGCCCGAACCGCGCATGCACGGCGCAACGGCCCAAACCGCGCATGCACGGTGCAACAACCCGAAACGCGCATGTGCGGCGCAACGGCCCAAACCGCGCATGTGCGGTGCGCGCGCAACAGCCTGAACTGCGCATGCGCGGTGCGACGGGCCGAATCGCGCATGCGCGGTGCGCGTGCGACGGCCGAGGGGAAATGGGGAAAAATGGCGGACTGCGGTGTTTGCCGACCTCTGTGAAACGGTTGTTCGAGCCCAAAAGGGGTCGCGACCCACAGGTTGAGAACCGCTGATTTAGATACTGCTATTATTTTGTTAAAGACCTCCCTCCAAAATTTCATAGTGTTTTGTTCTGCTGAATATGGAAGAAAGTTTCTTTTTGATTAAAAGCACCTTGTAAGGAAGCTATGTATTATATATGAGGTTCTTATAGAGGTTACATACCACCTCTGTAAAACCTTAGATTAAGACAAGATAATTGAAGTCAGTAGGAATGTCCCCACATTGTTTCCATATTGTCTACCTAATTGCTTGTCTAAATCTCACTTCCAAATCTGTTTAAAGCCTAGCTATCTCTATTTCTACAAGGATTATTACCGATATTACAGTATTATGTCAATATATTTTGATTGTAGAAAAAAAGAAGCATTAATTTCTCAAAATTGGACACTTCACAAGTAAAACTTACTCATCTAGCTTGATTGCTCGTGACTTCTTGTGCATGCTGTTTTCTTGGCAGTAGCATAAATGTGGTTTGTCACTGCCTTTTTATGGGATGTTTTTCAGCTTACCAGTGCAACCTACAGACCTGGTATTTTCTGATTATCTTCCATTTAAATACTTTTTTCTTTTATAGATTGGGTAAAGTCAGCTAGGGCTATGCATTTGCTACATACAAATTTAAAATAAAGATCTTTAGACATCAAATGTGGCTATAGAATGGCCCGACTTAGACTATCAAAAGGAGCAGATGCTGTCTGCTAAAATTGTTACATTGCTTCCCTTTCTTCTTAAAACACTGCTGGAGAGAAAAGTAGAATCATGTGAGTTTTCAGAGGCTTCTCAGCCAAAGACCCTGAAGAAATTGACCACAACAAAATAAAAAAAATAAAAACAAAAACACAATAAAAAGAATACTAAATGATCACTGCATTGTCAAAGGGTAAAGTCACTGTAATATTAAAATACAAAATTTAATTCAGTTAAGAGATTTGCTATATGAAAACATCAGTTGCTTTTAGGAAGTATCCCCTGATTAAAAGTACTTTCTTACATAAATCCCAGCAAACAACAAAACCCCACACATTTCATTGACGTGCTGGAAGACTGGAGAAGAGCAGACTCATACCCAATACAGCAGAGGTCCCCAATCTTTTGGGCACCAGGGACCGGTTCTGTGGAGAAAGGTTTTTCCATGGACCGGAGAGTGCGTGGTTTTGTGTGCTGCCTGCATCCCACGGATGAGGTTTTGCTTGTTTGTGCGGACCGGTTGCTGGTATGCCGTGGTCCGGTACCGGTCCATGGACTGGGGGTTGGGGACCCCTGCAATACAGTATTCAAAAATAACAGGAATGAACTAGGAAGTTGTACATCCATTGATATCTGTACTTGAGTTTATTTCCTTAAGTATATTTACATATGTTGATATTGTATCTGTGAGTAATAATAAAAAAATGCTCTTGTTACTAAGAACCACTCTGTGTTTGTCAGGAACAAATCATTTCAATTTAACTCATATATTTTTATGGCAGTTTAATAGAACAAGGAAATGTTCTGTAATGTCCCTTCAATAAAGTACTGTATATAACAAAATATTTCATGATATTTTGTAAACAAGCTGTATGAATATAGGCTAGAGAGCTAGTCACCTAGTACTGTATTATAGCCATATGTAACTGGTTAAACAAATGCATCTAAAGGGTACTTTTTAATGGTTTTGTATGTCACCGACTAATCCTTTCAAACCAGAAGTGCTTTAAAAGGTGCCTCTGACATGAATGGAAACTTGGGAGAAATTAATAAGTGGAACCCAGAGATTCCATCTTCACCACTGCTGCACGATAGCAGCGGAGGCTGCTTCTCCTAACCGCACGTTGTTGCTTAAGGGGAAAGTCTTTTTCTGGCTTGGGGCTCTCTGATTTCTTCACTGATTCCGTTCCGAATCGTTCTTTGGAGGGACTGGGAGGCACGGCCACCATTTTGACTGCATGGTCTCTAGCGGCCGCCATTTTGAGTGACACACAAGGTGGGCGCCATTTTGTTTTCCCTCCGTGAGGCCTTTTTTGGCCTAGTTGTTTTTTCTTTCTTATTTATTTATAGACATTTCCTTACTGTTGAGGGTCTCCCTCATTGTTTGGGCTTTATACTCTTAATTGTTTATTAAAACACAGGTCCTATTACCTGTAACTGGAGAGCTGGAGTTGTTTTTTTCTGACCACCTGTATATGTTAGCTGTGGCCTTTCGCCACTGGGCCTAGACAGGCAGTTCTAGAAGACTGTCTGGCTGCATCTGCCAATTGCAAAGTGTCGGAGTTAGGATCGGTTTTCCATCTCTGACCCTACATCTGTGTGCTTGCTTTTCCCCCCACTTCTGGATACCCTTGACCGGGATTATCTGGACCACAATGGCAGACAGTTCTTCGTCCCAGGCACCACAAGTCTCTAGTGTTCCCCCTGCATCAAAACGCAGATCCACTGATTTGGCAGCAGGGGGAAAGAAAAAAGACAAAACCAAACATTTATCCACCAAGGAGACTTCCAAAACAGCCGAGCGAGAGGCCTCGAGGAGACACCAGGCACTGGAGAGGGAGTTCTCCAAAGCACAGCGGTTCCTGTCCAGTGGAGCTGAAACGGTTCCCCCCCGTCCCACTGGACACCTCTAGATCTGAGCCACCTTTTGTGCCTGTGCAAGATGCCCCTTGGACATGTTCTCCTCTGGGGGAAACCGAACAGGTTGGTCCTCCTCGCTCCTCCTCTTCTTCTCCTATTCATCAGAGCCCTGAAATTATACATTCTCCAACGGTGGTTGGGGCTAGCTCCAGGGACCAAGGTGAGATGTGGTCTCAAAGCCAATTTCAGGCTTTTATGCATCATGCCTTTGTGCAATTTATGTCCTCCTCCAGAGGTCCTCAAGTTCCCTCTCAATTTTTACCCCTCCCCCCAATCCTCCTTCGCAAATGGGACGCGAGACGGTATCAGCTTCTGGCGTATCTTGAGACTTCCTCTCAATTGGGGGAGGAGGGATCTGTAGATCTGGGCATTGCTGACATGCCCATGTCAGGATGAAGAGGCTGCACCTGAACAGGTCTCATCCTCGGGATTGTTTGATCCTTCCCTATTCAGATCCCTTCTGTTGAAGGCTTGCAACACCACAAACTTAATCTCAGTACAAGAGGAGAAACTATCTACCTCCACTGAGCAGGAATCCAACCCATTATTTGCGGAAAAGGTTGTAGAGCAGAAACAAGTTCCTTGTCCGCTGGTCTTCCGTGCTGCGGTTGAGAAGCAGTGGGTTTCTCTAGCATCCACACTTTCTCCAACCAGTCTGGAAAAGAAACTGTATAACGTTTCTCATTTATTTATTTATTTATTTATTGGATTTCTATGCCGCCCTATTCCGGGAACTCAGGGCGGCATAGATGTTTGCATCTCTTCTAGAGGTGCCTACAGTTGATGCCCCTCTAACCTCTTTATTTTCTGCTTCCTCCATCCCAGGAGATATGGCCGAGGCCCTGAAAGCAGAGGACAAGAAGTTCGAATTCTCTCTTAGACAAGCTCACCAGTCATCGGGTTGGGCCATAAGAGCAGCGACTTCGTCCTCATTCTTTGCGAGGGCTGCAATTATGTGGCTACGTGACCTCCAGGCACTTGTTCCACCTGACCAGGTTAGAGTACATCAGACACTAGTGAAGCTGGTGGCAGCTTCAGAATACATGGCTGACGCTTCTCTCCATTCGGCCAAGTGTTCGGCCAGATCAATAGCGACCACAGTAGCTTCTCGTAGACTTCTGTGGCTGAAACAATGGAGAACTGACTTGAAGTCAAAGTGGCATCTTTTGACGGCTAAATACAGCGGGACACATCTATTTGGGTCAATTCTCGATCCTCATGTAGTCGAGGGCAAGGACAAACGCAAAGTCCTAGTACACCCCTCCAAAAAGTTGGACAGGAGGCCCCAGCAGGAGTTCCGCAGACAGACATTCTGCCTCACTGGTTCTTAGGAATGGAGACAGCCCTTTCGGACAGGGCAGTCCTGGGATTGGCCCAGAGGCTCACGATCCTTTCCCCAGAGACAGGATCGCCAGCAGGACCGCCATAACATTGGAGCCAGGGGCCAGTCCCAGTCCAAGCGTCCCTTCAGGGGCTCGGGAGGCCGTCCCTATCAGCGCTCAAAGTGACGCCATAGGGGATTTTCCCATGGGGGGGACTGGCACAGTTCTACGAGGTCTGGGAAAACACCACCACTGACTCTTGGGTCAGAGACACCATCAGACGGGGTCTAGTCCTAGAGTTTCAATCGTTCCCCCCGGACCGATTCATACAGTGTCCAGTATCGCGAAACACGACCAAGGCTCAATTAGTCACCTTGGCCATCACACATCTTCTGGAAATCAGGACCATAGAAGCCGTCCCACAGGATCAGATAGGAACAGGGTTCTATTCCATCCTGTTCGTGGTCCCCAAGACATCCGGAGGATGGAGGGCGATACTGGACTTAAAGGGCCTGAATCGCTTTTTAGTGTACAAAAAATTCAAGACGCAGACCCTAAAATCCATCCTGGCCAGCATCAGAAAAGGGGATTTCCTCTCCTCCATAGACCTCACAGGGGCATACCTACACATCCCAATATTCCAGGGTCATCTCAGGTTCCTACGTTTCTGCTACGCATGCCGTCATTACCAATACAGAGCTCTGCCATTTGGCCTGTCGTCGGCCCCAAGAGTCTTCACAAAAGTTCTGGTGGTATTAGCCGCTCACCTTCGGATGATGCCAGTGCACGTGTGCATGTGTAGTGTTACCTGGACGACATACTGGTGCAGTCCTGGTCCTTGCAGTCAACACAGTCAGACCTGCGGGTCACCATACAGACTCTTCAGGATCATGGATTTCCCGTGAACTTCAAAAAGAGTCACAAAACCCTCAAAGCGTCTGATCCATCTAGGAGCTCTAATAGACTCCGGCCTTTGCAAAGTCTATCTTTCCCAGGAACGACGGGAAAGCATTCGAAAGCTGGTCTTCCAAGTTCGCAGAGAAAAGTTGGTTCCTCTGGTCCAGCTGTCCCAGCTCTTGGGAAAGATGGTCTCTTGCATGGGTATAGTTTCCGTGGGCAAGACTCCACTCAAGTGCCTCCACCCGGAAAGTCAAGGTCCCCCATCACATGCTGGCATCCCTCCTGTGGTGGGCTTCCTCAGCCACGACCAAGGGGACCATATTCAAGGAGCCTGTCAGGTTCATCCTGACCACGGATGCCAGTCTGTTAGGTTGGGGGGGGGCTCACCTCCAGAGTCAATTGGCCCAGGGACGATGGTCCCGGACGGATCTCAAACAAAATATAAATTGGCTGGAACTAAGGGCAGTTCACTTAGCTCTCCTTCATTTCTCCTCCCTAATGTCAGGGAAACATGTGTTGACCCTGACAGACAATGCTAAGGCTCACATCAACAAGCAGGGAGGGACACATTCTCGGGCTCTCACGCAGGAGGCCCGGAAGCTAGGTCTGTGGGCAGAGTCCAACCTGGGCTCAATCAGCAGAACACATTTCGGGGGAGGCAAATCGACAGGCAGACTCACTGAGCAGGGCAACCATGGACCACTTGGGGTGGCGCCTGGATCCGAAGCTGTTCGACATGATCGTGAACAGGTTTGGCAAGCCATGCTGGATCTGTTTGCGTCCCTGTCCAACACCCAACTTCCCAGGTTCTTCACCAGATTTCCGGCACAGGGAGCCAAGGGGACGGATGCCCTTCGGTGCAAGTGGCCGGAGGGTTTGCTTTACGCCTTCCCTCCCCTTCCGTTGTTGCAGGCCACCATTAGCAAGTTAATTCTGGAGCAGGCGGAAGTAATATTGGTTGCTCCACATTGGCCGCGATGTCTGTGGTTTGCCGACCTTGTGGATCTGTCGCTATCGCCTCCGTGGAGGTTTCTCCCGGACCGAGTAGCTCTCAACCAGGGGGATCTTCAGCACCCAGACCCTCAGTGGCTTCATTTAGCCGCTTGGCACTTGAGCGGGAAAGTTTAGCCAAGCAGGCCTATTTCTCGGGAGTGATCTCTATGATTCAGGCCTCTAGATGCCCTTCGACAAATCGGATCTATGACACCACGTGGAGAAATTTCTGCCAGTGGTGCATTACACACAAACTCGACCCTCTTTCAGTCACTGTTCCCAATATTTTGGATTATCTGCTGAAGGGCATTTCCAAGGGGCTGTCCACCAACACCATCCGTAGGCAGGTTGCGGCTTTGTCCACGGTTCTCACCTGTGACAATCTGGGTCCACTTTCTCAACACCCAGCTATCACTGCCTTTCTCAAAGGGGCGGCCAATTCTGGTCCTCCAACAGTACATCGGTATCCATCTTGGGATTTACCTACTGTATTACAGGCCTTAACCACTTCTCCGTTCGAGCCTCTCAAGTCTTGCTCTCTGCATTTTCTATCCTTGAAGGTGGCATTCTTAGTTGTCATCACGTCGGCCAGGAGGATCTCGGAATTGGCTGCACTCTCAGTCAGAGACGATCTCTGTATTTGTCATGAGGACAGGGTGGTCCTTAGATTAAACCCCTCTTTTATTCCCAAGGTGAACACTGGTTTTCACAGATCCCTGGATATAGTCCTTCCAAGTTTCTGTCCCAATCCTTCGCATCGTCTAGAACGACAGTGGAACAAGCTGGATGTACGCAGGGCTTTGCGTCTCTACATCAAGCGTACTTCGGCTTTTCACAAGTCGGAGGCCCTATTTGTCTCCTTTCAGCCCTCTGCCATGGGTAGGAAGGTCTCTTCTTCCACCATTGGTAGATAGATTACGGCTTGCATTGCTAGGGCCTATGTTTCCCAGTCACTCCCAGTTCCTGCACGTATTACAGCTCACTCGACACGCAGTGCAGCGACATCTGCGGCCTGGTCTACCCAGGCTTCTGTAGAGGAGATTTGCAGGGTGGCGACCTGGTCGTCTCCGTCTTCTTTCATCACTCATTATAAGATTGATAAGTTTGCTGCGGCAGACGCCGCGTTTGGCAGAAGGGTTCTTCAACAGGTTGTTTCCTCTAGGGAGACACAGCCTAGACCTCCCCTCCCTTGGGGACATGGGGGGCTTTGGTATGTTCCAATCAGTGGATTCGACATCCACCATGCTGGAGAAGGGGCGTTGTCTTACCTGAATGCCTTTTCTCAGCATGGTGGTGTAGAATCCACGCCCTCCCCTTTTTTTAATGGTGTCTAGGCTTGCGTGTTGTTATCTTTTTTATTTTTGGAGTCATTGCGTCAGACTTCGTCAGGATACTTCGCCTCGTCAAAACTGGGGAGCCACGCCCAGAGGGAGGTGTGACTAAAGCTCTGACTTAGTCTCTCTGAGCAGGAAGGCTGAAATAACCCAATCAGTGGATTCTACACCACCATGCTGAGAAAAGGCGTTCAGGTAAGACAACACCCCTTCTAAGCACAGTACAGTTTTTTTCTCAACTCACCATTCATCCTTACATTCTCATCATTTATTGAAGCAGTCATCTATCTAGATGACATTGTATTGTTCTTTTTGACATACATTTTAAGAACTTCAGCTCATAATTCAACCTATATTTCCACATGTTTCATTAACTCCATCCCACAATATCAGTCTATCTTCATTCAAATACATTTCATCCTTCCACTGTCTTTTAATTTATTTATTTATTTATTTATTTTATCAAATTTGTATGCCGCCCCTCTCCTGAGACTCGGGGCGGCTCACAACAACAACACAGCTACAAATAAAAAATTCAATAATAATGATAACAACCAGTCTAAAAATCCATACATACAACATGCAAACACAGTCAAACACACAATCAACGATGGAAGCACAATTCCTCGGCCCAGGGGCAGAACACAGTTCATACCCACCAAGCCTATGGCATAAATAGGTCTTCAAAAGCTTCCGGAAGGGGGGAGGCAGTACGAACCTCTGAGGGAAGTTGGTTCCAGAGGGCTGGGGCAGCAACGGAGAAGGCCCTTGTCCTAGGACCCGTCAGATGACACTGCCTAATGGATGGGACCCGTAGGAGGCCAGCCCTATGCGCCCTAACCGGTCGTTGGGATTCATGAGGCTGAAGACGGTCCCGCAAGTAACCTGGTCCATTGCCATAAAGGGCTTTATAGGTCATAACCAACACTTTGAATTGTGTTCGGAGACCAATTGGCAGCCAGTGCAGCTCACGAAGGGCTGGAGTGATATGAGCATGTCTTGGAAGACTCAAGACAGCTCGCGCGGCCGCATTCTGGACAACCTGCAGTCTCCGGACATTCTTCAAAGGTTGCCCCATGTAGACAGCGTTACAGTAGCCGAATCTCAAGGTGACAAGGGCATGAGTGACTATTAGGAGTGACTCCCCATCCAAATAGGGTCGCAACTGGCACACCAGGCGAACCTGGGCGAATGCTCTTCTCGCCACAGCTGAAAAATGGTGTTCTAAGCTTAGCTGTGGATCGAGGAGAACACCCAAGTTGCGAACCCTCTCCGAGGGGGACAAAACTTCTCCCCCCAGGGTGATGGACGGACAGTTAAAATCGTCCTTGGGAGGCAAAACCCATAGCCACTCCGTCTTGTCGGGATTGAGTCTGAGCCTGTTGGCACCCATCCAGACCTCAACAGCCTCTAGGCACCGGTTCATCACTTCCACTGCTTCGCTGTAATGACGCGGGGTAGAGATATAAAGCTGAGTATCATCAGCATACTGATGACAACTCACCCCATGTCGGCGGATGATCTCACCCAACGGCTTCATATAGATGTTAAAAAGTAGAGGTGAGAGAACAGACCCCTGAGGCACTCCACACGGAAGAAGCCTCGGAGCCGATCTCTGAGCTCCTGTGAACACCGGCTGCGACCGGCCAGAGAGGTAGGAGGAGAACCACTGTAAAACGGTGCCCCGCACTCCACTCCCCTCCAACCGGCGCAGAAGAATACCATGGTCAATAGTTTTGAATGCCGCTGAGAGGTCAAGAAGCACCAGGATAGTGGAATGACCTCCATCCCAGGCCCGCCAGAGATCATCGGTCAGCGCGACCAAAACAGTTTCCGTGCTGTAACCGGACCTGAACCCAGACTGCCAAGGGTCCAGATAATCAGCTTCCTCCAAGGACCGTTGGAGTTGGAGTGCCACCACCTTCTCAACAACCTTCCCTAAAAAGGGAAGATTGGAGACTGGCCGGTAATTATTCAAAACTGCCGGGTCCAGGGAAGGCTTCTTGAGGAGGGGGTGCACAAGTGCCTCCTTTAAGGTAGCCGGAAAGGACCTCTTCCTCAACGAAGCGTTAATAACAGCCTGGACCCAGCTTTGTGTCACCTCCCTGCTAGCCGAAACCAGCCAGGAGGGACATGGGTCCAATAAACAGGTGGCAGAACTCACAGCTCCAATGGCCTTGTCCACATCATCAGGAGTTAGCAGGTCAAAGTCATCCCATTCAACAAGACTAAGAGGGGCCTCTGTCGTCTCGACTGACTCATTGTCAGCCGACACTGCATTCCAATTGGAGTCCAAGTCAGCCCGGATCTGAGTGATCTTGTCTGCGAAAAAGGTGTTAAATTCCTCAGCACTGCCCTGTAAAGGTTCCTCCCTTCTCTCTGTATCAAGGAGAGACCGAGTCACCTTAAACAGGGCAGCCAGGCGAGAATCCGTAGACGCGATCAATGCGGAAAGATACTGAGATCTTCCTGCAGTGATCGCTTCCAAATAGGTCTTAATATAAGCTCTCAATTTGGTTCGTTCACATTCGGATCTGCTTGCCCTCCATTGCTTCTCTAGACGTCTCTTCTGGCGCTTCATCCCCCTGAGTTCCTCGGTAAACCAAGGAGATCTCCTGGGTCTGCTACCACAGAGAGGTCGCAACGGTGCAATCCGGTCTAGAGCCCCCGTAGCGGCCATATTCCAGGCCGCCCCATTTTTTTTATAAATATTTTTATTGGTTTTTTTATAATATTACAGAAGAAAAAAAATTAGTCAGATCAAATCATAGTATTAAAATAAACAATCATCCATAAACAAAACATTAATACATTATTCAATACATCTAATACTAATAACTCAACTGAGAATAATCATCCCAAACAATTAACATCACTGCTCGGCACCCCCACCACCACATCCCCCCAACCCTATCCTTCCCCCCTCACTTACCATCTAACTACCTATCTTCCTCCCTCCTTCTCTTCTTTCTTCATCCTTCTCTATCTCCATCCTAGTCTTCCCCCTTCTTATCAACTTCACTTACATCAGCCTTCACTCCTCCTTCCTCTTTTCCATCAGATGTGGTGCCCAGAGGCCACCCGAGCAACCCCTTAATAACAGTAATTACATATATTCTTCCACCAACCCCAATTACAGTTGAGAAAACATCATATATAAAATTATAAACCCTCCCTAACCCTCCCCCCCCCGACTTCCCAGAGTGAGTACAGGATACAAGAATTTTAAACTATATACTATATACACTCTCTAAATCAATTCAAACCATTAAACAAAACAAACAACTTCCGGTGGCTCCGCCGGCGCCGCCAGGGTCTCCTCTGTGAGACTCCGTTCTCTGGGTTTGTAAAGCCGCAAAAAACAGCGCACATCAGCTGTTTTTCGCGGTGAAAAACCCCCTCTCCGGGCAAAGGAGAGGTGTAGAGCATCGGGAGCAAGGTTGAGCCTCTCTTAAATCCCTGGAAAAAAAGTTTTCAGGGATCAAGAGTGAGCTCCCTAAAGCTCCGGAGGACGCTCCTGCCCAGAGACGCTTCTGTCATCAGACAGAGAAAGACGCCGCGACCACCTCTGCTTTTTTAAAATATAACACAGGAGAGATTGTAAGCAGACTGAGTGAATACAGGACTTCTTAATGGATTGCAAGTATTCTTTTTATTGTTTTTTTGGCTATATATTTCTAACGTCTACAATCAACATAATGCTTTCAAAATGGCGTATAGCTTTCACTGCTTTCATTGTTAGGGAAAGTGCTGGAAAGTGAAAGTGAATTCTTTACTTTTTTCTCTCTTCCTGTTCTTGTAAGCGAAGTCAGAGAGACGGCTGTGATTGTCTTAAATTTAAAATGGAGCGGAATTTACAGTTAAATGCTAAACCTACTTTGGACTGTATTGAGAAATTTCATGAAGAAAGGCTTGAAGAGTTTTACGCAAGAGTTTAAAGCAATATTGAAAGAAACTTTTACAGAAATATTAACTAAATTTCTCTTTCCAAATGAAATTGACTTACAACCGACTGCTGAACAATGTATAACACAATCTAAACAAGAAGAAGAGCAAGAACAATTAACTAGAATTTTTCTCCCAAATGAAACTGATTTACAACGGACTGCTGAGCATTTTATAATACAATATAAATTAGAAGAACAACAGGAAAAAGAAGAAGATAGTACTGAGAATAAAGACTATAAAGGGAAATGGATCCTGCTTGATGAACAGTTTATTTATGGAGAGGAAGAGGATTTGTTTCAAGAAAGGAAAGGACGGCAAGAAGTGGATTTAATTGAGAAAAAAGAGACATTGATTCAGTTTAAGAAGCAACTTATTTATGGGACTGAAGAAATAAAGAAGAGAGACTTATTATTTGGATGGGAGGCCTCGTTATGGAGGTTTATTTGGTTAAAAAAAACCTAGAATTCGTTTGAAGAAATGAAATTTAAAATTCTATGTAAGGAATTATGGGTAATTCAAAATTATGGACTGAATTAAGGACCAAGATTATGAGTAAGATGTAAGAGAAGATGATTAATGGTTGATATAATTAAATTGACGAAGAATGTATTTGTTTTGATGATCTAGGTTTGACATTAGATTGATTTATTGATGAGATAGATAAGCATTAAGTGATTGGATAAAGTTGAAGGAATGTAAGTTAGAAATGGAATAAATAGACTGTATTTGTTATGGAGGTTTATTTGACAGATGAGAGAGCCCAGAAGTCGATTGATAATAATTTATAATTAAATGAAAGGAATTAAGGTCAATCTAAGACTATGGGTTGAATCAAAGATCAATTTTATAAGTAAGTTGTAAGAGAGGATGTTTAAATGAAGATATATTAAGATATATTAAGATATATTAAATTGATTAAGAATATAAAAAAAAATTTTTGAATTGAGGGATTTATTGTTATTGATATTTTTTTTTTTTTAAAAAAGAATGGTATATATTAAACTTGATGGTTTGGGTGATTTTATATAACCTCTCAATGGATTGAAGTGATTTAAGATTTGACTTAGATTGATGGTTTAGATGTAAATGATAATTATTATTCTTAACCAGGCCGCCCCATTCATAGATGGGTGAAAAGCCAACAATAGTCCTTGTGACAAGCCAATTATTTTCAGGAAATCGCTCCAAAACCTGGCTGTGAATTGCACCCCCCTATCAGAGATTATCCGTTTTGGTGCGCCGTGCAGCTGTAAATGTGCTTAAGGAACATTTTGGCTAGTTTCTGGGCTGACGGGAGTCCCTTGCAAGCGATGAAATGAGCCTGCTTCAAAAAAAAATCAATCACAGTCCATATTACCGTATTTCCTCTGCTTTCGGGTAACTCAACTATAAAATCCATAGCAATCTCTTCCCATGGCTGGGAAGAGATACACTGTAATAGTCCAGGGGGGCTTCCCCAGAATTCTTTTTATAGTGGCACACGCTGCACAGCTTTTGATATAGTTTTCCATGTCCTTCTTCAAACATGGCTACCAAAATTGCTGATTAGTTAAATTAACATTTTCAAATAGCCAAAGTGTCCGGTTTGTTTTACATCATGGTTGCGTTGAAGTGCATAGAGGCGAAGGGTTTCAGGCAAATATAATTTTCCCCCTTGTAAGCTAGTCCATCTCTACAAGTTAGGGTGGTGTGATGGTCTTTAAACCATTGATCATAGAGGAGTTTGTGCTTCAGCTTTCTCATCATGGGGTCATCTGGGTTCGGATCTGCTGTAGATAAGGTTTTTTGAGGTGTTAATTGAGAGATGATCTGTGCCGTAGGCATGATCGAATCATTGATTTGTTCATGCTGGCTTTTATATTGAGGCAATCCGGACAGAGCATCAGCCAAAAAGTTCTTCCCACCCAGTGTGTACTTTAGGGTGAAGTTAAATCAATTGAAGTATTGCGCTCATCGTACTTGTTTGGGGGGAAGTTTGCGAGGAGTTTTCAGTGCCTCTAGGTTTTTGTGATCAGTCCATACTTCAAAAGGCACCTTGCTCCCTTACAGGTAGTGCCACCAGGTTAACAGAGCCCAACAAATTGCAAAAGCTTCTTTCTCCCAAAGTGCCTAACTCCTCTCGCAATCGGTGAATTTTTTTGATGTGTAGCGCAGGGTTGCAAGACCCCCATATTATTCTTTTGCAAAAGTACTGCTTCAACTACTACATCGCTAGCATCAGATTGAATCACAAATGGTTCCCCCGGGCAGGGGTGCTTTAAACTTAGCTCGGCCGCAAAAAGTCTTTTTAAATTCTCAAAAGCAGTTTGACAGTTCATAGTCCATGTTAGCAGTTGGCCCGATCATGGCTTTCCCCCATCTTTCCCCATTTTTAATAAGTCTATTAGAGGTAAAGCAATTTCAGCAAAAGAAGGAATGAATTGATGATAGAAGTTTGAAGCTGCTTTTGAGTCATTGGGGGTTGCCATTCAATTATGGCTTTCACTTTGCCAGGATCCATCTCTATACCCTCACTGGAGATCCGGTAGCCCAACTAATCTAGTCGGGTTTGGTGGAAGTCACACCTTGATAATTTAACATATAGTTTAGCATCTAGTAGTTTCTTTAGTACTTCTCAGACTAAATTCACATGGTCAGTCATATTCTTGCTATAGATTAAGATGTCATCAAGATACACCCAAACCCCTTTATACTATAGATGGTCATGCAGCACCTGGTTAATCAGCTGCATGAAAACAGGTGGAGCTCCTTGTAGTCCAAATGGCATAACTTTGAATTGATAGCTGCCCATTGGACAGTTAAAAACAGTTTTCCATTCATCTCCTTCTTTTATCCTTACTCGGTAGTATGTTTCTTAGGTGTAATTTGATGAAGATACGACCCTGTGCTAGAAGGGTTAGTAGGTCCTTCAGGAGGGGGAGGGCGTACTTATTCTCCACACTTAACCCCTTTTAATCCACGCAGAGCCTCAGAGGCCCATTCTTTTTTACCTCGAATAACACCGGGGCCCCCACCTGGGATTTAGCTGGCTCAATGAAGCCTCTGTCAACACTGCTAACATTGGATGTTTTGCTTTGACAACAGTTAGAGATTCAACCATTTTTTTCAGGCAGATTTTAAAAAAGGGCTCCTCAAAGAACATGCCAAGTTGGGGAAAAGGTTTATCTGTCGACTAAATATTTACGCCTCAAATTACCTAGTAAGAAATTAGGACCAAAATTCTTGGGGCCTTTCCCCATTGTAAAGATCATTAACCCGGTCACCATAGAATTAAAACTCTGCAGACTTTTAGGGGGAGTTCATCCTGTCTTCCATTGCAGCTTGCTGAAACCTTTTCAGGCTTCCACTTTAAGACCTCCCCCTAAGAAAGCGCCCGGACCCCTCGTGGTGGCGGATCAGACCCACTATGAAGTAAAGTGTATTCTTGATTCTAGAATTTTTAAAGGGAAATTGCAGTACTTAGTACAATGGAAGGGATATTCGCTGTCTGAAGCCACTTGGGTGAAGTCTAGTGATGTGAAAACTGACAGACTCATTAAAAGGTTCTATAGGAAACATCCTAATAAACCAAGAGGCAATCCCTGACATTTTCTTTTGTTTATATTACAGGATCTGTCCTTTTTGTAAGGGGGGCTGGATGTCAACGCTGCTAACATCGGATGTTTTGCTTTGACAACAGTTAGAGATGAAATCATTTTCTTCTTTTGTTTTACTTTTAGAGTTAGATGATGCTGGGGGGAGGATTGTGCATGACAGTTTAGATTGACATAATAATACTGGACTTAGTGTGTGAATCAAGATTAATGAAATAAGAGATGATAAGAATTGGTGGGCTGGAGAAATGGAGGGAGAGCCTGCATTTCAAACTAATTGGAGAATGTGATTTTTGACTGTTAATTGGAGGAGGGAATTGTGCTTTGATACAATGGGCTCAGCGGAGAGGAATCTAGTTTTTGGTTTTGACTGTGTTAGTGCCGATGCTATGCTACTCAAATAAAGAATAAGCCAAAAACTCCAACTTTTTCCTAACTATGTAGGGGTCTTGAGCCCCAGTTGCTGTCCCTAGAATTGAGGGATAAGCTGACAAAGATTCGGGGAAGATCTCAGCATGGAGAAAGCGCACAGTGGGGGAATGAGAGAAGATACTGGGAGAAATTTGAAGAGGGTCTGGGAAGGGGTTAAAGAAAAGATAGAAGAGGTGGAGAGACAAGAAGAGAGACAACTTACTGAAATGAAAAGTGAGGATTTGAAAAGAATTGTTATAAAAGCATTGGAAAAATATCTAGGAGAGGAGACTAAAAATTTCTCCTGGCAAACTGACAGAATCCATAGAGTATGGCTTATATGGAACCAAGGGACATGGCAAGCAATAAAGAGAGACTTATTACTTGGAAGGGAAGCTGTGTTATGGCAATCCACCTGGCAGAGGAAGAAACCCAGAATTTGACTGAAAAGAAGAGAAACTTAATATTTTATGCAAGGAATTAAAGGCAAAGAATTATGGACTGATTTAAGGACTAAGTGTAAGAGCAAGAGACATGAGAGGGTGATTAATGGAAGATATATATTAAATAGACTAAGAATGTACACGTTGAAGGGAGGGGTGTATCGACATGAAAATTATTAACTTTAATAAGAAGACTTGTTTGTGTGATGTACAATGGATAGATCTGAAAAGAATTGAAACTTAAAATTTATAAAATGTAGTTGGCTTATAGTTAAACTTTGATATACGGAGTGAAGAAGGTCTACAAATTTAAAATGATTGTATTAAGTTGAATGGCTTTAACTTGAATTTTTTCTTTGTTTGCATGTACAAATGGATATCTAATAATAAAAAATTAAAAAAAATCGTCTGCCACTAAGGACTCAGGTGAGTGAAAGTACCTGTCTGCAGCTCGTAGTCAGTCAGTGGAGAAGTTGGTGGAAAGGTTCGAGGAGCTAGAGATGAGAAATGGAGAGCAACCTCCCTGTTCCCCATACACCAGCGATCAGGATGATCGACAAGGCAACCACCAACTCCTACCAAGGGGATCCTCCAGTCCCTCCTTTGCAGATCAGGCAGCCTTCCTCTCCTCAAAGCCCCCTACCAGGGCCTCCAACCCTGCACGGAGGGACAGCTCCAGTCGTCCCTTCCAAAGCCCAGATTGCCATCGATGAGATAAGAGCTCAGGCCGTCGCTGGGACAGCTAATCCCCAGACCAACGTGCTTATCTACCACCCATCCCGGGGCCCATACAGGAGTGAGGGAAACCGCAGCCCCCACAGATGGGAGGTCAGCAGTCTCTGCTGGTACAACAGCAGGGGGGTTGTAGCCCCTGAATATGCAGCAGCTGATGGAGGCCTTGCAACAACTTGGGGTGATACAGATACCAGAAGACCAGCAACTGGTGGGAGGACAGTAGCAGCAGGGGGGGCGTGGTCGCCATTCCCAAAAACCTCAAACTGCTGTGGCTGCTGAAAGTCCCAGGCCACCTGCAGGCCCAACAATCAAGTGTTTCCGACGCGGACAGCAGGGACATCGAGCAGCAAACTGCCCAGTCCCCTACCCCCAACAGCAGACTAGAACAGGACCAGCAGCAAGAAAGACCAGCCCAGCAGCCACAAGAGAGAAATCCAACCAGATCACACAGGAACCTGTTGCCCAAGTCACGTCCCCCACGCAGGAGATTGCCGGATCTCAGGCTGGACCCGCCGCTGCTCTACCCGTTTATGACAGCGACAACGAAGGAGAGAACAACCCAATGGTGAGTTGAACATCCCACCTTTCTCTCTACCAGCCAAACTCATAATCCCTAAGACGGGGCACAGGTAGACTTAAAAGTGCTAGTCGGTTCTGGATGCTCCAGTGTGTCATTAGCTTGCCATTTACCATGAAATTTGGCATACAAGCAAAGCTGCTCTCCAAACCCATGAGGTTTGAGCAAGCCGATGTCTCCCTGGTGGGAGGGACTTTAGAAATCGTTGAACACTGGGAGTTTATTCACTTCCTGGTGGCTCCAAAAATGACTGAGGCTGTGATCCTAGGATTAGCCTGGTTGGACAAATGGAAGCCATTTATCTAGTGGGAGAAGGGAATGAGAACTGTGAGGCTACCTATTGATTCAAGTTTTACAGGAAACTTTAACCCACCCAATGAGTGAGTGCATATTGCTGCCTCACCGCCACCAGGCAAGCCACTCATCCCCAGCGAGTACCTAGGATCTAGTGGAGGCATTTAGTGAGAATGTGATGCCCTGCATCCCCACTGACCCAATGATTGCTGCATTGAACTGTTGCTGGGAGCCAAACTCCCAGAACCAAGAATGTACGCCATATCCCCCCTCAAAATGGAGGAGATGCAGCGATATGTGGACAAAAACCTAGCGAGGGGATTCATTGAACAGGCCAAGTCTGCTACAGGAGCCTCTGTGTTGTTTAAAGAAAAAAATCTCTGCGATTATAAAGGTCTCAACACAGTGAGTGTGGAAAATAAATACCCCCTCCCCCTCCTGAAGGACTTACTAACCTACCTGCCTAAGGGGAGTGTCTTCACTAAATTAGATCTGAGAGAAGCATATTACCAGGTGAAGATAAAGAAGGGAGATAAGTGGAAGACTGCTTTCAACTGTCCCATGGGGAGCTATCAGTTCAAAGTCATGCCATTTGGACTACAGGGGGCCCCAGTCGTATTCATGCAGCTGATTAATGAAGGCCTACATGACCACTTATACAAAGGGGTTCTGGTGTATCTTGATGACATCCTGATATACAGCACGAATATGACTGATCATGTAAAACTAGCGAGTGAAGTGTTAAAGAAACTATTAAATGCCAAGCTCTACGTCAACCTGTCAAAATGTGAGTTTCATCAGATCCAGTTAGATTATCTTGGCTATAGAATTTCCAACGAAGGCATTGAAATGGACCCAACCAACGTGAAAGCCGTAATTGAATGGCAGTCCCCAAAGACTTGCAAACAGTTCCAGAGTTTCCTAGGTTTCGCCAACTTCTACCATCAATTCATCCCCTTTTTTGTCGAGATTGCACTACCCCTTACAGAATTACTCAAAACAGGGAAAGGGCAAGGGAAGCTGCGACCAGGCCAACCACTAGCATGGACTATGAGCTGTCAAACCGCTTTTGAGAATTTAAAAAGACTATTTGCTATTGAACCGGTCCTAAAGCACCCCTGCCCAGGGGAGCCCTTTGTAATTCAAGCCGACGCCAGCAACATGGCCGTCAGAGCTGTACTACTGCAAAAGAACCAAGGTGGGACCCTACAGCCCTATTAAACTGGGGGCATTACCTAGAAGGGAGCAAAGTGCCTTTTGAAGTATGGACTGATTACAAAAATCTAGAAGTACTGAAAACTCCCCGCAAATTGTCCCTGAAACAAGTGTGATGGGCACAGTACTTTAACTGTTTTAACTTCACTCTAAAGTACATACCGGGAGGGAAAAACTTCCTAGCTGATGCTCTATCCTGACTGCCCCAGTACAAAAGCCAACGTGAGGAGGTTAATGAGGCAATTATCTCCACTCCACAAACTGCTGCTCAAATCACACCTCGAAGAGCCCCTAATCCTGATTACTCTGGGGCAAAGAAAATAAAACAAGAGCTCCTCACTGACCAATGATTCAAAGACAATCAAACCTCCCTAACTTGCAGGGATGGTTTAGCTTAAAAGGGAGGAAAGTTATACTTGCCAGAAATCCTCTGTCTTAACGCTCTCCAAAATGTCCATGATGTAAAACAGGCGGGACACTTTGGATATTTAAAAACTCTACATCTTATCCGCTGGCAATTCTGGTGGCCAGGATTAAAACGGGACGTGGAAAATTATGTCCGGAGTTGTACTGTATGTGCCACCATGAAAAGAATTCCAGGGAAACCCCCTGGGTTATTGCAGCCAGTGGCAGACCCTTCTTAACTATGGGAAGAAATTACTACGGATTTTATAGTAGACCCACCTGAAAGTAGAGGAAATACAGTCATCTGGACTGTGGTAGAGCTGTTTTCAAAGCAGGCTCACTTCATCACCTGCAAAGGACTCCCATCTGTTCAACGACTGACTAAATTGTTCTTGAAACATATCTACCGGCTGCATGCCACCCCTCAAAGAATAATTTCAGATGGGGGTACAGTTCACAGCTACATTTTGGAGGAGCTTTCTTAAATTAATCGGATCATCACAAGGTCTATCATCTGCTTTTCGTCCATCTACTAATGGAGCCGTGGAATCCGCTAACAAAATGGTGTAGCAATATCTTAGATGCTATATTTCCTACCAACAGACCAACTGGACCGACCTCCTCCCTTTCGCAGAGGTGGCTTACAATAACTCTGTTCACGCCTTTCAGAATAGCCACAGGAAAAGAGTTCAGCCCAATACTGGAATACTCCCAGGCACCCTCTGCTTCTCAGACACTTGATCAATGGGTGAGGGGGTGGGAAGAAGTTTGGAAAACCACGAAGACTGCTTTAAAAAAGACTTCCAAGACTTACAAAAAGCAGGCAGATTTTAAAAAAGGGCTCCTCAAAGAACATGCCAAGTTGGGGAAAAGGTTTATCTGTCGACTAAATATTTACGCCTCAAATTACCCAGTAAGAAATTAGGACCAAAATTCTTGGGGCCTTTCCCCATTGTAAAGATCATTAACCCGGTCACCATAGAATTAAAACTCCGCAGACTTTTAGGGAGAGTTCATCCTGTCTTCCATTGCAGCTTGCTGAAACCTTTTCAGGCTTCCACTTTAAGATCTCCCCCTAAGAAAGCGCCCGGACCCCTCGTGGTGGCGGATCAGACCCACTATGAAGTAAAGTGTATTCTTGATTCTAGAATTTTTAAAGGGAAATTGCAGTACTTAGTACAATGGAAGGGATATTCGCTGTCTGAAGCCACTTGGGTGAAGTCTAGTGATGTGAAAACTGACAGACTCATTAAAAGGTTCTATAGGAAACATCCTAATAAACCAAGAGGCAATCCCTGACATTTTCTTTTGTTTATATTACAGGATCTGTCCTTTTTGTAAGGGGGGCTGGATGTCAACGCTGCTAACATCGGATGTTTTGCTTTGACAACAGTTAGAGATGAAATCATTTTCTTCTTTTGTTTTACTTTTACAGTTAAATGATGCTGGGGGGAGGATTTTGCATGACAGTTTAGATTGACATAATAATACTGGACTTAGTGTGTGAATCAAGATTAATGAAATAAGAGATGATAAGAATTGGTGGGCTGGAGAAATGGAGGGAGAGCCTGCATTTCAAACTAATTGGAGAATGTGATTTATGACAGTTAGTTGGAGGAGGGAATTGTGCTTTGATACAATGGGCTCAGGGGAGGGGAATCTAGTTTTTGGCTTCGACTGTGTTAGTGCCGATGCTATGCTACTCAAATAAAGAATCTTTAAGGTAAACAATGCCTCAAAGTTCTTTGAAGAGTTCCATCTGTCGGAACCATGACAGTCTCTGGCTAGGTTTTAATTCACATACTGCTGCAGCTCCTCCATCTCGAGGGGAGACATAGCGTACATTTTTGGTTTAGGCAGCTTGGCTCCCAGTAATATTTCTTTTTTTATATAACAAGTTTTATTGTTTTTTTCTTTTTACAAAAAAGTGCTTAAGAAACAACATGATGACAGGGTAATCAATTATCCAAGAGCAAAATCATACATATTTAGTTCAAATTAAATCATTAAGAAGCTCCCTCTCTATTCTCTCAAATAATATATTATATTCAAATTAATATGTTTCAATACAGTTAAGTCAATCAAAGCAGTCATCAATAACATTTCATCTATATAAATCCAAATCCTGTATTAAGTTTTACTATTTCCAATTACCATATTCCTTTTCGCTACTATAAAAATGTTATTAACATTTCAGGTGTCTCTCCCTTCCTTTTTTCCTTGACATAGTCAGTAATCATTAATATAATTTCTTCTTTTTTAAAAAATCCCTCTTATTCTTCTCTCATTTAAAAATAACTATCCTTTCTAACAACATAAATATTACTCCAAAAATACATTTCTACTCTATTTTTTTAACTCTATAATCTATCAATCAATATCCATATCAAACTCCTTTAACCCCCATCCAAAGTTGCTATATCCACAACAAACATATTAGTACACAAACATCTTCTTACTAAATTCAAATATTTAATTAATCTTTATTCAATCTAATGTCTTATTTACCCATCTTAAACCATGAATCAATCCGTATCTAAGAAACCTTTTAAACCTGTTATATAGAGTTTTAGATCACACTCTTAAATCTTATTCTAGCTTTCTTTTTATGCCAAGTAGGTTTCCATAACAGAGTCTCTATATCAACAAATAGGTCTCTTTTTGTGGCTTGTAGTATCATTTGGGTCAAGAAAGAGCATTCCCTTCTCTGTTTTGGAGACCTGACTCCTTTGTAGATAGTCCCTTGTTGTTTTAAAGATTCAAGTCTTGACATTTGGATCTGTTGATCCAATTATATCCAATTTTGTGATTAGTAGTTGATTATCCAAGTTATCACAGTTCTCAACTGTATTTGTGTATCCGTTTCTGTTGGTTTTAAGATTGTGAGTGATTTTGTTCAAAATAAATCTCTTTAGGTTGTGTATAAAATGAAGTAGAATCTTCTTTAATGTTGATTGGTTCCGCTTCTATTGTTTTTTGGTCTGTAGAATGCTCAGATAAAGTCTGGAGGTCATTTTGTAGGCTCAAGGTAGAATTTCTGTTTTTTATTTCTGTAGTACTCTCTTTTATTTGCAAACATATTTGCTCAGTGGCTTCATAATTTTTTTCCAATATAAGTTTGCACTTGAATTGTGAATAGGGTTTCTCTATTTCAGTAGTAATTAAAAACAGTCCTGTTATCTTTTAGTGGAGGCTGTATTCAAGAAACATTTAGCCAGTGTCCACACCCACAAATACAGCTGTTGAATTTCTTTGTCTTTTCCCTTTTATGATGATCTGAAGGTCAAAGCCAGTCTCAACATCAAACCAAGAAAAAAGACAGTTGCAATTTTAACCTTCTCCACAAGGTGTCCTCAGTAGACTGTAAAATCTCTTCCCAGACACCAAAAATGGTGTTAACAAGATCAAAATAAGAAAAAATATTCTTCACATGTAGACTAAAGCCAATAGTAGGTTCAATAATAGAAGTTTTTTCAAGACCCCAAAGTAGATGAAAAAGTAAGAAATAGTCAATTAAAGTTGATTTTCAGTCCATTTAAGCTTCTTTTCCCACACTCACAAACCCCACTTTCTTAAAGCAGGGAAATAGTTCCAGAAATGCTTTTTACAGGAAGCAAAAAAGAAAAGAGGACTAAGAGGAGGAAAAAAAAGTCTCACCCTGATCAACCACGGTGGTTCTTGCGCTTAGATGTTCTTCTGACTTCTTGTTACAGCAGCAAAGTGATCGGCCATTTTACTGGCCGATCTTTCCTCCATCGGCCCTAAGGAGCATTTCTCGGACCGCGGAAGGAGCTGCTGCCCTTCCACAGTCGCCGAGCACCTCCTCAGCGGTAGTCGCCCCTGCAGGGTGACTTTTCAACCCGATTAAGGGTCTACCAGCAGAGGGAAAACAGCCGGCGAAGAGAGCAGTCTCTCTGCGTGGCTGTAAATGCTGAGATCTGGAACCGGAAGTGGCTCCTGGTAATATTTCAATGGCACAGTAATTTGGCCGGTGAGGAGGTAGGATTTCACATTCCTTCTCACTAAATCCTTCTGCTAAATCTCGGTATTCCCTGGGGATGCGTGGCTCTCCTGGTAGGAGAATGGTGACTCACTGTTTCAGCCAGTGACTAGGTTCTGCAGCATGAGGATGGATAATCCATGGATTGGTTTCCTGAAGTCCCTTCTACCCAATAGACTAAGTCTGAAAGTTAGCCACGCCTCTTGCCGGGCCATGCTATCCCAGTTCCAACTTAGTCTTATACCCAGCAAGATGTGTTGGTTCCTCTCAGCTAGTCAGGTTGTATTTTTCCCTGTATTTCTACCCGTGTATTATCCTTCCTCTTCTGTAGCAGTTTGTTTGATTATTTCCCTTTACAAGCCTCAATGTAAACCTCCATTTTTTTGCCCTTTCCTTCCCTCCACCCCCTTGTCTCCTCGGCTGCTCAAGCCATGAGGCTTGTTGGGGCTAACAGCCAGCCCAGCAGCGGCGCTGCCGATCGCACCAGCTAATCGGCAGAGCTCCGTGGAGGCCCCGAACAAGGCCTCTCCTTGTGCTCGGAGCCGCCATTTTGAATGACCTGGGGCTTGTTACAGAGCCATCAGCATTCCTCCCCAGAGTTCTCTCAGTACGCAGGGGGTGTCAGTGGAGAGATTCTGTCGTTCTCTTTATAGTAGTTTCTCTGGAGATTCTCTTCACACGTGGATGGGCAGCCATTTGGTGTAGTCCCAATCGGTGTCCCACTTCACACGTGGTCAGCCGCCATTTTGTGTGGCCCTATCCTGCTTACTGGTGCCCTATTACTTCTGCAATTTGGATCCAGGCACATCCACTTCATTTTGCCTCAGGCAAATCCACTTGACATTGCCTCTGGCAATATACTGTGGCACCTGGGATTTTTGGACTGTTTTTCCTTGAGAGCCTTATATTACAACGGCTGCTTCACCTATTGCTATGATTCACAGTTACCCTCTCGGGAGCTTACACTGGTTTTACCAGTATTGTATATTTTTACTTCAGGCCCCAGCTCCCTTGCCAGGAGCCCATAATGGTCTTACCAGTTACAGCGGTTGTCACATTGGGCCTTAGCTCCTATTCTTACTGAGATCCATTTTCAGACTTGTGCTGAAGGGTCTCCAACGTGATGGCAGAAGACAAACAGCCCCAGATTGTCTTGGCACCCACCAGCCCCCCAAGTAAAAGGAGGTGTAAATCTTCAAAATTGGAGGCAGCAGGGAAGCTGAAGGCAAAAACAAAGGCTCTATCTGGCAAAGTTCCATCCAAGGCAGCAGAAAAGGAGGCTGCCAGGAGACATCAGACCTTAGAGAGGCAAATTTCTAAAGCCCAAAAAGTGACTCCAAGAGAAATTAACCCTACCGCTACCTCCAAGAGCTCTCTATTCGGGCCTCAAATAACAGCTATGGCTCAAGTCCACAAATCTTTGTCCCCATACGCTATGTCCCAACAGAGGTCCATCAGCCCTATGGTCCCAAATCCAAATCCTAACTGGGTGCCCCCCCACCTGATCCTCAACCAGGACCCTCAGCCACATTCACTCCCACTGCTGCTGGCCTCCGGCCTGAGGCTTCTGAAGGACCAGATTAACTACAGTCTATGCTTACTCGGGTTTTGGAAAGTATTGCCTCACTACAGAGACCCCAACCTTCGGCCTCTTCTCACCGCCATTCTGAACACCAGGATTACGCCTACTCCATTGCCTCTGATCAATCTTCTCATGATTCTGATGTTGAGGAACCACGGGAGCCACCCTTGTCAGAAAATGAGGATTCACATCAGGAACCCTCTCCCTTCGTAGGTCTATTTGATCCCACCCTGTTCAAATCTATTCTGTCCAGGGCCATAGCTGCATCCCAGATTGCACCCGAGCAAGAACCACAACCCACCATTCCACCAGCCAGTCACTGAATCCATTGTTTTCTGAACCCACGGTGACTCAACGGCACATACCATGCCCTCCCTTCTTTGTTAATACAATAAAAAAAACAATGGGCAAACCTTGGTGCCTCTCCTGCTCCAGGGACCTCTGATAAAAAACTCTTCAATATTGCTCCATCCTTAACCAACCTCCTGGAGGTTCCAACCGTAGACACATCCTTCACTCCCATTATCTCCCCTTCCACCATTCCTGGGGATATGGCGGAAGCATTAAAAGCAGATGACAGAAAGTCTGAGTTTTCTTTACGCAGGGTGCACCAGGCATCCAGCTGGGCAGTGAAGTCCTCCACGTCAGCTTCCTTTTTTTCCAAGGTCTTCCATCATTTGGCTTTGAGAGCTTCAGGCCATGATTCCGCAAGATCAGGTGCACGCCCATCGGACATTGGGTAAGTTGTTGGCGACGATTGAATACACGGCCAATGTCACACTACATGCTAACAGATTTTTGGCCAGGGCAATCGCTGCTAACGTTTCTACTCGACGGTTGCTGTGGCTGAAACAATGGCGGGCGGATTTAAAATCCAAATGGCGCTTGGCCACCACTCCTTATTCCGGCGGTCAACTGTTTGGAGAAGCTCTTGAGCCTTATTTGGTGGAAAACAAGGATAAGAAGAAGGTGTTAGTCACCAAGCCATGTGGGCAGACCAGAAATCTACTCCGTTACATCGCAAACAGGCTTTTCGCAGCACTCCCAGCCAGGAATAGTCCTAGCCAACACGCTACTTCCCTCCCAGATCAGACCGTCAATCAGACCACTTTGGTCCCAAACCCAGGCAACAACCTCAGTCTAAGCGGCCCTTTGGAGGCACGGGGGGCCGTCCCTTTAAGAGGAATAAATGACTCCAGGGAGGGACCCCCCATAGGTGGCAGGCTTTCCCTGTTTTCCCACAGTTGGGAAAGCATTATCACCAACGTTTGGGTTCTGTCCATTGTAGCAAACGGCCTGGCTCTGGAATTCCTCTCCAGGCCGGCAGATCGGTTCATTCAGTGTCTGACCCCCTCAAACCCATCCAAAAGAATCCAAAAGCCATTTCTCATCTTATAGACATAAATGTCGTGATTCCATGCCAGCCTGTGTTTCCAACAGCTGAGTCTGGGGAATCTGAGGAGGAGGTGGAGGAGGCATTTGAAGGACCATCAGGGTCAGAGGGAAGCTCTGATGAATTACAAGACTCACGGTTTGATGAAGAGCCTGGGCCCTCCAGTTGTGTTCCTGATGAAGCTCAGCTGTGTGGGGAGAATGAGTCAGACTTGGAAGACTCACACCTGATGGACATGATGATTGATGCTCGTAGACGCCGGCAATTAGCAAGAGCAGTTCAGCAGCAGTCAATACGACAACTCCAGGGTAGGAGGAGAAGGCACTGAGAGGCAACGCCATGGGACTGCTGTATAAAAAGGGAAGGTGTGGGCGGTACTGGTTGCTGAAGGCAACTGTTGCAAAGTACTTCATGGGATCATGTTCTGTAACTACTTTTTTGTTTGCATCATGTTTTGTGTGGACAATTTCCTCCATTTGGATTGTGTTTTGCTGCTTCTCCAGCACTGGGAGATGGAGAATCCACCAATGGGTTATGACTGTATTCCTGCCCAATCAAATCAAGTCATCCAAAGCTGCCACGCCCCTTCTTGGACCTTATCCCCAGATTTGACTTGATTTCGCCCAGGAAAGACATGAAGCGTGGCTCCTAGGCAGATACAGGTTTTCACTCATTGGTGGATTCTTCTTAGTTTTTCTTAGTTTAGAAGAGATTAGTTGGAAATAACTAGGTTTAAGCAGAGGCTGGGAGCGTACTCTCCTAGCCTCCACACTAACATCCTTCCCCGTTAGGGATTTTTCCCCCCTCTTCCTCTCTTCCTCCCTCCTTCGTCGGAAGCCGGCTGAAGGGAACAACAAACGTAAGTACCCTTCGGTTGGCGCGGGGGAGGGCGGAGGGGGGGGCGAAGGGGAGGGGGGTCCCCTCACCCTTCGCTGTTTGCGTTCCCCCCTCCGTATAGGGACCGTGGGGGGGGCTAATTTCGGCGCCGATCAGCTGATCGGCGCCCAGAGCACCGCGGAACTTGGGCACAGCCGGGCGGCCGTTGGCGAGCCGACCGGCTGTTCGGCGGCCGCACGGGCTTGCTAGCGGGCCGGCGCCGACCAGCTGATCGGCGCCGGAGAGCCAGGCGGCGCTGGCTTGCTAGATCGGCGCCGGAGAGCCAGGCGGCCATTGGCGCGCCGAGCAGCTGTTCGGTGACCGCACGGGCTTGCTGGCGGGGCCGGCGCCGACCGGCTGATCGACGCCGGAGGGCCGGGCGGCCGTTGGCCCGCCGACCAGCCGTTCGGCAACCGCGCCAAAAAAAAAACAAAAAAAAAAAAAAAACGGCGCGGCCGTCTCCGCTCGGGAGCCGGCGCGGCCGTTTCGCACGCCGACCAGCTGTTCGAGGACCGCGCGGCCGGACATTTAGGAAAAGGCCGACGCGGACCAGGGGTCGGCGCCGGAGAGCCGGCGGCCATTATCCACGTGGCATGGGAACAAAGCCGGCGCCGACCAGCTGATCGGCCCCACAGCGCCACGCGCAGGGGAAAGATTGAATAGGCCGGCGGGTAACTAAGGCCGGCACGGAGCGACAGCGCCGAGCAGCTGATCGGGAAAAATCAGCCCGGGCAGCTGCTCAGCGATAGCGCATCGCCGCAAATTGAGGGCCTGCAGGGCTAGAGACCCTGCCGCAGCTGCTGTCCCAGGGAAGGGGGAGGTGGTGGAGGCCACAGGGCCGCCATTAGACCCATCCCCACCCTCAAGGCAGAACGCCAGGCTGACTGAGCCTGCAACCAGGCCGGCCTAGGGGGCCCCAGGCTAACCAGCGCACAGACCCCAAACCTCCTTCCCAAGCTTGGTGTCTCTCATTGCCTGATTGCTAGCTCCTCGGCCTTGGGCCCTTTGATTTTGGCTCCACTCGGAGTCCAGGCACCCCCACCAGGGTGCCTGTGGTACCCAAGCAACCCAGTGGATCGCAGGCGCCCCCCCCCACAGTGGGCCTGCCTTTCATCCGCTGTTTTTTTCCAGCCAGATTACTGGGTCACAGGCGCCCCTCACAGTGCGTCTCTCTTATCCGTGCACAGCCGTAGTGGGCATCCTGACGCCTGGGCAGTGTGCTGCCCCTACCCACACACAGGCGGCTGCCTCTGGGTTCCAGGCACCTCTCTCGTGCACCTGTTGACAACCCAGGGGGTTACTCTTTTTAGATACCCGGGACCGCCCGCTCGCGCCCCGGCGATATCGGAGAATGGAAGAGGCTACCTCGCCCTCTTCAGGAGCCCCGCCATCCTCATCAGGTCATCCTGGTCTGGAAGGCAGTAGCAGGTCGGCAGCCAAATCTAATGTTAGATCTGCCACCATGACCTCTAAGAGAGCAGACAGACAGGACAAGAGGAGACACCAGGCCTTGGAAAGGGAGTTTTCCAAGGCACAGAAAAGAGCAAAACTAGCGCCGGAATCACCTCTGGGACCGTCCACTGACGACCCTCAGCCAACGGGCAGCGAACAGGCGACCCTCCCAAATGAGGACCGCCTGGCTCTACTCATTGCCCAGGGGGTGGAGCGCGCCCTAGAGGCCAGAACACAGGCATCCGCGACTTGCAAACGCAGCCCACACCGAGAGACGAGGGCGTACGAAAGCCCCACATCTCCCTCAGCTTCTCAAGTCTCGGAGGAATCGAATATAGAAGAGGAAATGGCAGAACAGGGGGTGCCGATGTCTGACGAGGAGGAGGACCCACCGGAGGCCCCCACCTCCAAAGGGCTATTCAACCCCTCCTCCTTCCTGACCTTGCTGCGCAAACCGCATCCACTGCACACCTGGGGCCCGAAACCCCAGCGGCAACAGCCTCCGACACACAGGAGACTGATGCAGAGGCGCATCCTAGCTTCGTGGAACCGGTCACGACCAAGCATCACATCCCCTGTCCCGCCATGTTCCTCAAAGCAATCAAGACACAGTGGAAATCACCGGCCTCCCCTTCCACGCCGAGCAGTACCGACAAGAAGCTGTTCGGCGTGGCTCCTAAATTGGAAGAGGTACTGGAGGTACCCTCAGTGGACGAACCCCTAGCGCCCCTAGTGTCGGCCACCACCTTCTCAGGAGACCTCGCTGAGGCCCTCAAAGGTGAGGATCGCAAAGGCGAGGCCACGTTCCGCAGAACGCACCAAGCAACCGCTTGGGCGATCAGAGCGTCCACCTCCGCTTCATTCTTCATCAGGGCTGCCCACGGGTGGCTCCAGGAGCTCCAGGAAAAGATCCCGGCGGAGGACCTCCGCACACAACAGGATCTCAGTAAGATGGTGGCGGCCGCAGAGTATGCAGCAGACGCAACTCTCCAGGCCGCTCGGTTCTCATCCAGAGCTATGGCTTCCAACATCACTGGCAGGCGTTTGCTCTGGTTGAAACACTGGCAGGCGGACTCTAGGTCCAAGTGGAAACTTGCAGCGGCACCATACCAAGGTGGAAAGTTGTTCGGGGACGCCTTGAACCCCTATACAACAGAGAACAAGGACAAACGCAAGGTCCTGAAACACGTGTTTAGGAAAACGGACAGACGCTCCGGAGCTTACCCACGTCGGCAGCCCTTTCGGGCCGGGGCCAGGTACAATCAGTACCAGGCATCCCAGTCCTTCCCGGCCAGGCAGGATAGACAGGACAGACAGGCAGACAGGCAAAGCCCCAGAACCAGACAACAGCCGCAGGGCAAACGGCCCTTTCGAGGCGCCAGCAGGCCGTTCCGGCGATCTAAATGACACCTCATCAGGACCTCCCATCGGGGGCAGACTCTCCCTATTTGCCCACCAGTGGGAGGTCACCACCACAGATGCATGGGTACTCAACACCATCCGCCATGGCCTCTCCCTAGAATTCGTCTCCACTCCCCCAAATCGGTTCCTCCCTTGCCCAAGCCCTCGCAGCCGAATAAGAAGGAGGTTGATGGACGAGGCAGTAAACCATTTACTGCACATACGGGCCGTGGAGCCGGTTCCGCTGGACCAGAGAGGTCAGGGATTCTACTCCATCCTCTTCGTAGTCCCAAAACCATCAGGGGGATGGAGAGCCATCCTAGATCTCAAGGGGCTAAATTACCACTTGGCATACCACAAATTCAGGATGCAAACGCTCCGATCAATCTTGGGAAGCATCAGAAAGGGAGACCTCCTGACATCTATCGATCTCACGGAGGCGTACCTCCATATCCCAATCTCTCTGGCCCACAGACGGTTTCTACGGTTCGCCTACAGGGGGCGCCACCTTCAGTACAGGGCGCTCCCATTCGGCCTGTCCTCCACCCCAAGGGTCTTCACCAAGATCCTGGCAGCCCTAGCAGCCAGGCTACGCATGGTGCCGATCAGAGTCCAGTGCTACCTGGACGACATTCTAATTCAGTCCGCGTCCACCCAGGCCACCGAGTCGGACCTGCAGACGGTGGTAGGACTACTCCAAAGCCACGGGTTCTCCGTAAATTTTCCCAAGAGTCACCTAATTCCCTCAACAAGGTTACTCCACCTCGGCGCCATCATAGACACCGTAGAGTGCCGGGTCTACCTATCCCGGGAGCGCCGGGAAAGCATAAGAAACTTGATCCTCCAGATTCACAGGAGTCGATCAGTAACAGTGGCCAGCCTATCCCAGTTACTAGGAAAGATGATTTCGGCCATTGCAATAGTGCCTTGGGCCAGGCTACACTCCAGGGAACTTCAATGGTTCCTGTTGCCCTTCCAGAAGCAAAATCTCAGCGCCTCACCACAGAGAGTCCGCCTCCCGCCAAAGGCACTGCAGTCCCTCAGATGGTGGTTATCACCAGCCATAAGCAAAGGGTCAGGCTTCAGGGAGCCGGACCGCATAGTACTCACCACGGACGCCAGCCTCTTCGGCTGGGGGGCGCACATGCAATCACAATGGGCACAGGGCCGGTGGTCCAGGGCGGACCTCCGACACAGCATCAATTGGCTCGAATTACGGGCCATCCACCTTGCACTCCGTCTCTTCCAGGACCAAGTGGCGCGACAACATGTCCTGGTCCTCACCGACAACGTGACAGCCAAGGCTCACATAAACCGTCAGGGGGGCACTCGGTCCCAAAACCTCATGGCAGAGGCTCTCCTCCTGGGAACCTGGGCAGAACACAGCCTAGCTTCCATCAGGGCCGATCACATATCAGGGGACGCAAACACTCAGGCCGACTTCCTGAGAAGAACAATAGTGGACCACTCAGAGTGGCGACTCCACCTGAGGATATTCAAAGAGATCTGCCACCGATTCGGCTTGCCACAGGTGGACCTCTTTGCCTCCCCGCACAATGCCCAGCTGCCCCGATTCTTCTCCCGCTTTCAAGACGGGGGGGGCGGAACAGACGGACGCCCTTCGGTGTCCGTGGCCACAGGGCCTCCTTTACGCCTTTCCCCCCCTACCCCTCCTCCCAGCAGTGATACGCAAGATCATCAGGGAACAAGCGGTGGTACTCCTAGTGGTCCCCCATTGGCCAAGGAGACCATGGTTCGCCGACCTGATGAGCCTCTCCCTGACGGAACCCTGGAAAATTCCACCGGAACAGGTGGCGCTCAGTCAGGGAGACATTCATCACCCAGATCCTCAGTGGCTCCAGTTAGCCGCCTGGCACTTGAGCGCTCGATCCTGACGGAGGAACGCTGTTCCCCGGGGGTCATAGCAATAATACAGGCCTCCCGCCGCCCTTCCACCAACCGCATATACGATGCCTCGTGGAAAAACTTCCAATTGTGGTGCTCCAGGCGGCGGCTGCCGCTTGGGGAGCTCACAATTGCACACATTCTGGACTACCTACTAGCCGGACTCGAAAGGGGCCTGGCCCCAAACACACTCCGCAGGCAGGTGGCAGCCCTGGCAACGGTGCTCTCGTGTGACTCGGCAGAGACCCTGAGCCGACATCCCCGTATCAGGTCCTTCTTAAAAGGAGCTTCCAACGCCAGACCACCTACGGTACACAGGTACCCCTCATGGGAGCTACCACGGGTCCTCCAGGCCCTCACGCAGCGGCCCTTCGAGCCCCTAGCGACATGCGACATGCTCGACCTGTCCCACAAGGTGGCGTTCCTAGTGGCGATTACGTCCGCACGACGCATCTCCGAATTGGGTGCGCTCTCAGTCAGGGGAGACTTGTGCGTCTTCCATCAGGATAGGGTGACCCTGCGACTGGAGCCCACCTTCATTCCGAAGGTAAATTCCCTATTCCATAGGTCGCAGGAAATAGTACTACCGGATTTTTGCCCAAATCCGTCTAACGATAGGGAGCGACAATGGCAGAGCCTCGACGTACGCAGAGCACTGAAGTGCTACATTGCCCGTACAGCGGAATTCCGTAGGTCCGAGGCTCTGTTCATATCGTTCCACTCCTCGCATAAGGGTCGGAAGGTATCCTCCTCCACAATTGGCAGGTGGATCAGGGCGTGTATAGCTGGGGCGTATCAGGCGGAAGCCTTGCCGGTTCCAAGAGGGATCACGGCACACTCCACACGAAGTGCAGCTACCTCCACGGCCTGGGACACACAAGCGTCCATCGAGGAGGTATGCAGGGCAGCCACATGGACTACACCATCTCCTTTCATTAGAAACTACAAGATCGATAGGTTTGCCTCGGCCGAAGGGGCCTTTGGCCGGAGAATTCTCCAACAGGTTATTCGCCAAAGTGCCACACCGGACCAGTCTGTTGCCCACCCTCAGGGACAGTAGGCTTTGGTATGTCCCATTGGTGGATTCTCCATCTCCCAGTGCTGGAGAAGGGGCGTTGTCTTACCTGAACGCCTTTCTCAGCACGGAGATGGAGAAGCCACCCCCACCCTGGTAGGCCAGTTAGGCCTAGGATTAGCATAGTAGAAGGAGCCACGATGTCGCACAGTCATTCAAGGGCTACGCTCGCGTCAAACCTGGGGATAAGGTCCAGGAAGGGGCGTGGCAGCTTTGGATGACTTGATTTGATTGGGCAGGAATACAGTCATAACCCATTGGTGGCTTCTCCATCTCCGTGCTGAGAAAGGCGTTCAGGTAAGACAACGCCCCTTTTGTTTCTGGACTGTTTGGCAGGTTGGTTACCCATATTAAAAGGGGTTTGTTTTGTTTTGAGTCTCCAGCCTATTTTCTCAACAGGGGTTTGGTCCTTGTTCCTTTAACAAGGATGTCTATAGGCTGGTATAGAACAGTTTGCCTTCAGCCTAACCCCCTACTATTATGAAGCAGCTACGTGCTGAGAATGCCCAGCTCTCCCAGCAGCTGACTTTGTTATCTGCCCAAGTTGCTCAGCTATCTGCCCATGTTCCTGCTGCTCCATCACCACCGAGGAGAAAATGCCAAGTGGCAAGGCCGGATAAATTTGATGGCAATCCGGACATGTTTCCTGTTTTCATGGGACAATGCCACCTGTATATCAGTGTGAGAGCGGCTGATTTCCCCACTGACCGGGATAAAGTGGGGTTTATGATAAGCCTGCTCTCTGGTGCTACAGCTCGTTGGGGCACACCCCTGCTAGCCCAACCTAGTCTATTGATGGACAACTTTGTGGGGTTTTGTGATTACATGCGGATGATGTATGAGGACCCCATCAAGACCCAGACAGGTACCCGGCGTTTGAAAGCTCTAAGGCAGAGTCGACGCCCCCTGCAGGGCTATATCAGCAAATTTCGGCTGCTTAGCAAGGATTCAGCCTGGAATGAGGCTGCGCTCGTGGACGCTTTCCAGGATGGATTGTCAGAGGAGATGTTGGATGAGCTGGCCCGTGTTGATGTTTCCCTGGACCTTAATGAGCTCATTCATCTCTGTCTGTGGATCGACGCTCAGCTGCAGCAGCGAAGGAGTCTCCGTGCCACCCCAGAAACTCATACTGCCCCCGTTGTGCGTGAGACCCCGGTCCAGAGGGAGGAGCCAATGGAGTTAGATGTTGTCAGACCTCGCCTATCGGTGGCAGAGATGAACAGGCGACGTCCGGGGGGTTGTGTTTTTACTATGGGCACTCTGGGCATTTGGCTGCTTTCTGCCCTAAGAAGCGACGAAGGGCGTCTGTGACTGAGCCTGTCCCGAGACTGCCATCTCCTCCCCTGTCGAGAAACCGCCCACGCCTGACCTAAAAGGCAGTTTGGGTGGAGCATCCTGTAACACCGAGCGACACCCTTCAGATGCTGCGCACAGACCTCCAAGGCATCTGATATTAGAGGCGTGCCTGATTCTCCCTAGGTTGCCCAAGGAGATTCCCGTCCATGCATTGATTGACTTTGTGGCTAAATGGGCGATTCCCCAATGCCCTGTGGATCCGCCGATGTTAGTGGAGACCATTGATGGTCGAGTGCTCCTGTCTGGGCCAATTAAGGCCACCACGCAACTGCTATGTATGGCCATCAGTTCACATGACGAGGCCATCCAGTTCTATATCACATCACACCTGCATTTCCCCATGGTCTTGAGACTGGTGTGGCTCCGGGCGCATGATGCACAGATTTGTTGGTCACAGAACTTGGTCAGCTTTCCAAGCTTACAGTGCATGGACCATACCCGCCAAATCTGCCGGTTAGGTAGAGGGGCCCATGGGAGTCTCCTTACCCTCCGAATTGGTGGATTATGCTGATGTTTTCAGCCAGACTGAGGCGGATCAATTGCCCCCTCACAGGCCCTATGGCTGCCCCATTGACTTAGTACCTGACACGCCTCTCCCACTGGGGTGTTTGTATTCCATGTCGGACCCCGAGTTGGCCGCATTGCGGGACTTTTTGGACAGGAATTTGGCTCGGGGTTTTATTCAGCCCTCGTCCTCACCAGTTTCTGCACCCTGCTCTTTGTCAAGAAGAAGTCCGATGAATTGCGGCTTTGCTGTGATTACAGGAAATTAAATGCCATCACGGTGCGCAACCGATACCCGCTGCCCCTCATCCCTGAACTCTTGGACTGGCTCCCTGAGGCAAAAATCTTCACAAAACTGGACTTGCGTGGAGCTTATAACCTTGCCAGAGTTCGGTCAGGTGATGAGTGGAAGACGGTGTTTGGTACTCGGTACGGGCACTTCGAGTACACAGTAATGCCATTTGGCTTGACCAACACCCCGCCATGTTTCAGCATTTTATGAATGACATTTTCCGGGACTTGTTAGATCAGTTTGTCGTGATCTACTTGGACGACATCCTGATCTACTCCCCGTCGCGAGAGGTGCACCATCAACATCTCCGCCAAGTCCTGCAGCGGCTCTGAGAACATCGGTTGTATGCCAAACTGGAGAAGTGCCAGTTCTACCAGATGACTATCGAGTTCTTGGGTCACCGCATTTCTACTGAGGGCATCGCCATGGAGCCGAGTAAGGTCGAGTCTCTGCAGAGTTGGCAACCCCCACGTCGTGTGAAGGATGTCCAGCAACTTCTTGGGTTCGCCAACTATTATCGGACTTTCATCCCCAGGTTTGCTACTATGACAGCCTCCCTTACCCGGCTCCTGCAGAAAAAGATTTGGTTTCAGTGGGACGCTCCAGAACAACGGGCTTTCCAGGCTTTAAAGAAGCCTTCATGAAGGAGCCCATCTTGAAGCATCCTAACCCGCAATGGCCGTTTGTCGTGGAGGCGGATGCCTCCGACATTGCCATTGGGGCGGTGTTACTCTAGGCGATGACGCCCGGCGGTGTCCTCTTCCCTTGCACGTACTATTCACGGAAATTGAATCTGGCGGAGCACAACTATACCCTCTGGGAGAAGGAGCTACTGGCCATTAAAGTGGCGTTCGAGGTCTGGAGGCATCATCTGGAAGGAGCGGGACATCAAATCGAGGTCCGGACGGACCATAAGAATTTGGAAAGCCTACACAACACACCAGATCCGTTGGTCTCTGTTCTTTATGACGTTTAATTTCCCAGCGGTCACAACCAAAGAGCGGATGCTCTGTCCAGGAAGCCCGAATATTCCCGAGCAGAAGACAAGCTTCTGCCCGGGACAGTGCTCCCGATCAAGTCTTTTGCTGTGATGCGGGAGCTGATAGATGTACGGGCTCGGATTCGGGAGGCCCAGCAGCAGGATGGCTGGATGACTTAGCGAAAGGAAGCGGTGGGGCCCAATTCCCCATGGACAGTCACGGATGGACTCCTCCACTATCGTGATCGGCTCTATGTTCCAGGAGGGCCGCTCAGGGGACTCATTCTCAGCCAGTGTCACGACAATCCGGCGGCAGGGCATTTTGGCCTGTTCAAGACCCTGAACTTGGTCTCCCGTACCTTCTGGTGGCCCCGAGTCTGACACGACGTCCAGGCCTACGTCTCATCCTGTATCCCATGTAGGCAGGCCAAGTCAGCAACGGGCCCCACCTGGACTACTGCAGCCCTTGCTGATACCCAAAAGACCCTGGGGGGCTGTGTCTATGGACTTCCTGATGGACTTACCCCCGTCTTCTGGATTCACGACGGTGTTGTGATGGCGCATTTCATCCCATGCCGTGGCTTGCCGTCTGCCCGCGCCACCAGTCGCATGTTCATCCAGCAGGTGTTCCGTCTGCATGGCCCTCCTGATAGGGTCGTGTCCGATAGAGGGGCCCAGTTCATAGCCTGTTTCTGGGAGGGGTTGATGCAGGCGTTGGATGTCAAGATCTGTCTCTCGTCCGCACATCATCCCCAAACTGACAGAGGGACCGAGAAGGTTATCGGGATCCTCGAGCAAAATCTGCGCTGCTATGTCAATCAGCAGCAGAACAATTGGGTGGACTATCTGGCGGTGGCTGAGTTTGCGTTCAATAACTCACAGCACACCCCCACGCAGATGACACCATTCTTAGCCAATGTGGGATATCACCCTTGGTTTTTCCCTCTTTCCCCACTAGACTCACCGGTACCAACAGCGAACGACTACATGGCAGAGTTACAGGCGAGCCATCGATTGGTGCAGCGACAGAGAAGGCCAAGGCTTGCTGATCGGTCGAGGCGGGATACGCCTCCACTAATGGTGGGAGATCGGGTATGGCTGTCCACCAGGAACCTACCATCAACCCGGCCAGCCAAGAAATTAGATCACCAATATGTAGGACCGTTCCCAATCGAGGCTGTCATCAATCCGGTCACCTATCGCTTAACTCTGCCACGTTCCCTGCGGGTACATCTGGTCTTTCACTGTTCTCTGTTGGTCCCTGAGCAACCGGCATGTCCACTTCGCCATGCCGAACCTCCCTCACCGGAACAACACGATGGAGACAGTGCTCTCGAGTACGAGGTTGCCAGCATTCGGGACTCCCATTGGGTGAAAGGTCACTTCCAGTACCTGATTGAATGGACCGGAGGAGTTCACCTGGGAGGATGCGACCACCATTCATGCTCCTGCCTTGGTGACCACCTTTCATGAACAATCCCCATCCTGACTGCATCCGGATCAGCAGACCTGGGGGAAGGGCCCTGCAGTGCGGGATAGTGTCATGATTCTGTGCCAGCCTGTGTTCCCAACATCTGAGTCTGGGGAATCTGAGGAGGAGGTGGAGGAGGCATTTGAAGGGCCATCAGGGTCAGAGGGAGGCTCTGATGAATTACAAGACTCATGGTTTGATGAAGAGCCTGGGCCCTCCAGTCGTGTTCCTGATGAAGCTCAGCTGTGTGGGGAGAATGAGTCAGACTTGGAAGACTCACACCTGATGGACATGATGATTGATGCTCGTAGATGCCGGCAATTAGTGAGAGCAGATCAGCAGCAGTCAATACGACAACTCCAGGGGAGGAGAAGAAGGCACTGAGAGGCAGCGCCTTGGGACTGCCATATAAAAAGAAAAGGTGTGGGCGGTGCTGGTTGCTGAAGGCAACCGTTGCGAAGTACTTCATAGGATCATGTTCTGTTAGTATTGCCGGTGATTATGTTTCTGTTTGCATCGTGTTTCATGTGGACAATTTCCTCCATTTGGATTGTGTTTTGCTGCTTTTGTTTCTGGACTATTTGGCAGGTTGGTTACCCATATTAAAAGGGGTTTGTTTTGTTTTGAGTCTCCAGCCTATTTTCTCAACAAGGGTTTGGTTCTTGTGCCTTTAACAAGGACGGCTATAGGCTGGGATAGAACAATAAAGACCATGGAGCCAGTCCCGTCCGATCAGAGGGGACAAGGGTTTTATTCGATACTCTTTGTAGTACTGAAGGCCTCGGGAGGATGGAGGGCCATTCTCGATCTGAAAAGGTTAAATTCTTACCTGGTTTACAAAAGATTCAAGATGCAAACTTTGCTGTCCATTTTGGCCAGTATAAGGAGGAACGACTGCCTGACGTCGATCGACCTCATGGAGGCGTACCTGCACATTCCAATTCTTCTGCAACATCACAGATTTCTCAGATTCTGTTACAGATCCTGTCACTATCAATACAGAGCGCTTCCATTTGGCCTGTCATCCACTCCGAGGGTATTCACAAAGATCCTGTCGTTTCTAGCCGCCCACCTGAGACTGGTCCCCATTCGGATTCAGTGCTACCTGGACGACATCCTTATTCAATCGTTGTCAGTTCAGGCAGTGAGGTCAGACGTAGCCCTTACCATCAAGGTGCTCCAGAACCACAGGTTTTCTGTGAATTTCTTCAAGAGCCAGTTGCTTCCATCCATGCGGCTTCTTCATATGGGAACAGTGATAGATTCAACATGGTGTATGGTCTACCTGTCACCGGATCGACAGGTCAGTATCCAGGCCCTGGTATGTCAGGTACAACACAGAGTTGTTCCTCTCATTACTTTCTCCCATCTCTTAGGCAAGATGATCTCTTGCATTTCCATAGTACCTTGGGCCAGACTACATTCAAGGACCCTGCAGTGGTTCCTCCTTCCCTTTCAAAAGCGAAAGCTCACCTCCTCCAACAGGCCAGTGAGTGTGACACCTCTAGTATCAAAGTCGCTCCAATGGTGGACTTCTCAGGCTGTAGCCAGGGGTTCCAGGAACCATCACAGATAGTTCTAACTACCGACGCCAGTCTTTTTGCCTGGGGAGCTGACCTCCAGTCCCAGCTGGCTCAGGGTCACTGGTCCAGGGAGGACTTGGAGCACAATATAAACTGGCTAGAGCTCAGAGCCATTCACCTGGCATTACGTCATTTCAGTCACAGGGTGAGGGGTCGGCATGTTCTTGTCCTGATGGACAACATAGCGGCCAAAGGTCATGTGAACCGTCAGGGGCACCCGGTCCGGGTCGCTTATGACAGAGGGCAGACTGCTATGCTCTTGGGCAGAGATCAATCTCTCCTCTATCAAGGCGGATCACATTTTGGGGGCGATAAACAGGCGGAGGCCCTTAGCAGGGCAACAGTAGACCATGTCGAGTGGCGTCTGGACCCAGCGCTATTCGTGGAGATAACGAGCAGGTTCGGTCAGCCAGCTCTGGATCTATTCGCTTCAGCAGCAAATTCGCAACTGCCAAGATTCTTCTCCCATTTTCCATCACTGGGGATGGAGGGAGTGGACACCCTGCGCATTCCGTGGCCCCAGGCCCTGTTGTACGCCTTTCCCCCTCTGCCTCTCATGCCCGCGATTGTTCGCAAGATCCTGCGGGAGAAGGCAGAGGTTATTTTCATATCTCCATATTGGCCAAGGCGCCCGTGGTTTGCGGACCTCATGAGTCTGTCTTGACGCCCTGGAGGATACCTCCAGACCGCATAGTGCTCAGGGAGCGCTTCAACACCCTGAGCCTCAATGGCTCCAGCTAACCATATGGCACTTGAACAGGGACATCTGATTCAGGAAGCTTACCCTACGAGGGTTATCAATATGATCCAGGCTTCAAGATGTCCATCGACCAATAGGATTTATGACTCTACTTGGAGGAACTTCTTTACTTGGGCTTCCAAACTTCATATCGATATGTCATCACTCACTGTGCCACGGATTTTGGAGTATCTCTTGAAGGGGATCGACATGGGTCTCTCTCCAAGTACCATCAAGAGACAGGTGGCGGCCCTCGCCACGGTGCTCTCATGTGACGATTCTTCCTCTCTAGCTCATCACCCGATGATCCGTTCCTTCATTAACGGGGTGGTCAACACTAATCCTCCTACTATTCATAGGTATCCCTCCTGGGATCTTTCATACGTGTTTCAGGCCCTTACCGGCTCGCCATTTGAGTCCCTTAAGACTTGTGACCTGAGTCTTTTGTCCATGAAAGTAGCCTTTCTGGTGGCTGTGACTTCCGCCAGACACATATCCAACCTGGCAGTGCTCTCTGTCAGGGAGGATCTATGTGTTTTTCGTTTGGATTGTGTGATCCTCTGGCTAGATCCAACATTCATCCCCAAGGTGAACACCTTGTTTCATTGTTCCCAGGAGGTTGTGTTGCTGAGTTTCTGTCCTCGGACGTCTCATGACCTGGAACGCAAGTGGCACACCTTAGATGTGCGCAGAGCGTTATGCATTTATATTAAGAGGACCGCTGCCTTCTGTTAGTCGGAGATGCTTTTCATTTCCTTCCATCCTGCTTCTATGGGTCAGAAGGTCTCGTTGTCCACCATTGGTAGGTGAATCAAAGCTTGTATTGCCAAAGCATACCATTCTCAGTCCTTGCCCATTCCTTCGCGTATCACTGCTCATTCCACCCGCAGTGCTGCAACTTGTGAGGCCTGGGCCACTCAAGCGCCTATTGGGGAGATCTGTAGAGCGGCGACCTGGCCGTCGCCCTCCCCGTTTATACGTCACTACAAGATCGATAACTTTGCGTCTGCTGACGCTTCTTTTGGCCATAGGGTGTTGCAAAGGGTTGTGTCATCTGCAGAATCACATGCCCTGACTGTTTCCCCCCCTTAGGGACAGTTGGGCTTTGATAAATCCCAATCCGTGGATTATCCATCCTCATGTTGGAGAAGGGGCGTTGTCTTACCTGAACGCCTTTTCTCAGCATGATGGATAATCCACTCCCGCCCTTTAGTGACTGTCAGGTCCTGTGGCAGGGGTCAGGGAACCAACGTGTCTGACTTTGTCTGCTGCTTCATCTTCGTTGGAACTGGGATAGCATGGCCCGGCAAGAGGCGTGGCTAACTCTCAGACTTAGTCTATTGGGTAGAATGGACTTCAGGAAACCAATCCGTGGATTATCCATCATCATGCTGAGAAAAGATGTTCAGGTAAGACAATGCCCCTTCTCTGCTAATGTCAAAAGAGTCACGGGGAGGAGGGTTGTGTCCTACCAGCAATCTCACAGACCTCATCCCCTTTTCCTACCAAATAAAAGGTTTCCACTTGTCTAGCCACTCTAGACCTAAAATCACAGCTTCAGTCTATTCGGGGCTACCACAAAATGGATGAGCTCCCAATGGTCACCTATTTCTAAATGTACCGGTTCAGTTAAGTAGGTGACTATAAGGTCCCTCCCATTAAAGATCCATACACTTGTTCAAATCCTATAGATTTGGAGAGTAACTTTGCTCATATGCCCAGTTTGAGGGCAATTGGCAAGCATCCTGAATCCACTAGCACCATCAAATCCATTTGTACCCCCATCTTAGGGACTATGAGTTTGGCAGTGAGAGAAAAAGGTAGAATGGGTCGACTCATCATCGGGTCATTTTCTCCCTCATCGTCGCTGTTGTATGAAGCCAGAGTCGTGGTAGATCCAGCTGGAGTTTCCACTCTCTCCTGCATAGACGATGCGACCTGGGTGGCAGGCTCTGGGGCTACCCAGCTTGTCTTTTCTTTGGTCGGCTGCCGAGTGGATTTCTTTCTCTCTGGTGGTCCCGATTTACCTCTCTGCTGGGGATACGAGACTGGACAATTAGCTGCTTGGTGTCCCTGCTGGCCACACCTGAAGCATTTGATCAGTGGTGCTGGCAGGGGCCTGGGAGATTCAGCTGTTTTTATTGCTAGAAGCTGGCGGGGAGGCGGTATCGCTGGAAGCTGACGGGGAGGCAGTCGTCTGGCAGGCTCTGGTCTTGGAGTCGGTCCTGGAGCTGCTGACCTTTTCCAACAGGTAAGCTCAATGTCTATCTTTACTGCTATTTGGTACCATTCTTGTAAGCGGTCAGGAACTCCCCGGTAGATGCAGGCCTCAAATAAGTCGTCCAAACCCCCTTTAAAATAGTGCACCAGGGATTGTTCTGGCTACCGTTCAATAAGGCCTGTGACTCTTCTGAACTCACGCACATGATCCATCGCTGGTCTGCCAGCTTGATTCACTGCATGAATGTCTTTCTCTGCTCTTAGGGCTATGGAGTGTCTTCAGATTGGGTTCTCAACCCTCGGATGAACAAGTTGAAATTCCATAGTTCAGGTGATTGCTCATTGTACAGACTATTGAGCCACTCGGCAGCCTCTCCTTCCAGGTTAGCTGCGATGACATCAACCATCGCCACCTGGTCTGAATAGGCATCGCCATTGCAGTTCACATAAGAACGCACTTGATTCAAAAAGAAAGTTAATTTTTCATGCATTCGCTCATTATGCTGCATCAGGTCATGCTGGTGGTCTCTTCCTCATTCAGTCCTGGGAAGGGGCCCGGGACTGGTACAATGACAATGGTAAGGATCAGGGCTGTGTCAGCTGCGATGAGGCTCAGGGCTTTGTCAATAACATTGATGGTCAGGGCTTCCCTATCCCAGTACTGGTCAAGGTCGCCCTGGTCTCTGTAACGGCCAGAACTCTCCCTGCGCCGGGGATAATCAGGGCTGCGGTAACGCAGGTAGTGACAGGCTTTCAGAGGAGCAATGTCGCTCAAGGCTAACATACTTTTCTCGGCAATCAGGATTGTCAGTGACGATCAGGACTGGCTCGCTGCTGCTGATGGTCCAGACTTCTCTCTCGCACTGGGCTCGAGGCTAATGCCAGTGATTGTGAAGGTGGGGAGGGAACTCTGGCCCCTAGCACAGGATTAGGACTTCTTCTGGTCGAGAAGCTGCCCCTGCCTTGATCATCATCCTTTTTGCTGGTAGACAGTGGACGGGTAGCGCGCTCCTTAGTTCCCTCCTCCAGCCCTTCAAATATCTCCCTAAGGTGCTTGACCGACTGGTTCCGGACTGCAGTCAGGTACTTCCAATCACCTGAGTCATCCAACAGTACCATTTTTTTCCCCCTCATCAATCAGGAGAGCATGTTCTTTGGGGAACTGGCAGCGAGTATTTGGTCTCCATTGCTTTCGAAGAATCCTCTTTGGCTGGCTCGTTTCTGATCACTTAGGGTCTCCACTAGGCAGGGCCCACTCAGATGACCAAATGAGTTCTTTAGTTTTTGGTTTTGCCCCCGTCGCCGAAGCACCCGAGACAGTGCTTTCACCAGGCGCGATGGCCTGTGCTCCATCCACTAATGTACCAGCTCTGGCTGGGATGCTGGTGACAGGGTTCTTCTTCTTTTCCATATTGGGATCTTCCCCGAGTCTTTGTCAGCCTCCCTTCTACTTAGGGTGGGTGACTGGAGCTCAGGACCCCGTAATTTTAAAGAAAAAGGGAGTTTTGGGCTAATGTCATGGTTCCGATAGATGAAACCAGTAAAAGAACTTCAAGGCAAGAAGAACATTTTATTAGGAAACAAAGTATCAGCACCTACATAATTGAACCCAAAACTGAGATTCCCTCCCCCAGATACAAAGTAACAAATTGCAATTCCCATCCCACAAACGCTGTCATAAGTCACATTCCCCAATTAATGCAAGACGCGGGCTGTTCTCACCGGTCCCTCAGCCGGCCAAAACCTTATGAGACCATGTCCTTGAGTTCCCACACTCTTACATTGTTATGGCTAGCTAAACCCTCAAGCATTTACCTCATCCCCCCTTCTACATCTGAATTCTAAAAGAATAGGAAAGGCACACTAGAAGCAGAAGTAAAAATGGCTGCTGATTCTCAGTTGTCAGAGTAATAACATCCATTGTCACAGAGTTGACACTGATCAAGGAGAGATTCAACCTAGAAATAAGGAAAAAATTTCTGATAGCAAGAACAATCAACCAATGGAACAGTTTGCCCTCAGATGTTATGGGGAATTTCATCACTGGAAGCTTTCAAGAAGGGACTGGACTGCCATCTGTAAGAAATGGTGTAGGATCTCCTGCTTGGGTGGGGGGTTGGACTAGATGACCTACAAGGTCCCTTTCAACTCTGTTATTATGTTATAGGAAACTGTGAGGGGGGGGGAGACAGTTTGATGAACAGCAGAGGAGCGCAGAACCAGTTTGTGCCAGCACCCAACACCCTGAGAAAGAATGTGGATTACCCTAAACATCTCAGTGTTCTCAAAACACCTATATGGACTCTTATTGGCTGAAGATGGACTAGCCATAGGGGAAGGGCTGGGGTATGAAGGAAACTTTCTTTATCATTTGAGCATGGGAAATTCAGTTCTAGCCTGGCTTTACTGCAGCCAGCATCTTTTAGTGAAAGAATCTATCATTTAAATCAAATGGAGTCAATGATCTTTCTTTCCTAAGGGATCAGACTGGGGCAGGTGTGAGACATACATCATGTATCTTTTTCTTCTTTTGCTTTCATTCCTATTTCATACTCTTTACCATTAATTTATTTTACATTTTTGGTTTCAGTCTTCCATATGCCAAAGTTATTGCCATACACTATAGATCCAAAAAAATTTACCCTTTGCTGTTTACCATGTGATCAATTCAAGCCTCCACTCTTTAGGAAAAGGAATAAAGAATAGTCTAGGTTATCAGCTTTGTTGTATTGTGCCTCATGCACCACTCACTGCCAACAGTCTGTTTTATTCTGTGAAAATTAGTATCTTTAATCTAGAGATTTTTAGTAATAATAAGGTGTCAATAATAAGGTGTCAATAGTAAGACACCTTATTATTGACTATATCCCCCTGGCTTAAAGGTATGTACAACATATTGGCAAAGATAGGAAACTTACAAATAATTTTTATTTTGTTTTGTTTTATGAAATTTAGAGGCTGCCCAACTGCAGAATACTAACATTGGAAAATAAGAATAAAGAAAATCTCATGCATCAGGACCAATGTACTCTCTATAAAGGAAAATTCTACCCAAAGGCCTGGGAAAACAGCCAGGTTTTTAAAGACTTTCAGAAAATCAATGGGGTGGAAAAGAAACAGATCTCTAGTAGCTAAAACTCAAGAGATATGAATCAACAATTATTTCAATAGAAACCAGAAGTAATCTCGATTTTAGATTTCATCATGTACATTTCATGTAATCCTATTATTCCTTAGAAAGAAATCTTTGAAGCTGTGAATACTGATAAGGTATTGTTGTTCTGTAGGGAGAGAGAAAACTTCTTTGGAATTAATATACACATCTGTAACTGACTGTGTCAGATTGGATATGCTTGTTTCTAACCTTTCCAAAAATGCCCTTTATAGGAATGTTCATTGTACTAGATTTTTGAACAATTCTAAGAGATTTATTACATTCTTCAACTTCTGAGTAAAATTTATCACTCAGTAAGATTATCTTACTGAAATTTCAGTGCAGTATCTTTTGAATTTGCTATATGAATATGTTAATAAATACCACAAAACTACTATATTTCCATACAATCAAATTTAGAAAAATTGTGATGTTTTCAGTCGCTGCATTATAATTTACATTTATTAAAACTATTTGAGGACTCTAGAGATCTACCTGTAATGTTTCATTTCTCTGAAGTGATTATTTACTCAAGAATGAACAACAATGTTTAGATGACAGAAAGAGATCTATTTGGGATTATTCTTCCACTGGTAATTTTTATACTAACATGAATCAAGAATTTCATTCTAACTTTATCTTGTTTTAAAAATCTTTTTCACTTTCCTCTTTCTATTTTAGCCCATCATTTTATTATGGTCTCTGCATGCCATGGATCTTATGGACAATTAATTGAGGATTTTTGCCTCAGCAAATTTAAATCTGACATGGAAATTCTCAGGAAGACGCTGTGGTGTGATTGGGATAAGACTTTGGAGTGAGTATCAAATAATCAAACATATTTTTTTCTTTTATGCCCATAATTTGGATCAGTTAAAAGTATCAGAGTCCACTCAGTATCAGAGTCTACTAGATCACATTTTTAGATAGATAGATAGATAGACAGACAGACAGACAGACAGATATTTTTATTGTCATTTTTACTGTGGGCACGTTGGCACACATTAAAAATGAAATTTAGTTGCTTGCTCTCAAAAGTGTACACATACATAACACATTTAAACATACTACATACAACATATTGTAAACCTACATCCTTATATATAAATAATGTATAAATATTAATCACTGTCCATCTTGAATATATAGCAGAAAGAGGAAGCTTTAGAGTTCACAAGGTTAATACTGTATGGGACAAATCTGTGACTGAATCTGGATGTTTTGCTTCGGATACCACGAAGTCTCCTCCCGGAAGGTAACAAAGAAAACAGGTCGTGAAGAGGATGTGTTGTGTCCCAGGCAATCTTGCAGACCCTGCTCAAGCAACGCTTATATGCTACGTCCTGGATGGGAGGGAGGAAATAGCCAATGATCTTTTCTGCTATCCTCACCACTCTCTGCACCGCCTTCCTGTCTGAAGCAGTGTGATGCTTCCAAACCAGACAGTAATGCTATATGACAGGATGCTCTCGATCATCCCTCTGAAGAAAGTGATAAGTACAGGGAAGGAAGATGTGTTTTTCTCATGCAACACAGAAAATGCAAGCGCTGCTGTGCTTGCTTTACCAGTGTCTTGCAGTTGAGCGATCAAGCCAGTCTACTCGCTAATTGCACACCCAGAAAATTGATCCTGGTAACCATCTCCAAAGGTGAATCATTAATGCACAGAGGAATGTGCTGTGCCTTTTCTAAAATCGACAAAGATGTCTTTGGTTTTTCCAATTTTTAGAATTAGGCTGTTTTTCTTATACCAGTTCACGAAACCCTCAACCTCCTTGCGGTAATCACCCTCATTGTCATCTGAATAAGACCCACTACTGTTGTATCATCTGCATACTACACAATATGGTTGGTGGCAAACCTAGCACAACAGTTGGGTCAGCAGCGTGAACAGCCATGGACTTAGTACGCAGCTCTGAGGAGAACTTGTGCTCAAGAAAATGGTGTTAGAAATATTTGTTCCAGGTTACACATACTGGGGCCTGTCAGTAGGATCAAGAATCCAGTTGCACAAAGGAGTGTTTAAGCCTAAAAGGCCCAGTTTGGCTTCTAGATGCTGGAGAATGATTTTATTAAATGCCAAACTGAAGTTGACAAACAGTATACGCACATGAATATTTATTTCCTCTAAGTCTCCAAGCTCAGATGGAGAATAGAAGAAATAGCATCCTCTGTAGAGCAATTTGGTTGGTAAGCAAACTGAAGCGGGTTAAATACTGGTGGGAGGCTAGATACAATAATGTCCTTTATTAGCCTCTCAAAGCATTTCATAATGATGGATGTCAGTGCAACTGGGTGGTAATCATTGAGACCTGTAATTGTAGACTTTTTGGGCACTGGCAAAATAATGGCCATCTTAAAACACGATGGGACCACTGCCTGCTGCAAGACAAAGTAAAGTGGAATAATTACTTCTCATGATCTAGATCCTATGTTCCAGTTAATGTGAGCCAAGAGAGAGGTTTTTTTTATAGCAATTGCCTCTTTAACTTGAATTCAATAAGGGTACTCAAATCCCTTTCACAAAGGGAGATCTCTACTATCTTATAGTTGTGCTTTTCATCTTATTACCTTGATGGAAAATTTTACACCTCTTCCTGTCAAATTCCAACTATTCATTTCAGCCACTGCTCAATATATAGGTATTGTATTGAATCCTGCCTGTATCTTTTTGAATCTTCTCTCTTTCATTTATAGTATAAATGACTCCTCCCAGCTCTTTTTTCTGCAGATATCCTCAGTAGCACAAGGCCTATGTTATAAGCCCTGTAGCACTTCACAGGATTTTTGACATTTTTTTTTTTTCAAAATATTTTATTGGTTTTATAATTTTAACAAAAAGTACTTGAGACACACCGTGGTGGTTGGGTGAACAAAGATTCCAAAATAAAAACACACATGAACAGCTCAACTTAGTACATTCACTGTCATCTCTCTATTTCCCTCAAACAACATAATAAGTTTAATATATTCCATTTCTATCATAAATTTCTATTACTACTAAACCTGTTTTAAAACCTTCTCAATTTCAATTGCCATAGTCAAATATTGTTTTATATAAACAGATTATCACTTCAAATATCTCTTCCACATATATTCAAGCTCTTACTCTTTCTCGACCCTCTTTTTATCATCAATCTTAATTATTTCTTCTTCCAATGATAACCAACTTATAATTATATAACCATATGTATATATATATATCTATATATCTATATATTTTTCCCCTTAATAAAATCCATAAAGCCCATTATTATTGATTATGATAATCTTTGAGTTAATTTATTTCAATTCATTACACAAACTCCAAGGTCCATCCACTTAATTGTCTTACCTTATCAAATCATATTACTATACACAAAAATCTCTTAATTAATTAAGCTTTGCTCCAAGTTTAACTTTCATATTTCCATATTAAACAAGTTTCCATAAAACAATAAAAAATCATCAAACTGGATTAAACACACATATATATAATTGCAGTTTTCATATTTCTAAGCCTAAATCATTATCCTTGGAGCACTCCATGAGACCAACATTGCGTTTTAATCCATTAAACAATTTTAAATTTGATTAAACTTCACTCCAAGTTTAACATTCATGTTTCCATATCAAACAAGTTTCCATAAAACAATAAACAATCATTAGACTAAATTAAACATACATATATATAACTGCAGTTTCCATATTACTAAGCCTGAATCGTTATCCTTAAAACAATCCATAAAACCAGAATTGCCTTTTAATCCATTAAACAATTTTAAGTTTCTTTTTCAGTCTAATTCTAGGTTTTTTTCTATACCAGACAGATTTCCATAGCAACGCTTCCCTTTCAGCCGGTAAATCCATTTTTGCTGTTTGTAGCATTCTTTGAGGAAATATAAATCTTTCCCTCTGCAGTAGAAACCTTTTTCTCTTCTCCTTGCAGCGTTGTTGCTTTATAGTAAGAAATCTTAGTCTTTGCTTCTTCTGATTCTCTAAGTTGCAGAAGAAAAGGTTGTCAAGCGAAATAAGTTCCTCTTCTATCTCTATTGATTCCTCTTCTGGTATATTTTGATTTATACCATAGTCAGATGTAGGTTAAACATCAGTTTGAACAGATATAGTAGACTCTCTAAATCTTAATTTTGAAGTACAGTTTTTAATTGTGGCACATATATCAGCAGTAGCCTCATAAATCTTTTCCAATATAAGTGCATAATTCAGTTGTGGCTGAATCTCCATTTTAGATAATAATGCGTAAAAGAAAATCTCTTTTGTGAAGGCTATATTTAAAGTAAACAGCATCCGCTTCCACAGCTGCATAGCTTATCTTTCCAAAAGTATTTTGAAGTTCAGTGTTCCATCTTTAAGAAAATAGTCTCAACTTGCGGTATCAAACATTTGCCACTAGATGTCCTCAATGGGTTAAGGAAACAATCAGTTCCTTTTTTTTTGTCCTTTAAAGTGTAATATATAGGAAGAAAAATAATACAGTTCTTGCCCAGAGAGAAGAAAAAGAAAAAGAAAAAACCTTTTCCGACTTTTTTCCTTTTTTGTTTCCAAAAAAGATATATATAAAAGTAAAATATAGTCTATTTCAATATTTACAAAATGCCTTCTTTCCCAAAAAAAAGCAGAAGCCGCCTGTCCAAGGCAGGGAAATAATTCCAAAGGCTCTTACAGGTATTAAAGTAAACAAAAAGTAGAAAAGAGAGTTGCAAAGTTCTCACCCGGGCTCACCACAGGGGCGTTCACAGTTTAGATGTTGTCTGACTTACGGTTTGAAGCGGCAGGGCGATCGGCCATTTTACTGGCCGATCTTCTTCTCCGTCGGCCCTCGGAGTTTCGTCCGGACAGCTGGAGGAGCCGGCACTCCTCCGCAGCCAGGCCACAGCCTCCTCGACGGAAGTCGCACCCTCCAGGGCGACTTTGGACCCGTATAAGGGTCCACCGACAGAGGGAAAGCTAATCGGCAAGGAGAGAAGTCTGTCCGCTCGACTAGCGACGCTGCGAACCGGAACCGGAAGTCAGGATTTTTGACATTTGTTGTTCTATGTTTAATGAGTCAGTGATAAATCATATAATACTTAAGATGAAGTTTCAATTTTTATTTTTTTACATTTTAAAAATTAAATTTAAATGATATTAGCTCAGCTACATATATTGAATATGGAATATGGAATGACCAAGTAGTGAATGTTTTTAATCTAAATAAATCTAAAAGCCTTGGTTGCACAATTGAAAGGTTTAGCTGCATCCCTAACATAACAGAAAATTTATCACTGTTAATATAATGAAATCTGGAAATCCTCCAGGGCCAGATGGAGTAACTATACATGATGCAAAAAAAAAAAATTGAGATAGCAGCTTTTATATTGATGGAAATATATTAGGAGTCACATGAGAAAAAGGCCCTTTCAATCTCATATTATGAAGCTTATATAGCTATAATCAATGAAAGCTGTTTAGGACCCAATATCTTTAGTAAATACTGAAACTAAGATTTTAAAATTCACCTAAGATTACCAGAATATAATATTCATAATATAAAATGAAAATTATAACAGTTACAAAGGCAGACTATCATCATTTATTTGTTTGTTTGTTTCCCACCATTTATTATTTATATATATCCTGACTTTATTGTTTTTACAAATAACTCAAATATACCAAACACTTTTGTCCTCCTATTTTCCCCACATCAGTCTTTTGAGATGAGTTGGGATGAGGAGAAGCAATACATTTAACATGGACATGTGCACTAGTAATTCCTTATTGTTTAGATACTATTATCATGGAGCATGAGGTTCTTGGAAGGAAGTTAAGGGTCAAAGATTAATGTGCTTAATATGTATTCCAGGAAGGATATTTATGTATGAGAATCGAACAGTTGATTTAATGAAAATCAAAGCTTTTCTATGAAATATTTTTATATAAAAGGAGAGGCAAGATCAGATAATATGATTCCTTGTCATATTCAGTGAAGTTCAATTCAGTATTTAACAATTGAATGGTAATTTATTTATCAAATTTATTGGCCGTCCATTTTACCACAGTGTAACTGGGCGGCTTACAATATTAAAAAAATAAAAGTATATAAATAATATAAATACAATACCACAAACATATAAACATGTAAAATACAATAACTAAAAGACGGGGAGTGAGTGAGTAGGTTGAGAAGGGGGATCTGATATTAATTTATCAACCATCCCCAACATCAAGTCCCTCCTTTGGAGGCCAAGCCAACTGACATAACTAGGCCGTTAGGTACTTACAGAAGGTTAGGTTAGGAGAATTGGTACAAACCTCACTTCAAGAGTGCAAAAATTTCCAGAGGGCAGGTGCAATGGCAGAAAAGACCCTTCTCCTGGACCCCGACAGTCAGAATATCCTGGCCAATGGGACCCACAGCATGTCTCCTCTACCAGCATAGGTGGAACAAGCTAATCCTAGTGGGATGAGGAGGTCCCTTAAGTTACCTGGACCTATGCCATTAAGGGCTTTAAACGTAATTACCAACAGAGCAAGGATGGTCGCACTACCACCATTCCATTCCATGCCGGATCAGCTCATTCATCCTCAGTGAATTCTTGAATAAGGGAAGCCTTGTTGTTAATTGACTTGGCATTCAGCAGCAGCAGCCAAACCTCAGGGCCTACAAGGATATGCTGTCCAGGAACTAGGAGTGAGCTCAAGGGGCCAGAACACAACGCCAATATTACGTATCGGGGGCATCTACCCCTGTAATGGCCTGCCCTCTGGCACCTGTAGCATCCTACACCCACCACCACTCTGATGCATTGTCCTGCATTCTCCTCCCCCTTTCCTCCTTCCTTATAAAGCCAGGGGCTTTGCCACCCCCTCTAGATCATTCATATATTTCCTGGGGGAACCAATAAGGAAGGAAGCCCCATGGCACTATAGCTCAAGCTCTCAGTGCCAAGAGTTCTCCAATCCCTCCCTAACACACTATCCTCCATCACAAACTGGTTCCTCTCACTGGGCAGTCAGTGGAGGCCCACTCATCCAAATACCTAGCTTTCTACAAGCAACTACACACGCACAATAGCCGCTTCAGACTCTCATCCTAACTGAAAACTCTCACATATTTTCAGCCCTTGATCCGCTCTGACATTGTGCCCAATGTCAGTTGGATGGCCATAATTCTCCCCGAGTCTTTCCCAATCCTCTCACAAGTGGTAATAATTTGTATTAATGTAACATTAAGTTTGAAATGGTAGAATAGTTTGTAATTTTGATATCTGAATAGTTTGCTAATTGTAAGGACCCTCTTCAATCCCACATCTTAAGAAAGCAAAACTCTTGGAAACAATTTCTTCCAACAGGAACTTTTATTAAGAGTACTTGATAGCAGGCATAATAGACAGAATCTGAGGGATTTCTTTACAGATCGATTACTTTAAGTGTCCCTAAGCAAACCCCACCCCACAGTTCATCCAGACGATTCAGACCGGCCAATCCCAGGTGTAAGTTAGGTCCATCGTGGGAAAGGGGAGATAACATTAATCCGGCTCCGTTTGTAGTGTGATGTTCCACAGCTCTTCACACACCTCCTTTTGAGAACAGAGAGATAAGCCAGATCCCGGAGGTTTGTACTTCTTTCCCTCTCCCTTTTCCTAGCTGCCCGGTTAGGGAAAAGAAGGTTCAGAGAGATGCATAGTGCAGGAGGCAATTTGTTACATTGTAATGGATAGCAGACAGGAGTCAATAACCAAAAGGTTACATTGTAGCGAATAGAGGAAGTGAAAGCAATAAACTCACATGCATATCCCCCCCTTCCCCTTGGGAGTATGGCAGAATCCAGGGGAAGGTGAGATTTGATTTTAGATCAGAGGAGATAGAAATGAAATATAACTGGATTCTGACACTAATATAATTTCTCTGATTTTGATTATTTTTTTTCCTTAATTTTAATTTATTTCTTCTGAATATTTCTTTTTTAGTTTTTTTAGCTTTTTCAGTTAGTTTAATTTAGACTGCCTTTTTGTTTTTATACTTTATTCAACTAATAGTTTTATGATTCTTCATAAATATTATTGAAATATAAATATATAGTTATTAAGTTGAACAGGTTTTAAAAGAAATTTTAAGCTTAAAATTTAAACAAATGAAAATAAAATACAGGTAGTCCTTGGATTATGACCACAATTCAGCCCAAAATTTATATTGCTAAATGAAACATTTGTTAAGTGAGCTTCCCCCTTTTATGACTTTTCTTGCCATGGTTGTTAAGTGAATCATTGCATTTGTTAAGTTAGTAACATGTTTGTTAAGTGAATCTGGCTTCCTCATTGACTGCTTGTCAGAAGGTCGCAAAAGCAGATCACATGATTCTGGGGCACTGCAACCATCATAAATATGAGTCAATTGCCAAGGGTCTGAATTCTGATCATGTGACCATGGGGATGCTCCAATGGTTGTGAGTGTGAAAAATGGTCATATCACTTTTTTCAGTGCTGTTGTAACTCTGAACAGTCACTAAATGAACTGTTGTAAATCAAGGACTACCTATTTATTTATAATTTTAAAAGTTTGGCCATGCCAAAGATTTTGAAAACATTTTGAAAAGGAATATTCATCATGCACATAGTTGTCATCTTGAATTTAATACCAACTCCATGATTTTGCTGAAGAGTTTCTGTCTTTAATCATGGAAATGTCAGTTACACAAACTGATTTTTAAATGAATGTTTACAAGCATCTTTAGCAAAATAACAATTTTCCTAAAGTTTTATAAAAACAAATATAAATATAATGAAAGTCTGACATTCACAGCTGGCCTGTGGGTACACATTCCTTGTGGAGGCTACAGACCTCCTTGGAGGTCTTCTAGTCTAGCCCCCTGCTCAAGCAGGAGACCCTATACCAGGGGTAGGCAACCTTGGCTCATTTACGACTCATGGACTTCAACTTCCAGAATTCCTGAGCCTGCCCTATACCATTTCAGACAAGTGGCTTTCTAGTCTCTTCTTTAAAACCTCCAGTGAAGAAGCGCCCACAATTTCTGGAGGCAATCTGTTCCACTGGTTAATTGTCCTCACTGTTAGGAAGTTTCTCCTTAATTCCAGGTTGCTTCTCTCCTTGATTAGTTTTCATCCACACATTGCGGTTGGAGGGAGGGGGCACTGCTCACTCACCTCCAGCTTTGCAGCCCAGTTTTTAACAGGCCACAGAGCAGTACCGGCCTGGGGTTGGGGATCCCTAATGTACAACAGAAACATACGTAAATAAAAGTACATAAACAAACATAAAAAAAGAAAGCCATATAATACCTTAAATCACCCTAGCACACAGCTTCTTGCTCCGTTGTCCACAGATGTTGGTGTGCAGTCCCCGGAGAACAAAGCTTTCTCCAGAATGCGAAGGGCTGGGACAATATCCTTTTGGCTTACATGCTAAGTCCCTGCTGGAGAGAAACTTGTGTCTTGCATATGCCTTTGCCCATACAACATGCAAGTTGGGAAAGAGCTATTGCTACAATGTATTTAGTAAACATAAAGATGGAACAATTTGGGCCATTAGGTCCAATGCAGATCCATCCCTAGCATATGAATCTAGATTAGCATATCCCAGACAAAATGATATATGGCCTTCACTTGAACAGATTCAGTAAAGGAAAGTTGATTCCGCTCTCTAACTTCTCTTACTATTAAGACAATTTCTCAATATTTGACCTCATTCTTTTCCTTGCTCTTTATTCTTGAAACATTCTTCGAATGCAGAAAACTGAATTATTATTTCCTAACTCATTCCATTCTGGGAGTATATAGACAAATAATGTATCCTTCTGTTGGTGCATCTGGAATGGCATGTGCCTTTTTAGCAGTCAGTTTAACATCGGATGAATCCCTTTTCATGCATGATTTTTCTTTCCTAAATGAAGAATTTTTTACTTGCTCTACTAAATTGGATTCAGTTTTTTTATGTGCATAATGTATATAAATTGTGATTTTTCTGATGTACAGATACTATATAGCTAAGGATCAAGTGTTTATTTGTTGTTCGAATATTGTGGTTAACAGTTGGCAGAACGAGCAAGAGAGAGAGAACATGTTACTGCTATGATCATGATTTCATCCATTTCCATATTCAGAAATATTTCTGCCCTTAATTTTTGTCTTTAAAATGGGCATTTAGAATCCTAATTCTTAGTCTTAGATCACATTCTAAAACATTCCACCCAGTACAGTAAGCACCTTTGCAGCTGTATATTGCAATTGTGACTTTTGAGAGATCCTAAGTGTAAAGTAATATTATTTAGTTATCATTTGGGATTTAGTTTAAAAAGTAAGTAAGTACTTTATTTTAACTCATCATAAATCTCCTTAGTAGAAATGATCCTCCAAAGAGAAAAAGAGGGAGAGAGGAGGCAAGGACTAGAAGCTTAATCTGTTGAGCTGCCATTTCCTCTCCCCTAGGGTCAGTGTCACTGGTTTTCTGGTGAGAAGGATTCTAGAAATGTACAATTGTTTGTACTGCTTGTAAGGCATATTGTGAGAAGTGTTAACCTATTCTTCACTTTAGAGAAATGCTATGGTATTTTTACCCTAAACCAATAACTGCTGGTAATTTAGGCTTTATCTATGTATAATATATGTAATGGCCCTTACGACTGAGTGATATTTTTTAATAAGTCTGCTTGTCTCTTTTGCAGCTGTTACAAGGAGCTTACCAGTTGCACCATCCTGATAGCTGAGAAACTGGATTGTTATTGGCCAAACCAACTGGTGGATCAGTTCTTCATAACAATTCATAGGCACTACTTCAAAAACTGCCCTGTTTCAGGAAGGGCTGTAGGAGACCCCCCTAACACAATTTTATGCCCATTCATTGTTGTACCAATTTTTATCACCCTATTCATGATGGCATTGGTAGTGTGGCGAAGCAAATACAGTGAAAGCATTATTTAAACTTTTTCAATAACATTGGTGAAGATGAACCCCAACCTGCAACCTGCAAGCTGTACTAAAGTCTATTTTGCTGTTTCTTTGATAGAGTTCTGGATACCAGAACAAAGTATTTTTAGGTGGTATCTAATAGCAAACTTTCTGCTACCTAGAGAAAAAAACTGTATTCTTCTTGAGTTAACAAATATTTTGCTTAAGTCAAGAGAATGCATTGAGAAATTGTTCTCGTTGTCTGAACTGGTATTAATATTACATACATGCTTGTACTATTGCTGCTTCAATCTTCTTCAGATTTAAGCTTCTCTTTCCTGATTCCTTCAATGTATATTTTATTGTCCTTGGTAATTACACATTTCCCTTGGGCTTATGCACTATTCTTTTTAGATAAAGTAATTTGAAAAAAAATGTACGTATGTGTATGATAGGAATGCTGTCCATGATGAGATAAGAAATCATTTCAGTTTATTTTGTTGGTTAAAATCACTGGAAAACCAATATATATTGTTCATTGTGTTAATTTTTCTGGCTGAAAAATTAACACAGCAGCAGTATTTTTTAGCAAATCCTAATTCAGTGAAATATTATCACTATTTCTTAAGCATGTTAATGTTTTACCTAATAGATTACTTTTGTATGAACAAATGTTCACTATAAATATTTTTATATGGACATTAATTAGTGCAGAAAATTATTCACAGGACAAATCTTTATCAAATTATTGGCAAAATATTAAAGTTTGCAATATATCATTCTGAAGAAATGCTTTCTTATAAAAATTGTAATAAAATAAATAGTATAAATATATGATAAAGCAAAAAAATTCTAGGTTTCTTATCAAACCTATGGCACTAAGAAATTTAATGGTAAAGTAGTAAATTTATTAATAAAGAAATGCTTGGATTTGCTATACAACATTGGTGGCAACAGCTAATTTCTGATTACCTTTGGTAAAATTCCCTACTCTGAGGACAAAAACATCTACAAATTGGCTCACAGTTGTTGGCTATTCCATGTGTGCATGTAAGAGACTATGAGCTGGAGAATGAAAATATGCTATAAGCCAGTGATGGCGAACCTTTTAGAGACTGAGTGCCCAAACTGTAACCCAAAACCCACTTATGCATCGTCGAGTGCCTGGTGGGCGTGGCCCATTGGGTGGGCATGACCTATTGGGTGGGCGTGGCTAGAGGTAATGGCAGACAGGGCGGGACTAAAAAGTTCAATCAATCAATTCAAACTTTGCAAGATCTTTTTTTTCCATGAGAAGTTGAAATTTACTGACTGAATCTTTTTTTTTTTTGCACATGGCAGCAGAGGCCTAAAGCGAAAAGGTTTTATAAAACCCAGTTGAAGGCCTAGGACTGAGGCGACGGCACGTGTGCCCACAGAGAGGGCTCTGAGTGCCACCTCTGGCACCCGTGCCATAGGTTCGCCACCACTGCTATAAGCTATAGTTATAAATAACATTGTTTGAACAATAAAACCCAAACAAAACATGTAAGCTTTGGATTGCTCTGGACTTGGTTTGGATATGATTTATTTTTTCATATTTTGCTATATCAAATCCTCCCTAAGCATTGCACTTTCATAGGAAGTGTAGTGTATAAATGAGAGACTTAACAGTTATAATCAGCAGAAATTGTTTGTTTTCAGGAATCCAGTCTCAGAAAAATGTATAGTCAGTGGGGCTAATGGAGCAATCACTCAACCAGCAGAAGCTGAGGAAAAAAAGTCAGGCTGATGAGGAGGGGAAGAAAGAAGCAAATACTGAGTGACTCCATTCCTGAACTAATGAATTCATGTGTGAACTCAACCAGCTGTGGTTCATTCAGTCAACAGTTACTAAGCAAACTATGAGTTATAAGAATGAACTCCCTACTTTTCCCCATCAAATTGTGTTACATGACTTTAAATATAATCATGCAGTTAAGTGATGTTGTTGTTATGCCTTGTATTGACTGCTGGTGACAGTCTGTTAAGTTTGTGCAGTTTTCTTGGTAAGGTATTTCGGAAGTGGTTTGCCCTTGCCTGCTTCCTAGAGCTGAGAAAGAATTACTGGCCAAAGATCACCTAGATGGCTTTGTCCCTAAGGTGGGACTAAAACTCACGGTCTCCTGCACTTTTGGAAGACCTAAAGAATCTGATCAAGGAAAGAAGTTTACAGTATTCCGGAGTCATGTGATCACCTTTTGTGTTCTTCTGACAAGCAAAGTCAATGAGGAAGCCAGATCCACTTAACAACCATGTTACTAACTTAACAACTGCAGTGATTCACATAACAACTACAGCAAGGAAGATTGTAAAATGGGATAAAACTGACTTAACTATCTTGCTTAGTTACAGAAATTTTGGGCACAATTGTACCATAGATCTCAAGAAAGCAGTTTCTACAAACTCAGAAGATTGGTAAGTATGGGGAAATGTTCCTAAAGAAGAAAATACCAGAGCACAATTGCTAATAATTCCAAGAAAAGATGACAAATGGAAGACAGCAGAAAGGTTAATGTTCTGAAGGACTGAGAAGAAAAAGAGTACATATTCTCTACAGATAGATTTATATGAGTAACATCTCTATCAGCCCTCCAAGATAGACCAAACTTGGAAGCCAAAGATACACAAGCTAATACTTTTATTATAAGGTTATACTAACAGAAATGAGCAAGTCTGAATGCATTTCTCCTTTCCCTTCCTTTATCTCCATGAGAACTAGGGAGAGTCTTGTCTAAGATGTTTTTTCAAATTGTATTTTGCCCTGGACTCAGATTTCTTTTATGTGACCATTTTCTTGGTTATGACTCTTCCTCCTGTTCCTCAAAGTTATTCCTTCATCCCTTGACAACAACATACCATGTTTCCCCAAAAATAAGACCCAACTGGAAAATAAGCCCTAGTGTGATTTTTCAGGATGCTTGTAATATAAGCCCTACCCCCAAAATGAGCCCCAGTTAAGATCGTCAACCAGATGGACACATTTAGTACCGGATTTCCCCGAATATAAGCCTAACTGGCAAATAAGCCCCAATGCATCTTTGGGAGCAAAAATTAATTTTAAGACCAGTTTTACTGTATTTTCAGGGAAACACAGTATTCATTTCAAAATAACTGGAAGAATATTTTACTGGTATCTGACCTTTTGAGGAGAGATAGTAACAGAAACATGGCAATAGGCAGGGAGTTCTTGGATAGAATCTCTCAACATAACTGAATAGAGATGGTGCAAATCTTTCTATAAAGAGGTAGTGTTGCAAGAATGGTATTGCATGAAATTTTCATAATTTTTCCAAGTATCCTTTCAGCAATTTTTCTGGTTTCAAGGTTATGCCCCTGGTTCTGCATAGTCACAAAAAGATGGAGAATTCAGATCCAAAATACAAAAATGCCTTACATAATATCTATGTAGAATGCTAGCAAAATAATAATTACATCACTGAGTTAACAAATTATTACATAAAAAGATTGGTACAGAGGTGACTGGTTTTTGACTGGTCATAAAAATCATGAGTTTCTATAGATATCCATCATCTTATGCACTGGTACATGATGCTAAATCTATAATTTTGCAAATGTGATGTGTAATAAAGTATGCCTAATTCTTTTAATGATGTATTCTTTCATATTCTCTCTATCTTCCCATTTTTTCATTATCTCTTTTAGCATCTTGCTTGAGAAACAAAGCTATCACATTTACTACATAATAGTGCCAGACTTCTTCTGACAAATTGCAAATATGGGGTATGTATGTGTTAAATCTAGATTCACACATCCCAGTATGAAGAATACTGCTCTTCTTAACCCTCTGCTTTTGAAGGCAGGTTTCCAATTAGTATTTTAAAATATTTTAATAAAAAGTAAACATGCAGTAATATGTGTCATATAGATTCAGAGGGTGCAGAGATTGCATTTTCTGTCTAAACTTTACTGGTGTAGTCAAAAGATATATTCTATCTTTTTGTAAAATATTTAATATGCAATGCAAATGTCTTCAAAGAATAGAGGCTTCTTTTCATTTATTTCTACAATGTGAGAATGGGCCTTCATCTCTTTTTTCTCACAATGGTTCCAGTCAAGCTCTGGCCCATTACAACAATCTTTATGGTGAAGTGGGAACTTTTTCCCAATACAGATTACTTGTACAGGGCCATGATACAGACCTTAGATTTCAATCCTTTGTCTTGGCTTGTTTATATTGACATATATCAAAAACAGATCATGGCAGAAAAATCTCATTGCATTCTTTGACAAAGTGGCTAAATTAGTGGATCAGTAAAATGCTTGGACAATATATTTGGACATCAGTAAGTAGACCACAACCTACTACTTGGTAAGATATAAAAATGTGGGTTAGACAGCATCACCACCAGTTGGATTCATAATTGGCTGACCAACCACTCTCAACATGTAGTCCTTAACATGTAGTCTGCATAGAGGGAAGCATACAATGGGTTACTCCAAAATTCTGCCTTAGGCCCATTAATCTTTAACATTTTCATAAACAATTTAAATGAGGGGGATAGGAGAACTCATCAAATTTCCAGATGACACTAAGCTCGGGGGAATAGTCAACACTTCAGAAGATAAGTTCAAGATCCAGAACAATCTCGACAGACTTGAACATAGGACCCCCATCTAATAAAATGCAATTCAGTGGTGAGAAAAGTAAGATAGGCATGTAAAACCAAACACACAGGTATAGAATAGTACTTTGCTCAGTAACAATAACTGAGAGGGATCTAGGACTCCTAGTAGATTATCACTTACTGTAAATATGAGCCAGCAGTGTGCTGCAGTTGCCAAAAATGCCAACACAGTCTTAGGCTGCATCAACAGAGGGATAATATCAATTCTACGTGAAGTACTAGTATTGCTTTGGTAAATAGTGGAATAGTGTCCAGTTTTAGTCACTAAGATACAAAAAAAGATGTTGAGACTCTAGAAAGAGTGCAGAGAAGAGCAGCAAAAATGTTTAGGATATTGGAGGATAAAAGATATGAAGAATGATTGCAGGAACTGGGTATGTCTAGTCTAATGAAGGATTAGGGGTGACACCCAATATTTAAAAGGCTGTCACAAAGAAGAGGGGGCCATTTGTTCTCCAAAGCAGTAATGAAGAAACTAATCAAAGGGAGATCCAACATAGAACATAGAAACTTGCTGACAGTGAAACGGCTTGCCTCTAGAAGTTGTGGGGGCTCCCTTGCTGAAGGTTTTTAAGAAGAGATTGGACAACCATTTGTCCAAAATGATATACAATCTCCTGCTTGAGCAAAGGATTGGACTAGAAGACCTACTAGGGTCCTTCCAACTCTGTTATTTTGTTATAGATTTTCTGCTGGTAGTTTGTGAAAAAGACAAATTGAAAAACAATCTTAGCCTGGAGTCATCCTTCACTCCATTCCATTACCTGCTGGAGTTTGCCTGCAGGGCCTGAATGTCTGGCATGAGAATTGGAAGAGAGTCACGCTTATAATTATGCCAATATCCATCATTTTTCGTTTGCTCATAATCCATGAGACTTGTCACTTGATTGAAATGCTATTTGAAGAGAGATTGGTTCAATCCTTTTTTTATTCTGCTATTCTTAAATAAGAATGGAAATTTAGACTATTGAATGCAGTAATCCAAATGGCAATCTTAGCTTGAACACCATCTCTTTGGGTAAAACTCCTTTTCCCCATTATGAAGTTTTTTCCTCCAACATTCATTCAAGATCTGCCTTCTTGTGATACAAACTTATTATTTGCTATCATGCACTTAGTCAACAGAGAACATATCCTGCCTTCATCCTGAGTTACTCAATCTATTGTTAGTTTCATTGGTTGTTATCCCTGGTGCCAATTACTATTTATTCCCTTGCTCTCTGTTGCAGCAGTCACCATTGGCGGCATAGCAGGCTCTGTCAGCCACATATTGCTTGAGGTTCCACTACATTTGGACTTCTTGATTTCTGTCTTTATGTTGGAGTGTGTGCATGTATTTTAAAACAATTTGAATAATATTTGTAAGCCATAATGGATATTATTTCTAATTCACAATGTTATTTCTTTTTAGCAGAAGAAAAAAAAAGCATTCACTTCCATTTATTCAACCCTCACCCCCAGGAATTTACTTGCATAGGAATGCTTCCAACAAAGGTTTTACAGATCTGCAATCTATAAATAGGGCTGGACAAAATGTCTCATATTTCAGCTGAATCTTTACCATAGGTATGCATGTGGCTTCTTTGGAGAGGATGCACAGCTTACACAGCTATGCACTATTGATTTAGTTGGGTTCTCCAGTTCCTTAAGAGAGGAACAGCTGCTAATGTTGCTGCAGTCTTACTTGTGCAGTTACAGTTGCTATGGGCACTGCTGTCAGGGTGCATAAAATATTGAATAAACGAGGTTGTTCCCAAATATTTTAAATTACTTATTATACTATGCATTTTATTTCAAATAACATTTTGTCATGAAACAGTCAGTTCTATTCCTGTTCCAAACATTGTTAACAGGTGCATATTTAAAAGATGTTTAATAAATAGGAGGAAAATACTGCTGAGCATTTTGCTTAATTTAAGAATTATTTTCTGGTTTCATTAAAACAACCTCTATTGCACTGCCTTATAAATTTTCCTACGATTTTATCAACCATTCAAAGAGATATACATGTTTTTATGCATATGTCTGGAGATAGGTTGATTTCTTGCCAAAATAAAAATAAAAAAATAAAAATAAAAATTAATTGTTTTAATAAAAAGAAGGACTAGGGGATGACATGATAGCAGTGTTCTAAGGGACTATCACAAAGAAGAGGAGTCAGCCTATTCTCCAAAGCACCTGAAGGAAGAACAAGAAGCAATGGATGGAAACTAAATCACTGAGAGAAGCAACCTAGAACTAAGTGAAAATTTCCGGACAGTTAAAGCAATTAATCAGTGGAAGGACCTGCATCCAGGAGTTGTTGGTGTTACAACATTGGAGTTTTTAAGAAGAGATTGGACAATCATTTGTCTGAAATGGTATAGTGCTTCCTGCTTGAACAGGGGATTGGACCAAAAGACCTCCAAAGTCCCTTCCAACTCTGTTATTCTGTTAAGAGTTAAAATCAGAGCTAAGCTAAAGACATTTAGCAGGTGATATTGAAACTTTGGCATATTTCCAATATCATGGTGTATTACTGGTAATGAGTTATTGTGTTCTAAATGCATATTATCCTGTGAGCAAGTCTCCATCCAAAGAAGCATTTCAGTTATAAAAAGCAGACTTTTAAACACTTAATTAAAAATTCCTAGTAAAAAAAAGATGAAAGGAAAATAGAAGCAGGAAGTCATTGACTACAATATCCTGGTCAACTATATGCCACAAATGCAATGTAATGCGTAATTTTGTCTCTGATCTATACAAATGTTTACTTTTCAGAATTATTTCTCTAAACTTCTTTTTCCCTTTACTTTTCCTAGTAAATAAATATAAGTCACCAAATCATTATATCACTCAATAGTTGCTTAGCCTTCCCCTTCTTTCAGGAAATCTGGGAACTGATGGGTTGGAAACTATACAACTATTTGGGGGAAATGACATTCTCTGAAGGCTTTAATTCAATTGTCACTTGTGCCATTTCACTGTTTCTTGCTTCTTGCAACTGTCTTTTAACGATTTGGTTGCACTTTTTTCCATTTCTCTTTATTTATCATATTCCTTATGTTTCCAGCCTGTATATTATATTGTTTCCAGTGAAAATGCAAGATTCATAGCAGAAACTAAATCAAAACATATCACAGTATAAGTACAAGTAATAAACACAAAGTATGAATATTTTTATCCCACTTCAAATAATTTTTTTTAGTTTTGAAGACCCCATTTATTACATTTATTTATTTATTAAATTTATTTGCTACCCATCTTCCCACAAGGCAAGTTAGCACCTGATCATTTAGGCCCAGTTTTCTCCAAAAGGATGAAAAAATTGCAGGTCAAGTTACATTCTAGCCTTTGTTTTTATACTTGCATCTTTTGATATAAATCAGGGTATGCACTTTTTTATGCAAATCTATGACCCATCTCTTCTTTGATGCATACTTAGTCACCCAAACCTGGCCATTACTGAGTATCAATTACTTTTTTTAAAAGTTTTTATTGGGTACAAAGGGAAAAAAAGATTAAAAACATCGAACATGGTAAATCGTCTTTGACTGACATGTCAGCCCATATTGTACATTAATTACATATAATATATCTATATACAACTGTACATTTCTGGTCTCTATCTTAACTTATCTCTTTGCTGTGACCTCCATTTTTTCCCTCCATCTATAAAATTTATTCCATATTTGATAAAATTCTGTTTCTTCCTGGTTTTTTAATCTTTTTGTTATCCTATCTAATTCTGCGCAATACATAATTTTCTTAATTAGTACTTCCCCACTCGGTACTTAACCATGGATAGCAAATTGTCAGTGAAAACTAACACAGAGACCTTAAACTTTCACAGAGGGAATTTTGACAAAATGAGGAAAATAGTAAAGAAGAAACTAATAGGAACAGTAAAAAAAGTCAAATCCCTCCAAAATGCTTGGAAACTGTTTAAAAATACGTTACAGCAGGCTCAAATAAAATGCATTCCTAAAAGAAGAAAGAGGATTGGAAAGTCCAAGAGGATACCAGTATGGCTTACGAATGAGGTAAAGGAAGTTATTGGAAAGAAGAAAAACTCATTTAAGAAATGGAAGGCTCTTCCTACCGAGGAGAACAGGAGGGATCACAAACTCTGGCAGACCAAATGCAAGGCGATAGTCATGAAAGCCAAGAGAGACTTTGAGGAGCATATAGCCAAAAATATTAAAAATAATAACAAAACCTTTTTTAAGTACATCAGAAGCAGGAACCCAACCAGAAAATCAGTTGGGCCACTTGATGACAATGGTCAGAAGGGGATAATCAGAGAAGACAAGAAGATTGCTGAGAGGCTAAATGACTTCTTTGCCTCCGTTTTCACCGAGGAGGATAGAGAACATTTGCCTGCCACTGAATTAGTTTTCCCAGGGAGGGAAATAGAAGAATTAAACCTGATAGAGATAAACAAGGAAGATGTTCTTGCATGCCTTTCTAAAGTAAACGTCAACAAATTGCTGGGTCCAGATGGCATCCACCCTAGAATTCTCAAGGAACTCAAGTGTGAAATTGCTGAACTTCTAGCTAAAATATATAATCTTTCTCTAAGATCAGGCACTGTACCGGAGGATTGGAGGGAAGCAAATATAACTCCGATCTTCAAGAAAGGATCCAGAGGTGATCCAGGAAACTATAGACTAGTCAGTCTAACCTCAGTTCCAGGCAAACTGATGGAAACCATTATTAAAGATAAAATTACAGGGCACATAGAAAAACAGGCATTGCTGAAAGAAAATCAACATGGTTTCTGCAAAGGCAAATCATGTCTTACTAACTTGTTAGAATTCTTTGAGGGTGTAAATAAATACATAGATAAAGGGGGCCCAGTTGATATTGTATATCTTGACTTTCAAAAGGCTTTTCACTCTAGACACCGCATTGGATGGTGAAAAAGGTGGATTGAAGGTTAGGTATGTGTAGAGGGTTAGAGGGTGAGAAGGAGTAGAGGAGGATGGAGGGAAGAGGTACAGAAAGGCGAAAGTATGTAGTTAGAAGGATAGAAGAGGGGGTTAGGATGTAGGAGGATGTGGTGGGGGGGGGTTCCGAGCAGCTATTTGTATTGTTTGTTAAATATGTTATTTGTTTGTTATCAGTTGAGTTATTATATTTTTGTGTTAAAATTTGTTAAAAGTTTATAAAATTTAATAAAAATAATTAATAACAAAAGGCTTTTCACAAAGTTCCTCACCAAAGGCTCCTAAAAAAGCTCTCCAGCCACGGAATTAGAGGACAGGTCTTGTCCTGGATTGGTAACTGGCTAAATTGTAGGAAGCAAAGGGTGGCAATAAATGGACAATTCTCCGGATGGAAAGAAGTGAGAAGTGGTGTACCCCAAGGTTCAGTTTTGGGACCTTTACTTTTCAATTTATTCATCAATGATCTGGATGTAGAAGTTAATAGTGAGGTAGCCAAGTTTGCTGATGACACTAAATTGTTCCGGGTTGTGAAAAGTGAACCTGATTGTCGGGAGCTCCAGAAGGATCTCTCGAAATTGTGTGAGTGGGCAACAAAGTGGCAAATGCATTTTAACCTAAACAAGTGCAAAGTTATGCACATCGGGGCAAAGAACCCCAATTATACTTACCAACTGATGGGGACCAAACTTTCTGAGACAACCCAAGAAAGGGATCTTGGGGTTTTGGTGGACAGCTCGATGAAGATGTCAATCCAATGTGCAGCAGCAGCATGATTAGGAAGGGAATCGAAAATAAGTCAGCAAGTGTTGTATTGCCTCTGTACAAATCGATGGTGAGACCACACTTGGAGTTCTGGTACAGTTCTGGTCACCGCACCGCAAGAAGGATATAATGGAACTGGAAAAGGTGCAAAAAAGGGCAACAAGAATGATCAAGGAAATGGAGTGCCTCCCTTATGAAACCAGATTGCAACGCCTTGGTCTCTTCAGCCTTGAAAGACGGCGTTTAAGGGGTGACTTGATCGAAGTGTATAAAATCATGCATGGGATAGAAAAGGTGGATAGAGAAAAATTCTTTTCTCTATCACACAATACAAGGGGGCACTCCCTAAAGCTCATAGCTAAGAAAGTGAGGACAAATAAAGGGAAATATTTCTTCACCCAGAGGTGGGTCGTGACAGCTGTCAGCCTTGACAGCTTCAAGGCAGGGCTAGATAGATTCATGGATGCCAAGTGTATCGGTGGTTATTAAAACGGATGTCCATGTGCCGCCTCTATGTTGGCTGAGGCAGGCAGGATTCCCTTGAGTACCATTTGTTGGGGGTCAAGGGAAAGGGAGGGTTTTGCCTTCTCTTTCTGCTCAAGATCCCCATGTACAATTGGTGGGCCACTGTGTGACACAGAATGCTGGACTCGATGGGCTTTGGCCTGATTCAGCATGGCTCTTCTTATGTTCTTATGTACTTCCATTGCTTTCTATTTTTGAGCAAATAGTATCCTTGCCGCCATAACCACGTGAATAATTAGATGTGTCATCTTTATTTACATTTTTCTCTAGCATTCCTAATAGTAATGTCTCAGGTTTGTATTGAATGTTTTGCTTAGTCATTTTTATTGCCCATTCCCAGACCATACGCCAGTACACCTGTGCTTCTCTACATGTCCACCATACATGAAAGAAAGTGCCCTTTTCTCCAGCATGATTGGATGGAGAATCCACAAATGGGTTGTCTTAATCTTCCTGCTCCAATAAGACTAAGTCTGAAGTGTAACTATGCCTCTGCTGTGCAAGACCACCCCAGTTTTAGATTTAGTCTCTTGTTCAACAGACGTGTATTTGTTGCTTCAGACTTCCAGGAGCAGAAGAATTAGGACAGGTTGTCCACCCCTATGGATTTTCCTTTCATCCTGGACATTAGATCCATTCATCATAGTATGTAAACTTATTGGACAAGACCCATGAGTCCGTGGTGGTGGCTGACCATACGTCGGAATAAAGGGACAGCCGACCTCCTATGGGTGGAGTGCCCTTGGAGTCACTTCCCTTGTTTGAAAGGGCATCCTCCTGAGCCTCGAAAGGGCCGCTTGGACTGGAATTGTGGCCGGGGTCTGGATGCGGGTCCTGCTGGCACTCTGATCTCTAGTAGAAAGCACGAGAGGTGTGGGGCCAGTCCCAGTTTGAGGCTGCCCAAAAGGACTGCCTATGATAATAGTTCTGTGATGCCCCACCACCTGAATGCTTATCCCCCCTCTTAGTGGTGTTAATAAGAGTCTTGCATTTGTCCTTGCCCTCTACCAAGTAAGGGTTGAGGGCTTCGCCAAAGAGATGTCCCCCAGCGTAAGGCTTAGTAGCCAGGCGCCACTTAGCCTTTAGGTCTGCCCACCAGTTCTTGAGCCACAAAAGTCTATGGGCTGAATTGTCTGCCGCTATGGCTCGTGAAGAGTATCTGGCGGCATGAAGGGAGGCGTCAGCCATATACTGGGATGTGGCCACCAACTTACCTAGGTTCTGGTGAACACGAACCTGGTCAGGAGGGATCATGTCCTGGAGTTCACGGAGCCACAGTACAGAAGCACGAGTGAAGAAGGCCATGGATGTGGAGGCCTTGATTGCCCAGGCCAATGCCTGATGTGATCTGTGCAAGGCAGCTTCAAATTTTTTGTCCTCTGCCTTAAGCACTTCGTCCATGTCCCCTGGAATATTTGTGTTGGAAAAAAGAGAGTTAAGTGGTTCATCAATTTGAGAGACCTCCAGTAAGGAGGCGAAAGAGGGAGCCACATTAAATAAACCTTTCTCTGAAGTCCCCAGATTGGGGATAGACCCCAGGTTACCCCACTGCTTCTGCACTGTGTTGCAGAAGAAGGGGGGACAGGGAACATGCTTTTGCGGTACCACCGGTTCAGCATAAAGCAGGTTGGGGTCCTTAGATGTAGATGGAGTTGGCTGGGCCTCCTGCTCCGGGGTAATGTTGGCTGTCATGCAAGCCTTGAGCAGCAAGGAATTGGAGAGGGATTGATCAAAAAGACCAGTGGGGGGAGTCGGGTCCGGAGTTGAGATGTCCTCGTTGTCTGACAGGAGCAGGCCTGAGGGGTCGAAGTCCGCAGAATCCAATTCCGAGGAACCCTCCTGTGTGAAGTCTGGCGTTCCAGGGTGAAGGAGCAACCATGGAGGTGCTGCAGGAACTTGTGGAGGTCGTTGGGAGACTGATGAGGCCATGAACTGGGCAAAGGCCTGAGTTATCATAGCCTGAAACTGTTCAGGCCCTGGTGTCTGTGGTTCAGGGGGGTGAAGCCCTTCTGCAGTGGGCGTAAAAGTAGCCTGTGGCCCAGATAGAGATGTGCCTTGGGCGGTACACCTCTGCGCTTCTAGGTTTAGCCCTGAAATGATAGGTTCTACTTGTGTCGCCTCCCTAGGAGGAGATCAGGCCCCTGGGGCTAAATTACAGTGGACCGACTGGGACTCAAATAGAGAGCCCCCAGGTGGAGTAGTGACCTGCGCTTCACCTGGAGTCATTGACCTTGCCCTGGAAATTTCCCCTTCTAAGGCCTGATGATATCTGCTGGCCTCCCTGCCAGTTGTTCTAGGCTTTTTGGAGGGCTGGGCCTTGGCCTTTGACGTGATCTTCCCACCGCCTCTGTAGTGGAGGCCTTGTGCTTCTTTCTGGCAGGGGAGTCAGTAATGTCTTGTGAGGACAGAGGGAAGGAATTATCTGCCATCCTGATAGGTAAATTCCCCCTTTAAATATGATTTTTGGGTAAGGGAACCTTCTGGTTAATGCTCCTAATAAGGCTGAGGCAGCGGGCACTCTGACAGGGCCGATTCTAGTACTGAAGCGCCCCCCAAGCACTGTAAGTTACCTCCAAAGGGAGTCACCTCCCTCTAGGAATCACAGTTCCGAGGGGTAGTAAGGAAATCAGATGAGGGAGGAGTGGTGGGGGTAGACTTGTAAGGCAATGCGTCCTTGTGGGGACGAGCTTGCCCTCCCCAAGATCAATCAGAACGTTAGGCAGCAAGAGTATTCAGAGAGATGCGGCTAAACAAAATGGCGGCCACAACTCAAGCGCACCAAAAATAACTGACAGAAGATCTCTGAGGCTGAATGAAGAGCCTAGTTGAGAACCTCTCTCAAAATGGTGGCCGCGCCTCAGTAATTTAGCTTTTGCTCCTTTCGAGAGCTCCTGAAGCTTTTAGCTGCAAAAAAAAAGCGACCGCGTGATTTCTGCACCTAGAATGCCGCCCAACTTCAGACTTCAGATGTTCTTCAGACTTCCTTATTCACTTTTTAACACACATTTCAATAAACTTTTTATTAATATAAAAATAATTGCAGTAGTAGTTGAAAACCCTACTCTAAATTTCAAGACTGTGCTGGTGAAGAAACTAGAGATGAAAATGTGTGTCCAAACACTATCTGTGTTTAACTGTATTATTGATCATATAATTCACAATTATTTCAGTTATTGCTGATCACCAATTTTTCTTGTTAGAGGAAGAATGGGTAATGAATTCATGAGTCATTACCCAAAAAAACCCACTTTTACCCAATTTTAAGCAATTTACTCAGGTTTGGAAATGCTGATAAAAAGAGTGAAATTCAAATTAGGACATTTGCCATCCATATTATGAAGCTGACAAAGAATTAAAATGAAATTTCTGGATTATATTAGGTCTCCCACAGTTCATATAACCTCTGATATTTAAGTAGTCTTCACAGTAGTTATCTTGGTCTGCCTCGTGGCCATTTTAAAATCAGTCCACTTTTTTTTTAAAAAAAAAGAAATTTTCCTTAAATGAAAAAAAATCCTCATAAATATCTTGCCAAAATTTCCCCCTCTTCTTATCTTCTTTCAAATCACAATTTAAATTGTAGCTTATAAAATTTTAAAACTCCAATCTAAATAGCCCCTCAAGCTTTACTTTTAAAAAAAAGGTTCACTTTCACTTTCAGACACTTTCTCTTTACAGTGAAAGCTATCGCCATCTTGGATACAATATATTGATTAAAAAAATACGTGGTCAGAAGTAAAAAAAATACTTGCAATAAAGAACTCCTGTATTCACTCCGCCTGCATGCAGGTCTCTCTTAAAAAATTTCCTGAAGCAGGAGTGGTCGCGGCGTCTTTCTCTGTCTGCCGACAGAAGCGTCTCAGGGCAGGAGCTTTTCAAGCACCTGGGGAGCTCTCACTCTAAACTCCTGAAAACCTTTCCAGGGGACTTTTAGAGGAGCTCAACCCACACTCAATGCTCTTCACCCCTTCTTCGCCCGAAAAAACAGCTGATGTTCGCTGTTTTTGCGGCTTAACAAACCCTAGAGAACGGAGCCTCCAAAGGAGACTATAGCGACGCCAGCGGAGCCACCGGAAGTTCCAATTTCCAATTTTTAATGATCATTTTCTCCTAGCTCCCTTCTCCTCATATACTGTTATTCCAAGTTTTTCCCCTTGAGGAATAGGAAGTAGGAAAAAGCTAGGCTTTATATTTCCCAATACGCATGAACCACACCAATTGCTAGGTAGGCTGGTATATGCAAATTTTCCACATATCCAATAAAATTCTTGCGGGGCAAACCATTCTTGGGATGCATTGTCCCAAAGCCCCTGTAAAACCATGTTATTAAAAGGATTTTGTTCGATACTGTGCATGGTTCCCCAATTCTGAGTACTTGAGTCCCCGTAAGATCTCTGGCCCTCGCATACCATGTTTCCTACTTCCTCCTGGTTCTCTGAGCAGTTTCTCTGAAAGCAGAAGTGACCTATAATGGAGGTAGTTAAAGCCCATTTTTGACTTTTCTTTGTTAATTTAATAGTCCAAGTGGACGTAATGTTAGTGTCTTGGATATCAATTTCTTTAGCTTCCCAAGGCCATTGTTCCCCCATATTTGTTCCACCACATACATAACAATTCTTTACTCCCAGGGTGGTGGCTATCCTTTCAGCCAGATCTATAAATAGATTTTTGGTGAGAAAAGTGAGTCCCCAGATATCAGGGTGATCGGCCTTCTCAAGCTCCTCATAAAAGGAGTGGAATAATTTTCTTTCTATTGGGGTCAGACTTTTCCTTGTTACCTTAACTGTGATGCGGGTGCTCGGGTCCTTTCCCGGACTCTCAATTCCCAATCCATATTCCTGTGATCCTTCATCGGGATCCATAAAATGCAAGCATGTGGGGGTACAATGGTCTTCTAAACAATCAGATTGTCCGGCCCCCTTGGTTAAATTAAACCAACTGCTTTTCTCTGTCCACACCCTAGGTGGGCCCCTACCATCGGAGTACCAATATGTCTGGGAAGCCACGTAGGAGCTTCCTCTCTGTTGTTGGTTGTAAACATATATCCTTTGTGTGAGGTAACTCCACTGCCAACTCAGGCCCCCACTGGTGGTCCAGGGACTAAACTTCATGGCATAGCAGGCATCAAAGCAGATTCTACTCTTGTGCATAGCAGAGGTACTAGCGTTCTGTCCTAATAACAATGAAGTAAGATTCTTTCCACCTTGAGAGGTAAATGTCTGAATGGTTGTTTGATATTTTACACTAGAGGGGTCAACGCATGTAACCCTTCCTGTTTCATTACACAGGGAAAATCGGGTGGTATTATGAACACAGGTTCCCACCACCTTCTTGCAGTTCATCTGAGTATGATATGTCAGAGTTTTGGTTATCTTCTTACCCATTTTGGTGGTTCTAATGCAATCATTACAGTTATCAGAGTTATTTATAGTTTGACCTTCGCATATGCTCCAGGACCCTATTACTCCCACTATAATCCATATCTTAATTACTCCTGTAACCAAGGTCATATTGAGGTCTAACATTGTCCCAATTCTGTCCACCGCCGGAAAAATATTTCTTCCCTTTCGCTTTTGACACCACCGTCTGTAACAGGCTGGGATTGGTACTCGGGACACCAGTCTTCGATGATCACTATATCACACTCTTCTCCGCAGTCTCTGTGTATTGGTGTGCAGTCTGGGCAATGGGTATAACAACAACAATTACACCATCATTTACAGTCACAAAACCAACACATTTAACACCCCCCCTTTTCCCCCCAAATGTCTCTATATTTTGCTTTTTCTTATTATCAACTTCAAAGGGTCAGGTTGAGGCACACTTTCCCACTTGGTTGGAGCGTCCACTGGTCCTTTCACACAGGTGTAGTGGGTCCAGCCTTTCCCCGCTGTTCATACTGCTGCTTCGGATTTCAGCAGCACCTGGAAAGGGCCTTCCTAAAACCAGTCACAGAGTCCACACTGAGACTAATTCCCCAAAAAGCACCTGGTCCTGTTCAAGTAGAGGGTGAAACTCATTATGAAATAAAGCACATTCTTGATTCTCGACTATATAAAGGGGATGTAAGGACCCACCTCAGCTAACCACCCAAGAAAGCAGAACTCTTAAAACAGGCATTGTCTCAAAAGAAACTTTTATTAGGGGCTAGTGACACTAGGAAAGACAAGGGAGATTTGGGGAAAATCCCACTTAAATGGTATAATTAAACTAGCAATCTTCCTCCTCCCACCAAAGTCATAATGTCCATTTGAAATCCAGCCAATCCACAGGTGGCACGGTGTTTGGGTAACTGGCACAAGTTGGTGTGCATCTCAAGGTTTTCTCCAGTTTTGTTTCTCTGTAACTGTCTCCCTGATAAGGGAGACATATTCTTTTCTCAAATGAATGGGTAGAGGTGGGAGAGAAAGAGTAGAAAACGAAAGTTATCCCAAGTGATAGTATATCCCCCTCCCAGCAGAATGGCAGGCCCTAAATAAAATACATATGCAGGGAAATCAATAAAGATTTGGGGATCTGACAGGGAAATTACAATATTTAGTACAGTGGAAAGATTATCCCTTATCAGAAGCTATGTGGGTGAAGAAGGGGGATGTGAAGGCAGAAAGATTAATACAGAAATTTTATGATAAACACCCCCAAAAGTCTAGGGAGGAGTCCTAACCTGCATTTCTGTTTCTTTCACAGGAACAGCTTTCTCCTTAGTGGGGTCTGACTGTCAACTCTACAATGAACCTGGCTGCAGCCATCTTTGTTGTTCTAGGTCAGTGATGGCGAACCTTTTAGAGACTGAGTGCCCAAAAACTGGCCCTGCCCCTGCTTCACCCCCTGCTGTGCCCCTGCTCTGCCCCCACACTGTCTCCCACCCCGCCTTCCCGCAGGGCCACTCACCGCCTCCAGGGCCCACCACAGATCGCCTAGGCAGCCCAGCAGCGCCATGGCAGCCACACCCTCAGCCCGCACCCCACAGCATCAACTGTGTGCAATGGGGCGTGAGAGCAGAGTCTTGTCTACACTGCCTGGCTGCCATGTCCTTGGCTGCACCGCTCTGCATGGGCCACACTCAGGGGTGACTCCTCCAGGGGGGCTGCTGGTGCGGAGGGGGTTGTGGGGGGGAGGCGAGGCTGGGGCAATGGCATGTGTGCCCACAGAAAGGGTTCCAAGTGCTGCCTCTGGCACGCGTGCCATAGATTCGCCATCACTGTTCTAGGTTGTCACAAGAGTGAGAGGGGGATGAGATATTTTTGCTAGTCTAAACATGAATAGATTCCCAAGGGAGCCAAGGTCATTCCTACACCATAGTGGAGAAGGAGGGACGTCCTGCCAGAAAGCCTGCCAAGTAGTTCTATTGAAGAATGTGATTTATGGCTAAATAGAAGAGTGGGAACTATCACACTGAGTTACTCTGAACCTTTGGGGGGGGATTTTCGACATCATGTATCCAATAAACATGTTCTATGAGGAAATCTCATGCCTCGTAGTTCTGATTTATTTGGTTCCATCAGTTGGAACCCTGACACTTAAGGAACGTGAGACCCCAGCCAGAATGACTACTGATGACACCCACCAAGACAGAGAGGAAGACGATGGATGAAGAACTTTGCCGCTAGACACCACAGCAGGAGTCTTTACAACCCCAGCCACTGCCACGACTGCCACCGTCCTGGGGGGTGCAGATGTTATAGCCCCACAAAGACAAAAAGAGTGTGAAGTTTGACGGAGACCCCCAGCAATTGGGATTCTTTCTGGCCCATGTTCTAACATATATGCAGGAGTATGGGCCAGAGATTCCTACTAAAGGTGCAAAAGTGAGGTGTGTCACCCTGGCATTGGAAGGAGTGGCAGCTTGATGGATGGTGACACTCCACAATGCAAACACCCCTGAATTGAGAAATTTTAATTGTTTTATGACAGTGCTCTGTCACCAGTTTGAGGGCCCCCTGGTTGACCGAAAAGTGAGAGACTGCAAAAAGACTATATGGCAATGCCACACAGTCATGGCAGAGTACATTGAAGATATTTACAACCTGGCATATCGACTCAATTGGCCAAAGGACATCCTCATCAGCTGCTTTAAAGATTGGTTGAATGATGACCTATACAATGCCTGTGTTGCATTTAAGGAGCCTATTAGAGTCAGGCTGTACTAGGTGCCTGGTAAACCCAGCACTTGTTGAGAAACTGGGGATCCAACTGAGGAGACTAAAAGTCCTGATCACATTCTGCCAATTTGATGGGTCTGTCATAGGGGGCATCCTGGCAATGTTTGCCACCGAATCCATAGGAATGCAAATAGGGGCCCATTTGGCAGTCCTGAGCTTCATAGTGGCACCTGGGATGGAAAGACCCCTAGAACTAGCCTGGCTAAAAAAGTGGAACCTTTATATGAACTAGAGAAGAATTCCAAAAGCTCTGCTCCTCCCATACCCAGGTGAAAACTCAGAAGGTGACCACCCCACTGTGCGAGCTAGGAGCTGTTGTGAAAGAGAAGGACCTCCCCATCATCCCCAAGGAATACTGAGACCTCAGAGATGTGTTTAATGAGAAAGGGTTGGATGAACTCCCCCCTCACAGACCTATGGACTCTGTCATAGAAATCCTACCAGGTGCCAAGCTACCAAAACTGAAACTATACTCAATGACCCCCAGGGAGTTAGAAGAATTGCTTTTGTTCATTGATAAAAATCTAGCCTGAGTTTCAGAACCTGTTCCTTTGCTGGGTGAGTGGGGGATTTTTGTTGGTTATCTCTATTCTTTTCCTTTCTGCAGGTTCTGTCATACTCCTGGGGGGAGGGGGGGAGCTTTGGGGACTTGACATGTTAATTCTTCCTTTCACTTAGCCACTAAAATGTATCCTCTCCACTTCCTATATCTGCTTGCTCTTTGAACTTCTCCCCTTGTTACCAGCCTGGGGTGAGAAAGGAATGTGCCTCCAGCCATCTGGCTTATCTCTCACTACGGAAGAAGAGGTGCGAAGACCCAACAACATTTTCACAGCCTTGGGGATAAAATGGAATGCAGACTCTAGACAACTGTCAGAACCCATTTCCTTCTGGGCGGGATAGATCTATTTCATTTCTTTTCATTTTTTTCTGTGGGTTCTGCCATTCTCCTGAGGGGGAGGGGGGAAGGTTATGTGGGATGCCTTTTGCTTTGCTACAATGTATCCTCTCCACTGTTTCTACATACTAGCTCTTTGAACTGTGTCTCCCTTGTTGTCAACCTGGGGTGAGAAAGGAATGTGCCTCCAGCCATCCGGCTTATCTCTCGCTGCGGAAGAGAAAGGTGCGAAGACCCAACAACATCTTCACAGGCATGGGAATGAACTCCGTTATCAGCTCCATTCCCACAATTGACTTAACACCTGGGGATTGGCTCATTTGAACTGACTGGATGAACTATTGGGGTGGGGTTTACTTTTTGCTCCTTTAACCTATTGATTTGAGCAGGAAACCCTCAGATCCTGGCTTCTATGCCTGCTGTCAACGTCTCCTAATAAAAGTTCCTTTTGGGATGACTCCGTTCCAAGAGTTCTGCTTTCTTGGGAAGAGGTTTTGAAGCGGGTCCTTACACTGAGGTTTCATCCAACCAGCACAACCCTGAGTGGCAGCCCCAGTCCTGTTCAGGAAAAAGGATGGGACCCTGAATATAAGCTGGACTTACAGGAGGAGTATTACTGTGTGAGAATCAGGGAAGGGGACAAGTGGAAAACTGCATTCAATTACCCGCTGGGCTGTTTCCAATTCAACATGCTTCTCTTTAGACTACAGGGGGCTCCTGCTGCATTATGCAATTGATTAATGAGGTCTTATATGAGCACCTGTACAAGGGAGTATTGGTATATTTAGATTAAGAGTTCCTAACCTATGGACCGTGGCCCACTACTGGTCCATGACCTATTTGCAACCAGGTCACATGAGTGGCTGGCTAGTGCATGCGTGCAAACACCGCAGGCAATCACAACCCCACTTGAGTGAATGTCGCGGGTGCTTGGGACCTCACTCCTGTAAGCATCATGGATGCTTGCAACCCCACTCATGTGAGCACTCAGGGCCTCACGCAAGCATCACGGGAGCTCACGGACCCACATGCATGAGTGCTTGGGGCTGCACTCGTGCAAGCATCACAGGTGATCTCGGCCCCACTCACACAAGCAACAGATGCTTGTGCCTACCATTCCCACAAAACCATCCCCTCTTTCCTCCCTCCCCCCAGGCCACCAACCTGGAAAGGTTGGGGAACTCTGATTTAGATGACATCTTAATCTATATTCAGACCAAAAGGAACATGTGAAGTTAGTGAGAGCAGTTCTCCAGAAGCTGCAGACTGCTAAACTGTATGCCAAGCTCTCCAAATTCAACTTCTACCAGAGTAAAATAGATTACCTTGGCTATTGCATCTCATATGAGGGAATTAAAATGGACCTCCAAAAAGTCAGAGAGGCACCACCCAGCACTAGGAAGCAACTGCAAAGCTTTCTGGATTTTGCAAATTTTTACAGGTAATTCATTCCTTCATTTGCCTAAATAGCTTTCCCCATCATGAACTTGTTAAAAACCAAGAGAGGGGATAAACATAATCCTAGTCAACCCTTTAAAATGGTTGATGGAATGTCAAGCCATGTTCAAAAAGCTCAAACGCTTGTTTGCAGACAAACCCATCCTGTAGCACCCTGACTCAACAAAGTCATTTGTAATACAAGCTGATGAGAGTGCTGTAGCTGTGGGGACTGTTTTACTGCAGGAAAACAAAAATTGGCAGTTGCAGCCCTGTGCGTACTCCTCCAAAAAGCCTTCTGAGATTAAACAACAATGGGCAGTGTGGGAGAAAGAGGTTTATGCTTCTCTCCCCTTTTTGTTCTGTTCTGCAGGTTTAATCCCTTTCTTTTGTGGTGGCAGCATGTCAGATCCCCTTTTTGGGTGCCCTGCCATTCTGATGGAGGGGGGGAGGAGGCCACTCTGGGGGGGAGCATTCTTTCCATGCTTTCGCTTTGCTGTAGATACATGGGAATTAGGGAGGGGGATCGTCTCCGGAGATGAGATGAATGCCTTCTCAGCCAATTCCAGCCTGACTCCAAGGTCTGTGCACCCTGAGGATGACCCATTATCATGCTTGTACCTCAGCGCTCTCAAAACAACCTTGTGGCACTGTATTGGCTGCTGGTGGACTGGTCACAGGGGTTGAGTTTTGGAATGGGAAGAATTGCTGGGTGCTTTAAGCAGAACCGTTAGATTCCACCTGACTTTACTGCAATCACTATCTCTCAGTAAAATTACTTTTGATTAACCTTATGGAGTCAAGTGCTTTCCTAAGAGGATCACCCGAGGCAGGTCCTTACAGCATTTGGATGAAAATTAGAAGAAAAAAGAAATAACATTGCTATAAGTGTATACTACAGACAGACAAAATATATGAACTCTTTGCTAATCAGTTAGCTGAGGTGTGTAGGAAAAATACCACTATAGTAATGGGAGACTTTAATTACCCTGACATCAACGGGGAGAAAAACTGCAGTGAGTGAGAGATCAAACAGGTTCCTAACTGCTGATAACTTTGTCATCCAAAAGGTAGAGAACTAGAGTGCCAACTATACTGGACTTAATTCTTATAATAGGGATGAAATTATGGAAAGGTAGAAGGTATTGGAACTTTGAGGGAGAATGACCATGTCATACTAGGTGTCAGCCGGATCTCCAGTGGTTTTTTTTGAAGCTTGCTTGCTCTCGACTGCCATGGAAACAGGAGGGGAGGTTTAGGTACTGGGAGAGGGAAGTGACTTGTGTGTGTGTGTCCTAGGAATTGGAAGGGAGGTTTTTACTCATTGCTGAGTGAGTTAGTTTATACTTCTCCAAGGCTAACTGTCCTGAGACTCCAGAGGCAAGAAACATCTGCAGAGGAACTGTTTCCCATAACATTTTACTGATGTTGCTTGGACTCTCTGTGCAGGACCCTGGGGGGGGAGGGATTTGGAGTGATTACTATGTGTAATCTGTGTGCAGTTTTCCCTCAGATCTTGCCTGTTTTTGCTGCTATCAATTCTTTCTTAGTAAAAATACCTCTTCTCTAAATCAAAGGAGTTGGGGGTTTTCTTTCTTAGGATTTCAATGGAGGCAGTCCTGACATTAAACAAGATCTGCTTTACTGACCAACCCAAAGACTGTGGTCTATTGTGGGGGCTGAGCACTCAATGTTTACCCACCGGAGTGACCAGGAAGAGACCGGACCCCTGGAAGCGGCTCCCCAGAAACTGTGCCACACTCAAGTGGAGATGAAGCAGAGTGGCTGGAGGAGTTGGAGCTTGATGAGGAACCTGTTCAAGCCAGAGGGTCTCTGGGTGTAGGATAGCAGGAAGACCCCGAACATCATCCACTGGAGGTGACTTTTACCAGAGGGCACCAAAGACTGCGCAGAGTGGATGGGCAAGAAGGGGAATGAGGCAAAGTCTGTTCTGTCCCAGCCTATGTAAGTCCTTGTTAAACTCACAAGGAGAAACCCCTCTTCCAACAAGCAGGCTGGAACCGCAGGAAAAAACTAACCCCCTTTTATTATTCACAGACCTGAGTCAATGTCCAAGGCAAACAAAGCACAGTTCACAGAAACTCGATCCTCAACACAAACGGTTGCCTTCAGCAACCAGCACCTCCCACACCTTCCCTTTTATTATGCAGCCAAGACATGGCTTCCTAATGCCTTCTCCTTTGCCTTTGGAGCCGCCCCATTGCATTCCTCTGTCCGACTCTCTTTTCTTGCCAGCGTTTATGTACATCCTGGATAGCTCCCAGCTATGAGTCATCACTGTCCAACTCAGACTTCCAGCACAGCTGTGTCTCAGCCTGAGCGCGAGTAGAGGGGCCAGGCTTCTTGTCAGACTGTAAGTCTTGGAGCTCTTCAGAGCCTTCCTCTGGCTCTTATGTCACTCCAGGCCCCTCCTCCTCCTCTTCTGATTCCTCTGACTCAGCTGCCAGGTCCACTGGCTGGTGAGGAATCACAACAAAGTCCCTCTGTCCATCTCGGACCATGAGGACCTCATGCGGAACCATGTGTCATGGTTCTGATAGATGAAACTCTTCAAAGAACTTTGAGGCATTGTTTACCTTAAAGAATCTTTTTTTAAAAACAAATTTTATTGGTTTTTTAAAAGTTCTTAAAGAAACATATTGAGGACACACCGTGGTGCTGGGGTAATCAAACATCTTAAAACAAGACATATATACATAATATAATCAATACGTCAAGTATTCCCTCTCTTTTTCCCTCAAGTAACATAGTATATTTAAAATATCCAATTCTAGCTTAATTGTATTCAACCTGAGCCTGTTTTTCATCAATTTCTACCATAATCAAATTAACTTTAAATAAAAACATTTTCAGTTCAAATATCCCTTCCACATATGTTCTACTTTCTTAATTTTATCAAAATCTTATTTGTTTCTTCTTCCATTAATCTCCCATATTTAGAGTAAAATATTAATCTATCCTATACCTATCAAATCTGTCAGCTGATCCATCTCTTCAAGCTAAGGAAAAAAATAATATCATACCTTAAATCATGTCATTCCATTAAGCAAAGTTTAAGTCTCCAGTTAATTATCATAACTAATAACATCCATATCATCAGAAAATCATATCATATTAAATTTCAATTAACTATTAGTACTTCAAATCTGGAACCTCTCTTCAGTTTTCATCATTCCATTACATCATAATTTTCATAGAATTCCTAGTATTCTAAATTGTCTTTAATCCCTTATACAGAAAAATATCTCGTCTTTAAACAAACATATTAGTCTATCCTAAACACATCTAAATGCATATATTTATCAAACTGTTCTCTAAATATCTAATACTTCGCTTAATCAATCTCTTTAAATTAACAAATTAATCTCAAATCTTAAATCATTTCAATATTTAATTAACATTCAATTAATTATTGATTCAGACCAACTGTAAAACATCTTTTTACTTCAAACTCAAAATCTCAGTCCTTAAATCAGTCCATAGTTCTAGGTTGCCTTTAATCCAATTTAAGAAATTTTAATTTTAATTTTTAAATCTTATTCTAGCTTTCCTCTTTTGCCAAGTACCTTAAAGAATCTTTATTGGAGTAGCATAGCTTTGGCACTAACATAGTTGAAGCCAAAAACTGGATTCTCCTCCCCTGAGCACATAGTATCAAAGCACAATTCCCTCCTCCAATTAACAGTCATAAATCACATTCTCCAATTAGTTTGAATTGCAGGCTTTCCCTCCTGTTCTGCAACCCAATTCTTATCATCTCTTATTTCAAGCTTTGAATTCACACACTAGTACAATATTGTTATGTCTAACTAACTCCCATCACATTCCGCCTCCTCCCCCAGCACCATCTAATTCTAAGAGTAAAGCATAAGAAAGAAAAAGGCTGCATCTTCATATGTTGTCAAAGCAAGAACATCCAATGTTAGCAGCATTGACACCATGCATTGTACCTGCTGCAGGAGGGAATCGAGAATCAGAGGGCCAGGGAAATGCTCACCCGTATGTCCATCCAACAGCCTTGCAATGGGGCCAGCCAGACAGCAGATGGTGCTGCTGTCTCAGCAGCCATGTGGCAGCTGCCACCTCTGTTCCATCAGGATCAGTGCACATTACAGTGGCAGCACAACCCCTGGCTGCAGTGGTGCCAGGCCCCCCAGTTGCGGGGGCTGCCCCCCAAAGGTGCCAGGTTTCAAAAGTCCCACCACTATGGGTGAAGTTCAGGGGGGATCCCAAAACATTGGGATTTTTCCTTGCTCAGGTTTGGAATTACATGCAGGAGTATGGGGCCAAACTGGGATCGGAAACAGCTAAAGTGAGATGCGTCACCATGGCCCTTAAGGGAGCAGTGGCATAGTGGATGTTCTCCCTTCACAGTGACAATGCCCTCCAACTGCAAAGCTATGACCTGTTTATGGGAGCTCTCCTCTGGCAGTTTAAGGACCCCTTAGCAGAGCACAAAGCCAGGTGAAGACCATTACCCAGGGGCATGCTGTCTGGCCATGTGACCAGAAATCCTGGTTCGGTGTTTAAGGATGGCCTTAATGATGAAGCCTACCACAACTGCATCTAGCAGGGGGCCCTCTGAGAACTGCAACACTGGTATGTATTGGCAGATGAAGTGGAAATAGATCTGGCCAGAGACCAACAGTGGGGTAGTCAGGGCTGGAGCAGTCTTCACCTCCTGCCTGTAAAGAACCCCAAAAAGCTGCCAAAGCAGGGCTGGCGCCTAAGCAGCAACCCACGGCTTGTTTCAAGTATGGGAAGGAGGGGCATCGAGTAGTTGAATGTCGTTCCGTCAAACTGAGCCCTAAACCTGTGACTACTGAGGGCAGGAAGGCTGAGAAGCAGCCACCAAGTTTCCAAGAAATGACACTAAAGGGAGTGGAAGCATTGAGTTTGCCCCTCCTGCCCAGGAGGAACTGGGAACTCCAACTCTTCTGGAGGAAAGTGATACCGACTTTGATGACGACACCCTGGTAAATCAATACATAATCCCTGTGACCATCCCAGTGGAATTAGTGGTGCCCTTATCTAGCACCCAGGGAAGGGTGTTGGCCCTATTGGATTCGGGGTGCACCAGATGGTAGAAAAATTGGGACTGAGACTGAGGAGGCTAAGGGTGCCCATCGCCTTCTGGATGGGTCAGCGGCAGGTGGGGGCCCAGCCTATTTCATGATTAAGTGTGTGGAAATGAGAATGGGGAGCTACAAAGAGACTTTGAGCTTTATAGTGGCACCTGGGATGGAGAGGGCCCTCTTGCTTGTATTGACTTGGCTCCACACATGGAACCCTCATGTGAAGGGGCTCCTAAAAATCTGGCCTCAACTGATGGGGAAGAGGGGAAGGAACCCACTTCCTGAAGTCAAAAGAACCAAGGTGGCAATGAAATTGGGGCTGCTGTACAGGAGTGCCCAAAGGGAGAGGAAAAAATTCCAAAGGAATACTGGAACTTAAGGGAAGCATTCAATGAATGGGGCTCCAATGGGCTTCTGCCACACCATCCTTCAGACTGCAGCATAGAAATCCTTCCTGGAGCAAAACTACTCAAGCCAAAAATGTATTCAATGACCCTGTGTAACCTAGATGAGCTTCACACTTTTATTGACAAGAATCTGAAATATGGATTTATCCAACTGGCTAGACAGAGTGTTGTTCTGGGAGAAAAAAGATGGGACCCTTTGTCTCTGTGTTGATTACAAGGGATTAAATGCTGTTTGTGTGGAAAATGTCTATCCACTACCTCTGATGAAAGACATGCTGGCTCATTTGGCAAAAGGGAGAATTTTTTACTAAGCTGAACTTGAAAGAACCTTACTGCAGGGTTTGCATCAAGGAGGGAGATGAATGGAAAACTGCCTTTAACTATCCTTTGGGTTGTTTCCAGTTCTGAGTGCTTCTGTTTGGGGTGCAAGCCCCCCTGCTGTTTTCATGCAATTGATCAATGAAGTGCTGCCTGAACATCTGTATAAAAGGGTCTTGGTATACTTAGATGATATTTTAATATACACTGAGACTGTAGAGGAGCATGTGAAACTGGTGTGTATGGTCCTGAAAAGGCTCAGGGCAGCTGAACTATATGCTAAGCTATCGAAGTGTGAATTCCACCAGGACAAAAATTATTATTTGGATTATTGCATTTCCCATGAATGAACAGAGATAGATCCTGAAAAGGTGAGGGTGGTGTTACAGTGGGCGTCCCTCCCACCAGGAAGCAATTGCAGAGTTTTCTGGATTTTGCCAACTTCCATCAGCAATTCATCCCTTCCTTTGCCAAGATTGTGTTGCCCATTACCAACCTTTTAAAAACTAAACGTGAAAGTAAGCCTAAACCCAGCCAGCCCCTTGAATGGTCAGATGAATGCCAAGTGGCATTTGAAAAGCTCAAATGGTTGTTTGCAGCTGACATTGAGGCAACATTTGTGATCCATGCAGATACTCGTGATGTGGCTGGGGGTGCTGTGTTGTTGCAGGAGAATGCCCAGGGTGTACTACAACCCTGCACCTGCACCTCTAAAAAACTAACTGACACTGAAAGGAGGTGGGCAGTCTGGGAGAAGGAAGCATTATTATTTGAAGGCTTTTCCTTGAGGGGACTAAACAACCATTTGAGGCGTGGACTGATCATAAAGCCTTGAAAACCTCAAGGAAATTGTCATGTAAGCAAGTTTGCTGGGCACAGTATTTTAACTCATTTAATTTCGTCCTGTGATATATCCCAGGGAGAAAAATTTCATGGCTGATGCTTTATCCAGATTACCTCAATATAACAGTGTTAGGCCTGAAGTCAATCATCCCTTCTAAGCAGCTAGTTGCTCCATGACTACCAGGGTTCAGGGCAAATTGGAGCCTAAACTTCCAAATGAACTATGTCATGAATTAAGGGGGCATTGAAAGTGATGAGTGGTTTCTATCCCACATGAATGAGTGCACCCTTATTGATGGTCTAGCATGGGTTGGGGCTAAACTGTATGTGCCTTCCAGTTTGAGGGAGACTGTCATACAGTGGGTCCATACATCAAAATCTGCCAGCCACTTCGGTTTTATAAAAACACTGCACTTGATCAAGCAGCAATTTTGATGGCCATTGTTGGAGAAAGACATTGAAAACTATTGGCTAGTTGTCCCATCTGTACAGCTGCAAAATGACCCCCTGGAGAAACCGACTGGATTCTTGCAGAGTGTGGCTAACCCCCGGGCTCCATAGAAGGAGACATCAAAGGACTTTATATTTGAGTTACCCAAGAATGGGGAAAATACTGTTATTTGGGTTGTTACAAATCTTTTCTCAAAACAAATATATTTTGTCCCTCCTTGTCCTAGAATACCATCTGCTAAAATACTCGCTAAACGTTTTATCCAGTATGTGTATAGATTACATGGAGTTCCTGGTCACATCATTTCTGATAAGGGGGTACAATTCACTTCTCAGTTTTGGCAGGAATTCCTTAAGTTGTTGGGCTCCACCAAGAGGTTAAGCTCCTTCCATTATTCTCAAACTAACAGGGTCTGTGAGAGGGTTAACTCAATTATGGAACAGTACCTTAGGTGCTACATCAATTATCAACAAGATGATTGGGCTGACCTTTGCAGAAGTAGCTTACAATAATTCAGTTCACAGTAGCATTGGATTTACCCTCTTTAAGGTAGCTTCTGGCCAGGATTTCATCCCAGTGCCAGAACTGCTCCAGGAGAAGCCTGTGGGTTGGATTGAGCAGCTTCAAAATACCTAGCCAGTGACACGTAAGGTATTAGAAGATGCGCATCAAGACCACAAGAAACAAGCTAATAAAGGGTGGGCTAAACCAAAAGAATTTAAAGTGGGTGATAAGAGTGTATTTATCCATTAAGTACTTACAGACTACCCAAAAATCAAAGAAATTTGACCCAAAATATGTGAGCCGATTCACAATTGTTAAAATAGTCAATCCAGTTACCGTGCAGTTGGATCTGCCAGAAAATCTTAAACAAATCCACCCTGTGTTTCACTGCAGTTTCCTTAAGCCTGACATTGTGTCTCCTCTGCACCCTTGTTCAGCCAACCCTTCCAAATACCTATTCTTATAGAAGGGGAACAACATTTTGAAATCAAAGAAATTTTAGATGCCAGGACACATAAAAGTAAATACAGTACATAGTGGCTTGGAAGCATTTCCCTCCATAGTCTGAATGGGTGGATGCTCAAAATGTCCAAGCCCCTAGACTTCTTCCAGTGTTTCACAGAAATTATTGGGACAAATCTGGCCAAAATTATGCTCCCTAATTTTTAACTAACATCGGTTGTACTGTAGTTCCCATGCTATTTTTGTATTTTGTATTGTTTTTTTTCCTAGGGCTAAAGTCTCTGTCGAAAGAGGGCTGAATATCAATCGGACCTCCAGTATTTTTTTTGAAGCTTGCTTGCTTTTGGCTGCCATAGAAACGGAGAGGGGAGGTTTAGGTATTTGGAATGATTAGCACGCTGGTGTGTGTGTCTCCTGGGAACTGGAAGGGAGGTTTTTACTCATGAGCTTTGGCACTGTTGTGTGAGTTAGTTTATACTTCTTCAAGGCCAACAGTTCTGAGACTCCAGAGGCAAGAAATACCTGCAGAGGAGATGTTTCCCATAACATCTTACTGGATGTTGATGGGATTCTTTGTGCAGGACCCTGGGAGGAGGGATTTGGGATGATTTGCTATGTGTAACCTGTGTGCAGTTTTGCCTCAGATCTTGTCTGCTTTCACTGCTATCAGTTCTTTCTTAGTAAAACTACCTCTTCTCTAAATCAAAGGAGTTGGGGGTTTTCTTTCTTAGGATTTGAATGGAGACAATCCTGACACTAGGATTCAACATATGCAGGCATGGATAATTGAAAAAACTCAGACTAGTGTTTTAGACTTTAAGAGTGTTGACTTCAGCAAACTAAGAGAGAGATTAGGAAAGATTCCATGGATGGAAATCCTAAAGGGAAAAACAATTCAAGATGGATGGGAAATTCTGAAAAATGAGATTATAAAACTCCAAACACAATACCACAGAGAAAAAAAACAAAACAAAAGACATCAGATGAAACCATTATGGTTGCATAAAGAACACTGTCAAACTTATGGACAAAAAGGACAAGTATAAAAAAAATGGAAAGAGAGGCATATAACTAGAAGAGAATAGCCCAAATAGCAAATAGTCCAAATCTGCAAGGACAGAAGCAAAAAGCTAAGGCTCAGAAAGAACTAAGGCTTGCAACAAATGCCAAAATTAATAACAAAAAAGCTTCTTTCAATATATAATGAACAAGAAGAAAGTCAAGGATATGACTGATCCACTAATGGGAAACCATAGTAAAAAGATAATGGGCCGTAGGGAGAAAGTGGAATTTTTAAAAATTAAATTTGTAGTTAAATACCTGGTATTTCTAATTGCATAAAAACTCAGAATAGCTTACATTAATAAAAAATACAAGATACAAAGCCTGACAACAGAATTAAAATAAAAATATATAATCTATTAAAATGTAGAAAAATAAGCTATTGTGTTATTTTTCAAATACTGTGTCAGTGGTGCCAAATACATCACCTTACCTTGGGAATGCATTCCTTACCTTGGGAATGTTGAAAGAAAAATGTTCATCAGGGTTCAGTCCAAACTGGGAATAAACAAACATGGAGACTGCTTTAGAAAGAAGGTTGTAGTTTATTGAAGAGGAGAGCCAAACAGAAAGATGGCTCTGGAAAAAACAACTGACCACATGGAGCAGAGTGGTGGGCTTTTACACCTTCTGGGGCTCTTGAGGTTATTTCCTGTTCCTGTTTGAGGCTTTGTATTTCCTGTGTCATGTACTTTGACCTGAGTCTGAGTGTGCCCTTTTGGTATTGATGGGTTAATCCTATTATGTCCTGTCTTAGAGTTTGGGTGGGGTATGTAGATTTTAAGGCCCCTTGTCGTCCTAATTTCTTCAGTTTCTAGCTGGAAGGCTCCAACCTTTCTGAAAGGATGATTGAATTTGCATTTCTAAAAGCTGGCTTTTGCCTAGGGGCTGGGCTGGTTTCTGTCTTTTTAAAATATCTTCTCCATTATTCCTTTGGGGAAATATATTCTGCCTTTTTAATATTTCCCAAAATATTTCTTTCTCTGGATTCTTCCCACAGGAGTTACATTAGAGGAGGTCACCTATTTGTAGTAGAAAAATCACAATATTTACTTCAGACGACAATCTTGTGGAAAACGAAAGAAACTTTTACGAATTCCAAGGGGTTGCAGAGAGGTTTATTTTTATGCGCAGGTTCAGAAGCAGTAAACAAGCAATTCTGAACCCCGAGGGGGGGTTCAAACTACAGTTTTATAGCTTTCCCTTTCTCAGGAACAAAGAAGCACACATGAAAATCTACATTGTATTTCATCAGGTTAGTTCTCATGGACATACAATGAAGGGAGTTATGCTCGATACATTGTTTCTGAACGCAATGTGCTTTTGGGTTAGTCATGCATTTGCTGACACAGCTTTCTTCCAGTAATTATACAGACACATCTATTTTGCTTTAGTGATTTTTAGTGATTTTTCATTATCATTATTATTATCTTACTTTCTCCTACCTCATTATTTCCCCCCTTTGGAAGTTTTCCAGCTTAAACTTCCATTATTCTATGTCGGATTCAGGTTCTTGAGTGGGCACCATCTTATATTCCCATAAGGCTAACATTGTTTCATGTTTTGCTGTTAATTGGGCTGTACTTTCTGAGATCCTTCGAATCATTGCTATCAGACAGGGGATTAAACAAGGAATCAAAATACATCCTAGAATTAACAAGACTGCTATAACTATGATGGTTTGTAGGCCTGGTAACTTTGGCCACCATCCTGAAAATACATCTTCTAAATTAAATCCTTTCCAGGTTTGCACCGGAACATGTGCTAATTTGATCATTTTGTCAGTTATGCTTTTCAATACTTTTCCACTTTCATCTATTTCAATGCAACAGTTTGTTAGGTTGAACTTTCCACATACCCCTCCTTCTTTGGCCAACAGATAGTCTAAGGCTAACCTATTTTGCATGATATATGTTCTGGATTTCACATTTTCTTTGGCCAATTCAGTTAGTCCATCCACAGTCTCATTAGTAATTAACTCTACCACCGCTTGTAACCTAATGAGCCTGTTGAGCATATAAATAGGGGTACGGTAGCCATACATTCCATCCTCAGCCCAAGTAGCTGGGCCATAAACTAGGATAATGCGGCAAGGTGACCATTCATCTTTTTGCCAAGTGATTCCTGCGCATTGGGTGTATGCACTTGGTTCCCTTTTTTGTCTTATATTGCCAATTTCATCATAGATGGGAACTCCAAGAATTTGCTTTTGTTTCATTCTTTTCAAACAAGATGTGGTCCATCTCTTTTGGGTCTTGGGTATGCCACTTAATACATGACCACCACTTACATTTGACCGCAGAGACTTCACATCCATCTGGTGGGCACAAGTACTTATGGTTTGGGATATAGCTGTGGATATTACTGATCCCTCCACAACCATATGTTGCAGCCCAATAATTAGCTGCTTTGCAAACATCAAAGGTGACGCTAAAACTGAAGTCTGGGTTGGATTTCCATTGGGAGATCCCTAATAGTACCTGGTCCTTATAGCTACTTCTTGTTCTATGTGTTTTTATTTGTAAGGCCCAACGATCTGGATCAGACTTGGGATTATAACACTGATCTTGGACCCCTTTTCTACAAACTTTGTATGTGGTTCTGTTGTATGTACAAGAGCTAGGGGAGCTATCTTGGCACCCTTCTGGTTTTATTGTATGATACATCAAAGTCTTGGTTATCTGGTTTCCTTGTTTGGTAGTCTTAATGCAGTTTTGACAACCTTGGTTTCCCCGTGTATTTGTTATTTCTTTGTGTGTGGTACTCAATATTTTGTTAGAGGTTTTTTGCAGTATGACCTCTCGTGTAGCCTTTGCAATGATTTGTGTAGGAATGTGTGTGTATATTCCCCATATTAAATAACTAACAGGTATTATGAGTTGTTGAATCCTCATATCTTCCACTGTGCGTAGAGAGACAGCGTCCAGAGTGTCTCAGCAGGGCTTTTCTTCACACCGTGTGTTGAGAACCCGTTGCCGGTAGGGTTCGACAGGGTGTATTTCTTGTAAACTTCAATACCAAAGGTTTGTCAGTCTTATCCACCTTGTAAGTTACTGGATCTGCAGGTGCAGCTGCTTTCAATCTACTCCAGTGGATCCAGGACTTTCCCTCCAAGGTTTTCACTGCCAAAGGAGAACACATGACAACAGTATACGGTCCTTTCCATCTTGGGCTCAAGGGATCTGATTTCCAGTGCTTCACACTCTGTCTCCTGGTTTGAACCCATGTGTTGTTGTAACTGATGTAACAATTTCTGTTGGTCTATTCCCCTCTTATGAGCCAAGTCCGGCCAACCCTGACTGTCAGGTTTAAATAGACAAGGGGGACGGCCAAACATGAGCTCATAAGGACTAAGTTGTAATTTAGTGCGGGGGGCCAGTCTGATTGCATATAAAACCATAGGCAAAACATCTGGCAAATGAAGATGAGTTTCCAAACAAAATTTGGTATACAAATTCAGGGCCATTATCTGATGAAATCCTAGAAGGGTAACCAAACCTAGGAATAATTTCTTTCAGAAATATTCTGGCAACCTGTAATAGCTTTCTTATTTACAGTTGGAAAGGCTTCAATCCACCCTGAATAGGTATCAATTATAACTAACAGGGCTATATATTTCTTACTTCTGGGCCTATCAGTAAAATCAACAATGACATAGTCCATTGGAAAATAAGCGATTGGTTGTTGACCAGGTGGTAGTACTGGTCCTTGGCGTGCATTGGTTTGGGCACAAGTGGAACACTGAGAACATACTTGTGCTGTTAGCGAAGAAGCAAAAGGAAGATAGAAAAAAACGTTCAAGCTGTTGTAATAATGCAGTTTTTCCTAAATGATGTTGCTTATGGGCTTGAAAAATAAGGGGGCGGGCAAGTGCAAGAGGAACAGCGATGCGTCCATCGGGAAGTGTGTACCAGCCTTTAACTAGTTCAGCTTGTACATCCTGTTTCAATTTTTGGGTTTCCTCCTGTGTATATGTAGGATCAAGTTGTTCTAAGTAAGTGTCTAAATACATGAACCTAGTGACATCTGAGTTGAGAGGGGGGCCTTCCCACGCAGCTCTTTTAGCTTCTTTGTCTGCTTTCCTATTGCCCTGGGTAATAAGGCTGAAGTCTTTTTGATGTCCAGGACAATGGATGATTGCAACTTTAGATGGCAACTGTGCTGCCTTGATAAGTCTTTTAATCAAAGTTGCATATTGGATAATGTTGCCTGTGGAGTCCAAATATCCTCTTTCTTTGTATATTACTGCATGAGCGTGTACTGTCAAAATGCGTATTTACTATCTGTATATACATTTAAAGTCATTCCTGCAGCTATTTCTAATGCTCTGGTTAAGGCATATAATTCTGCAAATTGTGCACTTGCTTGGCTAGGTAACTGTGCTGACTCCACAATCGTAGTTTGAGAGACAACTGCGTCGCCAGAGTATCTAATTCCTTGATCCATAAAGCTGGATCCATCAGTGAACCACTGAAAGTCTGGATTATGCAAGGGTTGATCTGTAAGGTCAGGCCTGCAAGAATATTGTAGCTCTATTGTTTGTATACAGTTATGCACAGGCCTAGTTGAATCTGGTATTGGCATTAAAGTGGCGGGATTTAAAGTTGAACTTTGTTGCAATGTGACTTGTGGATTTTCTAATAAAAGGGCCTGTATCTTATGCATCCTTTGATTGCTGATCCATAAATGTCCCTTATTGTCAATAATTGTCTGCAGGGCATGGCTAGTATAAACAACTACTGGAGCTGAAAAGGTTAACTTGTTTGCCTCCTGCAGTAACAGCATAACTGCTGCTAGAATTTTTAAACATTGTGGCCAACCTTGTGAGGCCATATCTAGCTGTTTTGACAGATAAGCGACTGGTCGGTTCCAATTTCCTTACTTTTGGGTAAGAACTCCTAAAGCCACATTCTGTCTCACATCGACATAAAGTGAGAATGACCTAGATATATCAGGTAGTCCTAAAGCTGGTGATGTGGTTAGGTTTGTTCTTGTTGCCACAACAGAGGTTCTTTTTCTGGTCCTTTTAAAACTTGGTACAATGGTTTAGCTGTGAGAGCAAAGTTAGGAATCCAAATTCTACAGAAGCCTGTAATTCCCAAAAAGGCTCTAATTTCCTGTTTTGTTTTGGGTATGGGAATCTGTACCACAGCTTGCTTTCTCTGGGGGCCCAAAGTTCTTTGCCCCTGTGATAGTTCATAGTCTAAATACATTACAGTCTTGTAACAATTGGAGCAGTTTGGATGTGTTTTCAAAGCAATCCTCTTTGTTTTGTGGCTTGCCAATAAATTTATTTAGGACAGATTTGGTGGGACAGTCTGTCCTCCCACCTGTTTTTTAACAATGGGCTCTGGAGGTGGGGCCCTAGAACCCTGTCCTCTTCAGTCTTCCCATTCCATGTCAGCTAAGCCGATCATGTTTCCTTCTCTTTCTTCTGCCTGACTGGGATAGGCTGGATGCTTTCTTCCTCGGAAGCTTTTTCTGTGGAAGCTTCTCTGGAAAGTCCTTCTAAATTCTCTTCCTCTCCCTCTTCCATACTGGTGGGATTGTCCCCTAGGCTGGCCATTCCTCTGGGGGCATTCCCTTTGCCAGTGTCCTTCCTGTTTACAGATGGCACATTGGTTGGGTCCAATACGCATCCCTCCCAAAGCCACTGCTAACATTTCAGCTTTCTTTTTCTCTTTCTGATCTGATTTACATTCCTCCTAAGGCCACGCACAGAAGGGGCCTTACGTAATAAATCTTTCAATTAGGAGTGAGTGATTTTGTGTCAACTCTATATCAAGACCTGTGTTTACTTTATACGCTTCTATCAGTCGGCTGAGGAATGCAGTTGGTGATTTATTTCTCTTGCCGAACATTAGTTACTGCAGCATAATTAACTGGACGAATTGGGGTTTGTCTCAAAGCTTTTTTAAACACAAAAAGCCTGTAACTTTTGCAACAAAGTTTTTGGTGCTGCTTGTTCCAGGGACGAAACTTCTCTTAAAGGGGCTATTTTTTTCTTCTTCTGTTTTCACCTTAATTCTAGTCCGGCTAGAAACAGGGGTCTGCTTTCCCATCATTATCCAAGTCCATATTTCTATTTTGAATGGTTCCATCTGTTTTTATTTTTCTTTCCTCTTCTGGTTGAAATTGGACTTCATTTCTTTCAACCGGAGGGGGTGGAATTTGCTGATTTATTCCCCCTTTCTTCTCTTCTAGGAACATAGGGAGGGGGTGGTCTGACAAATTCCTCCCTTTCTCCCTGTTTGAAAATCTTAGCTTTTGTCTGAGGCTTGGCTTTTTGGCTTGCCAAATATATCTTAGCACATTCTAACTGACACCTTGCTAACCATCGAGGCTTTTCTGCAATATTGATCTGCCATTGGTCTATATAGGGATATTGGTCCCAATGACCATTTCCAGTCACATTTTGATGAACCCGTGCCACGAGTTCAGGGATTCGCCGATCCCTCCTTGGGCCACCCTACGCCAAAGGTGGTCCATTCAGATTCACAGAATCTTTTTAACATGGCTGGTTTTGGGTCTCCATAATCCCTAGAAAAACCCTTTTTGAAATTTTCTAACATGCACTGAAGTGGCGTCTGACCAACGCCCTTCTTTGTCTGTTTACCTCCCATCTCTCCTAATACACTACCATTGACCTGAGGCGCTGGACGTTCCAACAGTCACTCTGCAGGAAATGCAATGGTTTAATCACCCACACAGTCCTACCTATTGAAGACTTAAGGACGCCGCCTTGTCTTCTAGGGGGTGATCAAACCCCTCTTCCGATCCAAATGGGATCAGGTATCCCCTTTTTACAATACTTGCCTGCAGGCGTTCCAGACTCTTTTGTTGATTAACGACCCGTCTGCTACCCCCGCGGATCCTTGACTGGAGTGCTTCGCTGATGGGTTAATTCCCCTCCCTTCCCGTCGAGGTCTCCCCGTAGACAAAGGCCACGGAGCCGGCTTGGAGATGTCGTAGTCAAAAGAGGGTAATTCCACCAGGGCAATCCATCTGGAAGGTCAACGGCCTCTTCCTAAAAGTCCCAGTCCCGGCGGAGTCGCCATAAATCTTGTGGAAAACGAAAGAAACTTTTACGAATTCCAAGGGGTTGCAGAGAGGTTTATTTTTATACGCAGGTTCAGAAGCAGTAAACAAGCAATTCTGAACCCCGAGGGGGGGTTCAAACTACAGTTTTATAGCTTTCCCTTTCTCAGGAACAAAGAAGCACACATGAAAATCTACATTGTATTTCATCAGGTTAGTTCTCATGGACATACAATGAAGGGAGTTATGCTCGATACATTGTTTCTGAACGCAATGTGCTTTTGGGTTAGTCATGCATTTGCTGACACAGCTTTCTTCCAGTAATTATACAGACACATCTATTTTGCTTTAGTGATTTTTAGTGATTTTTCATTATCATTATTATTATCTTACTTTCTCCTACCTCATTAACAAGACCAAGAGAGGTTGGAGAAGACAGGTTTATTTGTGCAAAATAAATGGTTCAGAGTATTCATATGACAAATTCTGAACCCCGAGTTACTCCCAGGGTGTTAATTTTATAAGGCTTGCTGCCCATGTCTGACGACTTGCCGCCCATGTCTGACCTGATGGATGACTTCTTATCAACCTTTAACACATTAAAACAGAGAAGTTTATAAGTTATCTTGCCACACCACCCTACACGGGTAATTTCTTACACCATCTGTGACCTTCAGTTGGAACATCTTGTAAAATGCTTACTTCATAAAATTAGCACACAGGTTATTTTATTTAGCTAGATCCTGATATTAGTTAAAACTTACATTACATCACTTCTATTAATTAAAATATATTTCTTATAATATTGCCTATCTACCTCATATTTACCAGATGTCCAAGCATTTGGCAGCAAGAGCATTGCAAAAGGGCCCTCTTCTGATGATCTACACAATCAGACAGGATATTAGAAGGTCTTTCAGGTATTCAGGTCCTAAGCCAACTACTGTAGAGCTTTTAAGGTCAACAGCAAACTCTTAAATCGAGTCCCTGAGAAACTGTTAACCAGTGAAAACTTGCATTGATTAGCAGCCTGACCACAATTCCTTGACATTTTTATAGTATATTGCAGCTGTTAAATCCAGTGTGAACTGGATTTTCAATGGTACACAATTTTGGGTTCTATGATTTGCTATGGGTCAGTCCCAAAATAAAGTGATACTAAAATTTAGTGCTATTAAAAAACTGGGATGGCAAATGAGATCAGTGATTGGATGGTTCCTGTTTGGATCCCATAGGAAGCAAATCATGCACATTCAAGATTCTCAGTTTTGCATCCAATGTCTTAGATGGTTAAATTCATAATTAGGTTACAGTGTGTTGCAGACATATTGTTTAAAATATAAATTATTGCAGCCTTTTTCTTTTTTTCTTCTTGTGATAACACAGAGCATAAACATCTGACAGTGGTTTGCTAAAAGAATTGTGGTTTAATATACAATATGAAACAACTACATTCAGGGAGCATACAGAGTACAAGATAGTCAGTTGTATGACGTGTGTGAGTTCCGGCACTTTTTTTTTTTTAAGCACTGGTTATATACAAAGTGAGCTAAAGATTCCAACTGTCATTCCCTCAGACACAGTCTTTTAAAGGGATACTACCCCCAAAATACTCTGCTGATTCATTCTCTAAATATCACTTCTGCGGGTCAGCTACTAAATTATAATTACCTTGACACTCCTCCCATTAATTTGCTCAACCGTGGCAAGTGCTACAATGAGATTTGCAGGTTGTTTTCCTTTGGTCAATAAGTCAAATAATGGACTGAGCAAATTAGTAGGCAAAGAAAAATATGGGCAAACCCAATTAAGGGTGCCTAACAATTGCTGTAAATTGACCAATGAAATAATTTTGGGTAGGCTCAAACGAGGAAAAGTTAGGGCAGAATAAGATTGCAACATTTTATGCCCTAAATAAAGATAGGGAGAATGCAACTGTATTTTTTCTGGGGCAATTTGCAATCCATAAACACCTAAATCATTTTGTATTTCTGAAAGCCAATTAGATTGTATCTTTGGTGCTCCAATTAAAATATCACCCATATAATGATATACCAAAGCCAATGGATGACATTTGCGAAAAGGAGCCAATGCCGCTGAGGTAGATGAAAAGTGAGATAATAATAATGATAATGAAAAATCACTAAAAATCACTAAAGCAAAATAGATGTGTCTGTATAATCACAGAAGAAAGCTGTGTCAGCAAATATATGACTAACCCAAAAGCACACTGAGTTCAGCAACAATGTATTAAGCATAACTTCCTTCATTGTATGTCCATGGGAACTAACCCAAGATGAAATACATTGTAGATTTGCATGCGTGTTTCTTTGTTTCTGAGAATTGTATGTGAGCTCCTTTGTTCCTGAGAATGGAAAGCTATAAAACTGTAGAGTGAACCCCCCCTCGGGGTTCAGAATGTTCTGTTAACTACTTCTGAACCATGTGCACATATTAAAAACTTCTCTGCTGCCCCAGGAAATCGTAAAAGTTTCTTTCGGTTTCCACAAGATTTATGGCGACTCCGCCGGGACTGAAGCTTTTAGGAAACTTTTAGGAAGAGGCCTTTGACCTTCCAAGACGGATTGCCCTGTTGGAATTACCCTCTTTTGACGACGACATCTCCAAGCCGGCTCCGTGGCCTTTGTCTACGGGGAGACCTCGACGGGAAGGGAGGGAAATTAACCCATCAGCGAAGCACTCCAGTCAAGGATCCGCGGGGGTAGCAGACGGGTCGTAAATCAACAAAAGGGTCTGGAACGCCTGCAGGCAAGTATTGTAAAAAGGGGATACCTGATCCCATTTGGATCGGAAGAGGGGAGTAATTACCCCCTAGAAGACAAGGAGGCATCCTTAAGTCTTCAATAGGTAGGTACTGTGTGGGTGGTTAAACCATCGCATTTCCTGCTTAGTGACCGTTGGAACGTCCGGCACTACAGGTCGATTGGTAGTGTGTTAGGAGATGGGAGGTAAACAAACAAAGAAGGGCGTTGGTCAGACGCTACTTCAGTGCATGTTAGAAAATTTCAAAAAGGGTTTTTCTAGGGATTATGGAGACCCAAAACCAAATCCAGCCATGTTAAAAAGATTCTGTGAATCTGAATGGACCACCTTTGGCGTAGGGTGGCCCAAGGAGGGATCGGCGAATCCCGAACTCGTGGCACGGGTTCATCAAAATGTGACTGGAAATGGTCATTGGGACCAATATCCCTACATAGACCAATGGCAGATCAATATTGCAGAAAAGCCTCGATGGTTAGCAAAGTGTCAGTTAGAATGTGCTAAGATATATTTGGCAAGCCAAAAAGCCAAGCCTCAGACAAAAGCTAAGATTTTCAATCATGACGACAGGGAGGAATTACAGGCAGTTAGACCCCCTGCCTATGCTCCCAGAACAGAAGAAGGAGGAATAAATCAGCCAATTCCACCCCCTCTGGTTGAAAGAAATGAAGTCCAATTTCAACCAGAAGAAGAAATAAAAATAAAAACAGATGAAATAAAAATAAAAACAGATGAAACCATTCAAAAGAATGAAGAGGAAAACCCTGTTTCTAGCAGGACTAGAATCAAGGTGAAAACAAAAGAGAACTTAGCTCCTTTAAGAGAAGTTTTGGTCCCTGGACCAGACAACACCAATATTTCCATGCTCCAGTATGTTCCCTTTACAACCACTGATCTCCTTAATTGGAAACAACAATTTGGCCCATTTTCAGAAAAACCTCAAGAGATCATAGATTTATTTGAGAACATCATACAGACACACAATCCCTCGTGGAATGATATGCAACAGCTTATTTCTACTTTACTGGACATGGAAGGGAGAGAAAAATATAGATTAGGAAAATTGAAAGTACTTGCCCGAAGACACCCAGATGGAGGAGTTAATTGTCAGGAGAACAGAAATTCTGACGCTGTTGAACAAAGACCAGACTGGAATGCTAATGACCCTGAACACCAAACTTTATTACAAAGATACAGACTTTTGTGTTTAGAAGCTTTGAGGGAAGCAGCAATTCGTCCCGTTAATTATGCTGCAGTAACTCATATTTGGCAGGAGAAGAATGAAACACCCACCGCATTCCTCAGCCGACTGATAGAAGCCTATAGAGTAAACACAGGTCTTGATATGGAATTAGCACAGCATCATCCACTTCTAATTGAAAGATTTATTACCCAGAGTGCCCCAGACATAAAGAGAAAGCTACAGCGTACAGAAGGTGCCTTAGGGAAAAACGTAGCAGAGATTATGGAAATTGCACTTAAAACGTTCCGTAACCGTGACAAAGAGGAGGAACGTAAATTAGATCAGAAAGAGAAAAAAAAGGCTGAAATGTTGGCCATCGCCTTGGGAGGGATGAGTATTGGACCCAACCAATGTGCCATCTGTAGACAGGAGGGACACTGGCAAAGGGAATGCCCCCAGAGGAATGGCCAGCCTAGGGGACAATCTCACCAGTATGGAAGAGGAAGAGGAAGAGATTTTAGAAGAACTTTCCAGAGAGGCTACAGAAAAAGCTTCCGTGGAAGAGGGAATCCAGCCTATCCTTGTCAGACAGGAGGAAGAGATGAAAACATGATCGGCTTAGCTGACATGGAATGGGAAGACTGAAGAGGACAGGGTTCTAGGGCCCCACCTCCAGAGCCCATTGTTAAAATACAGGTGGGAGGACAGACTATCCCCATGTTAGTTGACACCGGAGCCACACGTTCGGTCCTAAATAAATTTATTGGCAAAACTTCTAATCAGACCATTCAAATTCAGGGAGTATCTGGAGAAACTCAAATCCGATCACTCCTGGAGCCCCTAACATGCCAAGTAGGACAAGGAATCATTAATCACCAATTCTTATATGCTCCTGAATGTCCAGTAGCCTTATTAGGGAGAGATCTGCTTACAAAGTTAAAAGCTACAATATCCTTTGACCATGACAAACAATTAATGCAAGTGCGCCACCCAGTGGAAGAAATATGGCGCTTGATGAAAATATACAGCCCATTCAAATGCAAACATGAGCTGACCCAAAGACACAGGTTAAGACTCAGTACACCTGGACTAGGTTACCACAAGGCTTTAAGAATTCGCCAACATGTTTTGGTAACGCCCTAGCCCAAGATCTTGCATATTTGAAGTTAGTCAGGCAAGAGGATTGTTGCCTTCAATATGTAGATGATGTTCTGATAACTGGACAAAACAAAGAGGATTGCTTTGAAAATACATCCAGATTGCTCCAGTTGTTACAAGACTGTGGTTATAAAGCGTCCAAAAGGAAAGCCCAGTTAGTCCAAAAGACTGTAATGTATTTAGGCTATGAACTATCACAAGGGCAAAGAACTTTGGGCCCCCAGAGAAAGCAAGCTGTGCTACAGATTCCCATACCCAAAACAAAACAGGAAGTTAGAGCCTTTTTGGGAATTACAGGTTTCTGTAGAATTTGGATTCCTAACTATGCTCTCACAGCTAAACCATTGTACCAAGTTTTAAAAGGACCAGAAAAAGAACCTTTGTTATGGCAACAAGAACAAACCCAAGCAATGAAACAGCTCCAACAGGCTTTAATCACAGCACCTGCTTTAGGATTACCTGATATATCTAGGTCATTCTCACTTTATGTCGATGTGAGACAAAATGTAGCTTTAGGAGTTCTTACCCAAAAGCAAGGAAATTGGAACCGACCAGTCGCTTATCTGTCAAAACAGCTAGATATGACCTCGCAAGGTTGGCCACAATGTTTAAAAATTCTAGCAGCAGTTATGTTGTTACTGCAGGAGGCAAACAAGTTAACCTTTTCAGCTCCAGTAGTTGTTTATACTAGCCATGCACTGCAGACAATTATTGACAATAAGGGACATTTATGGATCAGCAATCAAAGGATGCATAAGATACAAGCCTTTTTATTAGAAAATCCACAAGTCACATTGCAACAGAGTTCGACTTTAAATCCAGCCACTTTAATGCCAATACCAGATTCAACTAGGCCTGTGCATAACTGCATACAAACAATAGAGCTACAATATTCTTGCAGACCTGACCTTACAGATCAACCCTTGCATAATCCAGACTTCCAGTGGTTCACTGATGGATCCAGCTTTGTGGATCAAGGAATTAGGTATTCTGGCTACGCAGTTGTTTCTCAAACTTCAATTGTGGAGTCAGCACAGTTACCTAGCCAAGCAAGTGCACAATTTGCAGAATTATATGCCTTAACCAGAGCATTAGAAATAGCTGCAGGAATGACTTTAAATGTATATACAGATAGTAAATATGCATTCCTGACTATACATGCTCACGCTAAAATATACAGAGAAAGAGGATATTTGGACTCAACAGGCAAGGTTATCCAATATGCAACTTTGATTAAAAGACTTATCAAGGCAGCACAGTTGCCATCTAAAGTTGCAATCATTCATTGTCCTGGACATCAAAAAGACTTTAGCCTTATTACCCAGGGCAATAGGAAAGCAGACAAAGAAGCCAAAAGAGCTGCGTGGGAAGGCCCCCCTCTCAACTCAGATGTCCCTAGGTTCATGTATTTGGACACTTACTTAGAACAACTTGATCCTACATATACACAGGAGGAAACCCAAAAATTGAAACAGGATGTACAAGCTGAACTAGTTAAAGGCTGGTACACACTTCCCGATGGACGCATCGCTGTTCCTCTTGCACTAGCCCGCCCACTTATTTTTCAAGCCCATAAGCAACATCATTTAGGAAAAACTGCATTATTACAACAGCTTGAACGTTTTTTTTATCTTCCTTTTGCTTCTTCACTAACAGCACAAGTATGTTCTCAGTGTTCCACTTGTGCCCAAACCAATGCACGTCAAGGACCAGTACTACCACCTGGTCAACAACCAATCGCCTATTTTCCAATGGACTATGTTGTTGTTGATTTCACTGATATGCCTAGAAGTAAGAAATACATAGCTCTGTTAGTTATAATTGATACCTATTCAGGATGGATTGAAGCCTTTCCAACTGTAAATAAGAAAGCTATACAGGTTGCCAGAATATTTCTGAAAGAGATTATTCCTAGGTTTGGTTGCCCTTCTAGGATTTCATCAGATAATGGTCCTGAATTTGTACACCAAATCAATAAGTCTTTAGCCCAAGCATTAGGAATCAAATGGAGATTTCATTGTTCTTTCCACCCTCAATCAGCTGGAAAAGCAGAACGAGCTAATCGCACAATTAAGACACTTATTACCAAATTTTGTTTGGAAACTCATCTTCATTGGCCAGATGTTTTGCCTATGGTTTTGTACGCAATCAGACTGGCCCCTCGCACTAGATTACAACTTAGTCCTTATGAGCTCATGTTTGGCCGTCCCCCTTGCTTATTTAAACCTGACAGTCAGGGTTGGCCGGACTTGGCTCATAAAGGTGGGATAGACCAACAGAAATTGTTACATCAGTTACAGCTTCATAATTTGGCTGTTTCAAACTTGCGCCATTATATAATGGAACAACAACCCCCTCCAGTAGTTACAGCAACACATGGGTTCAAACCAGGAGACAGAGTGTGGGTGAAACACTGGAAATCAGATCCCTTGAGCCCAAGATGGAAGGGACCGTATACTGTTGTTATGTGTTCTCCTTTGGCAGTGAAAACCTTGGAGGGAAAATCCTGGATCCACTGGAGTAGATTGAAAGCAGCTGCACCTGCAGATCCAGTAACTTACAAGGTGGATAAGACTGACAAACCTTTGGTATTGAAGTTTACAAGAAATACACCCTGTCGAACCCTACCGGCAACGGGTTCTCAACACACGGTGTGAAGAACAACCTTGCTGACTTCAACCTTGCTGAGACACTCCGGACGCTGTCTCTCTACGCACGGTGGAAGATATGAGGATTCAACAGCTCATCATACCTGTTAGTTATTTAATATGGGGAATATACATACACATTCCTACACAAATCGTTGCAAAGGCTACACGAGAGGTCATAATGCAAAAACCCTATAATAAAATATTGAGTACCACACACAAAGAAATAACAAATACACAGGGAAACCACGGTTGTCAAAACTGCATTAAGACTACCAAACAAGGAAACCAGATAACCAAAACTTTGATTTATCATACAATAAAACCAGAAGGGTGCCAAGATAGCTCACCTAGCTCTTGTACATACAACAGAACCACATACAAGGTGTGTAGAAAAGGAGTCCAAGATCAGTGTTATAATCCCAAGTCTGATCCAGATCGTTGGGCCTTACAAATAAAAACACATAGAACAAGAAGTAGCTATAAGGACAAGGCACTATTAGGGATCTCACACTGGAAATCCAACCCAGACTCCAGTTTTAGCGTCACCTTTGATGTTTGCAAAGCAGCTAATTATTGGGCTGCAACATATGGTTGTGGAGGGATCAGTAATATCCACAGATATATCCCAAACCATAAGTACTTGTGCCCACCAGATGGATGTGAAGTCTCTGCGGTCAAATGTAAGTGGTGGTCATGTATTAAGTGGCATACCCAAGACCCAAAAGAGATGGACCACATCTTGTTTGAAAAGAATGAAACAAAAGCAGATTCCTGTGGAACAGATAACTGTAATTTAGTGACTCTCACAGTCAAGAATGGCAGTTGGTTCCTGGAACAAAAGAAATGGGAAAAGTATTGAAAAGTATAACTGACAAGATGATCAAATTAGCACATGTTCCGGTGCAAACCTGGAAAGGATTTAATTTAGAAGATGTATTTTCAGGATGGTGGCCAAAGTTACCAGGCCTACAAACCATCATAGTTATAGCAGTTTTGTTAATTCTAGGATGTATTTTGATTCCTTGTTTAATCCCATGTTTGATCGCAATGATTCAAAGGATTTCAGAAAGTACCGCCCAATTAACAGCAAAACATGAAACAATGTTAGCCTTATGGGAATATAAGATGGTACCTGCTCAAGAACCTGAATCCGATGTAGAATAATGGAAGTTTAAGCTGGAAAACTTCCAAAGGGGGGAAATAATGAGGTAGATGAAAAGTGAGATAATAATAATGATAATGAAAAATCACTAAAAATCACTAAAGCAAAATAGATGTGTCTGTATAATCACAGAAGAAAGCTGTGTCAGCAAATATATGACTAACCCAAAAGCACACTGAGTTCAGCAACAATGTATTAAGCATAACTTCCTTCATTGTATGTCCATGGGAACTAACCCAAGATGAAATACATTGTAGATTTGCATGCGTGTTTCTTTGTTTCTGAGAATTGTATGTGAGCTCCTTTGTTCCTGAGAATGGAAAGCTATAAAACTGTAGAGTGAACCCCCCCTCGGGGTTCAGAATGTTCTGTTAACTACTTCTGAACCATGTGCACATATTAAAAACTTCTCTGCTGCCCCAGGAAATCGTAAAAGTTTCTTTCGGTTTCCACAAGACCGCAGTGACATAAAGCTGACATAATGTGGGACTGTTTAGCATTCCTTGTGGCAAAACTGTCCAGTGATAACGTTTATTAGGTTCTGAATGATTCACTGCAGGCATAGTAAATTCAAACTTTTCCTGATCAGGGGGGCATAGAGGAATGGAGAAAAAACAATCCTTTAAGTCAATTACCATTACTTCATGATTTTGAGGAATCAAATTAGGGTTAGGCGTTCCACATTGCAAAGGGCCCATAGGTTGAATACAGACATTAACAACTCTAAGGTCGTGAAGGAAGCGCCATCTACCACTTTTCTTTTTTTATGACAAAAACAGGGGTGTTCCAATGTAATCAAATTCCATTTAGATGGAAATAAATTTCCAGTAAATAGGTGAAACATTTACAAATCTAAGCAAAACAATTCAAAGTCATTTCTTTTGGCTGATGGATATATAGATCTAACTAAACAATTTAAATTCAACAATTTGTCCCCCAAAAATATTGTCCAACAATTACTGTTTCCTCTTTTGAGTAAAAAATTGCAAGCTGAAACTGCAAGAGTGGGCATCAAATTTCACATCCACTCCACCCTTCTCAAATCGCAATTCTAAGCAGAGAAAAAAAAAGTTAAAATGAACAGCCTCCCCCCTTCTTTTTTCTGTCTCTTTCGCTCTTAAAAAGAAAGTTTATAAAAATCTCACCACTAAAAATTAGTTTTCTCTCCTTCATATGCATTTTCCATAAATTCTCTCACATATCCTCCATGGAACTCTTCCCATGCAAACACTTACTATTGCTTTTCAATTTACTTTTACAACAATAAAATCTGCAGTTTACTATTTCTTTCACAGCCTGGGAGACAGTAGGTGGGGGTGGGGTTTGAGGGCTAACACACACTTTGGTATCAACAAATTAACTCATTCACTTCCATTCTAACTGCTTGCATAAACAATTCCACATACAAATATTTCATTTCATACTTTCTCCAGGCAAACCATTTATTTTTAAATAAGGCCTTTTTGTGTGTTGTTATCAGAGAGGTTTTGACCCTCTTCCAAGTCTTGGAAATAACACAGAACAACACAGACAAACATATATACACAAATATTATTAAAACAACATTTATTTAAAAATATAGCTTGTCCTGCAAAAAGCGAGAAAAACCATGAGGTGATTCCAACCAAACGTGGTTTTTATAGGGCTCTTTAACCATCTCCTATTTTTCTCACCATTCCAAGCCCAAGCATAATGTTCTGGGTGCCCCCCCCCACATATATATATCCACCCCGCACTTTGGGACAAATCCAAACAACTCGCCGTCTGGAGAGCCGAAACACAGACCACCCTCAAGACAGACACACACACCAACAAACTCCGAAGACTACAAGAACACCAGAAACAAACCCCTCCTCCCTCACAGCCACACATGAAACAAACAGTGCATAACATCTCAGATAGGATCCTCACCAAAGCCGAAACCAATGTCCTTTCCAAAGGATTCAACTTTGCAGTCGCTCCCAAACACATCCCCACTGAAACCATTATATGCGGAGTTGAAACCAGCCTGACCAAAATCAACCCCGACGACGCTAACAGAATCAGACTCGAAATCACCAACATACTCTGCACCAGCAAGCCACCCAAAAGCAACTTACCCAAAGAGGAGCAGACAGCACTACTTAACCTGAAACAAGACACCAGCATAATAATCCTACCAGCAGACAAGGGCAACGCCACGGTGGTCATGAATACATCTGACTACCAAACCAAATTAACCAACCTACTCCAAGACTCCACATACAAACCCCTAAACACAGATCCCACCACCTACCTGGAAAAAACCACTAGATCCAAAATAAAAGCCTCCCCCATTAGCGAAGAGATCCAGCAAAGAATCATTCCCAGAGAGAAATCATCCAGATGCCCTAAGCTCTATGGTCTCCCCAAGATACACAAAGAAGGAACCCCACTTAGACCCATAGTCAGCTCCATAGGCTCACCTCTACAAAACCTAGCCAAATTTCTCGCCAAACAACTACAGCCCTATGCAGAATCCATCACCTCACACGTAAAAAAACTCATTCCAGTTCATAGAGATCATAAAGAAACAAAACTTACAGCCCAGCGATCTACTTGTTAGCTTCGATGTCATATCCCTCTTCACCCAAGTGCCAATCAAAGAAGCCTTAACAGCTATCCAAAACAAATATAACCCCCCCAAACATATCCTAGATCTGACCAACCACTGTCTATCCAACACATACTTCATCTATAATGGACAAAAATACAAACAAATAGAAGGAGCACCCATGGGATCACCCCTCTCACCTGTCATTGCAAACCTCTACATGGAACACTTTGAAACCCAAGCTCTAGAAAAATCTGATCACAAACCCAAACTCTGGCTCAGATACGTAGATGACACTTTCGTAATCTGGCCACATGGGAAAGAACAACTGGACAACTTCCTCACACACCTCAACAGCCTACACCCCAAAATACAGTTCACCATGGAAACAGAAGCTAATAACTGTTATGTCTGGCCCCTCTCAGCTCATTAAAATCCACATAAATATGTCTTTAAGAGGTTTATTTAACACATTTCAAAAGGATTCACTTCAAAGCACGCTGCTGGCATTTTGCTCGCAGGAACGGCCAAGTCTCATTTATTTACATTTAGATTAAAACATGCTCTTCCCACACCTTCCAATTAACTCACTCTTTCTTTATCACATTGTCCAAGACCTCATTATTCTTCCGTAGGTTTCCAAAACATCAGAAGACTGAGTTCAATGCACTGCTCCAGATATCAGGCTACTCCTTGATTAACGTTGCTCGTGACAAAGGCGTAGTCTCTCTTTCCCCTTCTAATATAGTTTCCGATACGTCACTTCCTTTTTCCACTTAACTGACACCTTCGCTTATCAAACCTTCGGAATCTCGGATCAAGCCACCTATCTTCTTGATCCAAATCTGACCCCTCACTTTGCGAATCTGACCCAGACTGCCTGTAAATCTCCTCCCTGTCTGTCTCAGCTGCCGGGAGGGGAAAATACCCAGAGGGGCCTGGCTGCTCTTCCTCGGCTGCCGGGAGGGGAAAACACCCAGAGGGGCCTGGCTGCTCATCCTCATCCTCTGACACTTCCCAAGCTGGTCTAGGGACACTCACAACAATAACCAACTTCCCTTCCTGGATGTCTTAGTTTACAAGAAATCCAATGGCTCCCTAGGACACACCATCTACCAGAAGAAAACACACACAAACTGCTATCTGCACGCACTCTCACACCACCACCCAGCACAGATCAACTCCGTAGCCAAGACACTCATCTCCAGAACCAAATGCCTAGCTGACGAACAACACCTAAAAACCGAACTACACACTCTCACTAATGTACTAACATCCAACGGATTCCCAAGAAATAAGATTTCCAACTTAATCCAAAAAGAAACTCCCACTAAAATACAAGACAGAGAACAAGAAAATGGCAAAGCCCTCCTCCCATACATAAAAGGCACCACAGACAGGATCAGCAAAATCTTGCACAAACATAACATTAAGACAGCATTCTGCACAAACAGAAAAATATCCACCATCCTAAGAAACCCTAAAGACAAAATTGAGTTAGAAAATCAAGGAGTATATGAAATCCCATGTACTGCTTGCTCCACCACATACATTGGACAAACCAACAGAAGAATAAGTGCACGCATTGAAGAACACAAAAACTCAGTCAAAAAAGAAGAACCAACTTCTTCCCTGGTCCAACACCTTAACGCCACAGGACATAAAATTGATTTCAAAAAGACCAGAACTATTGCCAAAACTGAACACTTTAATAACAGAATAATCAGAGAAGCCATCGAGATAGAAAAACGCCCTCACAGCATGAACAAACGAGATGATGCCTCCCGCCTACCAGCCATTTGGAAACCTGCCCTTATTGACAGACGAGTCCATAGTACGAGGAATGACACCAGACCTACACTCACAAAAACCACACAAGATGTCACCACCACACATCCAGGCAAAAAGCAAACCCAAACCCACACTGATGAGGAGGCACGACCACAAACCAGAAGCCAGACCACAGCTGCATCATTAGCCACCTTAAACCCCTCCAATCCATACATGAAACAAACTGACACCAACCATGAAGATGAGGCACGACCACGAACGCGAAGCCAAACAGCTATGCAGTTCACCATCTCTAATCCCCTTGTAAATCAGACTATCCTGAGCACAACAAAGCCCCCACACAAACAGAACACTCCCCCAGCCAATCAGAGCACAGCCAAGCCCCTAACCAATCAGAACACACCTCCACCCAATCAGAACACAGCCGAGCTCCCAGCCAATCAGTTCAAACCCCCACTGGCAGTTAAAAGGAAGAAACAGCTAAAATCTCACATTGCTCCTAGAAGCAGAAGCCGAAAGCACCAGCCTGAAGATGACGAATGAGACTTCGTCGAAACGTCGCCAAGACACTTCAAATTCTACGTGGGAGAAAACCCGAAGAACCAAAGACCTACACACACACACACACACACACACACACACACACAAAATACACTACACATCAACACAAAGCACCACCAGACATTGTCTGACAGGGTTAAACTTAACAGCCACTTGAAGTTTCAAAACATTCCAATTGTTCAAAACACATTGCAGAGGAGTACATTTTGAGTTGTTTTTTTAAATTACTCTGACAATTCCCCATATTATCTTTTTTCTACTTCAAGATTGTTCCTCTAATATTTTCTTATGGGGGTGTATGATGGCTGGGAAGAAGAAAAAGAATTAGCCTCTTCAGAAGGAGCTGGAGATCCAATTAAAGATGCTTCAGAAGGGATAAGTTTTACTTGGTTGTAATCAGGAGGGGGGCTGGTAGTTAATTGATGCCCTTCTGAAGCATCTGAGCCATATTTTTCCAATGCTTGGTGGCACTGATACCATCGATGTAATATCTGTACTGGAGCTTGAGGTTCAAATGTAAAGTATGCCCTATCTTTTCCCAATCTCGCAGCCTAAGCGTCCCGTGCTCAGGATTCCAAGGGCAATGTTTCCCTACCTCCTCCACCAGCTTCCTTATGACTGCCTCACGCTGTCATGCCTGACTTATGTAGCAGGAATCTGAGTTCCTATGCCTGTTTCTGCTGCTGCTGAGATAATTTGCAACCCATGCTTACCACTGAGGGGTTCCGGAGGACAAAAGTGCACTTTGAGGTCTGTTCCAGATGCTGGTAAGTATGTTGGTTGTTGCTCTTCCTGGGGGGGGGGTCCCAAAAGTCCCTGTTCGGGCACCAGCTGAAGGAATCAGTGCTCAGTCATTGCAGGGTGCAAATATGGCTGACTGCCTTTGCAGTGTTTATTCTTTTTATACAGGTATTCAAATAGCATAAAGTAAGATGGTATCAGCATAGCAACAGCATTTCTATTGGTGAAACTCCTTGCCAATCCTTAAGAATATACCAGTAAGGAGGCCCCAGCCAGGGAGCAGTTTCTACTACATCCTGTTGATGTAACCTAGCTGATATCAAGTAGATGAGGTCATTGTATCAGCCTAGGGTAGTTTCCCACATTGCCATGGCAATGTGAATGGATAAGATCATGTAGAGAGAAGAGGCACGCAGGCTTTGGAAGGGCAGTTTGTTGCTCACAACCTCTACCTGGCCCCTATCTCTACAGTTAATATATCAGTCAAATTATTTTCTTTGTATGAATCCCTGTGCTACCAGTCGTGCCTTGTATTGCAGTTCATTATTTTTGTAACAACTTCTTTTTATATACCCATTTACATCCATGGCCTTTTTGCCTTCTGGTAATCTCACGGATGAGAACACTTGATGCACATCCATAGATTCCATTTCCCTGTCCATGGCTTCCTTTCATTTTTCTCGTTCTGTTTTCAGTAAGGACATTATTTCTTGGTGTGAGGTTCATAATGCATACTACATACTCTAACCTCACTTGCCTAGTATCTATCGGGAGGTACTCCTTTATTGTTTCGACCTCCTTGATAATACCTGTTCCTGTGCTTCTGTGTCTTCACTTTTCATGTCAGGTCTCTCCTCCTTTATGTTTACAGTTACTGACCTGCTACCCATTTTCTCTGATGATGGGTCTTCTGTAGCTTCTTCTCCCTGAGATCTGTTACTATGTGATGGAATAAACACCTCTGTGTTGGCATGTACCCTATCCCAAAACTGGCAGAACGTGAAATCACAACTTTCTGAGTTCCATCAGTAAATCTATATTCATATCCTATACATCTGTTTTCTGGTCTTTTTCTGTTCCTTCCTTCTAGTGCTTTTAGGATTATGGACCCAGGCATAACTACCAAAAGTTCTTAGGCGAGCCAATGAGGGTTTCTTACCATATAACAAGAGATATGGAGTTTTGTTCACAGCAGAACTCCATAATCTATTTATTAAATAACTAGCCATTTTTATGGCTTCTCCCCAATACCCTCTACTCATGCCTGCATCTGCAAGTAGTGAGTCCTTCATTGTCTGTAATACCTCATTTCTCCTTTCAGCTACTCCGTTTTCAGCTGGTGTATATGGGTTTGTTTGTATCTAACACCTAGAATCCTAAGCCAATGTTGAAAATTGTTGGACATAAATTCTGTTCCCGTCTGTCTGCATTTGGCATACTTTACTGCCATATCTGCGTTCCACAAATGTCACCCATTATTTAAATTGTTGCAATACCTCTGTTTTGTGTTTGAATAAATAACAAAATCCATATTTGGTATAATTAACTACAATTACCAGAGCATACCTTACTCCTCCAATAGATGGTGCCATAGGACCTATTAAGTTATCATGTACTAACTGTAAAACTTTGTCTTTCTTAAGCTTTTCTTGCTTACAGGTTAAACCCTAGATTTTGACTCCTTACAAACGGCACAATCTAGGTACACATCACAGTTCTTCACTTTCAGTCCTTCTGCTATTTCTGGCATTTTCTGTAGCACTCTAAAGCTGGCATGTCCTAATCTCCTATGCATTAGATGCACAGTTATCGTGTGTGGGTGTGTTTGACAGAGTGTGTGCACAAACATCCTTCTGTTTTCCTAATATGTATAAACCATTCTGTTCAATGCCCCATGCACAAATCCTCCCATCTTTCTTGATAGTATATTGCCCTCTAGTAAACATTACTTCACATCCCTCATTATCTAGACATGCAGCACTTAGTACATTATGGTCTATGTCTGGCACATATAACACTTTTTTCAATGTTAACCCTAGTTCATGTACACAGACATTTCCTTCCCCTTTAACTGGTGACCGTTGTCCATTAGCCAGGCTGACAAAATCCTGGTTAGTTGGGCTTAAACCAATAAATGCATGTGGGTTTGCTGCAACATGCTGGCTTGCCCCTTGTCTAGTAGCCACTTGTTTTTCTTTGTTGCTGCCAGGATAAATAATGTCCCATCTTTGGTTGGTTGCATAGTTCTATATCCTTGTCTCGCTGTACTTCTGCTTTTCCTCTCTGGACAGCATCTTTGGAGATGTTCTGTATAACCATACGTGTAGCAACATTTTTTTTTAGTGCAAATGGTCTCAGCTCCTCTTTTTTCTTTCTGATGTTGCTGTCATAGATTTGGTTTGAGCATTTTCTCCTCTCTTTCCTCGGTGCCTATCCAACTGTTTCTGTTTATCCTCCAGTAACTGGCCAGTTAAATATCTCATAGTTAAATCCTGTTCATTCATGGATTCTAAACTTGTTACAACATCCCATGAATTGTCCAATGAACTGAGCACTATGTATATTTTGTGTGCCTCAGTAAAGGTCATTCCTCTTCTTCTAATTCTAGAAATGTTTTTCTCATGTCCTGCAAATGCTTAGACATGCTCTCTCCTTATTTAAGTTGTGCTTTATACAGTCTCCTTGTCAACGTTACTTTGCTGCCTGCAGTCTTTCTTACATACATACTGAACAAAGCCTCCCAGCACTCTCTTACAGATTGGAGACCTCTTACATGTATCAGATGGTTATTTTCCAAATTCAGGATAATGTTAGCTAATGCTTTCTCATTTTTTCTTTGGTCCCCTTCATCCAGTTCTGTTGGAGAATTAATAACTATTATCCACAGCTCCTCTCTTCGTAGATACATTTCCATTTTTAAACTCCAGGAGAGGTATTTCTTTTCATTCAGCTGGGATACTACAAAGCCTCCTCCCATAACACTGACAGAGGCCATTTTTTGACTTCTATCTTGTATAACCACAAGCCATACTCAAAAATCACAATGTCCAGCTCCTCTGACTCTGGTCAGGTTCTCATTTGTTTTCCTCTTGACTTTTCTTCACTCTGTTTTTTTTTATTTCACACTGGGCTTTTCTTCATTCTGGGCCCATAACCTGTTGTTTAAAATATAAATTATCACAATCTTTTTCTTTTTTTCTTCTTGTGATAACACAGGAGCATAAACATCTGACAGTGGTTTGTTAAAAGATCTATGGTTTAATATACAATGAAACAACTACATTCAGGGAGCATACAGAGTACAAGATAGTTATATACAAACGGTTCAAATGAGCTAAAGATTCCAACTGGTATTCCCTCAGACACAGTGTCTTAAAGGGATACTAAATTATAATTACCTTGACAAGACATGCATGTCATATTACCTGATAAGTGATTTCAAGTGGTTCCAATGTAAAAATTATACATGAAAAGAATTCATGTCTGGTTTAATGATTCCTCTTTTACCGACTTCCCCTTATGAAGGAATAAGTTTCATTAAATGCAGTGGAATTGGTTTATTTGTAAACACTGTTTAAAGATGTTACTGGCCACTTCAGCACAGTTATTTTAATCAATGTTTTTTAAACTAATGAGAATACAAGATTCCAGAGCTCTGTTACATCACAGGAATTCAGTCAAGTTTGAAATGTTTTAATGTATTTAGCATATGCGTAGGATGACAGACTGCTGCTTCCCCCAATCGTGTGAAGATTCCCAATAATGCGGAGAATTTTTAAGGTGACCAACCGTCCTCCTTTAGGGAGGACAGCCCTCCTTTTGTAAGTTCTGTCCTCCCTCAAAAAGTGTCCTCCTTCATGTCCTCCTTTTCAATATTTGAAGACTAATCTGCAGGGCTTCTTTTCCCCTCATAGAACGCTCAGAACGGCATTCCGGCACCTTTTTTTGATGGTTTTTTTTCCAACTTTTGCATGAGCTGTGCTATTCCCACTATGTTGTGAGCCGCTCCGAGTCTTACAAATCCAAATAAATAAATAAATAAATATTGGCTTTTGAAAGCCAATAAGAATTGCTGCTGAGCGCACCAAAACACCCGACCCACAAACTTTGCACATGCAAGTTATCTGTATTATTGTTGCAATGAATAAAATGATTTTTTTCTTCAATTTATTTGTGTCCTCCTTTTCATTGTAAAAAAGTTGGTCACCTTATTTATATCCCTTCTGAGACGGACTTCCTACTTCCGAAATCTCCCAATTCCAAACCCACAAAATTTGTCTCCTTTCCCCTTCTGAAGAGGAGGGAGGGGGAAGCAAGCCGCGAGGGACGGTGAGGAGGGAAAACCGGAGTGCGGCTATTAATAGCTTCGTTCTGCGATTGGCTTAAGGGAGCAAGAAAAAAAAGGTCTGTACCACGTGGGTTACTGTGTGAAAATTCCAAGATGGCGCATTCCGTCACGGACTGACTCCGTTGGTGGCGTGCGCACCGTAGCGGTAGCGCCGAGGACCGCTCTATCTTTTTCCTCGCCAACGGCGACTTCCGTGGGGGTCATTCGTTCTTTATCCTTGTTTTCTTCTTCTGTTTCCAAACACAGGTCAGTATCTGGCGCGGAGGCTTCCTGGAAGATTGCGGTATGATGCCAGTTATTGCCCAATCGTTATGGCATCTTTCCTTTAAACCATGGAGAGAGGTTGCGGCGGAAGAGTCTCCTGTGCTTTTAGCACTGGGAATGGATTGGAGCCAGGGGAGGGGGACAGGATATTCGGGGTAACTGACACTTTAGAGCACCAATCGGGGCCTCATTCGAAGGCTGGCGGGTGCTTTTGAGCCATCATGCGAGTCGTACCCTCTTTGGACATCGGTTCCGTGGGGGCCGTCGAAGCCAGGGTGGAGTTTGGCTTTTTTAGCAGCTCGTGCCTATCAAACGTTGGAAGGCGGGACTTAGATCGACATTGCTCCCATCTTGTACCCCTCCCCTCCCTTTGCCGTGAGTTGCAGATGGCACCCTCTCGCCTTCGAGGAAGCGTGTGCTTTGAGTGCCGTCTGTTTATTTGCATTTTTTTGTGAATGAAGCGGGTGGATCCAAGAACCGCACCCGTCTAGCGGCTCCCAACAAGCCGATTTCCTCCTGCTTAACCGGGGCTGAAGGAGCAACGGCTGGACGGGTAAGATGCAGCTATCATGGAGTGAGGCTGGGCGGTGCCCCTCCCAACAATCCCGGCGGCGAAGGCCAAGCGGGTGGAGGAAGGAAAGGCCGAGGCGCTAGGAAGGACATCCGGCCGTGTGGCCGGCCGGGAAGAGGTCTTCAATTTTTCCGTCATCAACTCACTGGAGGATAGGCTATAATTGAGAGATCTCTAGGTCCCCGTAATAGACCCAAATTCAATTTCGCATCATTATCCTGGACACGTATATTTGCCTTCATTCGATAGGCCGTAAATCTATCTCGCATCTTTTCGTAGAACGGAATACTGTTTTAATTTAAATATATTGCCACACCTAGTAAGATTAAATAGTGGTATTGCCAATAAATGAAGGGGGACCACAATAAATCTACAGCGGCGAGACAGCAGTTGTAAAGAAATAGCCTCTATGAAGGTACTGCTTCTTTTACAGTAGATAGCCTGCTTATTGCACTAATTGCAGTATTTTTCTGTAGTATGTGGCAGACACATCTAACAGATAAAGGTAACACCTTGTTCATCATGTAATCTTGTGTGTGAGAGCATACTACAGCAAGCTTCTTTGACAGCTATTGTTAGTAGGTTATTTGCAACTTAACAGGACTCGCATATATATCTTAGTTATAGTGATATCCTTCTAGTTTCTTGTCTAGTACTGTATATCTCACTAGCTATATCTTAGATAGAGTGAATTCTTCATGTACATAAAGTCCTATGTCCAGGCTGACATTTCTGAATATGGAGTATCTTGAATAGGATTACTGGAACTACCTCTTGGCCATAGAGTTGTTGCTCGTTACATAGCAGTGGATAAGGTAAAACGTTCTGATGTAGGACAATTTTGTGTGTGTGTGTGTGTGTGTGTGTGTGTGTATATTCTCATGCTCTTTTTCTTTGACAAATGCTGTCATATGTGTTTGCATGTGGGAGTAACTGCATTCCTTCTGCTGTTTTCTTGAATCAGTGCAAGAATTAGTAATGACACTTCATTTAAACCTACTGCTGATACAAATGGGTATATCTGTCGCATTTGTTATTGTGTGGATGTTTATGGAACACTGAGATGCAAGCAAGTTTAGCAATGAACATAAAAATGATGATACGTTTGATAATTGTAACATTTGCCAATGATATTTTTCTATGTGATGCATTTTCCACTTGAAAATTTAACAAAATATTATGCTTGGTATATGTGTACACATATTTCTATTACCTATTTTTGTTATCTACTCCTCTAAATTTTGTTAGCTGTAAAAACTTATGCCACAGTAGTTTGGATACTGTTCAGGTTATTGAATGGTTTTCAGTTTTGCCAAATTAATTTCATTAGGTTTCTTTGTTGTGTTTTAAAGATGGCTTTCTTGCATTTAGAGTTTCTTTGAACCTTTATCCTTTCACTGATTCTACCCAGATGTTTTTCACAACTTCACATTACCTTCTTATATATGGGGATCTTAATTCTTCTCTTCCTTCAAGTTTCCCCCACAATTCACCTTTTCCACGTAGTCTGTGGCTTGCCTAAAGAGGATAAGTTATTGGAAGGTTAAAAGCAATGAAAATTAAGCCAGCTTTTAGGGGAAATGATTTTTGAGGGGGAAATAAATTATATAAAACACATAATTTTACCAATTTCAGCATTGCAGCTGAAGTATCCATATTCAGTGCTTTGTGCATCTAATAAGAAGAAAAAGGAAATAAAAATGTAAATAATAGGAAATAAGCATGTATTTAAAAAATGTGCTTTTCTTGTGCAAATCAGTGTTGGTTTCCTTAGAGGAAGAATTACATTATTGTCCTTGGGTTTGAGAGTGGTACTGTTTAGTTATTTTATATAGAGAAATGTTAGGGATCTGATACCATACATCTTTTAACATAAGAATCTCCCTATTGCAGAAATTGTAATAGTAAAGACTGAGAATATACAAACACTGTACTATTTTACTTATAATTAAAAAAAACATTAGAATGTATTGCATTCATTTTTCACTTTTCCAAAATCCAAACTAACATTTCCTAAGAAAATATTTTTTCAGCTTTCACATTCATAGTTTCACTCCTTTAATATTTGTTTTATCTACAATTATAGTTTAATATCGGAATTATCATTTGTCTTCCTTCATGATTTATAAGCCCTGGCTTCCTTATTATTTATCTTAGATAGTAAAGTCTTTGAATAAACCAGAAATGTGTGATTAAAAAAAAACACTGCACATAATTCAGATAACTCTCCTGGAAGCAGGTGGAAGATACAGAAATTAAGGAAAGCAAATGAAATCATTAAAAATTGTGATACAAATGTTACTATAAATTTAATAATAAATTATTTATATGAACAATTTGAAGTTGATAGGTATTGGCTTGATTCAGGGAAGCTGTTCCTTCTCTTGTCTGGCCTGAGCTAGAGTCTTAAGTTACTCAGAGAAAGAGACTTACAACCTGTACTCAAAGCTACAACTGTCCACTACCTCAACAGTTATTTGGTATTAATTGGGGTGCCTGGCAACCAGCTAGCATTTATGATTGTTGCAATGTCTTGGAGTCAAATGGATCCGATGATTCATATTATGACCACACAGACTTAACTGGAAATTCCAGTCACAATTATGATCATAAATCAAAGACTACTGGTAGAACAAAATAGATTCTTGTATTTCAATTGCTTTTAATTTTTAAAATTAAAATTAAAATTGGGATGTTTTTGATCTATCTAATAAAATTAGTCTAATAAAATTAATAAATAGCACAAAAACATGCAGGCATGTCCAGCCTGTGGGCAGCATGTAACCCTGGACAGCTAATAATGCAATTCAACAAATTGTAGACTTTTAACATTATTATGTGATTTATATATATTAACTATATTATATATTTTATATGTGGCCCAAGACAATTCCTTTTCACTCAATGCAGCCCAGGCAAGCCAAAAGGTTGGATATCATAACTATGTGAGAAAGACTTTAGGTGAATTGTAATTGAAAGGATGGTATGCATATTCTGAGTGCTACATTACTTCGGCAGTTATTGATTAAGGATTGCATTTTCTTATTATGTTTCTTATTCTGTTTATCCTGTATTTATTGGAAGCTGAATAGAAATTAACACTGAGGCAGTATATCAATAAATAAAATGGGGAAATCATTGTCTTGAGGGTAATTCTAAATGGTAAATAATAACTTTGATTTATATATTGCCTTGCTTAGTCAGAGTGACTTTTTCTTTTTCTTTTTTTTTCTCGTCGGCATGTATTAGCTCTAGAATTACCACAGTTATCCGAGTAACGGTGGGAGCGACCAAAGGAACCATAACTGATTTAATGAGCCATTCGCAGTTTCACTGTCACGCCCGTGTGTACTTAGACATGCATGGCTTAATCTTTGAGACAAGCATATGCTACTGGCAGGATCAACCAGGTAGCCGCCGAAGCTGCGCGGGATCGGAGCCGTCCGGCCGGCCGAAGCACGCCGGTGGGGTGGGCCCGGCTCCGGGTCGCCCTCTCCGCCGCGTGGCAGGGCCGGAGAGGGGAACACGGCACTCGTGGCGGTGGCACCGGGGCGGGCGGTGAGGCTGGGTGTCCCGCTCGCCCCGGGCACGGGGGTCTCTCTGGGACGGTCATTCACAGACACGCTAGAGAAAAGTCGCACCCTCGGAGAGGCGGGCGGACGCCGGTGGCGGGGACACAGTCCGGGAGGGCCGGTCGCCCGGCGACGCACGAGCCACCCCGCGGAAGAAGGGCGGCTGCACCCCGCAGCGCAGGGCCAACAGAACGCCACGGACAGAGCGTAGGGGAAGCCGGGCACGAACCCGCCCGGAGGCGGATCGGGGTGCCCGTTTTAAGCCTGGAAAGGTCACCGAGGCAGGGAGGCGTCCACTCCGCCTGAACACCAACCCGGGTCGGGGCAGCCCGTGGAAGTCCCTCCCCGAGGCAACCGAGGAGTCCGAGATCGATCGGGAGGTGCTTAGTCAGAGTGACTTTAAAGTAGCCTTGCTCCCATCAAAATGCACAGAAGGTAAATGCTTATTATAGATGAGCTATGGAAGCTTGACTGGAAAGTGAATGCTATAGAGGTGGTATTGTGGGTTGCATGGATCTTCTCTTAATTTATTTAAATCCTATGTACTTCACTGTCAGGCTAACAAACAAAACACAATCACTGTGCATTGGATAAATGAGGATAAACCAATAGTCTTATTGGACTCTCAGTAATTACTTCCTCTGTCTATCTCTTGAGGTACTGGACTAGAAGGCTGCTCTTTTATTGCTTTTCTCCCCATGTTAGTGTCTGGCATTTTAGAGCCAATTTTGTATTTCCAATTAAATATGCATATGTCAAGTGTTCTTTTTCATAGTTTTGCTTCATTAGTTACTGATACTATTTCTCTTCCAATCTCTTTATCAAAGTTTATAACTAGCATTTATTTTCATCTCCATCATTATGAATGTTCAAAATGTTCTGAGCTTGAAATAATTGGTGCTTGGAAAATCCATTTTGAATACTTCAGGCTTACAACAAAACATGGCTCTTCTGATTTTTTTTAAAGTACTATGTGTTATCCCCTTGTATATATAGTAGTAAGTTGACTCTTGGAATTTTAACCAAAATATGAAAAATACACCGCCTGCAGATAGGCTGATCCTTATCATTTTTATAATTTTTAATTTTTACTACTAGCTGCTCCATAGGTGGCACATTTTTTCATAATATTTTGAGGGTACCATTTGAGGGTCTGCTTAACCACAAGTATATAAGGGACATATAAGCACTTTTAAAAAGCTGAAGGCAACACCTACTATATATACTCACAGATAAGCCTGTATGCAGATAAACCAAATCCAATGTTTTTGTATATTTTAGTATCTAACATTCTTGGTTAATCTGCAAATTTATGCAGTAAGCTTGGGATGCAACATTGTATTTCATTCTACAGTTGGTTTTAAAAGTCCTAAAATTGTGGAGTCCATAAAACAGCAAGCAGAGATTCTGTTTTTGCTGCATCTACTTGATAGATAGACACAATGGAGTGAAAGTCGGTTAAGTGCATGTGCAGGATTTGAAAATATTTTTGAACTGCTACTTCATGGAGATGCAAATTGGAGAATCAATGGTGGCCTCCCAGTGACCACACTTCCCATCCTATATGAAATAATATTTAAGGGATGTAGAAATAATTAGCAGGAAAAGAGTCTTCTTTTTTCTCTGCTTTATCTTCCCTCTCCTTCCCTCCCATCCTCCTTTCTCCAACTTTCCTCACAGTTATATATAATATAAAATCTATATCTCCAAAAAGCTTTGCTTGTTTGCTTATTTGAGGGAGATGTTCTCCAAAAAGCTTTGCTTGTTTGCTTATTTGAGGGAGATGTTCAGTTAGAGCAGACATGTCAAACATAAGGCCCGCAGACTAAATCCGGTCTGTGAAGTGGTTGGATCTGGCCTGCGGAACTGCCGTGGAAACAAGGGTCCAGCCTCTGCCACCTCAGTAACAGCTTGGCCCAGGTGGGCACTCCCCCTGGGTTCGTGCACAGGAGGTGCCAAGTAAATGGGGGCTGGTGGAGCCCAGCAAAAGCTGTAGCTCATTGGCTGCTCGACTGATCATTGACCAGCAGTGATGGCCAGGGATGTCCAATAAGCTGTACTCGGTCCCTACAGCAGCAGGAGCCCCGCTGCCCCTCTGTCCTTCTCCAGCCTGGGAAGGTTGTGAAGGCGCTGTTGCATCCCACCAGGCATATTGTAAGGTACGCTCGGCCTGCCCCATTTGCAGTGCCTTTGCCGACCTGGGGCCTTGTGATGACCCAGGGCACAGCACAGAGGCAATGCAGTCAGCTGGCAATTCAAACAGTTCTTTTATTGCTCCAAATTTTCCACAAATGCTCCCACGTTTCCTGGCAAGCCTCCAACAAAAGAACACACACACCCCTTCAGCCGACTCTGGCTGAAAGTAGGTTCAAATACAATCTGATTAGCATAAGAAAGTACTCAAGGCCATAGAGATAACAAGGAAGAAAACATAAAACTTAACGAGTCTGTTTGAATCCTAGCTAGCTTGAGCAGTTTTCAAAAGAGAGAATCTGAAATATAGTCCGAGGTCTTTAAACATTCAAGTAATGTGGTCAGTCAATCCAGTAGTTCGAGTTTCCAGGTTTCCAAATCGAAATCACAGAACAAGAGATCAGCAGCAATACACAAACACTCCAAGAATCAGCGTTTGTTCCCGACAAATGCCCCTCCCCACAGGGTCTCCTTAAATCTCAATCTCCAGGTGTTCCTTGTGGAGAATGGTGGGATGCTCTCCTCCCAAGTAATTGAGCCTGCCTGCATTGTTCCCTCCTTCTCTCCACTCTCTGTGCTCTAGGATCAGGTGGGGGATGGCCCCTGCTCATGGCCTGAACTCTGGCTCTCCTGTTCCAATCCTGAAGGGCCCTGGCCTGCCTCGGCCTGCTCTTCCCCACATTCCTCTGAAGCCACAGACATCTCTCCCTTGGCCTCCATAGGGTCCTGTTCCAGTTCATTTTCTTCCGCAGATTTAGGCTCAGACAGAGGCATGACAGGCCTGCAGCCAGGCCACCCCTGCCATGCCACCTGCCTCACATCATCCCGTAGTGGCACCAGCAACAACCTTGTTGCCCCTCCACTCTCCTCCAGTCTGGGAAGCCTGCGAGCCTGGAGGAAGTTGCCATTGCAGCCCTCCCATGCCATGCCACCTGCCTCATGTCACCTTGAGTCACCTCAGGGCAGCACCAGCAAACATACAACAATTGAGCCCCATCTCTCTCAATCTTTGTAACCTTAAAATGGCTGGACTTCCAACTCACAGAATTCCCCACCCGCCAAGATCAATGTTGTTCAAATTAGTTGCAACATAGCATACATCTCCTCCTGGAAAGTATTTGTTTTTTCTTGGTATATTTTTTCTGCAGATCTCTGATTTTCCATGATAGCCAAAAATCAGAATTTTCCTTTCTCTGCAAACAGCTTTAGCGTCACAATTGAGTAGGTATTTATAATCCAGAAAAGTCATTTTTTTCTGTAAAGTTTATAATTCTCACTTTGTAGATAGCTCAAAATGTTTCTACACCACCATGATTAAAGGTCACCAGTTCCTATATTGAAGCAACTATTGTGTATATTCATCCACCAATAGATGCCAGCACCAGTTCATTTTTCAGTTTTCAAAATAAACAATTGCTTTCTTCTGTTTTCATGATTAAAAAAAAATCTTAACAATTTCCACCAATTACAAACATGTCCAGGTTTAGGTCTTATATTCATTTCATTTCAATATATTTCTGTCCCCCATAAAAATTTAATTCAAAGATCCCCCTCCTCACTTTTGGAGGCTTTTTGCTTCTTGGTTCCCCCCCCCAGGAAATCAATTATCAAGTAGAAGAGAGAAAATCAATGTTCTTACCCAGTTCCAATCACGTCGTTTACAGTCGGCTTAAAATAGTGCTTTTGGGCTTTGGCTGCGTGTAGCTTGGGCTAGACTCTGGAGTTAAGTTAGCCTTTCTCCTGCTGGTTTTTTGAAGGGCTTTCCCCGAACGACCGGATTGACTGTCATCTCTCCACGGTTGGCAGGGCTTCTCCTTTGTTGCCTCTCCGGGGCGACTTTAGGCCCATTTAGGGTCCCCAAACAAATCAGCTGTAGGGTGTGCAGCCTCACAATCCCTTGGCTACTTGTGCTACTGCGCAAAACCGGAACTGCAGAATTTCATCATGTGACGATTCACCATTAGAAAAAAGCTGCAGAAATTAGATCTACATCGAAAGAACATTTGAGCAAGACTAAAGTTTGCTCATGATCACCTAGGCCAGTGGTGGCAAACCTATGGCACGCGTGCCAGAGGCGGCACTTGCTGTTGCCCCAGCCTCCCCTCCCCTCATGACCCCCTCCTCACCAGCAGCCCCCCTGGGGGAGAGTTGCCCCCAAGCATGGCCCATGTGGAGCAGCGCAGCCAAGGACATGGCAGCCAGGCAGCGTGGACAAGATTCTGCCCTCACACCCCATTGCGCACAGTTGATGCTGTGGGGCATGGACAGAGGGCATGGCCACCATGGCGCTGCTGGGCTGCCTGGGTGATCTGCGGCGGGCCCTGGAGGTGGTGGAGGTGGTGAGTGGCCCTGCGGGCAGGCAGGGCAGGGAGCAGAGTGGAGGCGGAGTGGGGGCGGGGGTGGGCAGGGGGTGGAGAGGGAGCGGGGCCAGTTTTTGAGCACTCGGTCTCTAAAAGGTTCGCCATCACGGACCTAGGCAAAGACCAGGATTTCTGGAACAAAGTGCTCTGAACAGAAGAACAAAGATAAGTTATTTGGCTGTGGTACCGGAAGATGTTTGACAGATTCACCAGAAGAACCTGATTCTAAGTCAGTGGTTCTCAACCTGTGGGTCGAACGACCATTTCACGGGGGTCGCCAAACAATGCAGTCCGCCATTTCCCCCCCCCCTTTTCCTTAGCTGTGCTACTCCCTCTTATAGGAGGAAGGAGAGGCGGAGGCCACAGCGCCCGCCATCTTGACCGTGTGGCGCGGCCTGCTGCGGCCACACAGGCCGGGCAGGGCCCCGCCCCCATCCCAAAGAAGGACTGAGGGTGCAGCCAGGCCTACCCAGGGGGCCCCAGGTCATACACCCAAAACTCCCTTCCCAAGCTGGTGTCTCCCAATGCCCAATTGCTAGCTCCTTTGGCCTCCTGATCCCTTGGATCCCGGCTCCACTCGGATTCCACGCACCCCCATTAGTGTGCCTGTCCTTATCCGTGCACAGCCGTAGTGGGTCCCAGACGCCCCAGCAGTGTGCCGCTCCTACCCACATTTAGGCTGTCCCTGGGTTCCAGGCGCCCCCTCTCGTGCACCTGTTCTTATCCAGTGGGTTATCCAGTAGGCTATTCTCCCTGGGGCCACACCTGGGGCCACCGCGCCTGCTTCCGGAGCCCCTCCTTCCTCATCAGGTCAACCTGGTCTGGAAGGCGCCAACAGGTCGGCAGCCAAATCTAGCGTTAGATCTGCCACCATGACCTCTAAGAGAGCAGATAGACAGGACAAGAGGAGACACCAGGCCTTGGAAAGGGAGTTCTCCAAGGCGCAGAAAAGAGCAAAATTAGCGCCGGAACCATCTCTTGGGCCGTCCACAGACGATCCTCAGCCCAGGGGCAGTGAGCAAGCGACCCTCCCCAATGAGGACCGCCTAGCTCTACTTATCGCCCAGGCAGTGGATAGAGCATTGGAGGCCAGAGCGCAGGCATCCACGGCTCGCAAATGAAGCCCACACCGGGAGACGAGGGCGTACGATAGTCCCACATCTCCTTCAGCATCCCAGGCGTTGGAGGAATTGTACCTAGACGAGACATTGGCGGATCAAGGGGTACCAATGTCAGACGAGGAGGAGGATCCACTGGAGACCCCCGCCTCCAAAGGTCTGTTCAACTCATCCTCCTTCCTGACCTTGCTACGCAAAGCCACATCCACTGCACACCTGGGACCCAAAATCCCAGCGACAACACCCTCCGACCCACAGGATACGGATGCAGAGGCGCACCCTAGCTTCGTGGAACTGGTCACAACCAAACACCACATCCCCTGTCCCTCCATGTTTCTGAAAGCGATCAAAACACAATGGGCATCACCGGCCTCTCTTCCCATGCCGAGCAGTACCGACAAGAAGTTGTTCGGTGTGGCTCCAAAATTGGAAGACACTGGAAGTGCCTACCGTGGACGAACCCCTAGCACCCCTAGTGTCGTCCACCACCTTCTCAGGAGACCTCGCGGAGGCCCTCAAAACCGAAGACCGCAGGGGCGAGGCCACGTGCCGCAGAACGCACCAAGCAACCGCTTGGGCGATCAGAGCCTCTACTTCCGCCTCATTCTTCATTAGGGCCGCCCATGGTTGGCTCCAGGAGCTTCAAGGAAAGATCCCTGCGGAGGACTTCCGCACGCAACAGGATCTCAGCAAGATAGTGCCGGCCACAGAGTACGCAGCAGACGCGACTCTCCAGGCCGCTCGGTTTTCATCCAGAGCCATGGCCCCCAACGTCACCAGCAGGCGCCTGCTCTGGCTGAAACACTGGCAGGCGGACTCTAGGTCCAAGTGGAAACTTGCAGCGGCCCCCTACCAGGGGGGAAAGTTGTTCGGGGACGCCTTGAACCCCTATACAACAGAAAACAAGGACAAACGCAGGGTCCTCAAACACGTGTGTAGGAGACAGGACAGGCGTTCCGGAGCCTACCCACGGCGACAGCCCTTTTGGGCCGGAGCCAGGTACAACCACTCTCAGGCATCCCAGTCCTTTCCGGCCAGACAGGACAGACAGGCAGACAGGCAGAGCCCCAGACCCAGACAACAATTCCAGAGCAAGCGGCCCTTTCGAGGCGCCAGCAGGCCTTTCCGGCGTTCCAAATGACACCTCATCAGGACCCCCCATCGGGGGCAGACTCTCCCTGTTTGCCCACCAGTGGAAGGTCACCACCACGGACGCATGGGTAATCAATACCATCCGTCACGGACTCTCCCTGGAATTTGTATCCACCCCCCCAAATCGATTCCTCCCTTGCCCAACCCCTCACAACCGACTAAGAAGGAGGTTGATGGACGAAGCAGTAAACCATCTACTTCAAATACGGGCCATAGAAACAGTCCCAATGGACCAGAGGGACCAGGGATTCTACTCCATCCTCTTCGTAGTCCCAAAGCCATCAGGGGGATGGAGAGCAATCCTAGACCTCAAAGGACTAAATTACCACCTGGCATACCACAAATTCAAGATGCAAATGCTCTGATCCATCTTGGGAAGCACTAGAAAAGGGGACCTCCTGATATCCGCAGACCTCACGGAGGCGTACCTCCATATCCCGATCTCTCTGGCCTATCGACGTTTTCTACGGTTCGTGTACAGGGGGCGTCATTTTCAGTACAGGGCGCTCCCATTCGGCCTATCCTCCGCCCCAAGGGTCTTCACCAAGATCCTGGCAGCCCTAGCAGCCAGCCTATGGATGGTGCCGATCAGAGTCCAATGCTACCTGGATGACATCCTAATCCAGTCCGCGTCCACCCAGGCCGCCGAGTCGGATCTACAGACGGTGGTAGGGCTACTCCAAAGCCACGGGTTCTCCGTAAATTTTCCCAAGGGTCACCTAATCCCCTCAACAAGGTTAATCCACCTCGGCGCCATCATAGACACCGTAGAGTGTCGGGTCTACCTATCCCAAGAGCGCCGGGAAAGCATAAGAAGCTCGATCCTCCAGATTCGCAGGAGTCGATCAGCAACATTGGCCAGCCTATCCCAGTTGCTAGGAAAGATGATTTCGGCCATTGCAATAGTACCTTGGTCCAGGCTTCATTCCAGGGAGCTCCAATGGTTCCTGTTGCCCTTCCAGAGGCAAAACCTCAGCGCCTCCCCGCAGAAGGTTCGCCTCCCGCCACAGGTACTACATTCCCTCAGATGGTGGCTATCACCAGCCATAAGCAAAGGGTCAGGCATAAGGGAGCCAGACCGCATAATACTCACCACGGACGCCAGCTTCTTCGGCTGGGGAGCGCACCTCCACTCACAGTGGGCACAGGGCCGTTGGTCCAGGACGGACCTCCGCCACAGCATCAATTGGCTCGAACTGCGGGCCATCCACCTTGCCCTCCGTCACTTCCAGGACCGAGTGGCACGACAGCACGTCCTGGTCCTCACCGACAACGTGACAGCCAAGGCTCATGTAAACCATCAGGGGGGCACTCGGTCCCGAAGCCTCATGGCAGAGGCTCTCCTCCTGGGAACCTGGGCAGAATACAATCTAGCTTCCATCAGGGCCGATCACATATCAGGGGAAGCGAACACTCAGGCCGACTTCCTGAGCAGAACAATAGTGGACCACTCGGAGTGGCGACTTTATCCAAGGATTTTCAAAGACATCTGTCACCGATTCGGCTTGCCACAGGTGGACCTCTTTGCCTCCCCACACAACGCCCAGCTACCCCGATTCTTCTCCCGTTTTCAAGACAGGGAGGCGGAACAGACGGACGCCCTCCGGAGTCCGTGGCCAGAGGGTCTCCTTTACACCTTCCCCCCCTGCCCCTCATCCCAGCAGTGATACGCAAGATCATCAGGGAACGAGCAGTGGTACTCCTAGTGGCCCCCCATTGGCCAAGGAGACCATGGTTCGCCGACCTGAGGAGTCTCTCCCTGGCGGAGCCCTGGAGGATCCCCCTGGAACGGGTGTCGCTCGGTCAGGGAGGCATTCACCATCCAGATCCTCAGTGGCTCCAATTAGCCGCCTGGCACTTGAGCGCTCGATCCTGACAGAGGAACTCTGTTCCCCGCGGGTCATCACCATAATACAGGCCTCCCGTCGCCCCTCCACCAACCGCATCTATGATGCCTCGTGGAAAAACTTCCAATTGTGGTGCTCCAGGCGGCGGCTGCCGCTTAGGAACCTCACAATTGCCCATATTCTGGACTACTTGTTAGCCGGACTCGACAGGGGCCTGGCCCCAAACACACTGCGCAGACAGGTGGCAGCCCTGGCAATGGTACTCACATGCTACTCTGCAGAGACCCTGAGTCGCCATCCCCTTATCAGGTCCTTCCTAAAAGGGGCCTCCAACGCCAGACCCCCTACGGTACACAGGTACCCCTTGTGGGAGTTACCACGGGTCCTCCAGGCCCTCACTTAGCGGCCCTTCGAACCCCTAGCGACATGCGACGTGCGCTACCTGTCCCACAAGGTGGCGTTCCTAGTGGCGATTACGTCCGCACGACGCATCTCCGAATTGGCAGCACTCTCAGTCAGGGGAGACTTGTGCGTCTTCCACCAGGATAGGGTGACCCTGCGCCTGGATCCCACCTTCATCCCAAAGGTAAATTCCCTATTCCATAGGTCGCAGGACATAGTACTACCAGATTTTTGCCCCAATCTGTCACACGATAGGGAGCGACAATGGCAGTGCCTGGATGTACGTAGGGCGCTGAAGTGCTACATCACAGGCACAGTGGAATTCCGTAGGTCAGAAGCTCTCTTCATATCATTCCACCCTTCCTACAAGGGTCTGAAGGCATCCTCCTCCACAATTGGCAGGTGGATCAGAGCGTGTATCACCGGGGCGTACCAGGCGGAAGCCTTGCCAGTTCCAGGAGGGATCACAGCACACTCCACACGAAGCGCAGCTACCTCCACAGCCTGGGCCACACAGGCATCCATCGAGGAGGTATGCAGGGCAGCCACATGGGCTACACCATCCCCTTTCATCAGGCACTACAAGATTGATAGGTTTGCCTCGGCCGAGGGTGCCTTTGGCCGGAGAATTCTCCAACAGGTTATTCGCCAAAGTGCCACACCGGACCAATCGGCTGCCCACCCTCAGGGACAGTAGGCTTTGGTATGTCCCATTGGTGGATTCTCCATCTCCCAGTGCTGGAGAAGGGGCGTTGTCTTACCTGAACGCCTTTTCTCAGCACGGAGATGGAGAATCCACCCCCACCCTGGTAGGATTAGCATAGTGGAAGGAGCCACGATGTCGCGCAGTCAGTCAAGGGCTACGCTCGCGTCAAACCTGGGAAAGGGCCCAGGAAGGGGGCGTGGCAACTTTGGCTGACTTGATCTGATTGGGCAGGAATACAGTCATAACCCATTGGTGGATTCTCCATCTCTGTGCTGAGAAAAGGCGTTCAGGTAAGACAACGCCCCTTTCCCCCCCATTCCTGGACTTATCCTGTCTGGAAGGTTCAGTGCGCAATGGCAGATGGTGATACTCTTCAGACATCGCAGGGTTCTGATGTTCCCCCCACTCAAGCTAAATGCAGACCTTCTGATTTAAGCACGGGGGGAAAGAAAAAAGCTAAAACCAAGCATTTGACTGCCAAAGAACCCTCCAAAGCTTCTGAGAGAGAGGCCTCAAGGAAGCATCAGGCACTGGAGAGAGAATTCTCCAAAGCCCAAAGGCTCAGGTCCAGCGAAACTGAAGTAGTTCCCACTGCTTCGTTGGACATCTCACCATTTGAGCCTCCATTAGTGCCGTCTTTCCAAGCCCCAAGAGCTTGGTCTCCTCAAGGGGGAACTGAGCAGGTTGGTCTCCCTCCCCCTTCTATTCCTCCCACTCCTCTTCCCCCTCCTATTCCTTCTGTTTCTTCTGCTACTGTTTCTCCACAGGCACCTGAAACCTCCACAGCTAGTGTCGTTTCTGCGGAACAGGCTTATGGGCACAGCAGTTTCAGTCATTTATGCACCAGGCTTTTGATCAAATCATGGCATCTTCCATGAGTCAAAGGGTCTCGCAGATTCCACCTCCTCCTCCACCTTTGCCCATAGGTCACACTGGCCATGTCCAGTCAGCAGGCTCGGGTATTTCTGAGACTTTCTCTCAGTTGGGTGAAGCAGAGTCTGTAGAACTGGAGACTACTGACATCCCAATGTCAGAAAATGAAGAGGTGGCTCCTGACCCTCCTACATCGAGTCTCTTTGATCCTTCCTTGTTTAGGTCACTATTGTTAAAGGCCTGTACTACGGCCAATTTAGTGACAGAACAGGAACCTAAACCTTCCACCTCAGCTGCACAGGAGTCTAATCCGTTGTTTGCAGTACAGGTTGTGGAGGAAAAACAGGTTCCTTGCCCAGCTGTTTTCCGCACTACGGTGGAAAAGCAGTGGGCTTCTTTGGCCACTCTTCCTCCTCCAAACAGCATGGAAAAGAAGCTCTTCAATGTTTCATCTACATTTTCTTCCCTCCTAGAGGTACCTACAGTAGATGCTCCTTTAACCTCACTGTTGTCCACATCCACGGTTCCTGGAGATATGGCGGAGAATCTCAAAGCGGAGGACAAGAGGTTCGAGTTTTCTCTCCACAGAACTCACCAGGCTTCGCCCTGGGCTATCAAGGTGTCGACATCCTCGTCCTTTTTCATGAGGATTTCCATTATGTGGCTCCGTGAGTTACAAGCTCTTATTTCCCCGGATCAGGTACGTGCACAGCAGACCTTAGGTAAACTGGTTGCTGCAGCGGAATACATGGCAGATGCATCTCTCCATTCAGCTAAGTATTCCGCTACGTTTATTGCAGCCACGGTAGCTTCTCGCAGGCTGTTGTGGCTCAAACAGTGGAGGGCCGACCTAAAGTCGAGGTGGCGTTTGGCTACAGCCACCTACAGTGGTACTCAGCTGTTTGGTCCAGTTTTGGACCCATACCTAGTAGAGGGGAAGAACAAACGTAAAACCTTAGCTCACCCCTCCAAGAACATAGATAAGAGACCCCAACAGGAATTTCACAGGCAATACTTTCGTGCCGGGAGTTCCTGGGAATGGAGACAGCCCTTTCGAGCAGGGCAGTCCTGGGATTGGCCCAGAAGTTCCCGATCCTTCTCCCCCAGACAGGATCAATCACAGGACTGCCAAAGTGCAGGAACCAGGGGCCAATTTCAGTCCAAGCGTCCCTTCCGTGGGACTGGGGGCCGCCCATACAGAAAGTCTAAGTGACGCCAACTTGGATCCTCCCATAGGCGGTCACTTAGCTCTGTTTAGCGACATTTGGGAGGTCACCACCAAGGATACCTGGGTAAGGGAAACCATAAGATTCGGCCTAGCCCTAGAATTCAGATCTATTCCTCCAAACCGCTTCATTCAGTGCCCATCTTCAAGGCACACAAGCAGGGCTGAGTTAGTGTCCACGGCCATATCACAGTTGCTTAGAAATAGAGGCCATAGAACCAGTACCTCTGCACCAAAGAGGAAAGGGGTTTTACTCCATTCTCTTTGTGGTTCCCAAAGCCTCGGGAGGTTGGAGGGCAATTTTGGATCTGAAGGGACTAAACTACTACCTCACCTACAGGAGGTTCAAAATGCAGTCCCTCAGATCCATTCTGGCCACCATCAGGAAGGGAGATTTCCTCTCTTCCATAGATTTGACAGAGGCTTATCTTCATGTTCCCATCCGACTCCATCACCGCAAATTCCTCAGGTTTTGCCATGCACGTCAGCATTACCAGTACAGAGCCCTTGCCTTTGGCCTCTCATCGGCTCCCCGGGTGTTCACAAAAATATTGGCGGTATTAGCAGCCCACAACAGGTTGAAGCCAGTACGAATGCAATGCTACCTGGACGATATCATCATCCAGTCCAATTCATTCCGCTCCACTCAAACAGACCTACAGATCACAATAAATACACTCCAGAGACACAGTTTCTCCATGAATTTCAAAAAGAGCCACACTACTTCGACTACTTGGATCCTACATTTGGGAGCGGTGATAGATTCCAACCAGTGCAGAGTTTATCTCTCCCAGGATCGCAAAGACAGCATCAGATCTCTAGTATACAAGATCCAGAGAGACAGAGTAGTTCCACTGGTCCAGCTGTCTCAGCTGCTGGGCAAGATAGTCTCTTGTCTGGGAATAGTGCCGTGGGCCAGACTACACTCCAGTCTTCTTCAATGGTCCCTGCTTCCCTTCCAGAAGTGGAACGTGATTGCATCCTCACGGAAGGTAAAGGTTCCGTATCACACACTGCGGTCCCTCTATTGGTGGGTGTCGTCAGTTATGAACAAGGTCCCTTTTCAAGGAGCCTCACAGGCTCATGCTGACCACGGATGCCAGCCTGTTCAGATGGGGCTCACACATACAGACTCACATGGCACAGGGACAATGGTTCCAGTCCGATCTAGCGCACAATATCAATTGGCTGGAACTCAGGGCAGTTCACCTGGCTTTTCGCCGGTTCTCCCATGTAGTGGCGGGGAAACATATCCTGATAATGACGGACAATGTCGCAGCCAAAGCCCATGTCAACAAACAGGGAGGGACCAGATCGTGGGCCCTCATGCAAGAAGCACTGACTCTGGGTCTGTGGGCAGAGTCCAATCTAGAGTCCATCAGCGCAGAACACATATCCGGGGAGGTGAATCGCCAGGCCGATTCACTGAGCAGGGAGAAGGTAGACCACTCAGAGTGGCGCTTAGACCCGGCCCTGTTCAGGGAAATATCAGAGAGATTTGGACAGCCTCAAGTGGATCCATTTGCTTCACCAGCAAACACCCAACTACCCAGGTTCTTCACGAGGTTCCCGTCGCAGGGGGCGGAGGGAACGGACACCTTTTGCAGCAAGTGGCCCAGGGAACTGCTTTACGCATTTCTTCCGCTCCTGATCCCAGCGATCATTCTGAAACGTCTCCTAGAACAAGCAGAACTAATCTTACTGGTCCCGCACTGGCCAAGGCGACTGTGGTTTGCCGACCTCGTGGATCTGTCAATCTCCCCGCCGTGGAAGATCCCATCAGACCGTATTTCACTCAGTCAGGGTCAACTTCAGCACCCAGATCCCCAGTGGCTTCAACTAGCCACTTGGCACTTGAACAGGAAAGGTTGTTTAGACAGTCCTATTCCTCTGGAGTGATTGCAGTAATTCAAGCCTCCAGACGACCTTCAACCAAGAGGATTTACGACGCCACATGGAAGCATTTCTGCATCTGGTGTGCAACTCGGAAATTAGATCCCCTGGTGGTCACCACTCCTATCATTTTGGAATATCTTTTGGAAGGTCTGAACCGCGCATGCGCAGCTCGACAACCCGAACCGTGCATGCACAGTGCGACGGCCTGAACCACGCATGCGTGGCGTGCGCGCGACTGCCCGAACAGCGCATGCGCGGCGCGATGGCCCAAACCTTATGAAGCTTCGCCTCGTCAAAACTGGGGAAAGGACCGCCCAAGGGAGGCGTGGCTAAAGTTTGGTCTTAGTCTCAACTGAGCAGGAAGGCTGAGATTACCCACTGGTGGATGCTACATCTTCATGCTGAGAAAAGGCATTCAGGTAAGACAACACCCCTTTTCTTTCCCCCCATGCTCAAATCAGAAGATCTGCATTTAGATTGTATGGGGGGAACATCAGAACCCTGTGATGTCTGAGGAGTATCACTATCTGCCATTGCGCACTGGACCTTCCAAATAGGAGATGCCCAGGAATGGGGGTAAAAGCACGCAGATCTAGTTGTCCGGGAGGGAAGCTTCCCGCGCCCTGAACAACCGCAATGACAAACAGCCAGACAGCTCACTAGAACTGTCCGCTTAGGCTCTGCGACACAGCGCTGCGAGCTAATAAGAACAGGTCTTTCAAAATTCTCTTTCAGAATTTTTATCAGCTAATAATATGTAGGTGATCAGATAGTCATAACTGAATGAGGCTCACACCTCCTTTCTTTTGAATCCTTATAGTCTAATGATATTAAATATCTCCTAGAAACCCCCTTGAGAGCCTAGCATAGTAGGCTACTTGAAAGAGAAAAGGCCAGATCGAGGCCTCAATCAACGAACCCTCAAGATGGCGGCCACACCCAGTGTGGGGATCAAAATGGCAGCTGCTAGTCTCTTTGCCGCCCAAAGAGAATTCCAATTAAGCCTCCGCAAGCTTTCTTCCTGCTCTGGAGCCCCAAGGGAGCTTTAACAATTAGTTTCTATTTCCCCTTTTTATTTATAAGGCAACAAGACTTGCGGTTAAGCTGCGCAGGCCTCGCTGCGGTCAGATTCTTGCCGGAGCCTCGTGGCCACGAGGTATGCAGGCTGCAGCCCGGCCGGCCGTTCCAATCGCGTCCCGAAGCACCAACGATGGAACAGCTTCTGTTTTTCCCATCCGGAAAACACCGTCGTCATTAAAATTCAGCTGGGGAGAGCTGAATTGACGAACTCTCCTGCGCGGCTCCAATCGATCCCCTGAGGCCAAGGAGGCCTCCTGGGAACGAAGCTCTAACACTAATCTAAATCCTTCTAACTGGAACAACTACAACTATTAAGTAAATAAAAGCAATTCTGAAACAAAAACTCGTCTATCCTATCCTAAAACAACTTTTTGAATTAGCCTAACTGAGGAGCTACAAAATTTGTGTCCCTACGGAGCTGAGACTAAGACAAAACTGGGGAAAGGACCGCCCAAGGGAGGCGTGACTAAAGTTCTGCCCTAGTCTCAACTGAGCAGGAAGGCTGAGATTACCCACCGGTGGATGCTACATCTATCATGCTGGAGAATGGAGTATTCACAACTTCACAACACAGCAGGTTGTTCCATTGATTAATTGTTTTAACTGTCAGGAAATTTCTCCTTAGTTCTAGGTTGCTTTTCCTCGTTGATTAGTTTCCATCCATTGCTTCTTGTCCTGTCTTCAGGTACTTTGGAGAATAGTTTGACTCCCTCTTTGTGGCAACCCCTGAGATATTGGAATACTGCTATCATGTCACCCCTTGTCCTTCTCTTCATTAAAGTAGACATACCCAATTCCAGCAACCATTCCTTATATGTTTTAGCCTCCAGTCCCCTAATCATCTTTGTTGCTCTTCTCTGTACTCTTTCTAGAGTCTCAACATCTTTTTTACATCATGGTGACCAAAACTAGATGCAGTATTCCAAGTGTGGCCTTACCAAGGCATTGTAAAGTGGTATTAACACTTCATGTGATCTTGATTCTATCCCTCGGTTAATGAAGCCTAGCATTGTGTTGTTGTTGTTTTTTTGGCAGCTGCAGCACACTGCTGGCTCATATTTAAGTGATTGTCCACTAGGATTCCAAGATCCTCTCACAGTTACTACTACTGAGCAAGGTTCTGCTTATACTGTACCTGTGCATTTGGTTTTTCTTGCCTAAATGTAGAATCTTACTTTTTTCACTATTGAATTTCATTTTATTAGATAACGCCCAATGTTCAAGTCTGTCAAAATCCTTCTGTATCTTAAGCCTATCTTCTGGAGTGTTGGCTATTTCTGCCAGCTTGGTGTCGTCTGCAAATTTGATGAGTTTCCTATCTATCCCCTCATCCAAATCATTGATGAAGATGTTGAACAGCACTGGGTCCAGAACAGAGCCCTGGGGCACCCCGCTACATACTTCTCTCCATGTAGATGCAGTTCCGTGGAGGACCTCATACTGAGAATGGCCAGTCAGCTAGCTACGAAGCCATCTGGTGGTGATGCTGTCTAAGTCACATTTTTCTATCTTATCAAGCAGTAGGTTGTGGTTTACTTCTACTGAAGTCCAAGTAAATTATATCCACAGCATTCTTCTGATCCACTAATTTTGTCACTTGGTCAAAGAATGTAGTAGGTTTTGTCTGGCATAATCTGTTTTTGACAAGCCCATGCTGGCTTTTAGTCATGACTTTGTTTGCCTCCAGTTGTTTGCTGACTCGTTGCTTAATTATCTTTTCCAGAATCTTCCCAGGTATTCAGTTCAGGCTGATAAGTCTGTAGTTTCCTGGATCCATCCCCCCCCTTTTTTTGAAGATGGGAACTACATTAGCTCTTTTCCAGTCCTCTGGTAGTTCTCCAGTGCTCCAGGATCTTTGAAAGATATAGTTCAGTAGTTCTGAGATCACATCTGTTTTCGGTAAACTCTCAGTGCAAGATGGGAATAGTGGCAACCTGCACTGAGAATTCCACAATCAAAGATTGTTACTGCTCCTGAGCCTAATGTTTTACAACAATAAGCTTCAAGTCATTTCAGGTCAGTGCAGTATCACAATTGCCATGGCAACACTTGCTTTTTTACATTTGGAAATCTACATTACCTGACCAAGCAGAAGAGATTTTAACTTTTAGCATACTTACGGTGCAGCTAAATAAAGCAACCTAAAACAATACACTTCTAGATACATTTTGAGTTTTCAGATTAGAGAGGGATGACTTTTATGAGGTACGCAAGCTCCATTACGAAAGTAACGAGGAGTGACTTAAGTGCACATCAGACTGAAAATATTCAAAAGAGACTCAGATATTTCCTAATTCACAGGAAGGAAGAAGAGGCGCAACACAAGTAGACTTGCAACGTTCTGATTTTATAGTCAATCTCAGTAAAAGTAGTTGAAGATATCATGTTTCTGGTCTTCATTTCCTGCTTAGTGGGGCTGATATAGATTTTATTAATTTGATAAGATAGGCTGGGCTGAGAGAAGTTATCTAGAGAACTTCCCTGGCTAAGAATGGACTTGAAACTATAGTTCCTGATGCTGTATTCTTCAATCCAGTAGACATTCCCCTTCCAATAAATTGAAACAGTTGGATATAAGTTTTTTAGGGTCTATTTTGTTTTTACATGATATTTATTTCCCAGAATACAGTAAATAATCGTTCAAGTTAGGTTGCCTTATAATATGTTTTAAAAATAAATATAAGAATAAATGTGTCATAATTTAGATTTTTGCATAACATTATTTCAATGAGAATTGAGAATTCTCATAGTTAAAAATTGGGCAGGTAAATATTAATTGGGAGATATTTTTCAGCCTTTATATAAGAATGCAGGTCATAATTCTCACATTTAACATGTTCATTATATATGCTGAAGAAGAAGCTGTAAACTAAAAATATTAATGTTGTAGAAAAGCAGACACTGAACATGGTTTTTTAGGACCTAATCCCAAGTATAAACCCTAAGATAACCAATCAAAGAATGAGGTAGGGAGTGATGGGAAGGAAGAAAACTCAGATATAAAGTAGGAGATATAGGAAGCAATAAAGGGGCAGGGTCAGCCATAAAGAACTCAAATGCCTATATACAGCACTCAAACAAGGTGAACTTGAAATACTAGTAGACGGGCAAGTATGATATAGTTCCCATTACTGAAACTTAGTGGGATGAAACTCATGCCTGGAATGTACTGATGGAAGGATACAAATTGTTCAAAAGAAACAGACCTAACAAAAGAGGTGGAGTTGCATTATACGTGAGAAATCACTACATCTTTACATTAAAAAAAAAAGAATAAAACCCTCCTAGAATGCATAAGGGTCAATATAAAAGGAAAAACAAATGACATTGCCATAGGTGTATACTACAGGCTATCCAACCAAGCAGAAGAAGAAATAGATGAACTTTTTGCTAATGTATGTAGAAAACACACCACAGTAGTAATAGGGGACTTTACCCTAACATCAACTGGGAAACAAACTCTGTATCAAGTGGGATATTGAAGAAATTCCTGACCAACCTAGCTAACAGCTTTGTCATCCAAAAGGTAGAGGAGGAAACTAGAGAAATTGCTATCCTGGACCTAAATTTTACAGAGAAGAAGTGATAGAGGGGGTTGAAGTTGCCAGAACTTTGAGGGAGAGTGACCATGTCATATTGGAATTCAATATAATGCAAACACAAAACAATTGAACATAAACCAGTGTCTTAGACTTTAAAAGCTGATTTTAACAAACTTAGAGCTTAGGAAGGATTCCATGGATGAAAATCTTAAAAAAGGAAAACAACTCAAGAAGCTTGGAAAACTCCAAAAAATATGATTATAAAAGGCCAGTCCAGTTTAATACCACTGAAAAAGAAAAGAAGTCCAAAAAGAAAACAGCATGATTACACAAAGAACTCTCTGATAAATTGAAAGACAAAAAGAATAAGTACAAAAAATGGAAAGAGGAACACATAAACTAAGTCGGAATACCAACAAATATCACGAACTTGCAAAGATGAAGTTGGGAAAGCTAAGGCTCAGAATGAAGTAAGGTTTGCAACAAATCTAAAATATAATAAAAGAAGTTTCTTTCAATGTATCAGAAATAAGAAAAAAGAAAGGGAACAGTCCACTAATAGGAGAAAATGGCAAGGAAGTGACGGGCAGCAGGGAGAAAGCAGAGCTGCTTAATTCAATTATTGCATCCTTCTTCACACAAAAGGAAAAAAAGTAGCCCAATCTACCAAATGCAGAACCATAAAAGACACACTAGGAATACAAGTTAAAATAGGCAAGAAAATTGTAAGACAACACTTCTCTAGCCTAGATGAGTTCATATCACCAGGACCAGTTGGATTATAAACCAGAGTTCTGAAGGAGTTGGCAGAACCACTGAACCATATCTTTCAAAGATCCTGCGCCACCAGGAAATTACCACAGGACTGGAAAAAAGCTGATGTTCCCATCTTCAAAAAAAGGAAAAAAACAACATATCCAGGAAACTACAGACTAACTAGTCTGACATCAATACATGGGAAGATGCTGGAAAAGATAAGCAACAGATCTGCAAACATCTAGAAGCGAGAAAACTTATAACCAGAAGCCAACACAGGTTTGTCAAAAACAGATCATGCCAAACAAATCTTGTTTTTTTGACAAAGTGATTAAATTAGTGGACCAGTGAAATGCTGTGGGCGTAGTATACTTGGATTTCAGTAAGGCACTTGATAGAATAAACCACAACCTACTTCTTGATAAACTAGAAGAATGTGGGATAGACAACAGCACTACCAAATGGATTTGTAACTGGCTGACAAATCGCACTCAATGTGTAATCCTTAATGGAACTACATCTACATGGAGGAAAGTAAGCAGTGGGATACCCCAATATTCTGTTTTAGGCCCAGTACTCTTCAACATCTTCATAAACAATTTAGATGAGGGAATAGAAAGTGAGTGCCTCAAATTTTAGATGACACTAAACTGGCAGAAATAGCCCAATACTCCAGAAGATAGGCTCAAGATGCAGGTGGATCGTGACAGATTTGAACATTGGCCTTATTTAACGAAATAAAATTTAATGTAAATAAAAGTAAGGTTTTACATGAAAAGCCAAACCTACGAGTACAGATTAGGTGAAACCTGGCTCAGTAATAGGAACTGTGAGCAGGATCTTTTGAGTCCTAATGGACAATCACTTAAATATGAGCTAGCAGTGTGCGGCAGCAGCCAACAATGCAATCCTAGGTTTCATTAACAAGGAATAGAATTGATCATGTGAAGTATTAGTACTGCTTTATAAAGCCTTTGTAAAACCACACGTAGAATATTGCATCCAGTTTTGGTCACTGTATTATAAAAAAGTGTAGAGACTGTGAAATGGGTGCAGGAAAGATCAACAAAGATGATTAGGGCTTGATGGCTAAAACCTGAAGAACGATTGCAGGAATTGGGATGTCTATTCTCCAGCATGATGGATGTAGAATCCACCAGTGGTAATTTCAGCCTTCCTGCTCAGAAGAGACTAAGTCAGAACTTTAGCCATGCCTCCCTCTGGGTGTGTCTTCCCAGTTTTTGACTTAGTCTCAGCTCAGTAGGGCGCAAATCTTTTGGCTCCTCAGCTAGGCTAGGTTAATTGGAATTTTAATTGGATTTAACTATTTTCAAACCTTTTTGGGCTTTAGTGCATAACTTGGCAGAAAAAAATCAAGCACCTTGGGTTTGAGCCTGTTAGGCTCCTGTGCGAAGGCTGCAGGCCTTTCTCGGGTGAAACTCCAGCCCGATCGATCGGGAATCAGCGGGACCGCGATTCAACCAACCAGCTGGTTAGCGGTAAACAGAGCCCTCGAGCTCAGTCGTCGTCGGTTTTCTTATTATCTGAGCTTCCTCGAAGCCTCGAGGCTTTTCCCTGCAGCTGATAACCGGATCACAGCGGAGGCTGCGTAACAAACCGCAAGTGCCTTTGCGAATGGGGGAAAGAGGGCTCGGCTTTCCTAGCTGATTATTAACAGCACTCCTTTGCTGGAGCTTGGCTACATCTCTTTCCCCTTGTCTGTGACCATCGTTACTCTCAGAGGCTCTGAAAGTCCGCGGCCGCCATTTTGACCGCATGTTCTGAACGCGGTCGCCATTTTGAGAGGCCCACAAGCGCGGACGCCATTTTGTTGGGACTCTGTGTTCCTCAGAAGTATTCTTGGGCCTGTTTGCAATATTACCATGGTCTGCTGCGTCAGGCCTGCTGGATGGCATTTCTAAGAGCTTGTCCACTAACACCATCCGTAGGCAGGTTGCGGCCTTGTCCACGGTCCTCACCTGTGATACCCTGGGTCCCCTTTCTCACCATCCAGCTATCTCTGCCTTTCTTAAAGGGGCAGTCAACTCGGGTCCCCCCACAGTGCACAGATACCCATCTTGGGATTTGCCTACAGTGTTGCAGGCATTAACCACTGCCCCGCTCGAGCCTCTCCGATATTGTTCTCTACATTTTCTCTCCTTGAAGGTGGCCTTCTTAGTGGCTATCACTTCGGCCAGAAGGATTTCAGAGTTGGCCGCCCTCTCAGTCAGGGAAGATCTCTGTACCTTCCATGAGGATAGGGTGGTCCTTAGATTAGACCCCTCCTTTATTCCCATGGTGAACACCAGTTTTCACAGGTCATTGTATCTCGTTTTGCCAAGTTTTTGTCCAAATCCTTCTCACAGGCTGGAACGCCAGTGGCACAAACTGGATGTACGCAGGGCTCTGCGCATCTACCTCAAGCGCACTGGGGTTTTCCGCAAGTCTGAGGCCTTGTTCGTCTCCTTTCAACCGTCGGCCATGGGCAGGAAGGTGTCTTCTTCCACCATTGGCAGGTGGATCAGGGCTTGTATTGCTAGGGCTTACGCCTCCCAGTCACTTCCGGTCCCAGCTCGTATCACGGCTCATTCCATGCGCAGCGCAGTGACCTCTGCGGCCTGGTCTACCCAGACTTCTGTAGAGGAGATTTGCAGGGCGGCCTCTTGGTCGTCCCTAACTTCATTCATCTCACACTATAAGATTGATAGGTTTGCCGTGGCGGACGCAGCATTTGGCAGACAGGTTCTTCAACAGGTCGTTTCCTCTAGGGAGACACCAGCCTAGACCTTCCCCTCCCTAAGGGACATGGGGGGCTTTGGTATGTCCCAATCAGTGGATTCTACATCCACCATGCTGGAGAAGGGGTGTTGTCTTACCTGAACGCCTTTTCTCAGCATGGTGGTGTAGAATCCACACCCTCCCTTGAATAGGTGTCTAGCCTTGTGTGGCGTTAATTTTTTTTGGTATTTTGGAGTCATTGCGTCAGACTTCGTCAGGATCCTTCGCCTCGTCAAAACTGGGAGACACACCCAAAGGGAGGTGTGACCAAAGATCTGACTTAGTCTCTCTGAGCAGGAAGGCTGAAATAACCCAATCAGTGGATTCTACACCACCATGCTGAGAAAAGGCATTCAGGTAAGACAACGCCCCTTCTTTCCTTGAAGGTGGCATTCCTGGTTGCCATCACGTTGGCCAGGAGAATTTCAGAATTGGCCGCACTCTCAGTTAGAGATGATCTATGTACTTTCTTCGAGGACAGGGTGGTCCTTAGATTGGACCCCTCCTTCATTCCCAAGTTTTCACAGATCCCTGGATCTGGTTCTTCCAAGTTTCTGTCCTAATCCTTTCCATCGTCTAGAATGACAGCGGCATAAGCTAGATGTGTGCAGGGCCCTGCGATATTACATCAAACAAACTTCAGTTTTTCGCAAGTCAGAGGCCTTGTTCATTTCTTTCCAGCCCTCCACCATGGACAGAAAGGTCTCTTCTTCCACCATTGGTAGATGGATTAGGGTTGCATCGCTAGGGCCTATCTTTCTCAGTCACTTCCAGTTCCTGCATGCATCACAGCTCACTCAATTCGTAGTGCAGCAACATCGGCGGCCTGGTCTACCCAGGTTTCCGTAGAGGAGATTTGCAGGGCGGCTACGTGGTCATCCCCATCCTCATTTATCACACATTATAAGATTGATAAGTTTGCTGTGGCAGACGCCACGTTTGGCAGATGGGTTCTTCAACAGATTGTTTCATCTCAGGAGACACCAGCCTAGACCTTCCCTCCCTTTGGGGACATGAGGGTCTTTGGTATGTCCTACCGGTGGATTCTACATCCATCATGCTGGAGAAGGGGCGTTGTCTTACCTGAACGCCTTTCCTCAGCATGATGGTGTAGAATCCACACCCTCTCTGTTTAGGCAGTCTAGGCTAGTGTGTTATTGTTTTTTTGTTGGAGTCATTGCATCAGACTTCGTTGGAGATACTTCGCCCCGTCAAAAACTGGGGAGACACGCCCAGAGGGAGGCGTGGCTAAAGCTCTGAGTCTCATCTGAGCAGGAAGGCTGAATCTACTCACCGGTGGATTTTACACCATCATGCTGAGAAAAGGTGTTCAGGTAAGACAAAGCCCTTTGCTTCTTGGCCGTAACCGATGGTTTCACTGGTTCACGTGTCAACTCAGGCGATGAGTGGCTCCATTGTTTTCCTCAGCGGTGCCTCTTCAATATGTCGATCTCTGTTTCCTCTGTCTAGACGTACCATTCCTCAAGTTGGTGTAGGTCCCAGGCAGGCAAACATCATATAGATCATAATTTAGTCCGTCTTTGAAATGGCTAAGGAGGATGTCTTCCGGCCAGTTCAGTTTGCTGGCAATGGCCTGGAATTCTTGCGTATATTCAGCTACCGGGCGTTTGCCTTGCCTCATCGTTTTTATCCTTTCACGGGCTTTGCGATCAGCCAGGGGGTCCTCAAATCGCCTTCTCAGAGAGGACATGAAACAGTTGAAGTTGTTGAGCTCTGGGGCATTGGAGTCGTGCTAGTTCACCACCCAATCTACTGGATCAGCAGATGTCCCCGGGGCTGCAGGTTCCACTTCCCCCTCGGTGTCTCTCCCTTTGCGACTCCAGGAGCTGGGGTGGCCGTAGGGCTCAGAATTCTCCTCTCCTAGGGAGCTGAGAGTTCTCTTCATCAGGTCGATAGCTTTCTCTAGGATCCAGCCCGAGTACGTTGCCCAGCTCCCTTCCTCTTCACTTGCGTGCAGAGATTTCTCCATCTCCTGCTTCCATTCTGGTTGGTTGGCCCCCCGTCTCAGAGTCACCTTTCTTGATTTCTTTTCCCACTCGCCTTTCTTTCCAATGTCCATTGACCACCGAGGTGTCTCCACCACCTCTTCTCCTGAGGAATCTGACTTCTCAGATCCCGAATCTGGCAGGGTTTCAGTTGGGGCAGCATCTCCCTTTCCGGGGAGTTTCCTCCCTTCCTTGCTCTGCCTTTTGACATGGTAATTTTTGCAAAGTCCCCCGGGAAGGTTCTCCCTTCCAGGTGGACTAATTCTGCAGGTCCTGTCTAATGTAAGGACCCACCCCACTTTGCATCTTAAGAAGACAGAACTCTTGGAATATTTCTTCCAACAGGCATCCTTTATTAAGAGAAAATGGTTTCAGGTGTTCTAGACAGGACCTGGGGCCCAAGCCCTACGGTTCAAGGTTTTAAGGGGTCCCCAGCAGCCCCACCCCACCATCTTTCTAGCAACAATCCCAGGCGTTACATTTCCACCCCCTTTTTCCTCACTGCTGGTGGAAGGGAGGGTTCAGAGAGAAGTAGATGAAAGCTAATGGCCCCATTGTTATGATTTAATCCTTTTGGTGGTATCCACATTCAATCCCTTTGAAGTTGTACTGAAGGAAGTGAGGGCCATAAAACCCCTTTGTTCACCTCCCCCTTCCCCTTCATCGTATGACAGAATCCAGATAAGGCAGAAATGGGATTTTCCATAGTCGATAACTACAGATGAAATATAATTGGATTCTGACAGACAGCCACTTTTCGTAGCCTTCACGAAGGCTTTTGATTTGGTTAGTAGGGACGGCTTATATAAAATCCTCGTCAAGATTGGATGTCCATCTCAGCTCCTCAACATCATCAGGTCTTTTCATGAGGATATGAAGGGCACTGTTGTGTTTGATGGCTTAACATCTGATTCCTTTGACATTTGAAGTGGAGTGAAGCAGGGCTGCGTCCTCATGCCAACTTTATTCAGGATCTTTTTTGCTGTTATGCTGAAACACGCTTTTGGAACTGCAACAGAGGGTATCTATCTCCAAACCAAATCAGATGGAAAACTCTTTAATCTCTCTAGACTGAGAGCAATGCCTACGGGATTTCCTCTTCGCTGACAATGCTGCCTTTATGCTCACTCTGTTGAAGATCTTCAACAACTTATGGACTGTTTTAGCAAGGCCTGCCAAGGCTTTGGTCTAACAATCAGCCTGAAAAAAACACAAGTCATGGGTCAGGACGTGGATTCACCTCCCTGTATTACAATCTCTGCACAAGAATTGGAGGTTGTCCATGACTTTTTGTACCTTGGCTCAACTATCTCCGACATTCTAGATACTGAGCTGAATAGATGTATTGGTAAAGCGACCACCACATTTTCCAGACTTACAAAGAGAGTATGGCTTAATAAGAAGTTGACAGAACATACAAAGATCCAGGTCTATAGAGCCTGCGTCTTGAGCACACTCTTGAATTGCAGTGAGTCTTGGACCCTTTACGTATGGCAGGAGAGAAAGCTGAGCCTTTCATATGCGCTGTCTCTGACGTATTCTCGGCATCACCTGGCATGACAAATTCCCAAATAGAGCAATCCTGGAATGTGCTGGAATTTCTAGCATGTATACATTATTGAAACAGCGACGTCTACTTTGGCTTGGGTATGTCGTGAGAATGGCTGATGGTCGGATTCCAAAAGATCTCCTGTATGGAGAACTAGTGCAGGGAAAGCACCCCAGAGGGAGACCTGAGCTGCGATATAAGGATATCTGCAAGAGGAATCTGAAGGCCGTGGGAATGGACATTAACAGCTGGGAATCCTTGACCCTGATTGTTCAGCCTGGAGGCTAAAGATGTAGCATGGTTTTCTCCAATTCGAAGAGACACTTATGCGGCAGGCTGAGGCAAAGAGGCAGTCCCGGAACCAGCGAAATCTGGGGGCTGGACTGGGGACAGATTGTATGTGCCCTCAGTGTGGAAGGGACTGCCACTCTCGAATTGGCTTTTTTAGCCACACCAGATGCTGTTTTAGGACCTCTTTCCAGAGCACGATACCATAGTCTCTCGAGACTGAAGGATGCCAATGATGATGACTCTCAGCCAAATCCAGTGTTAAGGGAGAACAAAATATTTTCTAACAGAGATCAGAAAAATCTCACCCAGAGCAAACACATCATTCTTCAAACTTCTTCTTGTATCTTTCTGGTTGGGCTGCCATGGCTTTTGACAGGCACACAATGGCCGTCTGTCACACTTTGCTGGTCTGAGAGCTTCTCCTCTGTTCCCACAGGAAATTGCGGTCCGCAGAGTGTCCTCTCTTCTTCACTAACCCCTACAGGGTTGGCTAGGGTCTCTCCAGACACCAGGGCAAGGGAATTTCGATGATTTTCACAGAGCCCCATGAAAGATCGTCAGGTTGCTGCAACGCTAGCAATGCACACTCTCTACTTTCTCAACAAAGAGGAAGCTACTTTCAACATGTGGAGCAAGACCATCTTGTTGGCTACTTCTTCTTCCAGGGCCATGTTAATGCAGTTCACTTTGGTTTCGTTGTCCGGGAAGTTATGGCCATGGTGTGCCATGAAGTTCCAAAGTTGAGTGAGGATGTACCCCAACTGCTGTCCATCTCTGCCAAATCTCACTTTCAGCTCTGGGATCCTATGGTCATCTTGCCTCTCTGGCCCTGCAGGGACGGGGTGGTGGGGTGACCAGCTTGATCACTGGTGCTGTGCCTGTGCAGGAGCAGGCTGCTCTAGAGCAGTGGTTCTCAACCTTTTTAATGCTGCGACCCCCCAACCGGTCGTAAGTCGAGGACTACCCAACTGGTCGTAAGTCAAGGACTACCCAACCGGTCGTAAGTCAAGGACTATTTCCCTGCCGGGGAGTGCTGCGCATGCATGGTGCCGCCCCCTGCGCTGGCCGAGGCATAGCTGGTAAGGGGCAGCAACGGCGCAGGGCGACCACCGGCTGGGCCACCAGCTGGCCCAGCCCAAGGGAGGTAAGGCACCTGCCGGGCCCCATGCACGCCAGCAACCCTCCCTGCGCCCGCCACTGCCCCGCTAGCCTTACCTTGGCCACCGCCCATTCGGGGAGGCGGCAGGCAGGCCCAGGCGCTCCTGGGCGGCCGCAGCGGCAAAGGCGCAGGGCGACCACCGGCTGGGCCACCAGCTGGCGCAGCCCAAGAGAGGTAAGGCACCCGCCGGGCCCCATGCGCACCAGCAACCCTCCCTGTGCCCACCGACCTCCCACCCCTGGCCCTCTTTTACTTACATTTTTAGTAGTTGCTCAGCAGGGTGGGGTGGAAACTTCCAGACAGCTCGCCTTCGCTGCAGACAACTTGCAGCACCGTTTGCAGACTGGGACTTTTGGAGAGCTCAGCAGGGCAGAGACAGCCTGAACAATTCCTATTGGCTTTTGAAAGCCAATAGAATTAGACTCTATTCAAGAGAGTCTATTCTATTGGCTTTCAAAAGCCAATAGAATAAGAGGGAGTAGCATAGCTAAGGAAAAGGGGGGGGGAAATGGCAGACTGCGTTGTTTGGCGACCCCGTGAAATGGTCGTTCGACCCCAAATGGGGTCGCGACCCACAGGTTGAGAACCGATGCTGTAGAGGGAGATGGGCTATGAGTTCCCTTCACATTTCTTCGATGAGTTCAATCCTCTCGTCCATGGATATGTCAGGAGCTCCCTTCTGGGGTTGTCATAGGTTGTACTGCTCCCTTCCCCCTATTGGCATGGCTTGGCTCCAATCCCTCTAGTGATGGACATCCCTGCTGCTGGCTCCTCCGACTTCCTGATGGAGGTTCCTTCCATCTCTTGGGGGATGGGGGCAGCAGCGCAGGATTCCCTGTGGCTGTCTCAGGATGGGCACTGGGCTATACAGTGACTTACTGGTTCCTCCTTTGGGCTGGTAGAGTTTTTGGCTCCTCTCCCAGGTCAGGGCTCTCATGGCTTCCCTCTAGTCCCATTGTGAAACCTTCCTGGCTTCCAGCTTCACTTGGTCTTTGCCAGAGCTAGCTATGGTTTTAAAAATTACAAATTCCCCATGGTAGGTTAATCCTCTTAATGGATTAAAAAATGATGGCTTAATATGAGACCTATCTTAGCTTGACCCTCTAAGTGAGAATGATCTTTAACTCCATCTGTTGAGAAAAATATAGTTTAATAGAGGTCAAGTGAATTACAATAGTACAAAGGCAGAACTGAGATTTGCATGTCTGCTCCCCCCCCCTGTTGTCTGCCTCTTGCTGCCCATCAATCAAATTCTTGCAAGATGTTTCTACAACAGCCAGTCTGAGTGCAGGTTGATATGGGGCGATCCCTTCTTGCAGTTGGGTGACCTTGGAGCAGCATCTCATGGCAACTTCTACTTTCGGTTTCCCCCCAAGTATCCCTCCTCCCCACAATTTATGGCAGTCTGTCACTGCATAATAGTGAGGCACAAGCAAGCATAAGGTGGCAGTGGCAGCTGACATCTTTTGGAATTTTCTTTTATAATGCATAAGTTGAATTAGTGTACATTTTGATAGTTTCAGTTCCCATTCTTTTTTCATCCCAGTCTAATTTTGATAGTGCTTGACTATTTTATATCCTTATCAGCATGTTCAGGAATCCCTTGGAATGTTAGGCAAAACTCTTTTCTCTGAGCCAATCAATGTTAGCCTCCATTCTATTTTCAATAAGATCCATTCTATCGTTCACTTGTTTAACTTCTACAATAGGCTTTCTTAGTTCACTGGCAATTTTTTTTCCAGGGTTCAGATTTATTTTCCATAGAGTGTATTACTTGCACAAGGTTTGTAGTAAATTCTTCAGTATTGCTTTAATGACACTATCTCCAGACTATCCCCTTTAAGCTGTTCTTGTAGCCCTTCTCCCCCTCCCCTCTTCCTTCTCTTCCTCTTCCTCCTTTTCAGCAAAACATAACCTTTATTATCAGCTACCAGATAACACTCTAATGGAAAAAAAGTAAAAGTGTAACCATAAATATATAAGTAAAAGCAAAGTCCACCTGATGTATCAAGTTATAGTTATGTAGAAATCCAGTCAAATCAGCAGAGAGAAAAAATCTCAATATAATGTTAACAGCTTAGTCCCAAAGAAAGCAGTCTGAAGTCCATACTTTTGACTTTCTGCTATATATCAACTCCACCAATTGGAGGTTTTAAGAAGAGACTAGACTGTCACTTGTCTGAAATGGTATAGGTTCTCCTACTTGAGCAGGAGGCTGGACTAGAAGACCCCCAAGATCTCTTCCAGCTGTATTCTATTCTATATAAACAAATTAATTATACACAAAAACATAGTTTCAAAAATATTGAAAAGTTCCAAGAGAAAATCATTCTGTAGCCAAAGTAAGCCTCTCATAAATGTAAAAAAATGTAAAAGTTTATTAGCAGATCAGTTCTAGTGTTTAAACACATTTGGGTTGTATTGCAGCAGTGAACTGTTAATCATCCCATCTCCCAACCAGTCATTTAGCAAGCAATCAGTCACAAAATTCTTCATTTCATGACTTTACTGCAAGCATTGGCTGTCCAGAAGTTGTCTAGTCAGTTTCACAAATTTTCTTTGATCTGGGTTATTCTTCAGGCTCCAAGGAACATGCCTGAGCCTTAACCATATGTGAACTTGACCTCAGAGACAAAAAAGAGCTCCTTCAACTTGCTATTTCCCCACTGGAAGCCCCAAATTGCTACATTATTAAAACATCAACCAGTGGATGTACAAATAATGAACCTGTGCATGCTATAATACAACTAACACAACAATTAGACTTGTCTCAATGCAGCAAAACAACAACATGCAGTCCATCCAGTGTTTTTGTACTCTTGTGAGAGTATGCCTGAGAAGTTTGAAAAAGCCCAAGATCAATTTTTGATTTTCATAACTCAGTGTGAATTGTATGTGTGGGCTCTGCCAGCAGAATTTACTCCAGATTGCACTAAGGTGATTTTTGATCTTTTGCCCCTCATTGAGGGCAATGACCCATTGTTAGTTAATTAGTTTAACATCATGCTAAGATTTAGCTCATTTTTGACAATTTGACCAGGAAAATAACATCATATAAGAAGTGATTCTCTGCCATTGTCCTTAATAAAATGCTGGACCTGTCTTCATATATGGGATGAGGGGTTGATTCTGATAAAAGCATGTGTGTAAAGGCTTATGAAATTAACCTTGGGGAAGGCATAAGAATGCTGTTAAGAGGCAAAGAGAGAATGAGTCTTTAAGGAGAGACTTTGAAAAAAGATTAGACAGTCCTGAGATAAAGGGAAAGTTTGAGAAAAATGATCTCCATCTTGATATTGTTTAGGCACAGGGAAACTTGGACAGGATTTCAAGATGTTGCTATTCTTCCTTATTACAATAAAGAAAATCCCTGGAATCCCTGATATGCCTATGAAGGGCTGATAGGAGGGCATTAAATTAGAACAAAGGGGAAGGGCTGGCAAAAGCCCAGAAAGAAATATATAATAGAGAATGAGCAAAAAAAAAGCAGAATGCAAAGGAAAAAAATAGCAGACCAGGATGGGAATGAAGATTTGCAGATTATACAATTATGCCAATTATTGTGAGGAGAATGAGGGAGTATAGCGGTAATTTATTTGATTTCTTTCCTGCCTTTCTTTTAAGAACTCAGGACAGTATTTTATTCCTTCCCTGTAAAGTTCTGTACATTGGACTGAAATAAAATGAGTAGCCCAGAGTAAACAGGGAATTTTTATATCTGCATTTGCACAGGATTTCCCTGGCCTAGTCTAACACTTTAAACTGCTATACCACGCTGAATAGTTTTAGAGGTAATGAAAGATGGAAAAAAAGATGAAAATATAAATAATGTCTGAACTAACTGGTTACAAAAATTACAGATATTCCTAAAATGAGAAAGTAGTTAAAGCTGTGTATTGCAAGACATCAAGTGAAAACAGGTGATCTTCATGAAACCTAATTTTCCTTTTCAAAATTCTAATAAAGCAAATACAGAAGAGGCACCTATTTCCATTCTGATAAAATATATTTAATAATCACTAGTCACCAAGATACCAAATTAAAGAAAATGATTTTTCTAAAGTAATATTTTGAAGAAAATGAATTTGTCCTAGAAAAAAAAACAAAAGTTATTTTAGGATTTACTTAACATTAATTATTGGCACAATGTTATGGCAGTATGTTGTAAGAATGAAATACAGCACATACATATCAACTAAATAATTAGCTACACTGTGCCATTGTATATTGCTCTTCCACAGAGTACATACTAAGGTAATTACCATACAAACATCCCTGTGATGTGGACATTTTAAGAAGAATTCTTTCAGTTGATTCATTACCTTCGGATTTCACAATCTCATCCTTGATTTTTCTTGGCAACAATGCAAAAGGGATTAATCACCATCTTGTTCCATTTTTAAAAAGTTTTTCTCAATTTAGCCTAATGTCTCCAAGGTCAGCCAAGGTTGGTTGACACTACTGCCTTAAGACAGGCAATCAGCAATTAAAAGAAATCTGTATATATTGTTTTTACAAGATAAATTCTTGAGACCATTACCAAATAGAGCAGTCAATACCAATGTGAGAAAATGTGCTTTATTGCTTCATGTCATTCACTGTATAAAAAATATCTTTACAAAAAAGGGAAAAAACTGTTACAGGATATTGCTCTACAACAGTATTAATATATACAAACAGTTCATGGAGTATAATACAATACAATACAATATCATATAATTATTTCAAATAATAGAGAAATAACTCTATTATAAAATAAAATAACTTTTGTTTATTTTTCCAGGACAAATCCCTTCAAAATATTACTTTAAAAAATCATTTTCTTTAATTTTGCATCTTCGTGACTATTGATAATATTGTCTGAAGGTCACAAATTAAGGAAGGCTAGGCACTTAACTATAATTTGTTTTGTTTTGAACAGGAAGAATAACCGAGATACAAAAAAATACCCCATTGAAAGAAAGTACTGGCTAGTGACAGGCCCTTCCAATGCTGCTCTTTCTTATTGAGGGAGAGTAATTAAAGCATGGCATATTCTGAAAGATCAAGAGAAAAAGAAAAGTAGAATGTATAGGGAGGGATGCAAGTACTTGCTATCTGATTACCGGCATTATCTTTATACTTTATCTATGGTGGCATTCCTTCTTAAATATGAATCTTTCTTTGTGTAAGCATTCAAATGTATAAGACTTTTTTTTACAGGTATACTTTTTTTTTTACAGGTATACAAGCTACTATTCTTCTGGATTGCATTACTTTACATAATAAAATGTTTTTCTGACTGAAAGTTTATCTAATGAGTATGAATCTGCTTCCTGGATATACTTTTTATGTTCTGGAATACTGAAGCTCTTCAAGATTATTGTCTATGTGGAAGCCAGCCTTTGTCATACTTCATTAAAGAGATTAGATTCTGCTAGCAATGAGTTCTCAAAACCATTCAGGTAAGGTTTTAAAAAAAATTCAATCTTTTTCTAAAACCAAAAAATTGTGGAAAAATTATATGTCCTGAAAACAAATTATGTGATGTCTATTCTCTGGATTTTAAGTATCTGGAATGAAATAAGGAATAAAAGTTTACAGCAGCCAGAATATTTTAGGAGAACTGTTACAGGATATTATGAACCAAAAGTAGCAAATGGATGTAAGGAATTCTGATTACCTGCAAATCTAAGTTGGGCATTTGCCAATTGACAAGGCAGGTTTCTTAAAGACACTAAAGACACTAATACTTTATGTGCTAAAGCAAACATTTATTACAAACATGGAATATTGTTAGAATAAAAAAGTCAACTTTCTTTCTAGTACTTTGGTAGAATAGGGAGTTAGTTTGGATATCAAAATTGTTTTGTACTTTTACATATTTAAAAGCATGGGTGATAAGTATACACCTCAGGAACATCAGAACAGAAGTTTTTTGACTTTGAACAGAATTCTCCAGTACTTCTTCTGAAACACACTCTACAGGTCAGAGCAAAGTCATTACACTTGCCACCCATTTAGACTTATCCAGAAGGTTCTCTTGAGAAATCAGAAAAAATTAGCACTACCAGTAAAACAACTTTTATAAGTTCTTTACTGAAAGGTGGTTGAAAATTTCATTAAAATGTATTATGTTTTTCAGTTGTAGTCCCTCTAGTGGAAATGCCACTATTTGATTATGTATATTATTTGAAGAAGGGTTATCTCATATGTTAGTTATAATTATTAAATATCTTGGGGGTTGGCCCAATTTAATGAGATGCTGTGCAGATCTGTTTCAAGGTGTTTGGAACAATTTCTTTTCAAACAGAAATACAGCTAGTCTTTGACTTATGATGGCAATTAGGACTGGAATTTCCATTGCTAAGGAATGCCATTAAAAAGTGCTACCACATACTTAGTGACAGCAATCCCTGCAGTCCCTGTTGCCATCATAAACAGAATTCTACTATTAGGTGAGGCAATTTCTTACCAGTTTCACAGGACCAAAGTCAGTGGAAATGTGTTGCTTAACAATGGCTAAGATTTCCCACAAACAGTGGAAAAGTGAAAAGTCAGCAGGAAGTTGCAAGTCCCAGATAGGCAGGTATGTGTGTCGGGATTCTGCTGGGTTGTGGAGTGAAAGGGTATTGTGAGGGTGGGTGAAAGGGATGGTGTAAATCTTGGAAGGTATATGAAAGCGAAGCAGAGTGCAAAGACGATGCAAAAGAAGTGCAGGAAGGGTGCATGAGGGTATAGCATGGGTTGGGAAGTGTGTGTAGTACACAAAAAGCATGGCATGGGTCGAGGAATTGTGGGAGTGCAAATCAGTTCATGGAGTGTGGCACAGGTCAAATAAAGTGCATGAGGGTACAGTGCAGAGGTGGGAGTGGCCAGTGTGGTCTGAACATAAAGGGCCTGAGGGAGGTTGTGCAGATGGGAGAGACTTATCACAGTGACTCACAATGTTCCCTGCTGACATCCCCACTGATTTTCTTGGGAAAGCAGCAGGGGAAATTTTAAATGGCAGTTATTGGATAGTGGGGCTGTCAGAACCCATTTCTATTTCATTTCTATCTATCTCCTCTGATCTAAAAATAAATCTCACTTTTCCCTGGGTTCTGCCATACTCCCAAGGGGGAGGGGGATATGCCTGCGGGGTTATTGCTTTCACTTCCTCTATTCGCTACAATGTAACCTTTTACTGTCCGCTGCCCGCTACAATGTAACAATTTGCTTCCTACACTGCATCTTTCTCTGAACTTTCTTCTCTCTAACCTGTCAGCTAGGAAAAGGGGGGGGGGAATACAACTTCCGGAGTCTGGCTTATTTCTCCTGTCTCAAAAGGAGGTGCGAAGAGCTGCTTGAACATCATGCTACGACCGAAGCCAGACCGATGTTATCTCCCCTTTCCCACGATGGACTTAACACCTGGGGATTGGCCGGTCTGAGCCGTCTGGATGAACTTGGGATGGGGTTTGCTTGGGACACTTTAGCGAAGAGGAAGAAGATCATGCGCAGCACTCGAACTGGATCCTAGAGAAAGCTATTGACCTGATGAAAAGAACCCTCGTGGAGGAGCACCCTGAATCCTGGGGCCGTACCAATACCATGGGCTACAACCGGAGAGACACTGAGGGGGAATCGGAAACTAGCCCCGGGGGACGTCTGTGGAGACAGCAGCTACCGTTTCAGCAGCTCCCACTCCCCTCCGACCCGCAAATGTCAATCAGGATGGGAGACAATACCATCGACAGCAAAGGCTGTCGATTCCCACTGCTGGACGCGAAATTCAGGGGGGAGCCACGCTTGGGGTTCTTCCTAACTGAAGTCCTTAACGACATGGAAGAATATGGACGGGACATCTCCAGCAACAAAGCCCTCATCCATATCGTGCAATCTGCACGATGGTGAACCTGTAGGATTCCAACGCCCCAGAGCTCAACGACTTCAACTGCTTCATGTCCTCTCTAAGAAGGTGATTCGAGGACCCCCTGGCTGATCGAAAGTCCCGTCAGAGAATCAAAACGGTGAGGCAGGGCAGACGCCCAATAGCCGAATATACACAAGAATTCCGGGCCATCACCAACAAGCTGAACTGGCTGGAAGACATCCTCCTTAGCCATTTCAAAGACGGCCTAAAATATGACCTATATGATGCTTGCCTGTCTTGAGGGGACCCATGCCAACTCGACGAATGGTACATCCTGGCAGAGGAAGCTGAGATTGACCTACTGAAGAGGCACTGCCGAGGAAAAGCATGGGGCCGCTCACTTCCTAAGCCAATGTGCGAGCCAGCGAAACCACTGGCTACAAGGGGCATCACACAGTAGAATGCCGCTCGAAAGCCCCTCAGCGCAACCCAGACCGATCACCGGCCAGGAAATCAGGGAAGTCCCCAGCCAAGCGAAGAGAGCCCGCCATGAGGGCAACAGAGGCGGTGGAGTCTCCACCCCCTGACAAGCGTGGGGAGGGAACTCTGGCCGACACCACAGGGGCAGTGGACACCTCGGATGACAGCGCATAGGGCGAACCCCTGGTAAGTGGACCCATCGCACCCATCCTCAAGACAGTGACTATATTAGCCCCCTCCATGCCCGAAGCTGTCAAAGTGAAAGCCTTAATAGACTCTGGCTGCACGCACTGCCTCATTAGCCCTACGCTAGTGGGGAACTTGGGCATCCTGGTGAGGAGGCTGAAACAACCAATCTCATTTGGCCAGTTAGATGGATACATAGCGGGGGGGGGTGCCAGCTACCCTAGCCATGTTACCAGTCCACCTATCCCTGGGGAACCATGAGGAAGACATAACATTTGTAGTGACCCCAGGCATGAAATGCCAAGTGATCCCAGGGCTGGAATGGTTAAAGAAATGGAACCCCTGGGTAAATTGGAAGATGGCAGAACTCAATTTCCCGAAAGGGGATTGTGCGAAATTAAAACCCCAAGGAGCCCTACCAAACATAGGAACAGAGAAAGCATCAATGGGAGAGGAAAAGGGGCTACCCGAAATACCAGAGGAATCCTGAGACCTGGCTGAAGTTTTCAGCGAGGAGCGGGCGGATGAGCTTCCCCTTCACCGAACCACGGATTGTGCCATGGAATTCAAGCCCGGGTCAAAACTCCTGAAGCCCAGACTATACTCTATGAGCCCTAAAGAAAAGGAGGAAATGGAAAGATTCATAAATAAATAACCTAGAAAGGGGGTTTATCAAACCTGCCAAGCCTAAGGTAGCCACCCCGGTCCTTTTTAGAGAGAAGGATGGCACTTTGTGCTTGTGCATGGATTACCGCGCCCTGAATGCAATCAGTGAAAGTAACCTATACCCCCTACCCCTCATGAAGGACATGTTATCACACCTATTGAAAGGAAGAATTTTCACTAGACCTAAGGGAAGCGTATTACCGCGTTAGGATTAAGGAAGGGGATGAATGGAAAACCGCATTTAACTGCCCAATGGGATGCTACAATTCAAAGTTTTGCCGTTTGGACTACAAGGGTCCCCGCAGTATTTATGCAATTAATCAATGAGGTACTAAGGGAGCACCTATTTAAGAGGATCCTGGTTTATCTAGATGACATCCTTCACCGAATCCAAAGAGGAGCATGTCAACTTAGTCAGAGCGGTTTTAAAGAAACTGCAAGGAAAGAATAGACTACCTGGGTTATTGCATATCCCCACAGGACATTGAAATGGACCACGTGAAAGTTAGGGCAGTACTCGAATGGGCACCACCTTGCACAAGGAAGCAGTTGCAAAGTTTCCTGGGTTTCGCAAACTTTTACCGCCAGTTCATCTCTTTGTTTGCCCAAATAGCCCTGCCCCTCATGAACTTACTAAAAAGGAAGGGAGAATCCTCAGTGAAACCCAGCCAGCCACTAAAATGGACAATGGAATGCCAAGCGGTGTTCAAGAGGCTAAAGAGACTTTTTTCTGCGAACCTGTACTGAGGCACCCAAACACGGATAAACGTTTTGTAATACAGGTGGACGCAAGCGATGTGGCAGTGGGGGCTGTACTATTACAAGAAAACAACGAAGGGGTATTGCAACCCTGTGTGTACACATCCAGGAAAATCATCGAAACGGAACAGGGCTGGGCCGTGTTGGAAAAAGAGGCATACGGGATACGTTGGTCATTACTTATGTGGCGCCATTTACTTGAAGGGAATAAAATCCCTTTTCAGGTCTGGACGGACCACAAAAACTTGGAAGTCTTAAAAACACCCAGGAAGCTCACTCCCAAGCAAGCCCTCTGGTCCCAGCATTTTCACCAATTCTGTTTTACGCTCAAACACTTGCAAGGGCAAAAAAACTTCCTGGCAGATGTACTGTCTCGCATGCCCCAATATAACAGCACGTGAGCCACCGGTTCTAAACCACTCATGCCTGAACCACAACTGGCAGCACCAGTAACCACCAGAGCTGAAGCTAAAATAAAGCTGCAGCTGGGTAGCCAAACTGGAATCGAATTCCAGAAAACTTTGGAAACAGATGAATGGTTTCAGAAATATAGATACATGTGCACAATCAAGGACGGACTGCCATGGGTGGGGGAGAAGTTATATATACCAACCACCCAGAGGGTCACTTTCATGCAGCTATGCCATGATACAAAATCAGCAGGGCATTTTGGATTTGTAAAAATGTTACATTTAATTAAAAGGCAATTTTGGTGGCCGTCCATGAAAAAGGTCATAGAAAGTTACGTGGCCAGTTGCTCAACTTGCGCAGCTGCTAAGAGGTTGCAAGGGAAATCGCCCAATGGTGAATCTCCCAGCCCCCTGGAAAGAAATATCCAGGGGGTTTTATAGTGGAATTACCAGAAAGCAATGGAAACACTGTCATCTGGGTGGTTACGGACCTGTTTTCCAAACAAGTACACTTTCCTTGCCAAAAGATTCCCACCACAAAAACGTTAGCGAAACTATTTGTGCAGCATATCTATAGACTGCATGGGGCACCCCAGTGCATCATATCTGATTGGGGAGTGCAATTTATGTCAGAATTTTGAAAGGAATTTTTATCCCTCTTAGGAACCACTCAGGGACTGTCATCTAGTCATCTTCAATGCAATGGACAGACAGAACGTTCTAACTCAGTACTTGAGCAATATTTAAGATGCTTTATTAATTTCCAGCAAACGAATTGGATGGACCTACTCCCTTTCGCAGAAGTGGCTTACAATAATGCAGTCCACTCCAGCACAGGCAACACTCCCTTTCAAGTAGCCACTGGTCAAAGTTTCAACCCTATGCCAGAACTAATCCCAAATGAACCGGCAATCTCATCGCTTAAAGAATGGATAGCACAATTACAAAACACCTGGCCAGTAGTTAGGAAAGCCTTAGACGAAGCTAGACAAGCATACAAAGCACAAGTGGATAAAAAAAGAGTTGAACCCATACCATTCACTGTAGGAGAAATGGTATATTTGTCTACAAAATACCTAAAATCCCTACAGCCCTGTAAAAAACCTAGCCCAAAATATATAGGACCTTTTCCAATTAAAAGAATCATAAACCCAGTAACAGTAGAATTAGAATTACCCAAAAACCTCAGGCAAATACACCCAATTTTTCACTGCAGCTTGCTGAAACAAGAACAACAGTCGCCCTTACGGCCAAAAATCCCCCCCCCACCACCTCCAATCATGGTTGAAGGAGAACAACACTTTGAAATAAAAGAAATCCTAATTCTAGGAAGTATCACGGGACAACTCAATATCTGGAAACACCTTCTCTCCTTACAAAACTAGTGGGTCCATAAACGTCACATCAGAGCACCTAAACTACTAAAGAAGTTTCATACAGAATATCCCACCAAACCAGACTAACTTCTATACCTGTTTTGTTTCTCTACAGATGGGTCTCTCCTATTTTTAAGGGGGGCAGGATGTGAGAACCCATTTCTATTTTATTTCTATCTCCTCTGATCTAAAAACAAATCTCACTTTTCCCTCGGTTCTGCCATATTCCCAAGGGGAAGGGGGGATATGCCTGTGGAGTTATTACTTTTGCTTCCTCTCTTCGCTACAGTGTAACCTTTTACTTTGTTATTGCCTATATCCGCTGCCTGCTACAATGTAACAATTTGCTTCCTACACTGCATCTCTCTATGAACTTTCTTCTCCCTAACCCAGTGGTGGCGAACCAGAGGTGCCAGAGGTGGCACTCAGAGCCCTCTCTATGGGCACGCGTGCCGTTGCCCAAGTCCTAGGCCTTCAGCTGGGTTTTATAAAACCTTTTTGCTTTAGGCCTCCACTGCCATATAAAAAAAAAGGTTCAATCAGTCAATTTCAACTTCTCGCGGGGAAAAAAAGGGTCTTGCAGAGTTGGAATTGATTGACTGAACTTTTTAGTCCCACCAAGTCTGCCATTACCACTGCAGCCATGCCCACCCAATGGGCCACGCCCATCCAATTGGCCACGCCCAGCCAATGGGTCACACCCACCCGGCACTCGACAATGCATAAGTGGGTTTTGGGTTGCAGTTTGGGCACTCAGTCTCTAAAAGGTTCGCCATCACTGCCCTAACCTGTCAGCTAGGAAAAGTGGAGGAGAAAGAAATACAACCGGAGCCTGGCTTATTTCTCTGTTCTCAAAAAGAGGTGCGAAGAGCTACTTGAACATCATGCTACGACTGGAGCCAGACCAATGTTATCTCCCCTTTCTCACGATGGACTTAACACCTGGGGATTGGCTGGTCTGAGCCGTCTGGATGAACTGTGGGGTAGGGCTTGCTTGGGGACACTTTAAAGTATTGATCTGTAAAGGAATCCCTCAGATCCTGTCTATTATGCCTGCTATCAACTACGTTTAATAAAAGTTCCTGTTGATGGAAATTGCCTCCAAGAATTCTGCTTTCTTAAAATGTGGGATTGAAGTGGGTCCTTACAGGGACACTGCAATCAGTTATAAATGTGAACTGGTTGCCAGGTACCCAGATTATGATCACATGACCACAGGGATGCTGCAGTGGTGGCAATTCTGGTTGTAGATCAAAGACTATCTGTATACTTATTGTGATGAAGTTTAGAAGTATATTTCATTTCTTTATTATATTAGTTTTCTCTTTGTTCTTGTTTTTATTGCATTTTTAAACTTCAAATTCTCGTTAAGTTTTGTTTTTATTTGATTTTATTATAATCAAAATACTTAATAAAATTATAAAAATTGGGAGGAAGTTGTGAGTTCCAACTATAGTTAGTCCTAATTTAGTGACTGCAATTGACTAACAACAACTCAATCATTAAGTGAAGATAAAGTAAGAGGGTTAAGAATATGGTAATAAAAGCAGGAGAATAAGAAGTAGCACTCCATCTCTCTGACTGATTCATTATTTATCATGAATTGGAATAATTAGAAAACATGTTTGGATAAAACAAAAATAAGTAAATACTGTGTATATAAAGACATTTTTCTTTACATACAACGAAAGAAACTGTGTCAAGGGAAAAGATGAAGAATCACTCATATATCTTGACACAGTTTCTTTCGTTGTATGTAAAGAAAAATGGATGGAACATTCAGGGTGAAGGGAGAACCAGAAACCCTGGGAGCTCAACAGGAGCCTGGAGCAGCCAACTCAAGCTCAGCACCCACATAGATCAACCAGTCCCAGCTCCCAACACCAAATCCAGCAGCAGCAGGTGCTCAACCAGCTCACACCCCATCAATACCAGCTGTCCTGGTGATACTAGTAGCCCCAGTGGCACCTGTCGCTCCACCAGTAACAGGGGCAGCAGTCCCTCTAGCACCGGTTGCCTTCCCAGGTCAGGGAGGGTGCCAACCACCAGAATTGGGGATGAACTACAATGGGAACCTGAAGCAGCTGGCATGCTTCCTGGCTCAAGTGTAGCATTTCATGGATGAGTATGGGATGTACCTGCCAGGTGACTTGGCCAGAGTACAATGTGTTGCCCAGACCTTGGGAGTGAGGTGGCCGAATGATTTGTAGCCCTGCATAATGATGATGTTGAGGAGCTACACTACCAACAACTTCATATTGGCCCTAAGGCAGAGGTTCGAAGGCCTCCTGGTGATTCGGAAAGCAGTGACCCAATAAAATCAATCAGGCAAGGGAAGAGATCCATCGCAGCCTACATCCAAGAGTTCCAGAGCCTTAGCTGGTTGACTAGTAGACTGTCTTTCCCAGTGCCAAACAAGAGTCGCGACGTGCAAAGCTCCCAAGAAGACTAAAGCAAACTGTAAATCCCGAGAGGGGGATGCTAAAAGGGGTTGAGATCATAGAGTTCTCCAGCATGAGTGGATGTCGAATCCACTGATGGGTTACTTTAGCCTACTAGCCCTGTGACTAGGTCCGAATTTTAGCCCTGCCTCCGGCCGGAAGTTCCTTCCTCTTCCAGTTTTTTACCTAGTCTCCAGCCCGTAGACATCTCGTCGAGTTGGCTCCGCGAGTACTGTTTGTTTGTTGGAGATTTTTTGGATTTAAAACTGAATTTTAGGTTTTTTATTGGTCTTAGACTAAATTGGACACTTTAAATTTAACTTTAAATTCAAGATCGGGATTTTTTCTCAAGGAATCGGCGGTAAGGCAGGCCTTGGGAGTTTCCCGGGCCTCAAGGGCTTGGGCTGCTGGAGCTGTAGGGGGAGAGGTCCCTCGGCTCTCTTGCCACTGCCCGAATTCACCTCCCATCTCCGATCGTCTGCCAGAACGGGACAGAGACTCCTTCCCATCGGCCGCCTCGACGGACAAAGCGAGGATAGTGGTTGCCGCTACAACTAATAGCAAATGGGGAGCGGAGTGGGGAGGAGAACGCCGGTTGGCCCGCGAGGGGTGGTGGCCGGCGTGGGTCCCCTTGGAGTCACCGCTTGGCGGTTGAGTGGGGCCGATTGCGGTCGTGAGAGCCGCGTGGCCACGAGGACGGGCGCCATCTTAGGCTGAGCTCGCTTTTTGGTGCGGCGGCCATCTTGGGAAGGGGCGGCCTGAGCTCAGGAAGCATCGGCCGCCATTTTGGTAGGGACGCCCCGATCTACCGGGCAGATTCAAGGCGCCAAATTTGAAAGTGTGGCCGGGGATTCTCTACCACAGCGGCTCGTCGCTTGGCGCCGATCTCGCCCGGCGCTCGGACGGAGGCCTTTTGGGCCGGCAACGCTTTTTGGCATTTGGGCCACTTCCTCGTCGCCGTAGTGCCTGCTACAGTCAGGCCGGACCGGGGGAGGTGCTCTTGCAGTTCCGGATTAACTCCGGAGTGAAATTTCTGGCCAGCAAATGGTCCCTCTGAAGGTGTGCTTTTCGTTCTCAGAATTTTAGCATTTGGTGGGCGCAGATATAGGGGACTTCTTACCGCCTGTTCAACGTACTTGTGACCTTTAGTCACCCGGCCTCACAGACGAATCCAAGTAGTCTGACCGCCTGTAACTGCCAGCGCATCGGTGCAGAAATAGGGCTTACCCCTTACCTGCCGGTTTGAGCGACGTTCTTGGAAAGCTTTCCCCCCCGTTGTTTGGATACCCTTACTGGGACTTCTAGACGGCGATGGCAGACAGTGCTTCGTCTCAGGTGTACCAAGGCTCAGCCCCCCTCCCATCTTCGCCAAAACGCAGAGCGATGGAGTCGGAACCGGGGGGGGGCAAGAAGAAGGCTAAAACAAAGCATCTGACTAAAGAGCCGTCGAAGGCAGCCGAGTGACAGGCCACGAGGAGGCACCAGGAGCTAGAAAAAGAGTTTGCTAAGGCCCAGAGGCTCAGAGCCAGTGGGGCTGAAATGGTTTTCCCCACCCCACTGGACACGCCTATTCCCTTTGAGCCTCCATTAGTATCTGGGCAGCGACCTAGGCAATGGTCTACTCGGGGGGAAACTGAACAGTATCCCCTCACTCTGTCCCATCCTCGCCTGAGCATTTTGGGCCTGCGACCACCCAGGTGGAGGCAGGGCTTTCTACCAGGGAACGGCCTGGACAGTGGCCTGACCAATTTCATTCTTACATGCAGAAGGCTTTTGAACATTTCATGACCTCTAAGGGTTCTTCACTTCCTCAGGCGTCTCTCACTCCACCTGCGCTTCCCTCCCACAGGGAGCGAGTAGTCATCCAAGCCTCTGACGTGTCCGAGACTTCTTCGCAGGTAGCAGAGGAGGAATCCGAAGACTGGGAAACGACGGGTACTCCGATGTCAGAAGATGAGGACGCGGCTCCGCAACAGGCTTCGACCTCAGGTTTATTCGATCCTTCTTACTTTTACTCACTCATGCTCAAGACCTGTTCCACCCTGGGCCTACCGGCTAAGACTAAGGAGGTCAGGCCTCCCTCCTTGGAGGAGGAGGACGCGGACAATCCTCTCTTGCATTCCCCAGTGTCAGAGGAGATTCAGATTCCTTGTACCAAGGTGTTTCGCACCACGGTGCGGTCTCAGTGGGCCTCACTTGCAACTGTTCCCTCTCCAAACAATATGGAGAAAAAGATATTTAATGTTTCCACACCCTTTGCCTCTCTCTTGGAGGTGCCAATGGTAGACGCGCCTCTAATCTCTCTTTTTTCTTCGTCTGCCATCCCTGGAGACATGGCTGAGTCCATGAAGGCGGAGGATAAGAAACTTGAGTTCTCGCTCCGCAGGGCTCACCATTCCTCAGCCTGGGCTATCAGGGCTGCTTCTTCAGCCTCCCTCGTTACCAGGGCATCGATTATGTGGCTTCGGGAACTATAGGTAAGTGTTCCGCAGGATCAGGTATGTACTCAGCAAACATTGACCAAACTGCTAACGGCCGCAGAGTACACAGCAGATTCTACCTTTTTCGCCTCCCGATATTCAGCCAGATCCATTGGGTCAACGGTAGCCTCCCGGAGGCTCCTCTGGCTCAAAACGTGGAAAACGGACCTGAAGTCTAAGTGGCGATTGGCCACCTCTAAGTATTCTGGCTCTAACTTATTTGGGGCCATCCTGGATCCGTACGTGATTGAGGATAGGAATAAGAGAAAGATCCTGGCTCATAGATCAGACAAGCGGTCTCAAGAATTCCGTAGGCAGGGACTCCGCCAGGGCGGTGCCGGGGAATGGAGGCAGCCCTTTCGTGGGGGGCAGTCCTGGGATTGGCGCAGAACCTCGTGAACCTTCTCCTACAGACAGGATCGCACCCAGGACTGCCCAATCTCAGGCAGGGTCCAGTTCTCAAAACGTCCCTCCAGAGGTGCGGGAGGTCGGCCCTACAGACGTTCCAAGTGACGCCTGGGACAGCCCCATCGGGGGTCGTCTGCCTCTGTTCAACGAAGTGTGGCAGACGACCACGACCGACGCTTGGGTAAGAGAGACCGTGACTCACGGCCTAGCCATAGAATTTTACTCCCCTCCCCCAAGCCACTTCATAAGATGCCCGGTGTCTCGCAACCCCTCAAAGGCGAGACTATTAAACTTGGCCATAGATCATCTGGCAGAAATAAGGGCCATAGAACCGGTTCCTTCAGGTCAGGAAAGACAGGGATTCTACTCCATCCTCTTTCTCGTGCCCAAGGCATCGGGGGCTTGGAGAGCAATCCTCGATCTCAAAAGACTAAATCACTACATAGTATACAAAAAATTCAAGATGGAGTCCCTCAGATCCATTCTGGCCAGCATCCGAAGAGGGGATCTGCTGTCATCCATAGATCTCACAGAGCCATACTTGCACATTCCAATCAGGCAGGCGCATCGACGGTTCCTCCGGTTCTGCCACAGGAACCGGCACTATCAATACAGGGCTCTGCCATTCGGTCTGTCCTCAGCCCCTCGGGTATTCACGAAGGTGCTGGCGGTATTGGGAGCGCACCTGCACATGCTGCCGGTGCGCGTCCAGTGCTATCTGGATGACATCCTGATCCTTTCAAGTTCTCTTCAGACAGCCCAGGCGGACCTTCGGGTCACACTACGCACCCTTCAGGATCATGGCTTCTCCGTAAATCACCAGAAAAGCCATCTCACGCCCTCAACGCGACTGCTACACCTAGGGGCGGTCATAGACTCAGAGTTAGGCATGGTGTATCTCTCCCAGGAACGTTGGGCAAGCGTACGGAAGCTTGCACACCTCGTAGAAAGAAGGAAAATGGTCACTATAGCGCAGTTGTCCCAACTCCTGGGGAAGATGGTGTCATGCATGGGTATCGTCCCATGGGCCAGGCTTCACTCCAGAAGCCTCCAATGGTTCCTCCTTCCCTTCCAAAGGCTAAATCAAAGCGCATCCTACCGAAGGGTCAGAGTTCCACCCCAGGTTCTAGCATCCCTCAGGTGGTGGACCTCATCCACTCTGTCCAAGGGGACACTGTTCAGGGAACCAGACACACTCACAGTGACCACCGACGCCAGCCAGTTCGGTTGGGGGGCTCACTTCCAGGATCAGATAGCCCAAGGCAGGTGGCTTCCCCAGGACCTGGCCCACAATATCAACTGGCTCGAGCTAAGGGCCATTCACTTAGCTCTCCTCCACTTCTCACCCCACCTGGCAGGGAGTCATGTGCTGGTCCTGACGGACAATGTAACCGCGAAGGCACACGTGAACAAACAAGGAGGGACCAGGTCGGTGGCTCTCATGCAGGAGGCCCGAGCTCTGGGTCTGTGGGCGGAGTTGCATCTGGGCTCAATCAGAGCAGAACACATATCAGGGGAAGCAAACCACCAAGCGGACTCCCTCAGCAGAGTCACGGTGGATCACGCAGAGTGGAGACTGGACCCGAGTCTGTTCGAGGCGATCTCGGACAGGTTCGGCCGTCCCCTTCTGGATCTCTTCACGTCTCCAAAAAACACCCAGCTCTCCCGGTTCTTCTCCAGGTTTCCGACTCGGGGAGCGGAAGGGACGGACGCCCTCAGATGCCGGTGGCCTCGGGGGCTGCTGTACGCCTTTCCACCTCCTCCGTTGCTGCAAGCAACGATCTGCAAGCTGATCCTGGAAAAGGCGGAGGTGATCTTAATTGCTCCATACTGGCCACGGCGCCCGTGGTTTGCAGACCGTGTGGACCTGTCGCTCTCCCCAGTCTGGAGACTCCCTCCGCATCGGGTGTCTCTCAGTCAGGGAAACCTTCAGCATCCAGATCCGCAGTGGCTACAACTAGCCGCTTGGTACTTGAGCGGGACGGACTAAGTAGACAGTCCTTTTCGAGGGGCGTCATATCAATTATCCAGGCTTCCCGTCGCTCTTCCACTGACAGGATATATGACGCCACGTGGAAAAACTTTTCATCCTGGTGTGGTAAGCAGGGGTTAAACCCTCTTGCTGTGACCATTCCCAACATCCTGGACTACCTATTGGAGGGCATGAATAAGGGTCTGGCGCTCAATACCATTCGCAGGCAGGTAGCAGCCTTACAAACTGTTCTCGTCTGTGATAACCTGGTCCCTTTATCGCAACACCCGGCGGTGAGCGCCTTCCTGAAAGGGGCGGTCACGGTACGGCCCCCAGTGGTCCATCGTTTACCATCCTGGGATCTCCCCAAGGTCCTGCAGGCTTTAACCTCATCTCCCTTCGAGCCCCTGGGGTCTTGCTTACTCCGTTTTCTATCATTAAAGGTAGCCTTTCTTGTGGCCATTACCTCGGCAAGACGGATTTCGGAGCTGGTGGCCCTTTCGGTTCGAACGGACCTCATCACCTTTTCAGAAGACAAGGTTACCTTACGTTTAGATCCATCCTTTGTACCTAAGGTTAATTCCTGGTTTCATAGGTCCCAAGACCTAGTACTACCTAATTTCTGTCCGCATCCCTCACATTGTCTGGAGAGACGATGGCATACCCTGGATGTGCGTAGGGCTCTGCTCCACTACGTCAAAAGGACTGCAGCCTTCCTTAAATCAGAGGCGCTGTTTGTCTCTTTTCAACCATCATCCATGGGTCAGAAGGTTTCTGCCTCGACCATTGGCAGGTGGATCAGGGCCTGCATAGCCAGGGCTTATGTTTCATTCTCACTACCGGTCCCATCCAATATTACGGCTCACTCCAGAAGGAGCGCAGCCACTTCGGCAGTCTGGCTCACCCAGCGGCAACATGGTCCTCTCCGTCTTCCTTTGTTAAATACTACAAAATTGACTGGTTTGCTGCGGCAGAGGCCTCGTTTGGCAGGAGAGTGCTGCAGCAGGTCATTGGTCCTAGTGAGAATCTAGCCTAGACTTCCACCCGAGGGGACAATAGAGGGCTTTGGTATGTCCCATCAGTGGATTCGACATCCACTCATGCTGGAGAAGGGGCGTTGTCTTACCTGAACGCCTTTTCTCAGCATGAGGATGTAGAATCCACGCCCTCCTCTAATAGTCTAGGCAGATGTATTTCTTACAGGACTGTTGATTGGAGCCACGAGGTCCAACTTTCGTCTGGGAAGCTTCGCCTGGTAAAAAACTGGAAGAGGAAGGAACTTCCGGCCGGAGGCGGGGCTAAAATTCAGACCTAGTCACAGGGCTAGTAGGCTAAAGTAACCCATCAGTGGATTCTACATCCTCATGCTGAGAAAAGGCGTTCAGGTAAGACAACGCCCCTTCATCCCATCATCCAATGTAGTTGAGGTAACTCCGATCAATGGCCTGAAGTAGGATCAAGATAGCAACAGTGGAGGAGAAGAAGACCAGATGGTAAGTGGCTCCCTAATCCCAGTGATGATCAGTGTAGAATTAATGGTGCCTTCCTTGGGGCGCAGGGGCATGATGACGGCTTTACTGGACTTCAGGTGCACCCATTGCCTAGTTAGCCCAAATGTAGTGGAGAGACTTGGACTGTGACTTTGGGAGTTAAAAACCTCTTTCCCTTGCTTGTTTTAACGATGCCTTTACAAGCAATAAATGGTGTTCGGATCTTTTTGATTTGCCTTAATGAATTCCTGGTGTGACCTTTCATGTTTTCTGCTTCAAGCTGTTTACATCACTCAACCTGGTGAACTTCAGTGTTCTTTCTTGCTGCCCTCTGGAAAGTTACATTCAATCTTCTTGCTTCTTTCCATTTGATTGCTACTTGTCTTTGCTCAGCTATTTTGATGGTTTCATCTGAGAGCCACTTGTATTGTTTCTCTTGCTTCTTGTATGTGTTGGTCTGCAATTCCAAAAATAGTTGATTGAATTTCTTGCCACATTTTCTTAGCAGTGTGCAGTAGTTCAAACCTATTTTTCACTTCAGTTATACATGTAGTAGTTATTTTGGTGACATCAAATTTCTTTGGAAGCATTGCTTTTTTGATAGTGCATAGTTTGACTTTTATCTTTGCCACCAACATTATGATCTGAGCCACAATCAGCATTTGGATATGTCTTAACAGCAAGGACTGAACTGGTCCATTGATGAACGCATAGGATATAGTCAGTCTGATTACATTGAAGTTCATTGAGGTCCAAGTGTATAAGCAGCACTTGTGCTGTATTCATGATCCTAAATCAGTTTTCTTGGCACAATTAAATGAGATGATCAACTGCGTCGTTACTTGCACCTAATCCAAAACGATCAGTGATGCCTGTCTCTGCTTGTTTGTCAACTTTTGTTTTGAAGCCTCCCAGAATGTAAAGAAATGATTTTTTTGGCCACTTGTTTCAGAGTTTCTTGGACCATGGCAGAAGAGGCCTCTATTTCAAGCTCTGTTGCTGTAGTCATTGGGATATAGAGTTGGATAACTCTGATGTTGAGGGGCTTGGCACAAATTCTGATGGTCGTTGATAGTTGAGAAGCTTTCCAGTGCTCTAGCAGATTTATTGCTCACAATAAATGCCACTCCATTTGTTTTCCTGATATCATGTCCTGAGTAATAGACAGTGAAATCCTCTAACGACAATTTCAACCCCTCCTGGAGCCTTGTCAATACCTTTCTAAACGCTCCTCATGCTGCTCAAGTGTCTCCCCAGACAATAATGTCATCTAAATAGACCAACACCTCTATCAGGTTCATGTCTTCCACTGTCCATTCCATAAGCCTTTGAAAGGTTGCTGGAGCCCCTGACAACCCTTGCAGCATTTGATTGAATTCATAAAATCCCAGTGGGCAGATGAACGCAGTTTTCTCCCTATCCTCTGGATGCATAGGGATCGATGATAACCACTCCTTAAATCTAGCACACTGAACCACTTTGCCCCGACAAACACTGCAAAGCATTCTCTATCCTAGGAGTTGTATACTGGTCAGGGATGGTCCTCCGGTTAAGGGTACGATAATCTATACACATCCTTAGGGTCCCGTTCTTCTTTCGGCCCACCACTATAGGGGAAGCATAAGGACTTCGAGACTCCCTAATGACTCCAGTCCTTTTTAACTGCTAGGTGCTCCCGAAGATCATCTAAGTCACTCAAAGGGATCCGCCGAGACCTTTCCCTAAAGGGTTTATCCTCCCTCAGTCAGATTTCATGTTTGGCACTTCTAGCGCAGCCTACATCAAAATTGTCTCTCGAGAATAACTACCTCCACTTCCAAAGCTGGTCCCTCACTCACTCTCGCCACTCAAGAGGAAGCTGGGTATTCCTAGGATAAAACTGATGCATCGAGACCTCTCCCTCCATCTCTCCCTTACCATCCAGATACTCAATTGGGGTAGCTGGGCTCACCTGCCCCAACAACATCCGATCCTTCAGCCGCACCGGGAGGCCTGTGATATTCCGAATTCCAACCAAGATCTGTCCCTTTTCCTGCTTCAACACCCGCGTGGAGATTACCTCTGGAATCAATTCCACTCCACTGTTCTGTCCCCTCGGGCCAGGTTCAAGAATGAGATACGGCCCAGGCTGCTCCCAATCTAACTTAACGGAAGCCCTTAGGCACACCACTTTCCCAGGTTGTATTACCCTCTTTTTCCTATCCAATTTCCATAACCGCCCCACTACTTCTGCAGAGGCCTGCTGCTCCTGCGCCAAACCTGACATACTGTCTGCAGTGCAGGATGAACATCCCTCACTATCGGGTCATTCCCTAATGGAATGATTGGGGTAAGTCACTGTCTAACTAAACTGGTGTTAGTCACCACAATCAATGAACCCTGGCTAACTCCCGGGGGGCGAGCACATAACGATAGCCAAGGTATCCAAGGTCTCCGTATGCCCAGCAACAGAGGGCCCAAATGCCAGCTGTATAGGCAAACATCCATCATAGGGGAATTTTTCAGTATCAGTACCACAGATCTTCAAATCACCCAACTCCTGTATGGGCATATACGCCAAATACTTATCATAAAAATCCCTATATAATGACGTCACCTGCGCACCTGAATCCAAAAGAGTCTTAGTATAAATACCTTCCGCCTGCACCGACACCACTGGGGAGGGGCCCACCAACTCCTGAGAAACCATGGCTTTAGCCTCTGTCAGTTCAAGGGAACGGGGGTTTCTTATCGGAGAGGATACCCCCATTACCCTCATTTCTGCTGAGGATTCCCAAGAGAACCGTCTCTTGTCGGGGCTGACTGATATCACCGGGCACCCAGCTAGCTCCTTCACTGGGGCCCTTGACAGTTTCCCAAATGCACTGAGTTCCCTGATCTTCTATACGATTTTGGACATGCACACTTATAATGCCCCACACCCCCACAATTATAACAGACCACTGATCTCATTGGATTATTATTCCAGGCGGGCCGGCCCATCCTCCCATCAGTTATTCCAACCCGACATCCATTCAGGCGTGGGCCACCCGCTATTGACCAGGAGGCTATTATCTTGGTTAACTCTTGTATCTGGGTTTTGCATCGTGATTATCCGGTCATCTTCCTCCCTTACCTCTCTCACTCCTGAGCCTAAGGGCTGTCCTACTGGCAATTCAGCTGTCATCTCCTTAGCCTCCTCCACAACCTCAGTTGCCCGTACCCTCCTTATAAGCTCGTGATATCCTCAGACATTCCCTCTAGCTTCGACCTTTATTTGGCTCCTGACAGAGTCCGAAGCCAAAGCACCCCAGGAGAGTTGTTCTATCCTGGCCTGTTCCACCCCAGCTGGGTCCAATCCCCCCTTTTCCACTACCTGATATAATAATCTATTCAGGCGCCTTATATATTCGGACAGCTTCTCACCCCTCTTCTGATACATATGTTCCAACTGGAACAGTAAACTAGATATCATCTCAACTGACCCAAACTCATCATGCAACAAAGAGAGGTAGTCACACACAGTAAACTGTCCCTGACCCAATGTTAAACTTCTAATGGCCTCTGCAGCAGGGCCCTTTAAGCTCTCTCTAGCTCGTTGTCTTTTCTGGGTGTCCGGTATATCCCACTCCTCAACTGCTTGTATTACCTGCTCCATCCAGCCTTCGTATTCCTCTTCTCCTGGCACCGGTTGCATCCCCGAAAAAGTACGTAATTTGCTATATCCGGCCCTATGCAGTAACCCCCAGTCAGATTTTGGACGGAAGCCAAATTTCCCCCCACTTGGGCAGCCCCTAGTTGCGTTACCCCTGTAGATAGGGAAACACACTTCTCTTTCTTCTGGCCTAGTGATTTGGTCAAAGGTATGCCCCATACAGTAGGGAAAATCACCCCCACTCTGGCATCTTCTGTCAGTTGCAGACTTTGAACTTGAAAGCACTCTGGGACACTCTTTTTCCATTCCAGCAGTATGTAAAATGGGGGGGGGAATCCTTATCCACCCTCATATCTATTACATATACCCTCTAGTCTGAGACAACGCCCCTTAATGTCTGTAAAATTCGCTTCTCTGACCAAACATCACCAGGGACCTTAATTACTATGCTTGTCCTCACTTCACTATTCTGCTCCTCACACCACCTGGTGGCCGCATTAGAGTCCATATTGTTCTCTTGGCTCATATCCCTACACTAGACTAACACTTCCTTACTAAGGGGAGGGGCCGAGCAGGAAATCCCGGACGAGCATCCCACGTGTAGCCTTACCTCCTCAGAGGCTGCCAAAAACCCAGCCCCTCCCAGCCCCGTCCCCCTGTGTCAAGCCCTGCAGTAATATTCTCTAGGGGTTGATAAGATGTCTCTTCCAGCCAGAGGTCATGCAGAATTAGGAGGTAGCAGGCTCTTGTCAAGGAGGGCTTCCAGGAACGAAAATAACCAGCCACAATAGTCAATGCTATGATGATATCCAACAGCCCAAGGCTGTTATAGCAGCAGGAATTAAGGGTTCCTCAGCGGTTGTTCAGAGTCAAGTGGGATGGAGGAAAACGCCGGCTCCAGACGGTAGTAGAAAAAACAACAGTCAGTGTTGTCCTGGTTCCGAGTAATGAAACACTTCAAAGAACTTTCAGGCATGTTTATCCTAAAGCCTTTATTCCAGTGCTACAAATTGGCGGCACATCATGGACGTTTTATGCCAGAATCTGACTTCCTCTTGCTGGCATCTAACCTTTCTTGCTAAACCCCTCCCTTATCTTTCAGTCAGAAGTCACTTTATCCAATTAGTGTGAAGGTCAAAGGTTTACTTCCTCTTTCTTTCCAGGGCTTTTTTACCCCCCCCCACTCTAAGCTATGTATTAACCAATAAATATCAGACAGTTTTGCATATTGTCAAAGCAAGAATATACAGTATTTGCAGCATTGACAAGTGTACTGTAGTAATAGCTCGCTCCCCAGGGCAACTCCCCCACAAAGTCTAAAACCTTTACCAGCAACAATAGTCACAGTCCAAATAGCCTCCAGGCTTCGCAGCAATAGTAGCCACCATCAGTCTCTCCTCTCCTTTTGTTGCTTCTTCTCAGTCAGGTCTCGGCGTCAAAACCCTCCCCCCCTATTATCTTTATTGCTAAAATCCGAGGCTAGGAGCCTCAGCCAATTCCTTTCTACACACTCCCTCTTGCCTTCTCCTTACGAAGGAAGCAATAAAACTCCACTCCTCCATTTGAGATACCCTCCTTATAAAGGAAAGCAATAAAATCCCACTCCCCCTCGCTCTAGCCTCTGCTTAAAATATGCTCCTTATGAAGAAAAGCAAATAAAACTTCCACTCCCTCTTTACCTTCACCTGACGAACTGCAACAGCCACCCCATCCCTTTCCTTCCCTTTTCTATCTTTTTCTTCCGCCCACACCGGCTACACCCAAAGCCAGCAGCAGCTGTCCCAATCTCTCCCTTCCCAACCAAGCTCCTTCAAACACTCTCAGACAGCCCCGCTACAATTATATATTGCAAATCACTTTCCTGGGGGGTTTTAGAGTAATTAAAGAATTAAATGATTCTAATCTTGAAAATAAGAAAAGAAAGCAGAATTTTGAACACTTGCATCCATATGCCCCAAACAGAGACAAGAACAATTTTAATATATTTTTCATTTCCTCAGTAGATTATAAAATTGTTTTTATAATTGTTACATAGATACAGAGGAAGAAATACTTATTATAAGGGATATGAATGAAGTGATAGATTTGAAATTAGATAAATCTACTCAAGCAAAAAGAGGGGAAAATGTCTAATAAAAATTTTGCCACTATATGAACACATGAGCTATGATAGCTTGGAGACTAAAAATCTAGAATACAAGACTATGTATATTTTTCAGTCAGATATAAAATATATTCAAGAATTTATGTTCTAGGTCGCAAAAACTATTTTATAATCTATTGAGGAAGTGAAAATTTGTCCAGAGACATATGTAGATCATAATTCAATTTTAATCTAGTAGTTTCAAGGGAAAAAAATCTACCTTTTAAATATATTTAATTGCATTGGCATTAAAGTATATTGAAAACTGCTTAGCGGTGGCCACCGGCGACCTCGCGAGAAAGTTTGCCTTCTCCCCCCTCACTCCATCTCCAAACACCCCTTTTGTAAGGAGACGAAGCAAAAAAATATAAGACTGAGTCTTTTCGGGGAAATATGGTAGCTGTGTTAATAGTTTCGATGTTCAAACCATTATATGATTGGTGCCTGGTTATCTGAGGTATTGCCCATCTGAAGATACTTGTTTGTCTGTTATGGTCAACAGAAGAGGCTGTTTTAAAGATGTCCACAGATTCTGAGCTTTGATAATTGGATACATAAAAGAATGTCTTTGTTTGAAGCAAAGGAATGCAGTCCTTGGGGTGATGAACTCAATCCTGCTTACCTTGCATTTTGCACAGGAATCGGTATCTTTTCTATTTGAGTTAGTTTTAATAGAATAATGCTTATAAGATATTACATGATTTATTTATTTATTTGCCACCCATCTCGTGTTTCAGATGACTGAGCATCTATGTTATGTCTTGGCAGAAAGATGGATTATTGCAACAACAACAACAACAACAACAACAATAATAATGAAGAAGTTAAAGTGCTGTGAGCGATAGACTTGCCCCAGGCAGTTCCCTTAGGAAAGAAAGACCCCTGAACTCAATTCGGGTGAAGTGATAGATTCTTTTACTAAAGGTTGCTGGCTGTAGTAAAGTCAGGCTAGAACTAAGATTCCCGCACAAAAGGACAGAAATTTTCCCCCTCATCCCAGCGCTCTCCCCCTTAATCAGTTCATCTTCCAGTCAATGGAGAGCTTCATAGATATTTTAAGAACCATTGAAATGTTGGGGCAATTCACATTACATTTTCAGGGTGTATGGCCTTGAAGATTGGCACAAGCTCTCAGGTCTTCATCAAGGTGTAATTCCCCCTCCCTATTTCCTATCACATCCCCCTATATGTTTATTGCCCACCTGTCCCACTTGCCCCCTTCCTCCTAGCTTTTGATGGCAGTATGCCAGCAAGGCATCAAGCCAAAGATGGCAGAACTGACCCTGGGACTCTAGAATTCAAAAGACACACACCGGCTGCATAACATCTGCAATGATTCACTTAACTGTGGAATGAAAGGTTGTAAAATGGGGCAAATTCCTTTAACAAACATTTCACTTAGCAAGAGAAATTTTGGGCTCAATTGTGGTTGTATGTCGAGGACTACCTTTACTACTATCTTTAATCAAAAATTTTCAGTCTATTTTTCTCTTATCAGTATCATACTTTTTCAGAAATAAAATGCAAATTATAAGTTGCAAATAAAACATACTATATAAAAGCTAAATTAAACAAAATTAAAGGTTAAAATACAATGTAAGAGATACATATACTTGACAATTAAACTTTTTGTTGAACTTAATGGTATAGTTGATTTTTCTTTTAGCTCTTTTTTAATTGTTCAGCCAATTGATGCATGGAACCTCTAACTTTATCAGAATTGAACTAGATTAACACTAGCTGGATTATTATTTTTTTCAGGTGGACTTTCTAGCAGAGATCAGCCAGTAGAATTGCTAACCACATCCAGAGTAAATCATATTCCAAGTTCTGGTAAGAGGGAAAGCACTGAAATTTCTTGTTCATTTGCTTGCTTGCTTGTTTGCTTGCTTGGAGTGAGTTAACAAAATTGGAAGAAAGTTTATTTTCTTTCACAATATTCTCACTGCAAATTATTATAGATTCTGGTTTGTCTAGTTTGTTTCAACTCTTTCCATTATTTTGTATGATCCTGTTTTGCAAAAGAAATAAATACATGAAATGGTAACTGCTTGGAAGAAGTACATGTGACATAGGTGTCTTTAACTGGGTACTATAAAAAAGTTTGTGTACCTGCCTATATATGCTTTGTTTGTTGTTCTTGAGTTAGGCTTAATAGTAGCTGATATAATTTTTTAAAATTGCTGACTGTTCTGTGATTGAGATACTTGTTTCTTCAAGAAAATCCTCAAAATAGTATCTAGTGATCAGCTTTGTAGTAGCTTTCATTTATATTTCTTGCTGATTTTTGTCATACTTTATAATCAGTTTTATTTAAATGATAATCATAGTACATATAGTATTCTATTACTAGTAACTTTTGTAGTTAACATAGAACTTCATTGTAAAATATCTCATAACAATTAAAGGTGCCACATGTGAAAGAATACTGTTTATTATACTTTATGTCAAGAATATGTCGCAGGATGGAAATTGTTCCCCGTAAAGCTGCCTGTCAATGCCAAAAATCCGATGTTGAAGAGTTTCATCTGTCGGAACCATGACATTGCCTTTTGCAATTGATGGAGAATTTGTGAATGTCAGTGGTGTTCAAGTGGTGCTCCAGATGTTTTGGGGGTGCACCCAAGGCGCCTATTACTATTGGTACTATCCTTGCTCGTTTGCCACAGTCGTTCTATTTCTATTTGTAGATCTTTGTATTTTGTTACCTTCTCCAGTTCTTTCTCTTCTATTCTGCTGTTTCCAGTACTGCCATATCAACTATCCAGACTTTTTTGTCTTTCTTATCAACAATTGTTAAGTCCCAAGTGTTATGTGGCAGGTCCTACCTGTTTGAATTCTAAAGTCCCAGCGCAATTTAGCTTCTTCATTTTCTATGACTTTCTCTATTTTATGCTCCCACCAGTTCTTGTTTGCAGGCAAATACTATTTCTTGCAGATCTTCCAATGTACGATTGTTGCTATTTTGTTATGCCACTGCTTGTAATCAGTCTGTGCAGCCGCTTACCAGGTGGTCCACTGTTTCTTCAGTTTCTTTGCATAGGTGGCACTTACTGTCTCTCGCTATCTTCTCAATTCTGGCTTTGTATGCATTTGTCCTTAAGGTGTGGTCTTATGCAGCCAGAATTAGTCCCTCAGCCTATTTCTTCAACTTTCCTGCTCTTAACCATTGGCAGGTCTTGTTATTATCTGTTTTCCCTGCCATTTTTTTTAATGTACTGGCCATGTAGTGCTTTGTCTGCCCATGCCTCCATTCTGTTCTTTATCTGATCTTTCTTCATGTGATTTGTAGGCCAGTTTGATCTCTCCAGTAGTCAGTAAGCCTTCCTGGTATACTAACTTCAGTGCATCTTCTTCATTGTGCTCATATGCAAGCACAAGCTTGCAAGCACCCTCCACTCACATGAGTGAAGCTTTGCACACAAGGGCAAGGGCTCACCTCTTGCACAACTACGGTAGAACTTCGTGCATGTGAGCTTGTGCACTGCTCATGCAAGTAGAGTTTCGCACATGCGAGTGCCCGCCACTTGTGCGAGGGGTGTTTCGTGTGCACGCATGCTTGCCCATGCACAGCCTAGTTTGAAACAGTTTGTATTAATGCATTGAGAAAACATGACTGTTAAGAACAATGTCTTAAATTTGTCATAAAATATTTATGACAATGCTGGCTTTTAATGTTTGGCTGACATTTCCATTAAACAGAAGATTTCATTCTAGCTCAAAGAGTACAGTTAGATAGATGCACACAAGTTCTGTTGAAATTTGTGGCATGGCTGATGGGTTTTTATCATTAAAATGGCATGAGTCATGTTTGACACAGTCTGCAAATATAATGAATCAACTTATACTGATTACAACTCATTTATTTGAAACCATATGAAGTAGATTCTTTTTAAAAAAAACAAAACTGCTGTTTTTTACTACAGTAAGAATTGCTTTATCTTATGTTTAGATGTATGTTAGGGAAGAAAATGCTTGAAAAGAATGGTTCTGTATCAGTGAAATGGGTAGCATAGAAATTTAAGGAAGGAAGGAAGGAAGGAAAAAGAAAGAAAAAAGAAAGAAAGAAAGGAAAGAGAAAGAAAGAAAGAACTCTTTTGTGGACTTTATATATAACAAAATCTGAGCCTAGAGTAGCTAGAGTGAGTTAGAGAAAATAACATAATAGATCACATCTAAAAACTGCATAAATCTCACTGCCTCATTACATATATTATGACATTTAGTTGAGAGAACAAGAATCTGAAATATTTCAATTAGCTGGCAAACTAGAATAAGTAATAATTGATATGCCTCCCGTTGTGTGATATCAGAAAAAATTGGATTGATGGAAACTATTTCTTACTTGAATAATAATCCTGAGTCCTTAGAGAGTTAATACAATCATTTCCATTTATTACAAAAAAGAAAAAGAAAAGAAGGTAAGATCTATGCAATTCTTGATCCCTTGCTTGAGACTTTTTAATTGACACAGACTGAGTAATGGGTCTTTTTTTGGCATTCTCAAATGTCTTAGCTATCAATACACAGTGTATATTAAAACTCAGATTAGTATTCCTTTTTTTTTCTTTTAACAGTAGTCTTGAATATAATGAAAGGGTATTTATATTTGTTAGGTTGCCAAGGTCTTAAGCAAGACTAAGCTCCCTTAATTTTATTAAGTATCTATCTTTTAATCTACCTGTGGGGGCATCATATTGGATGCTCTTGTAACTTAAGGTAAAAAAGTATACTGGAATATTATATGGTTGCATTAGCCAAGACAATCCTGGGTATGGATAGTTTGTTTCAAATATGGGGTGCATATGTAGGTATCTATATCTATATCTTGGAAGAAACACTTTTAAAACTAAGATGGCACATCTGAAGATGCTTTTTTAAGAAGAAAGAATGATAATGAGCCGTCTTCACATTGTAATATGACCCCCCCCCAGTCCTGTCATCTGAGAACCTCTTGGAAAGATTCTTCCTGGAAGAGAGGTATAAAAGATTGTGCTTCCCACTTCCATAGTAAACAAGGAACCTTTTGAGTACAGAGGGCAGCATTGAGCCTACTAATTGAAACATCATTTCTGACAGCTATAAGATTTTAGTAGAGTACGGTGGATGGCTTGTTTCTTCTAGCCGTGATGGGTTTTAAAAACTCCCATGTTCAAAATATTCATAACTTGAAGTGACTGTTTTAAACTCAGAAAAAAATTCCACATTCCAGAGTTTTATCCTAATATCCATATTGTTTTGAGGGTTTCCAATTCTACATTTTTTCTGCCCAAATCATAGAAACCTGGAGAAATTCCATTAGTGCTGCTTTTGGACACTTTGAAAGGACAATGAGCATGTATAAAAGTCAGTTAGGCACTTGTTCAGTGATTAATAATTATTTTGAATATAAATAACAAGTCCTTGGTCATCATGGCAACCATGTAGTCCTGAGCCACCCGTGACTGGATAGCATCATGGAGATTGAAAATCCCTAAAACAAAAACTTTTGACATTCCATTGCCACATTAGAAATTTAGTTTGATGTTCCAACTAGATGTAAGTTCTCACATTATTAGTGAAAAGTAAATATTATTTTTATACTTTCCTGGATTTCTTATGACCCTGCCTAAATGATTTCATAGTCCAATAGGAGAAGAACAAGCAGAGCTGGGGGGTGCACTATCAGTTTAGAGTCCTTGAATTGCTACAAAAGATCCAAATCCAGCCCACCCTACCATGAATTCCATTGACCCTTATCTAGTGCCAATTGTGGTGACAGTTGACTAGATTCTTGAGTATAGATTTGAATAAATCTTATATGGTGCAACTTTACAAGTGGTCCTGATTCTTTGCAACTTTAATGTCCCCATTCCAGCTGATGATCCCAACAGAGCAAGTACACCTGAGACATTTCAATCACTAATGCCAGATTTTGTTAGGAAATGCATTCCGGCAGTCAGCTCTGATTAAATTGGCGCGAAAGCAGTATATTCAAAGCATAGCAACTCGCTTTCCCCCATGACTATGCAGGTCATATTACCCAATTGAACTGCAGACAATTATTATGAGAAAGAACCTTCAGTTTCCAAAACAATCTCCACAGCTGTAGATACAACATACATTCCATTCTTTCCCCTCATCTCCCCATCTCTGTTGGCAAGTCAAGGGAAGAAAGAAAGAATCTGAAACAGCATGAAGTTTTTTCTGAACTTGACAGGCTGACCCGCCTAGAAGTTGAAAGGAACCTGGAAAACAAAAATCCGTGTTGCCCCCTCCCTCTCCGCCTTTCGTAAATTACTTAAAACACACCTCTGCCAGCAGGCCTGAGGTAGTTAACATCTTGCCCCAAGCCAGTGTATGTCTGTGTGTATGTTGAATGATTGGTTTTTTTTTAAATTAAGGGGTTTTATATACATGTATTTTTATATGTTGATTTCTACTATGTTGTGAGCCACCCTGAGTTCTCTGGAATAGGGCGGCATAGAAGTCAAATAAATAAATAAATAAATATAATAATAATAATAATAATAATAATAATAATAATAATAATAATAATAATAATAATAATAATATACATTATCCTGTGTTACATTATCCCCTGTGGGGGTCCAGGCTTCTGGGGATACTTACTGTGGAATCACTTCACCAAACGATCTGGTTTTGTGTGGTCAGCTTTTACCCACCTAGCTTCTGTCATCGGCTAACCTTCCCATTGAATTAAGTACTGTAACTTTCCTTTGTGGATTCTGGAATCCAGAATCCGCTTGACTTCATAGGGCGTCTCCCCCCACCCCACCATTATTGCACCTGGGACTGCTGTCCCCACTGGCCTCATTGTGGAGTCTTGAAACGGCTCCAATAGGCTCCAATGGAATATTGGATGTACCTTGCCCAGTATTCTACATAATCTCAGCTCCATTGTCACCGGGTTTATAACTTTCACAACAGAAAAGGGGCTAATGTACTTTGGATCTAGTTTTTTGGCACGTTTGTCTCAATTTGAGGTACTTAGTAGATAGATACACTTTATCTCCTGCATAGAACATCCTCTGGGGAGATTGTTTCTTGTCTGCCTGCTTCTTTTGACTTTCTGCTGGTTTAGCTAAAGCTTTCTTGGCATCACTTCAAACACGTTAGAACAAATATACCCATTCATTTAAGGTGCCCGAGGGGGGAGGCTTCTGAGGGCATTTGGGCATTGGCATGAACTCTACACCCATGGCTAGCTGGAATGGCGTGAAATCAGTGCTACTATGCACTACATTGTTATACACCACTTCGCAAACAACAGGAGTGCTGCCCAATTAGTTTGCTGGTAGTTGACATAGCAACCCAGGTACTGCTGCACTATTGTGTTAGCTCATTCTGCGGCCCTATTCGTACTCAGATGGAAAGCGGAGCTAAGCCCCTTGGTGGACCCAATCCTTAAAAACTCCTTCCAGAACTTAGCAGTAAACTGGACCCCACAATCTGAAATGATGCACTTAGGCCCTCCATGCAGCCAGTACATGTGCTGCAAAAACATCTTTGCTAGCTTCTAGGCTGAGGGAAATGCAGCACACTTGATGAAGTGGGCTTCCTTGGAGAACAGGTCTATCACAGTTCAAATCATGGTGTTTCCCTCACTTTCCAGTAGCTCCACTATAAAGTCCATGGCTATTTCCTCCCAGGGTCTGCTCGGATCAGCCACTTGCTGCAGCTGTCCCAGACTCTTCCCTGGTAGTCTGTCACTGGCTGCACAAACTGCACAGCTCCTCACATAGCTTTCAATGTCTTTCTTCATCTTTGGCCACCAGAACTGATGATTAGCAAGGTGCAAAGTCTTTAGAAATCCAAAATGGCCCACTTGCTTAGCATCGTGGCTGTGTTGCAGGACTTGCAGTCACAGGCTTTCTGGTACATATAGTTTGTCCCCCTTCCATGCCAAACCAACCGCATCAGTCGGGGGTGAGCTCCTCCTCTTGCCACCTAGTTGTAGCTTGCGTCAGTTGCTGTCTATTGGGAACAATAGAACTCACCACCTCCTCCCGAGTGCTTTTGTACTGGGGCATGCAGGACAGGGCATCAGCAAGGAAATTCTTCATCCGTGGAATGTATTTTAACTCAAAATCAAATCTTTTGAAGTACTGCGCCCATTGGATTTGCTTGGGAGAGAGCTTGCGGGGGGGGGTTAAGGGTTTCTAAATTTTTATGGTCAGCCCACACCTCAAATGATGCTTTACTTCCCTCCAGGATTTGCTTTCATGTCAATAATGCCCATTGCACTGCAAATGCCCCTTTCTCCCAAACAGCCCATCACCATTCTGTTTCATTCAGTTTGTGAGACATGTATGTGCACGGTTGTAACTTTCCCTCATTTCGCTGGAGGATGAGGGTTACTGACCTCATGGCTACATAACTGGCATCTGCCTAAATTGCAACAGTTCCACTGGATCTGGGTGTTTCAAGACTAGCTCAGCTGCACACAGCCTCTTTAGGTTTTCGAATGCCGCTTAGTGTTCCATTGTCCACTTCAAGGGCTGATTTGGCCGAGGCCTTCCCCCCCCCCATTCCCTGTTCTCAACAGCTCAGTAATTGGTAAGGCAATCTTGGCAAAGGAAAGGATGAACTGTCTGTAGAAATTTTCAAACCCTAGAAAGCTTTGTAACTGCTTGCGGGTGCGAGGGGCTTGCCACTCCAAGATGGATTTCACTTTTGCTGGGTCCATCTGCACACCCTCACATGAGACACTATAGCCCAAGTAGTGCAGGCTGGTCTTATGAAACTCGCATTTCGACAGTTTAGCATACAGCTTAGCGTCCAATAACTTTTTCAGCACCTGTTGCACGAGTTTCACATGTTCCCCAAGGTCTCAGTGTAAATGAGGATGTCATCCAGGCAGTCTTCCACTTATCACCTTCCTTAATTCTCACCCGATAGGACGCCTCCCTCAGGTCTAATTTCCTGAATATTTTCCATTTGACTAAATGCCTTAGCATGTCCTTCATGAGAGGGAGGGGTACATGTTCTCCATGCACACTCCATAATCCCATGGTAATAACATACAATCTCAGTGACTCATCTTTTCTCCAGCACTGGAGATGTAGAATCCACCAATGGATTTAGACTGTGTTCAGATCAAGTCAGCCAAACTTGCCACACCTGTCCTGGACCAGGGTGTCCCAGTCTCGACTTGATCTTGACCAGAACAGACGTGCAAGTTTGGCTCTTAGGCAGGTACAGTCTCCATTGGTGGATTTTCTATTTCCCCTCAGTCTTCTTCTTTTTTTAAAAAATATTTTATTGGTTTTTTTTTTTTTTTAAAAGTACTCAGGACAGACCGTGGTGTTTGGGTAATCAGACATTCAAAGGTAAAAACATAAACAACTCAACTTAATACATTCACTGTCCCCTCTGAATTTCCCTCAAGTAACATAATACGTTTAAAATATTCCATTTCTAAATTAAATTTCTATTACTACTAAACCTTTTTAAAAGTTTTATCAGTTTACAATTATCATAATCAAATTTAACTTAAATGAACAAGTTATCAATTCAGGTATCCCTTCCAGATGTATTCTAGTTCTTAATCTCTCTCATCCCTCCTTTTATCACCAATTTCATTTATTTCTTCTTCCACTACCCAATAACTATCTTAGTTAAAAAATAATGTTAAACCTTACTTCATTTCAATTCATTACACAAACTTCAAATTTCATCCAATTGATTATCATACCTTATCACATCTATGTTATTGTACAAAAAGATCATCTAACTAATTTTAAACACTCCATTAATTATTTAAACATACCAATCTAAAAAAATAAACATTTTTTCAATTCTAGTACATAATTTTCATCAAAATAAATCTATTATTCCAGAAAGTACATTCTTAATCTATTTAAAATATCTGTTCTAAAAATCACCCTCATATATATTTGTTTTCTGAGGTTTTCGCAGGTGTTTGTATGTAGGTCTCTGGTAATTCGGGTTTTCTCCCGCGTAAAATTTGAAGTGTCTTGGCGACGTTTTGAAGTCAATTTCATGTCCTGTGGTTTTAAGGTGTTGGACCAGGGAACAAGTTGGTTCCTCTTTTTTGACTGAATTTTTGTGTATAACCCCCCAAACACATCTTAGATCTGACCAACCACTGCCTATCCAACACATACTTCATCTATAACGGACAAAAATACAAACAAATAGAAGGAGCACCCATGGGATTACCCCTCTCACCTGTCATTGCAAACCTCTACATGGAACACTTTGAAACCCAAGCTCTAGAAAAATCTGATCACAAACCCAAACTCTGGCTCAGATACGTAGACGACACCTTCGTAATCTGGCCACATGGGAAAGAAAAACTGGACAACTTCCTCACATACCTCAACAGCCTACACCCCAAAATACAGTTCACCATGGAAACAGAAGCTAATAACCAACTTCCCTTCCTGGATGTCTTAGTCTACAAGAAATCCAATGGCTCCCTAGGACACACCATCTACCAGAAGAAAACACACACAAACCGTTATCTGCACGCACTCTCACACCACCACCCAGCACAGATCAACTCCGTAGCCAAGACACTCATCTCCCGAACCAAACGCCTAGCTGACGAACAACATCTAAAAACTGAACTACACACTCTCACTAATGTACTAACATCCAACGGATTCCAAAGAAATAAGATTTCCAACTTAATCCAAAAAGAAACTCCCACTAAAATCCAACACAGAGAACAAGAAAACGGCAAAGCCCTCCTCCCATATATAAAAGGCACCACAGACAGGATCAGCACATCCTCCACAAACATAACATCAAGACAGCAGTCTGCACAAGCAGAAAAATATCCACCATCCTAAGAAACCCTAAAGACAAAATTGAGTTAGAAAATCAAGAAGTATACGAAATCCCATGTACTGCTTGCCCCACCACATACATCGGACAAACCAACAGAAGAATTAAGTGCACGCATTGAAGAACACAAAAACTCAGTCAAAAAAGAGGAACCAACTTGTTCCCTGGTCCAACGCCTTAAAGCCACAGGACATGAAATTGACTTCAAAAAGACCAGAACTATTGCCAAAACTGAACACTTTAATAACAGAATAATCAGAGAAGCCATCGAGATAGAAAAGCGCCCACACAGCATGAACAAACGAGATGATACCTCCCACCTACCAGCCATTTGGAAACCCGCCCTTATTGACAAATGAGTCCCTAACACAAAGAATGACACCAGACGCACACTCATGAAAACCACACAGGATGTCACCACCACACATCCACGCAAAAAGCAAACCCAAACCCACACCAATGATGAGGCACGACCACAAACCAGAAGCCAGACCACAGCTGCATCATTAGCCACTTTAAACCCCTCCAATCCATACATGAAGCAAACTGACACCCACCATGAAGATGAGGCACTACCACGAATGCGAAGCCAAACAGCTATGCAGCTCACCATCTCTAATCCCCCTGCAACTCAGACTAACCTGAGCACAACAAAGCCCCCACCCAAACAGAACACTTCCCCAGCCAATCAGAGCACAGCCAACCCCCATCCAATCAGAGCACAGCCAAGCCCCTAACCAATCAGAACACACCTCCACCCAATCAGAACACAGCCAAGCTCCCAGCCAATCAGTTCAAACCCCCACTGGCAGTTAAAAGGAAGAAACAGCTACAATCACACATTGCTCCTAGAAACACGAAGCCGAGAGCACTAGCCTGAAGATGACGAATGGGACTTCGTCGAAATGTCGCCATTATTTAACTCTCTTCAGTCAGAACTCACCCTTTCCGGGATTCGAACCTGGGCAGTCTGCATGCTATGCAGAAGCTTTAGCCTCAAGCCACAGGCTCTGTCCCGCTTTGTTAATAGTCAGGGAGTGATGTGTGTCAAGTGGTTATTTTTTAGATTGCACCCTGTAAACCCAAATATGGGAGGAAGAAATCATTCTTTCCTTTGCTTGTTTCAGCTCAACCCAGAGCCATCTGCAAGCACAAATATATATATGTTTTTAAAATTGTTAACAAAGAAATAAGGGATTTCTGAGATAGCTATTTCGAGTTATTTAACTCTCTTCAGTCAGAATTCACCCTTTCCGGGATTCGAACCTGGGCAGTCTGCATGCGAGGCAGAAGCTTTAGCCTCAAGCCACAGGCTCTGTCCCGCTTTGTTAATAGTCAGGGAGTGATGTGTGTCAAGTGGTTATTTTTTGGATTGCACCCTGTAAACCCAAATATGGGAGGAAGAAATCATTCTTTCCTTTGCTTGTTTCAGCTCAACCCAGAGCCATCTGCAAGCACAAATATATATATGTTTTTAAAATTGTTAACAAAGAAATAAGGGATTTCTGAGATAGCTATTTCGAGTTATTTAACTCTCTTCAGTCAGAACTCACCCTTTCCGGGATTCGAACCTGGGCAGTCTGCATGCTAGGAAGAAGCTTTAGCCTCAAGCCACAGGCTCTGTCCCGCTTTGTTAATAGTCAGGGAGTGATGTGTGTCAAGTGGTTATTTTTTAGATTGCACCCTGTAAACCCAAATATGGGAGGAAGAAATCATTCTTTCCTTTGCTTGTTTCAGCTCAACCCAGAGCCATCTGCAAGCACAAATATATATATATGTTTTTAAAATTGTTAACAAAGAAATAAGGGATTTCTGAGATAGCTATTTCGAGTTATTTAACTCTCTTCAGTCAGAACTCACCCTTTCCGGGATTCGAACCTGGGCAGTCTGCATGCTAGGCAGAAGCTTTAGCCTCAAGCCACAGGCTCTGTCCCGCTTTGTTAATAGTCAGGGAGTGATGTGTGTCAAGTGGTTATTTTTTAGATTGCACCCTGTAAACCCAAATATGGGAGGAAGAAATCATTCTTTCCTTTGCTTGTTTCAGCTCAACCCAGAGCCATCTGCAAGCACAAATATATATATGTTTTTAAAATTGTTAACAAAGAAATAAGGGATTTCTGAGATAGCTATTTCGAGTTTCTTAACTCTCCTCAGCCAGAACTTACCCTTCTGAGATTCGAACCTGGGCTGTCAGCATGTTAGGCAGTTGTATTAACCTCTAGGCCACAGGCTCTGTCTCACTTTGTTAGCAGTATCAGGGAGGGAAGAGATGTATATCGAGTGTTTCTTTTTTAAATTGCACCCTGTAAACCCAAATATGGGAGAAAGAAATCTTTCTTTCTTTTACCTTTTTCGGCTCAACCCAGAGCCATCCGCAGGAACAAATATATATATATATGTTTTTATTTAAATTGCTAACAAAGAATCAGGGAGAACTGGGATAGCTATTTCGAGTTTCTTAACTCTCCTCAGCCAGAACTTACCCTTCTGAGATTCGAACCTGAGCTGTCAGCATGTTAGGCAGTTGTATTAACCTCTAGGCCACAGGCTCTGTCTCACTTTGTTAGCACTTTGTTGATTTCTTTCTCCCATATTTGGCAAAGCTGACTGAGGAATTCTGGGAGTTGAAGTCCACAAGTCTTAAAGTTGCCAAGGTTGAGAACCCCTGGTCTAGGAAGGCATCTGGAGGAGGGGGTTCTTTCCTCCACCTCTACACCTTTATATTGACTTTGGCCAGCTATAGGGAGATAGGAAGGGGGGGATATAGGAGGGTTTCTGTCCTCTCTCTATATATTGGGGTGCTGGATCTGAAGCATGGCCGGCATTTTGGGTAGCATTCTCCTCTTCGCCTCTCCTCCAGACAGGCCTCAGGGCCCTATTCCTACACCAGACAGGCCTCAAGGCCTTATTCTTCTCATCAGATTGCAATTGTCTTCAACTATATCTCTTGGAATTTTGAGCCAGGTTTCTCCAGATCTGGTCACCTCGGGGGCAGAGACTTCACTGTCTCACAGGCCTGCCCGTCGCGTAAGCTGCATTGCCACTTCTCAACTAGCTGGCCAGGCAACACTGCACAGCCTCAGACACAACTGGCCACTCAACAGGACCAGTTTGGTGACCAGGGGAGCAGGGAGACCAGTATATCTCCTGCTCTTTACTCAACGAACCAGGGGTACCTTTTCGTGTACCTGGAGTTGATTCAGACAAACCAGGGGTACCCTCTCGTGCACCTGTGCTTTTGTCATACAAACCAGGGGTATCCTATTGTGCACCTGTGTTTATCCCACCAAAATGGAGGACAAAACGGCTCTTATGAGCAAGGACCCTTTGCCTTCCTCTTCGGGCCAGAAAAGGCATAGATCCTCCAATCAAGAAGTAGCTGGCAGGATCTTGGCCAAGGCCAAGGCCTTTTCGGCTGGAAAAACCTCCAAAGCGGCGGAGAAGCAGGCCAGCAGGAGATACCAGGCCCTGGAAAAAGAATTCTCCAGAGCTCAAAAGCAGGCCAGGGTCAAGGCTGAACAGGCCTCTTCCTTTGACCTATCCCTGGGTCCCTCTACCTCTTCCCAGGGGGTCTGGTCACCTGAGGATCTTCTTACCCTACTGTTGCACCTGGGCTAGATTGCGATGGTTCTCAATCTCTATCTCAGCGCCCGGTGTCCGAAGCCACCTTCACCCCTACAGCCGCTGGACTCAGGACAGCCGAACCAGGCAACTTTCCCTCCGAGAACTGCCTCCAGGTGCTTATTGCTCAGGCAGTTGAGCGAGCTCTCAAGGCCAGGTCACAGGCAACCAGGGCTGAGTCGGTTAGTTCACTACCAATCCATCAATCAGATACTGCGGCATATCAGGCGCCTTCTTCCCCATCTCAATCCTCATATTCCAGGGCATCATCCCCTCATGAGTACGATCCAGAACTGGATGCACCATGGTTGGACGAGGAGGGTCCTCACTTGAATCCTCCAGCTTCGGGGGGTCTGTTTAACCCTTCTCTTTTTGTTCCCCTGCTCCACAAGAACAGCTCCACAGCCCATATCGGGTCCAATCCCCTGGCACCGGCAACCTCGACTGCACCAGACTCTGAGGCGGACCCAGTTTTTACCGAACCGGTAACAACTGAACACCGTGTGCCCTGTCCATCCCTTTTCCTGAATGTGGTCCGGAAACAGTGGGCCTCCCCGGGCACCTTTCCCCTTCCCAGTGGGAATGACAAAAAATTGTTCAGTGTTGCCCAAGATTTGGCTGATGCGCTGGAGGTGCCCGCGGTGGACGAGCCCCTGGGTCCTCTTGTATCCCCTACTGCTATTTCAGGGGATATATTGGAGACTCTGAAGGCAGAGGATCGCAGATGGGAACTAACGTTCCGCAGAACCCATCAAGCGATGGCGTGGGCTGTTAAATCAGCCACCTCTGCTTCCTTTTTTACTAGGTCCTCTCTCCTCTGGCTCCGGCAGCTCCAGGCCAGAATTCCTGTGGAGGATATCCACACACATCAGGACCTGAGTAAACTTGTGGCAGCCGCAGAATATTCTTCCGACGCCACGTTGCCAGATATTCTTCCAAAGTCATGGCATTGAATGTAACTGCATGCCGCATGCTCTGGTTAAAGAACTGGCATGCTGATGCAAAGTCCAAACGGCGCTTGTCAGCAGCTCCGTACCAGGGGGAAAAACTGTTTGGGGAGGCTTTAGCACCTTTCCTAACAGAAAATAAGGACAAACGCAAGGCACTCAACCACCTCATAAAGTGAACAGACAGAAGGACTACCTCTTATACCCAGAGACAGTCCTTTCGCTCGGGGGCTAATACTAGCTATAACCAGCCCAACCGTCCCTTTCCTGCCAGGCAAGACAGGCCACCTGACAGATCATTTTCCTGACCCAGACAGCAATTTCAGGACAAACGGTCCTTTTGAGGGGATGGTCACCCATTCCTTCGGTCCAAATGACTCTCGAGTGGCTCCTTCCATAGGGGGCAGATATCCCTCTTTGCCCACCAGTGGGAGGCCACCACCACGGACACCTGGGTTCTGGACACCATATGTCATGGTCTGTCCCTGGAATTTGTCTCCAGTCCCCCAAGACATTTCATATCTTGCCCCCTCTTAAGAAATACCACAAAGAAAGGCCTAATGCAAGAGGCCGTTCATCACCTCATAAGCATAAGGGCCATAGAACCGGTGCCGCTGGATCAGAGAGGTTGGGGATTTTACTCCATCCTCTTCATCGTCCCCAAGGCCTCGAGGGGATGGAGAGCTATCCTAGATCTAAAAGGCTTGAACTATCATCTTGCATACAAAAAATTCAAGATGCAAATGTTCCACTCCATCTTGGGAAGCGTACGACGGGGATTTTCTGATGTCCATCGACCTCACGGAAGCATACCTCCACATCCCCATCTCTCTCAACCACCGCCAGTTTCTAAGGGGTCGTCATTACCAATACAGGGCGCTCCCATTTGGCCTATCCTCGGCTCCAAGGGTCTTTACCAAGATCCTGGCAGTTTTGGCTGCTCACCTGAGAATGATGCCTGTCAGAGTCCAGTGTTACCTGGACGACATTGTTATCCAGTCATCGTCAGTCCAGGCTGATCAGTCGGACCTCGAACTGGTGATAAGGGTGCTCCAGAGGCACGGATTCTCAGTAAATTTCTCCAAGAGCCATACAGTCCTCACGACCAGGCTATTACATCTAGGGGCCGTTATAGACATGGTAGAATGCCGGGTCTATCTCTCTCAGGAACGCCGGGACAGCATCTGGGAGTTGATCCTCCACATATACAGAGAACACATAGTGACATTGGCCACTCCCACCCTCGCAGGTCCTTTAGGCCTAGGGTTAGTGTCAGGAGCCAACACATCTTGCTGTCAGTCAATGGCTTCGCCTGCGTCGAGACAGGGACACCCTGGTCCAGGACAGGCGTGGCAAGTTTGGCTGACTTGATCTGATTGGGCAGGAACACAGTTTAAACCCATTGGTGGATTCTCCATCTCTGTGCTGAGAAAAGGCGCTCAGGTAAGACAATGCCCCTTCTTTAAAGAGCACTGGTGCCACTACTCGAAATTTAGCCACCTGAATAAACCCTTTCACTGAGTTCTCAACTCCTTCATCTCCTTCGGAGTCATGGAATACATTTTTTGGTTTGGGAAGTTTCGCCCCGGGCAGGATCTCAGTAGCACAGTCTGGGGGGCAATGAGGGGGCAGGACGTTGCACTCTTTCTCACTGAATGTCTCCATGAGGTCTTTGTACTCCCTCAGGACGGATTGCTGCTCCTCCCCCTCCTCTGATGCTCCCTTGCTGCACTCAGCGGTTTTCTTTGCCTCCCTTCCTTCTCAGGCTTCTCTTTTCTCTTGCCAGAAGAGTTCAGGGCCTGCTTCCTTATAATTATTTATTTTGAAGCTTTCTTCCAGTAGATCTGGGGCCCCCACTTGGCTAACCAAGCCAGGCCCAGGATCATATCCTCTGCAATCTTTGGGGCGACCATAAAATGAGTAGTCTCTTGGTGGTCCCCCAATTCTAGCTGCACCATCAGATGGGAAGTGGCTTTGCTTCCTATCAACGTGCTATCAACCTGCTTGAACTTCACAGTTTTATTGAATTTCCTCACATGTAATCCTAGCCTCTGCACTATGGCTTGACTAATTAGGCAATGGGAGCAGCCTGAGTCTATGAGGGCCTTTACCATCCCCCTCACCCCCTTGCGGGATGCCTTGAGGTCTACCCTAGCTTCAAGGTAGTTGACAGGTCCACTTACCATTGGGTCGTCCTCTCCTTCACTCTCACTGCCATAGAGAATCATCAGCAGCTCTTTGGTCGGGTTTCCATCCCCATCGCTGTCTTGGATGGGGGGCCTCAAAGACCTGGGCTGTTGCTCACGATTTCTCCTTCCCCTTCTTTAGTGGCCTCTCAGGTTCTGGAGGGGCAGGGGCAGCAGGACCCGCTCTAGGCGTTGGTGCTGGACATACCATTGCCCAATGGCCTCCTGGTCGCAGCGGAAGCACAGGATGGAGCGCGACTCAAAGCTTCAGCAGAGGCAGGGGATGCCATCGCCAGCTGCTTACCTCCTAACATGAGCTTTTCTTGGTCCCTCTTCAGCCGCGTCTCAAACTCTTCACAGCCTTTGCATACTGCGAGGTCTAGCTCCATAGTGGTGACCAGCTGGTATCAATCATGGAGCCGGTCTAGGATCCCTCGGGCAAGGCACAAGTGGAACAAGTCATGACTCAGCCCTTCTCAGAAGTACTGGGTCAGGAGTCCTTCGGGCCAGTGTCGCAGTCTCTCTGTGATCCTCCTGAACTCTCTGATGTACTCCGTTACAGGTCTGCTCCCCTGTGTAGCAGTTTGGACCTCAGCCTCAGCACGTTGGGTTTGCGTGGGGTTGCCAAACCGGGCTCTGAGCTCTCCCAGGAATACAGCCAGGTCCCCCAGCTCCCTCGTTGTGTAGGGTGACCATCCCTTGCGTGATTTCTCCCTCAAGGTTCGCCACAATAATCTCCATGCAGGCATCTTCGTCAGGATACATCTGGCCAAACCGGTCCGGGTGTAACTGCACCTGATTTAGGAAGAAGGCCTGCTCTCTGGGTTCTCATCAAAGGTTGCTTTTAGCGAGGGGGGCTGCTGGGCTCTGAGCACAAGCCAATGTCCTGGAACCCACTCCCCTGCATAGGGGAAGTGCCCAGGTTGAGCAGCTGGATTTGGCGATTGCAGCAGCGGCTGATCTGCCATGCAGGGTGGTGGTTGGAGGACGGGCAGCCCCGGGTTTCAGACTTGCACTGTACTGAGGTGTGGTAATCCCCTGGGGGCTGGCCATCTCCCCAGTCGCTGCCCTCAGGGTGGATCGAGATGACAGGCTCAGTGTGGCTGGCAGGAGTTGACTGGACCTCACCCGGGGAATCCACTCCTGGCTCCCAGCTGGCTCCTCTCCCTGCACCTGCATGCCACACCATCTCTTCCATTGCTGCTCAATCGACTGACTGCTACCTACTGCAAAATGCCTCCAGTCCACCAGTCCTTTCCATTCCAAAACTTTCCTCCTCTTCCATCCAGGCATCTTCCCCTGAGTCTTCACAGCACCTCTGGAGGTGACCAGATAGGGTGTAGGGGCTCAGTACCCCTTAATTGAATTTGAAATTTAATTTATTTATTTTTTATTTATTTTTCGGATTTGTATGCCGTTCCTCTCCGCAGACTCGGAGCGGCTCACAACATACAAATAAACAATTCAATATAAATCCGAAAAAAACATTAAAAATAAACCCCACACATACTCCTCAGTCACACCACAATCAACAATCATCCCCAGGCCTGCCGGCAGAGGTAGGTTTTTAAATTCTTTCGGAAGGCCGGGAGAGTCGGAGAAACGCGGACTTCAGGAGGTAGTTGGTTCCAGAGGGTGGACGCCACAACAGAGAAGGCCCTCCCCCTAGGGCCCGCCAGATGACATTGTTTCGCTGACGGGACCCGGAGGAGGCCAACCCTGTGCGCTCTCACCGGTCGAAGGGAAGTATATGGCAGAAGACGGTCCCGTAAGTATCCTGGTCCCATGCCATGAAGGGCTTTATAGGTAATAACCAACACCTTGAATTAGGCTCGGAGACCAATAGGCAACCAATGCAGCATGCGGAGAGTTGATGAAATGTGGGCACAATGAGGAAAGCCCACAACTGCTCGCCCAGCTGCATTTTGCACTAATTGTAGTCTCCGAACACTCTTCAAGGGTAGCCCCATGTAGAGAGCGTTGCAGTAGTCGATCCTCGAGGTGACAAGGGCATGTGTAACTGTGAGGAGAGACTCCCGATCCACGTAAGGATGCAACTGGTGGACCAGGCGAACCTGGGCAAATGCCCCCCTCGCCACTGCCGACAAATGATGATCCAATGTCAGCTGTGGATCAAGGAGGACTCCCAAGTTGCGAACCTTCTCTGAGGGGTTTATAGATTCACACCCCCCCAGGGTAATGGAAGGACAGATAGAAGTGTCCTTGGGAGGCATCACCCACAGCCACTCTGTCTTATCGGGGTTGAGCCTTAATCTGTTAACACCCATCCAAACCCTCACAGCCTCCAGACACCGGCACATCACCTCAACCGCTTCACTGATATGGCCAGGAGTGGAAATGTACAGCTGAGTATCATCAGCATACTGATGGTATCTCACTCCGTGGTGGTGGATGATCTCACCCAGTGGCTTCATGTAAATGTTAAAAAGTAGGGGGGAGAGAACCGACCCTTGAGGCACCCCACACGGGAGTAACCTAGAGGTGGACCTCTGGCCCCCCACAAACACCGACTGCGACCAACCAGTGAGATAGGAGAACCACCGCAATACGGTGTCCCCCATTCCCAATCCCTCCAGCCGGCGCAGAAGGATACCGTGGTCAATGGTATCGAACGCCGCTGAGGTCAAGAAGCACCAGGACAGAGATCTGGCCTCTATCCCGGGCCCGCCAGAGATCATCCATCAGAGCGACCAAAGCAGTTTCGGTGCTGTAGCCGGGCCTGAACCCCGACTGCAGAGGGCCCAGATAATCGGCTTCCTCCAGAGACCGCTGGAACTGGTGCGCCACCACCTTCTCGACAACCTTCCCCACAAAGGGAAGGTTGGAGACCGGACGATAGTTGGTCAAAATTACTGGATCCAGGGAAGGCTTCTTGAGGAGGGGGCGCACAAGTGTCTCCTTTAAAGGAGCCGGGAAGGACCCCTCCCTCAAAGAAGTGTTGACAATCTCCTGGATCCAAGTGTCACCACCCTACTGGCCGAAACCAGCCAGGAGAGACACGGGTCCAATAAACAGGTGGCAGAACTTACAGATCCAATGGCCCTGTCCACTTCCTCAGGCGTAACAGCCTCAAACTCACCCAAGATGACCGGACAAGAACATGCCCATGAGAGCTGATTTAATGTTACCACTCCAGTCGATCCCAACAAAGCAAGCATACCTGAGACATTTCAATCTCTACTGCCAGATTTTATTAGGAAATGCATTCTGGCAGTAATGAACTCTAAGTCAGCTCTGATTAAATTGGTGCAAAAGCAGTATGTTCAAAGCATAGCAACCCCCTTTCCTCCCTGACCATGCAGGTCACATTACCCAATTAAGCTGCAGACAAGTATTATGAGAAAGAACCTTCAGTTTCCAAAACAATCTCCACAGTTGCAGATACCACACACATTTCATTCTCTCTCCCTGTCTCTGTTGGCAAGTCAAGGGAACAAAGAAAGAATCTGGAACAGCATGAAGTTTTTTCCGAACTTGACAATTAATTTAGATGCAGCAGCAAACATTCAAAAACAAATTGCAGATCCTACTGATATCATTTTCAAATATCAAATGCCTCAAAAAAGAATACTGCTATTGACAGTGATATTTTTAATCTAGTCTTTATGCTTTGCAACATAGACAGATACATGGAAATTCTAATAGCAGTGCAATGTATTGAATAAAACTTTCCTTAATATTAGAAAAAAAGACTTCAGATAAAAAATACTGTCAACATATCTACTACTATTATAGGAAATACAGCAGTTCTTTTTATGTTACATTCAATTTTGGATAAAGCTAAATAATGTTATACTTGTAATATTGACATTATGAAAGTTGATTAATATTAATAGAATTGTTTTCAATACTTTAAACTTTCTAAATAATAGCGTTAATAATTTATAAACATATTACATAAATATTGTATTGAAGTCAACATTAAAATAAAAGTAAAATACAATATATCTACATTTATAACAATAAAAAGGAAAAAAAGAAAACAGGCTTTATTCTGAAAGGTATACAATATTATAAACTATTATGTTTTCAAAGTTCAGACTTAACACTGTTTAATATAAATAATAGGACAAATATTTTGTAGCTTACTGAATAATAATTGCAGATGAATGGACTTTTTCTCTTTTGTAGTTGATGTGTCCGCAACAATACCTTTACAAGTTTCACCTATGGATTTTCACTTGGATCATCAATTCTCCATATCAGTGACTGAACCTACATTACGCGAACAGCAGCTCCAACAGGAATTGTTAGCCCTCAAACAAAAACAACAAATCCAAAGACAGATCCTCATAGCAGAATTCCAGAGACAACATGAACAACTTTCTCGTCAACATGAAGCCCAACTACATGAACACATAAAGGTGTGTGATGCAGCTTGAAGGGCAGGGATGTGGGGTATATGTGCAAGCGTATGGTTCTTATATATTATATTTTTAAAAATTCAATTTGTGTGTGTGCCTCCCTGACTGACACACTGACTGGAGTATTATTCTTGCTGATGTGCAAGAAGTTCAGTTTCCATAGTGTCTTAGTGAGTAAGCAAACAACGAGAATAAACAAGACTTTACTAAGGGAGTCTCTTTATTCTTTTTTGTTCTAGTTCAGGCTAATCTTCATCCAAAAAAATGGTTTCTGAAAACTTAGAACCAGAGCTAGTTACATGGGAAAAAAAATTGTGGATTTGGCTAGAATGCTCAGTGGGGGAGGTTGCAAACCACATGGATAGCAAAGGTAATATCATCATGATCAGCAAAAGTGTTTTGTTTTTCTGCTTCAAGTGCTAGCATATATTCGTATTGGAAGAGTGAATGAAGACAAGATTGCTATGTACAGCACATGAGGGAAAATGCTAATTTCCTGAACAGCACAGCTAAAGCTCTTCAGGAGTGACAAGAGAAGAGAAAAAGAAACCAGAGGACAGGAAAATCTCTTTGGTGGAGACCAACATATGGAAAAATGTATTCCAAAGAACCATTCTGTACTAGTAGAGCTCAAACTGGTGCAGGCTCTCCCTTCAGAGGACAAAAGATACTTAAATCTCCATGGATCAAAGAAACCTAAGAGCTGCTTTGAGAAAAAGAAGAGGTGTGCCATAATGGTGGGTGAGCCCAGGTTGAGAGGGAGAGAGATGGCTGGATACAATGCAGATCAGAAAAAGAATCTGTATTAGAATCAGTTAGCTTCAACTCATAGAATTGTAAGGTAGGAAGGGACTTTACAGATTATCTAGTCCAATCCACTGCCCAGAACAGAAATCCTCACAACATCCTGGACAAATGGCTATCCATTTTTTTTCTTAAAAAAACCTCAATTATGGAGCACCCACAAATTCACAGGACAAGCTGTTCTTTAGGTCAGTGGCCCCCAACCTTTGGGGCATCAGGGACCGGTTCCATGGAAAGAGGTTTTCTGCAGACCGGAAGGAGCATGGTTTCTCATGCTGCCTGCATCCTGCAGATGGGGCTTCGCTTGTTTGCGTGGACCAGTTTCTGACATGCAGCGGCCCATGGACTGGGGGTTGGGGACCCCTGCTTTAGGTAAAACATATCCAGTTTCTGGAACTGTTCTTCATAGAATTTAGCCTCCAAGCCCTTTATAATCCTTGCTGCATTCTCATCTGCCCTCTTTTTAGTTCCTCAGCATTGTTTTGGCATGTGACCAGAAGTGGGCACAGTGTTCCATTACTATTAGCTGAACAGTGCACCATAGACTAGTACTATCACTTCTTCTTGACACAATTCCTCTGTTGAATCAGCCTCAAATGGCATTGGCTGTTTTGGCATTGCTGGTTCATGCTTAATCTGTGGCCCACCAAGATTCCACAATCATTCTTACAAGTACCTGTGCATCTGATTTTTCCTGCCTAAGTGCAGAACCTTGCAATTCTCATCATTATTGATAACAAAATATCTAGAGGCCAATGCTCAAGTATATCAAGAACTTTTTGAATCTTGAGATTGTCTTGTGATAGTCTAGCAATCTCCCAGCTTTGTGTGACCTGCAAATATTGTAAGCATCCTTCTCTTATCTAAATCATTTATAAGTATGTTGACATGGGCCCAATTAAAATTCTGAAGTACCCCCCTACATACTACTCTCCATGTGGACATAGTCTCATTAAGAATCATTTATTGAAAAAAGACTGTTCAGCCAACTATGAATCCATGTTGTTCTAGTTCATCAAAAGAAAGTTATAGTTTATATTATCAAATGCCGACTAAATACACATCTGTAGCATTCCCTTGATCTACTAACCTAGTTAATTTAAATTTAAAATCCCTTGGCATAGATGGTTAGAGTTCTTATCATAGCATTAAGCAATCAGTTTTCTATTTGTAATGAATATATTAACTACCTTGGAGTTTTTATCCTATATGAAATTTCACTGATAATCACTTACTAGAACCAAAAAACCTGACACTATAACTAAACTTACTCATGCAGTCCACAAGTTCATCTCATAAAATTCATCCTATCCCAGCACCTGAGGAGGGTCTTGGGTGTTTTTTGAAAGGTTAAAAGTGGAGCTGTCAAAAAGGGGGAAAGGTCTTCCATAGGGCAGGGGTTGCCAAAGAAAAGACACATTTCCTAGGTCCCATAAAATTTTAAAAGAGCAGGCCCACCCTATCCAATCTGGTAGGATGGGCAAATGGCTTTAGAGAGAGTTTCTATTGCAAATAACTTGGTCCCGTGCCATGTAGGGATTTAAAGGCAATAATTAACCCCTTGAATTGTGTTCTTAAATGGCAATAGTTACATCTTAATGCAGACATGTCAAACTCGCGATCTTACATAACCTCGTGCGATGTATTGGAGCTTTTTCTCCTTTGCTGGCAATGGGGTGGGCGTGGTTTCCTGGTGATGCATCCGGCCCGCGGATTGGCAGTTTGACACTCCTGCCATAATGTTTATGGCAAGGTTAATGTTTTAAAATGAATGTAATTTGCTAGTTTATTATATATTTTATGTAGAATATATTATATCTGCAACAAAAAATTCAAAATTTTAATACACGGTTTCACATTTTTGTGGGAATCTTTTGTTCCAAAATACCTTTCAAAAAGACTAATTTTTCAATTAAAGAACTTGAACTTTATGCTTTTATTATGATTCATCGTACAGTCAGTCACTTGTTCATACTGGATTTGGCATTTTTATCTACTTATTGAGCCCTTCCCAAGGACCTGGGATAGGAAGAGGTTGATGTTTTATGGTACTAGAGGTATTGTCACAGGATGTGAGTTGTATTGAGTAAAGCTTTCTTTTGCAGTTGACTGATGGTAAATTTGTCTGTGTCGATGGTGTGCAAATGGTGCTCCAGGTGCTTTGGGATTGCCTCCATTACTATTAATACTACCTTTGCTTTATTTTGCCACAATAGTCCTATTTCTAATTTGGACCTGCAAATAGAAATAGACATTTCATCAGTGCAACAGTCTAGAATAAGGGTTACCTTGCTGCATTCATAATCTGTGCAGGCTCCCTTAAAGGAGGCACTTGTGCGCCCCCTCCTCAAGAAGCCTTCCCTGGACCTGGCAGTTTTAAATAATTATCGTCCAGTCTCCAACCTTCCCTTTTTAGGGAAGGTTGTTGAGAAGGTGGTGGCACTCCAACTCCAACGGTCCTTGAATGAAACTGATTATCTGGGCCCTCAGCAGTCTGGGTTCAGGTCCGGTTACAGCATGGAAACTGCTTTGGTCGCGCTGATTGATGATCTCTGGTGGGCCCGGGATAGAGGTTACTCCACTATCCTGGTGCTTCTTGACCTCTCAGCGGCATTCGATACCATTGACCATGGTATCCTTCCGCACCGGTTGGAGGGGCTTGGAGTGCGGGTGGTTCACCTCCTACCTCTCTGGCCGGTTGCAGTTGGTGTTCGCAGGAGGTCAGAGATCGGCTCCGAGGCCTCTTCCATGTGGAGTTCCTCAGGGGTCTGTTCTCTCACCTCTGCTTTTTAACATCTACATGAAGCCGTTGGGTGAGATCATCCGTCGACACGGGGTGAGTTATCATCAATATGCTGATGATACCCAGCTTTATATCTCCACCCCGTGTCACTACAGCGAAGCAGTGCAAGTGATGAACCGATGCCTGGAGGCTGTTGAGGTCTGGATGGGTGCCAACAGGCTCAGACTCAATCCCGACAAGACGGAATGGCTATGGGCTCTGCCTCCCAAGGACAATTCTAACTGTCCGTCCATTACCCTGGGGGGAGAAGTTTTGTCCCCCTCGGAGAGGGTTCACAACTTGGGTGTCCTCCTCGATCCACAGCTAAGTTTAGAATATCATTTTTTGGCTGTGGCGAGGGGGGCGTTCGCCTGGTGCGCCAGTTGCGGCCCTGTTTGGACTGGGAGTTACTCCTCACAGTCACCCATGCCCTTGTCACCTCGAAATTCGACTACTGTAATGCTCTCTACATGGGGCAACCTTTGAAGAATGTCCAGAGACTACAAGTAGTCCAGAATGCGGCCGCACGAGCTGTCTTGGGTCTCCCAAGACATCCTCATATCACTCCAGCTCTCCGCGAGCTGCACTGGCTACCTAATAGTCTCCGAACACAATTCAAAGTGTTGGTTATGACCTATAAAGCCCTTTATGGCAATGGACCAGGATACTTGCGGGACCGTCTTCTGCCTCATGAATCCCAGCAACCGGTTAGGGCGCATAGGGTTGGTTTCCTACGAGTCCCGTCTGTTAGACAATGTCATCTGGCGGGGCCTAGGGCAAGGGCCTTCTCCGTTGCTGCCCCAGCCTTCTGGAACCAGCTTCCCTCAGAGGTTCGTACTGCTCCCTCCCTCCTAGCTTTCCGGAAACTCCTGAAGACGCATCTATGCCGACAGGCTTGGGGCGTATGAGCTGTGCTCTGCCCCTGGGCCCTAGGAGTGTCCCTCCATCAGTGACTGTCAGCTGATTGTGTTTGTATGTGGTGTGAATGAAATTAATTTTTAAATTTTTATTGTATTATTGTATTGTTGTTGTGAGCCGCCCTGGGTCTTAGGAGAAGGGCGGCATATAAATTTGATTAAACTGGAAACTTGAATTCTATGGCTGCTTATAGGGAAGTGTCCATTGATTGGTAGATGGATTGTTAGTTTTAATTGATCTGCCTTGTCAGTTTATTGTGAATGGTTTGGATCTTGCATCTGATTGGTTGGTAAAACAAATTTAGTTCTGTAGTTTGCTGTTGGCTTCTTTATTTAGGTGCCAGGCTTCAGGCTTCTCTGACTCCTCTGTTGTTTGCATGAGTGCTATACAGGTTACCCTCAAGAAATGGCAGGCCATTTAATGACTATTCAAAACAATGACCAACATCCCAAAACTACATACGAACTCGTTTCCAAGTTATGACAGAAGAAATGTTCTTGCAGTCATTCACAGTTATGACAGACTACAGAAGCGCTGCAGTGTCCTTTCCTGCCTGTCTTCCCACCCATCCCCTGTAGTGCTGCTTAGGCCTGCTCCCCATGCCTCTTGGAAGCAGTTGCCATTTTCAGCACCCCTAAAATAGCAGCTACTTACCAAACTTTCTGTGTCTATGGTAAACTGGCCCTTAAGGCAGCTTCTGGACGAACTTCCTAAAACCTTTCCCTTGCTTAATCTCCTCCCTCCCACCTCAAGCACATTTCTTCTATAAAAAAACAAAAAGCTGGGAGGGACAAACTTTTATATCTCCCTCACCCTTCCCAATTAGGTGCTAAAACTAAACTCTCTCTCTCCCATTCAATCAATATCCCTTTTTAAAAACCTTACCTGATTGATTGACTTTCTGTAGTGGGCAGTCTACAGTCTGGCCCAATGGTGGCGAACCTATGACACGGGTACCAGAGGCGGCACTCAGAGCCCTCTCTGTGGGCACACGTGCCGTTGCCCCAGCCTCGCCTCCCCCGCGACCCCCTCCTCACCAGCAGCTCCCCTGGAGGAGAGTCGCCCTGAGCGTGGCCCACACGGAGCAGCGGAGCCAAGGACATGGCATCCAGGCAGTGTAGACAAGATTCTGCCCTCATGCCCCATCGTGCACAGTTGATGCTGCGGGGCGCGGTCAGAGGGCATGGCTGCCATGGCGCTGTTGGGCTGCCTGGGCGTTTTCCAGCACTGGAGATGGATAATTCACTAATGGGTTAACTTAATCCTCCTGCCCAATCAGATCAAGTCAGCCAAACTTGCCATGCCTGTCCTGGGCCTGATTGCCCCAGTTTTTGACTTGATCTGGCCGAGACAGACGTGCAGGTTTGGCTCACAGACAGGTAGATACCCATTAGTGGATTATCCATTTCATTATTAGATTAAGAACTTTCCTTCCTTCTGAGTCCTCTGAGTAGCGTTGGGACCAATGCTCCTCTAGAGGACCAAATTTTACTGATTCCCTCTGGGATTCAGCTTTCCAAATGGAGGACTCCGTTGGGCCTCTAAATCCCCCTCCCCCTCGCTTAGGAAAGGGAGGCTTTCCGTTTATTTCTCCTTCTTCCTCTCCACCCCCTCCAACTCTCCTAGCGTCGGGGCTTGTGGCTGCAGGCCCGACAACTTTAAAGAGCCCGGCCCGGCTTGCAGAGGTCATAGGGACCTCGGATTTACTGGCCACGCTTTGCGGATGTGGCGGCGAGGACCCAACTCTCTTCGGGCATCAGAGCTCGCGGCTGCAGCTCCGACAGCCTTAAAGAGCCGGTTTTGTGTGTGGAGGCTGCAGGGGCCTTGGACGGCCTCGCGGCGTCTCCCAGCCGTTCTGGTGGCTGTGGGCTCGTCGGAACACTGACAATCAGCTGAAAAGGACCTTCTTCAGCTCCATTCCCCCCCAGGAAGGGTCCACCAGGCTGGGTGAGTTCTGCACACCTCGGAGCTGGAGGGGGTGATTGGCTGAGTTGCGGTTGCCATTTTGTCGACCGCGTGGCCTCCCAAAGCCTTGCTGACTGCAAGGGAAGGTGGGGGGTGGGGGTGGAAAAAGGACTTTCCCACCTATCTCTCCTGTTTTTAAATGCAATTAAAGACTTTCCTCTCAGCCTTTGGGTGCTTTTACTCAGCAAAGGCCTAGATCTGGACAGGGGCCCTGCAGCCTGTGGCTACCATCTTGGAGGCTTCGGCCTATCCCAAGACTGAACAAGGCCTCACTGAGGCCTCCGTGGACAAGGGCCTTTCCCTGATTTTAACAGCCAAGGTTACCTGTGGGGGGGGAATTCTATCAGGTCATCCTTGGAAATTCCTCTTGTGGTAATTGGAATTTATCCTTTTTCCTTGACTTAGGCCCAAGAGTCTCTGTTGGGCTTCCTGGGGTCTCGAACCCTGGTCAACTTGGGCTTGCTAACCACTACAGTAGTACTAGCCTCTGACACTGTGCTGTTGCCACCTTTTATTTTGCTGGCCTGGCAACATAGCAAGCTTCACTAGCAGGCCGCAGCCCGCTTCAGGTGGAAGCAAAAGTGACTGCAAATAGAACCGGGGCTTTTTAGATACCACTGGTTCAGTGACCAGGGGTGGTGGTAGGGCAACCTAATTCCAGCCTTTGCCCTACAACCTTATCAGCCAATTGATCCCTTTCCCAGGTGCACCTTCTCGCGTACCTGAAGATTCATACCAGCATGGAGGATAACACGGCTTCCCAGTCCAGGGCCACCTCTCCTTCCTCCTCAGTCCGGAAAAGGCACAGATCTCTTTCCCAAGAGGCCGCTGGTGGGATTGCAGCCAAGGTCAGGCCCAAGGCTGCTTCTGGGGGGAAAACCTCCAAATTGGCTGAAAGATAGGCCAGCAGGAGACACCAGAAAAAGAGTTTGAAAAAGCTCAAAAACAGACCAGGGCTGAGACTGCTCAGACAGAGTCCACCTTTTTTGATCTGCCTTTAGGTCTTGCTGATTCTCCTCAGGAGGTCTGGGCTCCGGCAGAACCTGCCCCTTCTTATGACCAGACCGAAGAGGTACCTGAGGTGCGGGCCTTCAGGTCCCCCCATACCCCAAGGGCCCCGCAGACCCCGGAGGCCACCTTTACACCCACGGCCGCGGGGCTTAGAGGGGAGGAACTCACCCTCTCATCCCTGGACGATAGGATCCAGGCCTTGGTAGCTCGGGCAGTGGAGCAGGCCCTTACGGTCAGGGCTCCATCGGTGCCCAGAGCGGAATCCTTGCTTTCCGTTCCTCTCTCGCGTCCGGTACATCACAGCTCTAGGGGCCCTTCTTCTCACTCCCATTCTTCTGTAAGTGGGGTCTTAGTGACCCCGGAGCAGGACCAGGCGCTCGACGCTTCATGGTCAGAGGAGGAGGAACTGGTTCGAGATCCGCCCCCGTTCAGAGGGCTATTTAATCCATCTCTCTTTCTTCCTCTGCTTCGCAAGGTTAGCTTGGTGCCTCACGGGGGGCCCAGCCGGCCCGCCCCAGCATCTCCCACAACAGATCTTGAGGTGGACCCCGTCTTCATCGAGCCGGTGTCACCCAACATCATGTTCCATGTCCAGCCTTGTTCCTCAACGCTAACAATGGGCTTCCCCGGGTACCTTCCCCCTTCCAGGTGGTAATGATAGGAAGTTATTTAGTGTGGCCTCAGAGTTAGATGAGGCGCTGAATTTACCCATGGTGGATGAGCCCCTGGCTCACCTGTTCTCTCCCTCGGCTATTTCGGGGGATATGGCAGAGGCCCTAAAATCTGAGGAACACAGAGCGGAAATGACCTTTAGGAGGTCACACCAGGCGGCGTGGTCCATCAGGGCATCCACCTCAGCTTCCTTCTTCTCCAGGTCCGCCCTCATCTGGCTGCGTCAACTGCAGGCCAGGATTCCTGCGGACCTGAGCAAGCTAGTGGCCACGACGGAATACGCTTCCGATGTGACCTTGCACGCCGCTCGGTTTTCTTCCAGGTCTTTGGTATCCAACGTGGCAGCCCGCCACATGCTATGGCTAAGACAATGGCAGGCAGACGCCAAATCCAAGTGGCGTCTGGCACAGCTCCATATCAAGGCGGTAAATTGTTTGGGGATGCCTTAGCCCCATACCTGTCAGAGAACAAGGATAAAAAGAAGATCTTGGCCCATATCACTAAACGATCCGATAGACGTCCTATCCCCTACAATCGTAGGCAGACCTTTCGGGCTGCCACTACCACAACAGTCACACAACCGTCTCGGCCCTTCACGCCCAGACAGGACCGTCCAGCTGACAGACCAGCCACAAGGCCCAAGCAGCAATTCCAGTCCAAACAGCCCTTTCGAGGCGGGGGTCGCCCCTTCCGTAAGCAGTGACTCCCCAGTGGAGCCTCCCATAGGGGGAAGACTATCCCTCTTTGTCACTCAGTGGAGGGCCACCACCACAGACGCTTGGGTCCTGGACACCGTTCGACACGGCCTGTCTCTGGAATTCATATCCAGTCCACCAAAAAGGTTCATTGCTTGCCCCCAATCAAAGAAGCCCCCAAGGAGAGGTCTCATGCAGGAGGCCATTCGTCACTTACTAGACATCAGAGCCATAGAACCGGTACCTGCAGCCCAACGGGGGCGTGGATTCTACTCCATCCTCTTCGTAGTCGCCAAGACCTCGGGAGGATGGAGGGCAATCTTGGACCTAAAACGCCTGAACCTTTATTTGGCATACCGAAGGTTCAAAATGCAGACACTTCAGTCCATCCTAGGCAGCATCCAAAAGGGGGACTTTCTCACGTCAGTGGACCTCACAGAGGCATACCTCCACATTCCCATCACCCCCGGCCATCGACGGTTTTTCAGGTTCAGCTACATGGACACCATTACCAGTACAGGGCACTGCCATTCGGCCTGTCATCGGCTCCAAGGGTTTTTTCCAAGGTCCTGGCAGTTCTTGCAGCACACCTGAGATTGATGCCGGTTCGGGTGCAATGCTACCTGGACGACATCTTAATACAATCGTCCTCCTCGCAGAGGGCTCTGACAGACCTGAGACTGGTGATCGGAGTCTTGCAGAGCCATGGCTTTTCAGTCAATTTCAAAAAAAGTCAGATGGTTCCATCGACCAGATTGCTCCATCTAGGAGCCATCATAGACACGGTAGAGTGTCAGGTTTATCTGTCTCAGGAATGCAACGGGACCTTGTTCTCAAGGTCTGCAGAGAGAAGACTCTGTCCCCTGCCGGGCTCTCCAAGCTCCTGGGGAAGATGATATTGTGCCTTGCCCTCCGCCACTTTCACCACAACATAGCAAAACAGCATGTACTCGTCCTTACGGACAACGTGGTGGCAAAGGCCCATGTGAACAGGCAAGGGGGCACCCGGTCCTGGGTACTCCTGGCCAAGCCCAGCAGCTGGGCTCCTGGGCAGAGACCAACCTCACTTCGCTCAGGGTGGACCACATCTCGGGGAAGGCAAACAAGAGGGCAGACTTTCTGAGCAGATCAACCGTGGACCACTCAGAATGGTGTCTGCACCTGAGGCTATTCAGGGAAATCACTCACAGATTCGGTCTCCCCATCATAGACCTGTTTGCCTCCAGGGCAAACGCGCAGCTCCCACGGTTCCTTTCGCGATTCCCAGTTCAGGGGGCAGAGGGAGTAGATGCCCTCCGGACCTCATGGCCAGACGGCCTACTCTATGCTTTTCCCCCTTTTCCCCTCCTTCCAGCAGTCATCCGTAAGCTCCTACAGGAGAGGGCAGAGGTCCTCCTGGTAGCCCCTTACTGGCCGCGGAGACCTTGGTTCGCCAACCTCGTTGGTCTTTCCCAATCGCGTCCTTGGAAAATCCCCCCAGACAGGGTATCACTGATCCAGGGGGACTTGACTCACCCGGACCCTCAATGGCTCCAGTTAGCATGCTCCTGATCCAGGAGTCCTGTTCGCCAGAGTTCTTTGATATAATTCAGGCATCCCGTAGACCGGCGACGAACCGTATCTACGAGGCTACATGGCAGAACTTTTGCCAGTGGTGTTCCACTCGTCAACTACCTTTAGCGAGGTTGACTGTCCGAAACATTCTAGACTATTTGCTGGAGGGCCTGAATAAGGGATTGGCTCCTAATACCTTGTGCAGGCAGGTGGCGGCCTTCTCTACCTTATTCTCTTGCGACAATGTTAGTTCTCTGGGGCAACACCCCTTGATCTGTTCCTTCCTCAAGGGAGCTACAAATACCAAGCCACCTGTGGTCCACAGGTATCCCACGTGGGAATTACCTAAGGTCCTTCAGGCTCTTACCAGGGCTCCCTTTGAGCCCCTCAGTTCATGCGACATGAGGTCCTTATCCCTCAAGGTCGCCTTCTTGGTGGCCATTACTTCGGCCCGGCGCATCTTTGAGATGCTGCCCTCTCGGTCAGGGAGGATCTGTGTATCTTCCACAGGGATCGGGTCACTCTGCGCTTAGACCCCACCTTCGTTCCCAAGGTGAATTCTCTTTTTCATAGGACCCAGGACATCGTCCTTCTGGATTTCTGTCCTAATCCATCCCATGAGCTGGAACGGCGATGGCATTGTCTGGACGTCCGACGGGCTCTCTGTTACTACATATAACGGACGGCCCCCTTTCGTAGCTGCGAGGCTTTTTTTGTCTCCTCCTCACCTTCCTCCAGGGGTCGGAAGGTCTCGGCCTCCACGATCGATCGTTGGATAAGAGCTTGCATTGCGGGGGCGTACCATTCCAATTCCTTGCCGATTCCACCCCATGTCACGGCCCACTCTACACGCAGTGCGGCCACCTCGGCGGCCTGGGCCACGCAGGCTTCCATAGAGGAAGTATGTAAGGCAGCCACATGGTCTTCCCCTTCACTGTTCATACGGCACGACAAACTGGACAGGTACGCTTCCGCCGAGGCATCCTTTGACAGGAGGGTCCTCCAACAAGTGATGCCCCACGAAACGGCTTCAAACTTGCTCGCTTCCCTCCCGTAAGGATAGTGGGCTTTGGTATGTCCCATTAGTGGATTATCCATCTCCAGTGCTGGAGAAGGGGCGTTGTCTTACCTCAACGCCGTTTCTCAGCACGGAGATGGATAATCCACACCCACCCAATTAGGTCCTTAGGCCTAGGGTCTGTTCTGTGAGCGAACACGTCATGCTGTCAGTCAGTAGCTGCGTCCTCGTCGAAAACTGGGGCAATCAGGCCCAGGACAGGCGTGGCAAGCTTGGCTGACTTGATCTGATTGGGCAGGAGGATTAAGTTAACCCATTAGTGGATTATCCATCTCCGTGCTGAGAAACGGCGTTCAGGTAAGACAACGCCCCATTTGCAGCGGGCCCTGGAGGCGGTGAGTGCCCCTGCGGGCAGGCAGGGTGGGGGCGGGGAAGGGGGTGGAGCAGGGGCGGGGCCAGTTTTTGGGCACTCGGTCTCTAAAAGGTTCGCCATCACTGGTCTAGCCTTTAAATCCTAGCCGGACTCTACATGCAGTTAAGTGAACAGATAAAGTTTGCAAAGACTCAGAGTCTTCCATTTTCTGGCACAACTTTCAGGGTGTTTTTTTTAATTTATTTACATCAGACAAAAAAACTGCAGAAAGATTTTCTCTGAGGGAATGTGCCACAAACTTTACATCATATTTTGACAGAATGCTCTCCTCAGAAGATTCCCTGGATACCCGCAAGAACTACATTATTTTGTAGGCACTGCTGTCCAATAGTTAAATGATCCAGATCCAATTAGGCTTAGCCATTCTAGTAACTGCTCATACATAATTACATTTTATTCATAATTTTATTCATCATTCACGTTGGCTGTTTTTAAAATAATTAACAGAATGACAGAGTTTGAAGAGACCTTGGAGGTCTTTTAGTCCAACCCTCTGGTATACCTTTCAGACAAATAGTTGTCCAATCTCTTCTTAAAAATCTCCACAATTTCTGGATGCAGGTCATTCTACTGATTAATTGTTCTGTCAGAAAATTTCTCCTTAGTTCTAGATTGGTTCTCTCCTTGATTAGTTTCTATTCATTACTTCTTGTCCTGCCTTCGGGGGGTGTCTAGGACAACCTGCCATGGTCAATTTGCCACAACGCAACTTGACATGGGACAACTTACCCACGGGACAATTTAATGCTGTATTGTTTTATTCTGTTACTTTTATTATTTGTGACCATGTTTTCATTGAAATTATTGTAACTTTTGTATTTCTGGATTCTTTGTTTTATTATTATTGGCCATGGTTCCGTTGAAATTAATTTAACTTTTGTATTTGTTTAATTGTTCTTCAGTGAGTCCTGTGGTGAGTTGGCTGTGGCCAGTTGTCCATGGCGAATTGTCTCATTCCGCTTTAGAGAATAGGATGACCCCCTCTTCTTTCTGCAGCCCCTTAGATGTTAGAACACTGCTATTATGTCACCCCTGGTCCTTTTTTTCTTTAAATTAGATACACCCAATTCCTGCAACCGTTCTTCATATGTTTTAACATCCAGTCTCCTAATCATTTTTGTTGTTCTTCTCTGTACTCTTTCCACAGTCTCAACATCTTTTTTATATTGTGGCGACCAAACTGGATATAATATTCCAAGTGCGGTCTTATGAAGACATTATAAAGTGGTACTAACTTTTTATGTGATCTTGATTCTATCCCTTTGTTAATGTAGCCTAGGACTATGTTTGCTTTTTTGGCAAGTCATTTAAATCATTGATGAAGATACTGAAGAGTATTGGTCCTAAGATACAGCCTTGGGTTACCCCTCTGCATGCTTCCCTCAATGTACATGCAGTTCCATTAAGGATTACATGTTGAGTGTGGTTGATCAGCCAGTTACAAATATACAATTAAAAAAACAAAACTGCTTACCCCGTTTTAATAAAAGTGACATCATTAACAAGGTATCCGTAAATATAGAGCAATACCTCCTTTCCAGATAGATACTTATAAATAGATTGAAGACTATAGTTGTACTTCTATTTTGTAGAAGTTGTGGAATTTTTTTTATTACTGAATGCTGTTTTTTAAAAAAATAATTTATGATGCAGAATTATGTTGTGAAAATACTGTTCAGTATGCTTGCCAGAATGTGTTGTGATATCATCAAACACAGATCTTCAGTTTCTCCCTTGGTTTCTTATTTAGAATGTGATTTTTTTCCTTCCTTTAAAATGCTTTATTCTGACAAATATTAAGATGCCATTTTAAGGAATTGAGTGGGTCAAGAAGGATTGTGTGCATTTTTAACTTCCCCCTCTTTTATTGGCCTAACAGCAGCAACAGGAGATTTTAGCAATGAAACATCAGCAGGAGCTATTGGAACACCAGAGAAAATTAGAACAGCATCGGCAAGAGCAAGAATTGGAGAAACAACACAGAGAGCAGAAGCTCCAGCAGCTTAAAAACAAAGAGAAAGGAAAAGAAAGTAAGTAAAAGCATGCTAGGTTATGCTTATGTAATAGACACATTTCTCTGCAACAAAACATCAAGAAAAAACTTGTACTTTATTGACTGCTCCTGCCGCTTTAACCTGAAAAACTAATCAAGAGCCTATTTTATAGATAGATTTGAAACAACATTAGAACTACAACCCTAATTTAGCCCAAGGATATTCACCACAGTCTTCATGGTGCACCTACAGAACTGTGTGTGTATAATCTACTATTTTACTATGTTCCAAGGTTCAACTTTTTTGTGAGATTGAGCCCTGTTGGCTCATGCCCACCTTGAGAATATTGTCAGACTTTTCAGCCCATATTCAACAACACTGCGAGGCTGAAAAACTATCCAACATATAGTGACAGAGTGTCAAAACAGAACTTATAATGGAGATTTCGCTGATTTTCTGGCTGTGACAAATGAAATAAAAAATTATATTTGCAATATTATATTTGCAATATTTGTAATCTTATTAAGATTTCAGATTCTATATTCTATGTTTTGTATTTTAGCTCTGTTCGTTTTTACTGAAATATGTCTGAGTATGCCATAGAATAAATAATAAATCACAGCAGAAATATTGTGAAGATTGTGGCACTGCTATCTGATTTTCTTCATTATTTTCAATATTTTATTAACCAGTTTTATTTGGTTTTGTTCCTATACTGTATAGGTCCCTCCTACCTATTGCTATAAGACATCAGCTGTGAGGCAATATTGTTCTTGCCTTTTCTAGTTGGATAAGGGCAGTTGGACTGTTGCGCATATTGACAGAACCTCACAACTTAAATATGTTGCAGATGCTCAGCCTTCCTTTCAATTTCAGTCAATCAAACTTTACAGTATCAATTGCCATTCCAATGTTATGGGTATTTCTAGGAAATACAGGAAGAGACCTTCTAACTCTTTTGCATCCTGCAAGATTGAATGTTCATAACTGACAAACATTCTGTTACTAACTTAATTTTTATGTAGGCATTACAGAGCCATATGCATGGTAATTTTCTTGGACCCTGGTGGATGAGAAAGGCTGGAAATTGAGGCTTCCGGTTTGCTGTGCGGCCGCCATGGACAGCTGGGAGACTTGTTCTCTCTCCCCCGTTCAATTTCAGATTGCTGGGGGGCCCTGAAAAGGGCCCAAAGTTGCCCCGAAGAGGCGACCAGCAAGGAGGGGCTCTCGCTGGACCGCGGGAGAGCAGCAACTCTCCTGTTGGAGCTGGCGATCCCTCCAAATCGGCGGACGAAAGGACCAGCCATAGAAATACGGCTCGTCCCTAGGCTGCAGACATCCAAAGTCACACTACCATCTGGCAACTTCAAAGCAGTGTGGAAAGGATTGGGTGAGATCTACCTCTCTTAAATCCTAATTGCTTTTTTGTACCTATTCAAGCTGCTAAAGTACTTTCCTTCCTGTGGAGAGGGAAGGGGGATTTTAGCCCTCCCTCTAGAAACAGCTGCGATTGAATATACAGGGGAGTTTTGAAAATGTTGAAAAAATAATTGGATCCCAGTCAGAACTTTATTTCCTAAAGCTTGTGGATTAAAAGATTTTTGATTATCTACTTTTTACTTTCTATTTTTATTTGAAAGTCTGGGTTTTTCGTCTTAAAATAGAAGAAAAAAACCCAAAAAGATTAAAATAACTTTGAGATTTAAAAGAATTCCTTAAACAGTGATGTGACATCTTGTGGCTAAACCTGAAATTGCAATTTATTCTTAAAGAAAATAGACTTTGCTGACAGTTCAGAAAACAAGATAAGATTCATGTGACCTTGAACACCAACTGTGAGACTTTTAGCTCTGTTTCTTATTTACTGGGGGGAAAAATTGTAAAAGTTTTCAATTCAACTCATCACTATGGAAGAGCAAGAACAGACCTTTTCTATGGAAGAAATGTGAAAACAAAATTTTTGCTATATTGAAAATACCTTACCAAATTTACCAAACTCTTCTTACAGCTGGTGATGAAATAAGAGCTTTCAGGAAAAAACCATAAAGCATCTTAGATATGCAAACTCAGACTTTGACTATAACTAAAAACCTATCTATACAGAATACAACAGAAAAAATCGAACAATTAAATATTATCACAGAAGACCTAACTGCCCAAAAAGTACAGACAATAGAAAATTCAGAAAAAAATCTTCTCCAGCATGATTGATGGAGAATCCACTACAGATGGGTTGATCCTTGACTTCCTGCCCAGAGACTAAGTCAATCAACCTTTGCCACGCCTCTTCCCCTGGTTTAAGGATCCAGTCTCGACTTAATCTTCGGCCCAATGAGATAAGTGGTAAGATTGGTTCATACTTTAGGCAGAGACAGATCAGGTATTGTTTCTCTGTTTATTTCCCATCTACTGTGGATTTTTTCTCCAGTCGCTGTGCTTTCATAGTGCAGGTTGAATCGCCGGGTTTTCAGGGGATTTGAGGCTTCAGTTGAAGCCTTGTATATAGCCTTTGTAGGATGGCTGTTTCAGCGTGTGCCAGCAGACGCCACATGGAGGCTCGCTGGTTTCCCCTTTGATTATCTCCCCTTGCTTGGTTTCCTTCTTGTGTCGATTGGCTTGAAAGCGTGTCGCTTGAGTGCTTGATTCTGGCTGCCTTTTCTCCGGGCGTAGGCTGAAGCCCTAGCTACTTTCATTTTCGCCCATGGGCATGCTGCAGAAACAGGCAGCATTTAAGTTGTTGTTTTCCCCTTTCACGGCTGATAGCTTATTCAGGGGCGAAGGCCAGCATTGTCCCCGGAACTGTGTTTGTGTCTGGTTACCAGACAAAGGCAGCAACGTCGCCATTTTGGGCGCCGCATGGGCGGACTGCAGAAACAGGCAGCATTTAAGTTGTTGTTTTCCCTTTTCAAGTCTGATTGCTTATTGGGGTGAAAGCCAGCATTGTTCCCAGAACTATGTTTGTGTTTGGTTACCAGGCAAAGGCAGCAACAGAATTTAAATCCAGCTACACTATATACTGAGACCCTAGATCTCAATGAGGCCGAGCGGCGGCCATTCTTTTGGAGGCCGTGCATCACAACCAGCAATCAGGCCTTGCATTAGTATCTCTGTTCACACAACTACAGCAATACCATTGCCTATTTACATCTAAAAGGGACTAATTATTGCATCAAGTACGGATTCAGTATAACTGCCACCTTGGTTCAATTCAATCTATATGTTAATTTCTATTCAGCCTCTGGGCATTCAGGCCTGCAAGCAGAGGCAAAGCCACCTTTGGAAGCAGGGTCTCACAACCATTCTGAAGTGTGCTGGCTGTTACCTGCCACTAAGTGAAGCACATGCGACCTGACTGTTACCATTGAATTGGTCTTGCCATCACTAAGTGAAACACATGTGCATTGGATCTTACCATTGAGTTGGTTTTGCCGTCACTCAGTGAACTATATGTGACTTGACTGTTACCATTGAGTTGGTCTTGCTGTCACTAAGTGAAACACATGTAAGTTTGGCTGTTACCATTGAGTTGGTCTTGCCATCACTAAGTGAGACACATGTCACTAACTGAACTATATGTTCAGCCGAGCATGGCAGAACGCCTGGGTCAGGGAGACGCCTGGGTCAGGGAGACGCCTGGGTCAGGGAGACGGTAGCCCAGGGTCTAGCGATAGAATTTTACTCCATTCCACCGGACCACTTCATAAGGTGTCCACTGTCTCGAAACAAGGCCAAGGCGGGCCTTCTAGATCAGGCCATAAAGCACCTGGAGGAAATAAGGGCGATAGAGCCGGTCCCTCCAGGGCAGGAGGGAAGGGGGTTTTACTCCATCCTTTTCCTGGTTCCAAAGTCATCCGGGGATTGGAGGGCTATACTGGATCTCAAACGTCTCAATCACCATGTAGTGTACAGGAAGTTCAAAATGCAGTCCCTCAGGTCCATTCTGGCCAGCATACGAAGAGGGGACCTGCTGGCATCCATAGACCTCACAGAGGCCTATCTTCACATCCCAATAAGGTTGGAACACAGAAGGTTTCTCAGATTCTGTTACAGGGACCGACACTACCAGTACAGGGCCCTACCATTCGGCCTGTCCTCGGCACCCAGAGTGTTCACGAAGATTCTGGCAGCACTGGGAGCGCATCTACGCATGATACCGGTAAGAGTCCAATGCTATTTGGACGACATCCTGATCCTGTCGGGCTCCCACCAGGCAGCGCTGACAGACATTCAGATCACCATAGACACCCTCCAGACTCATGGCTTCTCAGTAAACCACAAGAAAAGCCAGCTCACACCATCAAGGAGGCTCCTACACCTGGGAGCCATCATAGACTCAGAGCAGGGCATGGTGTATCTTTCACAGGAGCGGCGGGAGAGCCTGAGGAAGCTAGCACTTCTGGTAACACAGAGGAGGACGGCCTCCATAGTACAGCTCTCTCAGCTCCTGGGAAAGATGATCTCATGCCTGGGCATTGTTCCGTGGGCAAGGCTCCACTCCAGAAGTCTCCAGTGGCTTCTACTCCCTTACCAGAGGCAGAACCAGAGCGCGTCGCCCAAGAGGGTCAGGGTTCCACCCCAGGTCATAGCATCCCTCAGATGGTGGAGGTCAGGCGCCCTAAGAAGGGGCACCCCGCTCAGGGAGCCAGACAGGATCACGGTCACGACCGACGCAAGCCTGTTCGGGTGGGGGGCCCACTCCGAGGACAGAATAGCTCAAGGGAGGTGGAACACGGAGGACCTACGGCACAGGATCAATTGGCTCGAACTGAGGGCCATACACCTGGCCCTGCGAAAATTCTCAGCCCATTTGTCAGGGAACCATGTGCTAGTCCTGACGGACAATGTAACAGCAAAAGCACATGTAAACAAGCAGGGAGGGACCAGGTCAGCGGCACTCATGAAGGAAGCCAGGGACCTGGGCCTTTGGGCAGAACAGCATCTGGCCTCGCTCAGGGCAGAACACATATCGGGGGAGGCAAACCAACAGGCAGACTCCCTCAGCAGAACAACGGTAGACCACGCAGAGTGGAGGCTGGCTCCGGGACTGTTCGAGGCAATCTCGGACAGGTTCGGCCGGCCCTGCCTGGACCTCTTCGCGTCTCCAACAAACACTCAAACTCAACGTTTCTTTTCCAGGTTCCAGACCCGGGGAGCGGAGGGGACGGACGCGCTCAGATGCAGGTGGCCCCAGGGGCTGCTGTACGCCTTCCCCCCTCCGCCCCTAATACAGGCAACAATTCGCAAATTGATTCTGGAGGAGGCGGAGGTGATACTAGTCGCCCCACACTGGCCGAGACGTCCATGGTTCGCAGACCTGGTAGATCTTTCACTCTCGCCAGTGTGGAGACTCCCTCCGAGCCAGGTAACCCTGAGCCAAGGGAAACTCCAACATCCAGACCCACAATGGCTCCAACTAGCCGCCTAGCACTTGAGCGGGAGGGTCTGAGTAGGCAGGCCTTCTCAGAGGAGGTCATCTCGGTCATACAGGATGCCCGTCGGCCCTCCACCAACAGGATATATGACGCCACCTGGAGGAATTTTTCCTCCTGGTGCAGCAGGCGGGGGTTAGACCCCATGTCAGTTACCATTCCGGATATCCTCCAGTACTTGTGGGAGGGAATGGACAGGGGGCTAGCGATCAACACCATTCGTAGACAGGTAGCAGCCCTACAGACGGTCCTGGTCTGTGAGGATAGGGGAACACTGTCGCAACACCCGGCGGTAAGCGCATTCTTAAAAGGGGCAGCCACCAGGCGGCCGCCAGTAGTTTCCCATCCTGGGACCTACACAAGGTACTACAGGCCCTAACTGCGGCTCCGTTCGAGCCACTGGGAACCAGCTCACTCCGTTTTCTGACGCTGAAGGTGGCCTTTCTGGTGGCTATCACCTCGGCGAGACGGATTTCTGAGTTGGGGGCCCTGTCGGTCCGTCCGGACCTGCTCACGTTCGCAGAAGGCAGGGTGACCCTGAGGCTTGACCCAACATTCATTCCCAAGGTCAATACATGGTTTCACAGGGCTCAGGAACTGATCCTCCCGGACTTTTGTCCAAATCCCACACACCGTCTGGAAAGACAGTGGCACACTTTAGACGTGCGCAGGGTTCTGCGACACTACGTTAACAGAACAGCAACCTTCAGGAGATCAGAGGCGCTATTTGTCTCCTATCACCCCTCTTCCAGGGGCCTGAAGGTATCCTCTTCGACCATTGGAAGATGGATCAGGGCATGCATAGCCAAGGCCTATGAGTCATTGGACCTGCAGGTACCAAGCAACATTACAGCTCACTCCACGAGGAGCGCGGCCACATCGGCAGCTTGGCGCACGCAGGCACCACTGGAGGAAATTTGCAGAGCGGCCACGTGGGCCTCTCCGTCCTCCTTTGTTAGGAACTACAAGATAGACCAATTTGCTGCAGCTGAGGGCTCGTTTGGCAGGAGGAGCCTGCAGCAGATAGTGGAGTCCTAGTAAGAGATAGCCTAGACTCCCACCCAAAGGGACTCATGAGGGCTTGGGTACGTCCCATAGGTGGATTCGGAATCCACCCATGCTGGAGAAAAAGCGTTGGACTTACCTGAACGCCTTTTCTCAGCATGGGGGGATGGAGAATCCACGCCCTCCTCTAACTTGTCTAGGCAGGAACTCTCTTACAGGACACTGAGAGGGAGCTACACGGTCCGACCCGATGAGGAGCTTCGCCTGTCAAAACTGGGGAAGGAAGCCAGGAGGCGGAGCTAAATTTCGGACCTAGTCTGTGATTGGGTAGCAGGCTTTGGATACCCATAGGTGGATTCTCCATCCCCCCATGCTGAGAAAAGGCGTTCAGGTAAGTCCAACGCTTCTTCTCCAGCATGGTGGATGTAGAATCCACTGATTGGGTTATTTCAGCCTTCCTGCTCAGAGAGACTAAGTCAGAGCTTTAGTCACACCTCCCTTTGGGTGTGTCTTCCCAGTTTTGACTTAGTCTTAGGCTCAGCAGGATCGCAAGAAATTGACTCCAGATAGTTTTTTTTTGCTAATTTGATATTTCAATTGGAATTTTTTTCTCAGTAACTTTAAAAATTTTTTCCAAATTTATTTAATTGTTTTGGCTGGATTATTGAGGACTCTGTCCCTCATTGAGGTCAGAGCCTTTCGGCTCTTGCAGGGCCCATTCCCCCCTCGCTCGGCCTGTTCGGCCAAATTGATTTCAGGCTCCCTAGGGAGGTGCCTTTTCCAACCTTTTTATTTGCTTACTGCCTTGGCCTGTGGTGACAGGTCCGTGCTGGGAAAGTTGGTTTTCTTCAATTTAATTCAGTCTGCTGCGAGGCCGGTGGGCGGATGCCTCTTAGACTGTTAGGTCCGGCTAGGCCAGGTTTTCGTGTGGTGGCCAGACCTGTGGTGGCAGGTCCGTGCACTGAAGTTGCCGTGGTTTTCCCCGTTTCTTTGTTCTCATTATGGTTTTAAATTAAAAAAAATTAATAATAGTAGATAAGTACAAGGGCCCCTTATTACTCGCAGGCCTAGGGTCCTGTGATTGGAGCGAAGAGTTTTTCTGACCGCCTGTTACTGGTAGCAGTAGCCTTTAGCCACCAGGCCTATTCGGACAGGCTTACCAACCTGTCCGACTGTTCTGTTCTTGCCATTTTTAGTTCAGTGTGAGGAATGGGTGCGTTCCATCTCTGACTACTGATCTGCGTCCTTGGTTCCCATCTTTCGCTAGATATCCTACTGCAGGCCCTATCTAGTTGCAATTGCAGACAGTTCCTCGCCACTGGCATCACAAGTCTCTGGTGCACCCCCTGCACAGTCAAAGTGCAGATCTACAGAATTGGAAGCAGGGGGGAAGAAAAAAGCCAAAACTAAATATCTGACTACCAAGGAGACTTCTAAGTCAGCTGAGCGAGAGGCCTTAAGGAGGCACCAGGCACTGGAGAGGGAATTCTCCAAGGCACAGTGGCTCCTATCCAGCGGGGCTGAACCGGTTCCCCCTGCCCCACTGGATACTGCTACCTCGGAGCTGCCTTTAGCGCCTGTGCAAGAAGCCACCTGGATCAGTTCTCCTCTGGGGACAACTGAACAGGCAGGTCCCTCTCACTCCTCTCCCCCCTTACAACAGGGTCCACAAGTGGTCCATGCTCCAACGGTGGTTGGGGCTGTCCCTAAGGACCAAGGAGATATGTGGTCTCAAAGCCAATTCCAGGCATTCATGCAGCACACCTTTATTCAATTTATGGCCTCCTCAAGGAGTCTGCAGGTTCTCTCTCAAACTCCGCCACCCCCTGCAAGTCCTTCTTCTCTGCAGGGATGTACCACGGCACCAGGTTCAGATATCTCTGAGACTTCCTCTCAGGTAGGAGAAGGGGAGTCCGTGGATTTGGCCGTAGCTGACACTCCCATGTCAGAGGATGAGGAGGCGGCACCCGATCAGGCCTTCTACCTCTGCAGATCAGGAGTCCAACCCTTTATTTGCAATAAAGGTCGTGGACCATAAGCAAATTCCTTGCCCCTTCGTGTTCCGGCATGCGGTTAAGGCCCAGGGGTCATCCCTGGCCACTACCCCCAAGGAAGGCAGTATGGAGAAGAAGCTGTACAACATCTCTCCATCATTTGCCTCCATGTTAGATGTCCCCACAGTTGATCCCCCACTAATTTCGTTATTTTCCAATTCCGCTGTCTCAGGTGACATGGTAGAGGTTATGAAAGCGGAGGACAAGAAGTTTGAGTTTGCCTATAGAAGAGCTCACCAGGCTTCGGGACTGGCCATAAAGGCCGCAACTTCAGCTTCTTTCTTCGCCAGAGCGGCCATCATGTGGCTCCATGATCTTCAGACCTTGGTTCCTCCTGATCAGGTCAGAGTGCACCAGACACTTGTCAAGCTGGTGGCGGCCTCACAATATATGGCGGACGCCTCTCTCCACTCAGCTAAGTGCTCGGCCCGTTCCATCGGCGCCACAGTGGCCTCTCGCAGGCTACTATGGTTAAAGCAGTGGAGAACGGATTTAAAGGCCAAATGGCGTCTCTTCACGTCCAAGTATGCCGGTAAGGATCTGTTTGGCCCTATCCTTGACCCACATGTGGCCTGGCACTCAAGTTTTATGCGATCCCTCACGATCGCTTCCTACAGTGCCCAGTATCACGGAATCCCTCGAAAGCATGTCTCGTATCCACCGCCATCAAGCATCTCCTAGACATCAGGGCCATAGAGCCAGTACCAAAGGGTCAAGTTGGAACAGGTTTTTACTCCATCCTGTTCGTGGTCCCCAAGGCATCAGGGGGATGGAGGCGATACTGGACTTAAAGGGTCTGAACCGATTCTTAGTGTACAGACGGTTCAAGATGCAGACCCTAAAGTCAATACTGGCCGGTATCAGGAAGGGAGATTTTCTCTCTTCCATAGATCTCACCCAGGAGCACCGCAGGTTCCTGCGATTCTGTTACGCATGCCGGCATTATCAATACCGGGCCCTCCTGTTTGGCCTCTCTTCGGCCCCAAGGGTCTTCACGGATGATACCGGTGCGCGTACAGTGCTACCTGGACGACATTCCCGGAATAGGGCGGCATAGAAATTTAATAAATAAATAAAATAAATAAATTCTCGTACAGTCCAGGTCCCTTCAGTCAGCAAGATCAGATCTGTTGACCACCATTCAGATCCTTCAGGATCATGGCTTTTCAGTGAATTTCAGGAAAAGCCACACCTCCCCCACAAAACGTCTACTACATCTAGGGGCCCTGATAGACTCCGAACGTTGCAGGGTCTGTCTATCCCAGGAGTGACGGTTGAGCATCCGGAAATATGTATCCCAGATTCGGGGTGCAAGGAAGGTTCCTCTGGTACAGTTGTCCCAGCTCCTGGGAAAGATGGTATCTTGCATGGCCATAGTCCCGTGGGCGAGACTACACTCGAGGAGCCTCCAGTGGTTCCTCCTCCCCTTTCAGAAGCAGAACCTCAGCGCCTCCTCCAGGAAGGTCCAGGTGCCGTTCCACATCCTCACATCCCTCCAGTGGTGGTCTTCCGCAGCCATGTCCAAGGGGACCATATTCAAGGAGCCCCCCAGGCTCGTCCTGACCACAGATGCCAGTCTGTTTGGTTGGGGGGCCCACCTCCCCATTTGGCCCAGGGGCGATGGTCCAGGATGGACCTCAGGCAAAACATAAATTGGCTGGAACTCAGGGCAATTCATCTGGCCCTCCGCCATTTCTCCATCCTAGTGTCAGGCAAACATGTCCTAGTCCTGACAGACAACGTGGCGGCCAAGGCTCACGTCAACAAGCAGGGGGGAACACATTCCTGGCCTCTTCTCCAGGAGGCCATGGAACTAGGTTTGTGGGCAGAGGCACACCTGGGCTCAATCAGGGCGGAAAACATTTTGGGGGAGGCAAACCGACAGGCAGACTCTCTGAGCAGGGCGACTGTGGACCACTCAGAATGGCGTCTGGACACGAGGCTGTTCGAGATGATAGCGAGCAGGTTCGGCAGGCCATGCCTGGATCTCTTTGCCTCCCCATCCAATGCTCAACTCCCCAGATTCTTCACCAGGTTCCCGATGAGGGGGGCCGAGGGGACAGACGCCCTTCGGTGCAGGTGGCCCGAGGGTCTGCTATACACTTTCCCTCCGCTCCCGCTGATACAAGCCACCATTCGCAGGCTGATACTGGAGCGAGTGGAAGTAATATTGGTTGCTCCATATTGGCCTTGACGCCCGTGGTTTGCAGACCTAGTGGATCTGTCCCTGTCCCCGCCGTGGAGGTTCCCCCCGGACCATGTGGCTCTCAATCAGGGGGAGCTCCTCCATCCGGACCCTCAGTGGCACCAATTAGCTGCCTGGCACTTGAGCGGGAGAGTCTAGCTAGGCAAACCTATTCCTCGGGGGTGATCTCTATGATCCAGGCCTCTAGACGCCCCTCGACAAATCGGATTTACGACGCCACTTGGAAAAATTTCTGCCAGTGGTGCAATTCACGTAAACTGGACCCTCTTTCAGTTACTGTCCCTAACATTTTAGATTATCTGCTGGATGGCATTTCTAAGGGCTTGTCCACTAACACCATCCGTAGGCAGGTGGCGGCCTTGTCTACGGTCCTCACCTGCGATACTCTAGGTCCACTTTCTCACCACCCAACGATTTCCGCTTTCCTTAAAGGGGCGGCCAATTCCGGTCCTCCCACAGTGCATAGATACCCATCTTGGGACTTACCTACTGTGTTGCAGGCCTTGACCACGGCTCCTTTCGAGCCTCTCCAATCTTGCTCTCTGCATTTTCTCTCCTTGAAGGTGACCTTTTTGGTTGCTATCACTTCGGCCAGAAGGATTTCGGAGTTGGCCGCCCTCTCTGTCAGGGAAGATCTCTGTATCTTCCATCAGGACAGAGTGGTCATTAGATTAGACCCCTCTTTTATCCCCAAAGTGAACACCTGTTTTCATAGATTATTGGATCTTGTTTTACCAAGTTTCTGTCCAAGTCCTTCTCACAGGCTAGAACACCAGTGGCACAAGCTAGATGTGCGCAGGGGTCTGCGCATCTACATAAAGCGTACTGGGTCCTTTCGCAAGTCGGAGGCCTTGTTTGTCTCCTTTCAACCTTCTGTCATGGGCAGGAAGGTATCCTCTTCCACCATTGGCAGGTGGATTAGGGTTTGTATTGCTAGGGCTTATGCCTCCCAGTCACTTCCGGTCCCAGCTCGTATCACGGCTCACTCCACGCACAGCGCAGCAACCTCTGCGGTCTGGTCTTCCCAGGCCTCTGTAGAGGAGATGTGCAGAGCAGCATCTTGGTCGTCCCCGTCTTCATTCATTACACACTATAAGATTGACTGGTTTGCCGTGGCGGACACTGCATTTGGCAGACGGGTTCTTCAACAGGTCGTTTCCTCTAGGAGACACCAGCCTAGACCTTCCCCCCTGAAGGGACATGGGGGGCTTTGGTATGTTCCAATCAGTGGATTCTACATCCACCATGCTGGAGAAGGGGCGTTGTCTTACCTGAATGCCTTTTCTCAGCATAGTGGTGTAGAATCCACACCCTCCCTTGGACAGGTGTCTAAGCTTGTGTATTGTCATTTTTGTGTATTTTTGGAGTCATTGCGTCAGAGCTTGTCAGGATCCTTTGCCTCATCAAAACTGGGAAGACACACCCAAAGGGAGGCGTGACTAAAGCTCTGATTTAGTCTCTCTGAGCAGGAAGACTAAAATAACCCAATCAGTGGATTCTACACCACCATGCTGAGAAAAGGCGTTCAGGTAAGACAACGCCCCTTACCATTCAGTTGGTCTTGCCACCACAGTTGAATTGACCAGAGCACTGGACGTGCTCTTACTGGTCCTATTGTCATCAGGAGCATTGCATGGGTGAGGGCAGTACCATTAATTTGGGTCTGCAGTCATGTTGGAACCTTGAGTATATTGTTTCTTACATTGAGTGGCCCTGCCACTATCAGTACTCTGCTCCTTACTGTTGAGATCCCTCTCCGCACACCACTGGGTGTGATTACGATGGCAGACAACTTGGCATCTCAGATTTCAGAGGATGGCTCTCTGCACTTCCACGAAAAGGGGAAGTCCAAGTTCTCCAAACAGGAGGCGGCCGGTAGACTTAAGACCAAGGCCATTTCTGTCAAGAAATCTTCTAGGGCGGCTGAAAAGGAGGCCAGTAGGAGGCTCCAGGCCTTAGAGAAACAAAGCGACATAACTTGGACTTCCCCTTTTCGTGGAAGTGCAGAGAGCCATCCTCTGAAATCTGAGATGCCAAGTTGTCTGCCATCGTAATCACACCCAGTGGTGTGCTGAGAGGGATCTCAACAGTAAGGAGCAGAGTACTGATAGTGGCAGGGCCGCTCAATGTAAGAAACAATATACTCAAGGTTCCAACGTAACTGCAGGCCTAAATTAATGGTACTGCCCTCACCCATGCAATGCTCCTGATGAGAGTAGGACCAGTAAGAGCACGTCCAGTGCTCTGGTCAATTCAACTGTGGTGGCAAGACCAACTGAATGGTAACAGCCTGTTCACAAATAGTTCAGTTAGTGACATGTGTCTGGACTAAAGACCTCCTCCCTTCTGACTTTTGGTTCCGGTACGCGGCGACGCCGGTCACGTCTGTGGACTCGTCTCCAGTCCGGCTGTTTTTTCTGCATCGGTAGACCCCCCTCGTGGGTCGAAAGTCACACTGGAGGGGCGACCACTGAGAGGGAGGCTTGCTGGTGACTGCGGGAGAGCGGTAGCTTCTCTCGCGGCTCCAGCTATTTTCTTAGGGCCGATGGAGCAACGATCGTCCTGCAAGATGGCCGTTTATCCTGCTGCACCACCCAAAGTCACAATTACAGGTAAGCAATATTAGACCCATCGCAGAGGATCCGGGTGAGACCCTTTTTGCCCCTCTCTTTCCCCCACTTGGGGTTTTTTTTGCCTGAAAAAACTTGGTTGGAATTATTTCCCCATTTGGAAAAAGTAGCTTCTGTATGGGTGGGAAGAAAGGCGTTGAGAATTAAAAAATGTTAAAGACTACACTCTATTTTCAGTCACTTTGGGATACAGGAAAAAACGCTTTTTCGAATTGTATAAGTAGCTAATATTGGAAGATTATTTCTTTCCCCACTTCTTCCTTTAAAAGATAGGGAAAAAGGGGGAAAAAAGTGTCTGGAAAAGATTTTCTATTTACTGAGGACATCTAGTGGTGAAACGTTAATATTGCAACTATTCTTTGGAGAGAAGGATTTGACCTTCAGATTATTCTTGGAAAAGATAAGCTGGCGCAACTGTGGGAATTGAGGGGGTGGACACTGTTTAATTACAGCCCTCATTAAAAATAATAATAAAGAAAGGACTTTCTTTGATTATTTTTAAAATGGAGAAACTCTACTCTCACTTAAATTGCAAGCTTATACTGGAAAAGATCTATGAGGTTTCTGAAGAAATATGTGCTATAAGGAAAGGGATTATTACAGAACGACGAGTCAACCCTACCCCAAACTTTCAAACTGACTTTCAGACTACAGCTACAAACCAAAACATACCAGAAGAGGAATTAAGGGAGATTAAAGAGGAATTTGTTACAATGAAAGAGACTACCACAGAACTAAGAACCAGAGATTCTTCTTTAAATTTGAAAAGTGACTTTCAGACTACACCTGACTATTTGTATGAAAATTATTGTATAATGGAATGAAGAAAAATGAAGAGATGTTCTAGATCTGGATTCAAATTAATAATTAATTGAATGTGATTCTAATAAGATGATGTGTTTTGTTTGATAATATGGATATTATTAGGTTTGATAATTAATTGGATGAAATCAGAACCTTGTTTAAGGGACTCAAATGATTTAAGGTTGATATTTTGTAGCTAGAAATCGATTGATGGATGGATTAGATATGTATAGAATAGATTAATATTTTATCTTAATTGGGAGATATTACTGGAAGAAGGAATAAACAAGATTTATGATGAAATTAAAGAATTAGGATATATTTGGAAGGGATACCTGAATTGATAATGTGTGTATTTACAGTTAAGTTTGATTATGGTATTATAATTGCATAAAGCTCTAAAACAGGTTTAGGATTAATAGCAATTTAAGTTAGAAATAGACTATTTTAAATATGTAAGCTTTTTGAGGGAAATAGAGAGGGAATATTTGATGTACTGATCGAATTAATTGCACATGTTATGTTTTCTGATTACCCCAACACCATGGTGTGTCTCAAGCACTTTGTATTAAGATCTAAAAAACCAATAAAATTTGTTTAAAAAAAGACCTCCTCCCTTCTACAACCTTTTGCTATTAAGATGGTCTTGCCGCCTCTAAAGGAACCAATTGTGCTGGCCATAACCATTAATTTGTCTTATCACCAATTAAGTGGATTATACGTGTGTTGGCTGATACCATTAAGTTGGTCTTGCTGTCACTGAGTGGATCACATGTGGACTGGCCGTGGCCATTGAGTTAGCCTTACAACCACTACTAGACTTCCATGTACTGGCTATTTCCAGTAGATTGGTTCACAGCCACTATCTGGATCATGAGTGCACCGGCTATTGCAGCCATCACCACTATCCAGCCCTTGGCCTCTTACTGTTGAGATCCCTTTCAGCTCACCACTGGGATATAGTTTATTTGCAATCGGGAAGCTCAAGGCTGTTGGGAAGGAAGCCAGCAGGAGACACCATGCTTTAGTGCAACAATTCTCCATGGCCCCTTCCAGCGAAGGGCCTGGTTTTTAGATGTCTGCGTCTGCAATGACGATTCGGCCTACTACAGAAACACATATCGCTAGGCATTTGAATACCATTTAATTGTTATACCAAGGGTTGGACTCCATTCAATTCAGCCCTCCTTGCCTCAAATCTGCTTAGCCTCCTTCCCTTCATTGGGTCCTTTACAAGCCTCAGGGCTTTGGACCTATATAAGGAGGTGAACATTACAACTGTTATCTTGGGCTCGCACAAGACCCCAGCCTAGCATTGACTACCTCCTTATCCTGACAGAAGAAGGTATGGCCGTACCATTAAGTTGGTATTACCGCCACTAGCTAGGACTAGTGTGGTGGCAATTGCCATTAAGTTGATCTTAACATCACTTGTGAGCTGGCTGTTACCATTGAATTTGGGTTTTGCCACCACAGTGACACTGACCAGAACTGGATGTGCTCTTACTGGTCCTGCTACCATCAGGAGCATTACATGAGTGAGGGCGGTGCCATTAATTTGGTCCTGCAGCCACACTTAACCCTTGAGTACACATGTTCATTCCATCGAGTGGCCCTGCCACTATCAGTACTCTGCTCCTTACTATTGAGACCCCTTTCATACCACTAAGACATCTCCTTTGAGATCCCTCTCGGCCACCACCGAGATACCTCTGATTGCGATGGCAGACAACGATGCAATGGCAGACAACAATGCACCTCAATCCTTGAGTTTTAAGGGAATCAATACTCACTTGGTATACGAGAGGTTCAGGCAGGAACGCTTCAATCCGGCAGTTCCTCAAGTGCTGCCACACAGGCCAACACTTCATTGTAGGGCCCTACTCTTCGGCCTCTCATCGGCCTCAGGGTGTTTACAGGGCCCGGGTGGTGCTGGTCGCACATTTCAGGACCGACCGGTGTGTATCCAGTGTTATCTGGGTGATATTTTCGTTCCACCCTCCTTGGTTCAGTCGGCTCTGTCAGGCCTGCCATTGTCTGCCAAGACCCCCTGAGTCACAGGCTTTCAGTAAATTTTCGGAAGAGCCAGACAGTTCCCTCCACCCGCCTCCTTCGCCTGGACGCGGCTAGACTACATCCTATCCCTGGTCATCCAGGTACAAGGGGAGCGGGTAGTTGCCCTGGCTATGCTCTTCCAATTATTGGGAAATATGATTTCCTGCATAGCGATAGTGCCTTGGGCCAAGAACTTGCAATGGTTCTGGCTTCCATTCCAGAGACTGGACACCAGTTTCTCCAGCTCAAGGGTAAAGGCTCCGTCTCAGACCCTAAGATCCTTCCAGTGGTGGATCTCCCCAGCGATAGTCAGGGGGACCTTGTTCAAGGAACCTACCTGGATCATCCTGACTTTGGAGCCCAGCTTGTTCGGCTGGAGAGTGCGCTTACAAGCACAGCTGGCTCAGGCCAGTGGTTCCGGTCAGACCTGAAACACAACATAAACTGGTTGGAATTCAGAGCTATACACTTGGCTCTAATCCACTTTCACAGCACAGTGGTAAGGCAACATGTTTCAGTCCTCACGGACAACGTAGCGGTGAAAGGTCATGTCAACCGGCATGGGGGTACCCGTTTCAGGTCCCTTATGGCCGGGGCTCAATTATTGGGAACCTGGGCAGAGACCAACCTCTCCTCCCTCGGGCCGAGCTCATCTCGGGAGAGGCGAATCGGCAAGTGGTGTTCTTGAACAGGGCGACAGTGGATCACTTCGAGTGGAGCCTGCATCCAGATCTCCTCTGGGAGATATCAGAGAGGTTCGGTTTCCAGTACTGTTTTCATTCATTACTCTGGTGAATTCCTGGTCTCCGAGGCCTTTTCCCCATCTTCAGGGGCAGAAAGGGCAGATGTCCTCCACAGGCTGTGGCCAGGGGTCTATTATTTGTGTTCCCTCCTCTTTCTCTGACTTAGGCAGTTCTCTGTAAGATACTGCAGGAACAAGCAGAGGAGATACTGGTTACTCCACACTGTCCAGACGGCCGTGGTTGCCGAACTTGTGGGTCTCTCGATCTCTCCGTGGAGGATACCTCCAGGTTAAATCTCCATCAGCCAGGGGATTCTACAATGCCCTGAGTACCAGTGACTCCAGTTGACCACCTGGCATTTGAACAGCGGCTCCTGACGCAACAGCTCTACTCATCAGACGTTGTTAACTGTGATTCAGGCTAAAAGACGGCCATCATCTAACAGGAATTATGATTCCACATGGAAAGTTTTCTGTACCCGCTGTGGGGAGCAACAATTGAGCCCATTGATGATCACTGTTCCAAAGATTTTGGATTATTTGATTGGGGGGGGGGACTCAGGAAGGGCTAGGCGCCCTATACAATCCGCAGCTAAGTGCTACCTGGTCCACGGTGCTTCTGTAGGACAATTCTGGATCCTTGGCTCAGCATCCTATGGTGCGCCCCTTTGTTAAGGGAACAATCAACACCAGACCGCCCGGGGTTCACAGATATCCCTTGGGATCTGTCCAGAGTCCTGCAGACCCTCACTTCATCTCCATTTGAGCCGTCAGAACCTACTCTCTGAGGTTTCTGACACTTAAGGTTGCCCTTTTCATGGCCTCACATCAGCTTGGCGCATTTCTGAACTGGCAGCTCTGTCTTTCAGGGATGACTTATGCATCTCCCATGTCGACAGGATGGTCCTGTGATTGGATCCCTCTTTCGTTCCCAAGATCAATTCTTTGTGTCACAGGGCGCTGGAGGTTGTGCTGACAGATTTTTGCCCTCAACAGTCTCACAACTTGGAACATAAGTGGCACATCTTGAACATTCACTGAGTCTTACGTCACTATGTCACGCGTACGGACCTTTTCGCAATCTGCAGCCCTCTTCATTGCATTCAAGCCCTCTTCAATGGGCATGACATTGGCAGATGACGTAGGGCTTACATGGCAGTACCTGGCACACCTTGCTGGTTCCCAGTCGGATCACCAAGCACTCGACCTGCTGTGCTGCACCCTCAGAGGCGTGGGCGACACAGGCGTCGTTCGCGGAAACTTGTAGGGCAGTGACGCGGAGGTCGCCTTCCTCTTTTGTGAGGCATTATAACCTGGATAAGTTCGCTTTGGCGGATGTTGCTTTTAGTTGGAGAGTTCTCCGCCGAGTAGTGCCAGATAGTGGGACACAGGCCCAGACTGCTTCCCACCCATGTGAACAGTGAGGCTTTGGTATGTCCCATCTGTAGTGGATTCTCCATCGATCATGCTGGAGAAGGGGCCTTGTCTTACCTGAACGCCTTTTCTCAGCATGACAATGGAGAATCCACTCCCCCCTGTTTAGGTCCGTCAGGTCCTGTGTTAGGAGTATTTGAGCCACCACATGGTAATGTCATCAACGGCTATGCTTTCGTCGAGACTGGGCCCTTAGTCCAGGGGAAGAGGCGTCGCAAAGGTTGATTGACTTAGTCTCTGGGCAGGAAGTCAAGGATCAACCCATCTGTAGTGTATTCTCCATCGTCATGCTGAGAAAAGGTGTTCAGGTAAGACGACACCCCACAACTTGGATGAAGGAAAAAATCTGCTATATAAATCAGAAGGAATTTGAAGATCAAGAAGAGAAACAGATGGAAGAAAAGATATAAACAGTTCAGGACAACTACATCAAGAGGAGAAAATAAAGAGACAATCTGGTCAGCCTTCCAAAAATGGCGACTGGATGGTCATCTCAATATGACATAATATATACAATAATACAAGCATTCTTTGAGGACCCTGAAGCAAGGACATGGAAGATGATTTGGCAAAGAAAAAAAGCCAGAATAAGGCTGAAGAAGAATGGAGTGTGGACATATTTAGGAGGTTTAAAATAGAATATTCTTAAGTAGACAAGACCCATATTTTGAATACGAGATATTGTTATGATGTGAAGATAAAGAAAAATGTTGGCTAATCAAAATTTATATGCATAAATATCAACAGTTAATTTGAAATATTGAGTTGTTTATAAAGGTTAGATAAAGGTGATTAAGACATATATATGTTAAAAGTGATGTAATGTAATTAACATGTTTTGATGTAGTGATAAGAATAAAAATTATAAGTTTAAATAATGAGAAAGTGGACATAAGGAAGAATGTGAAATGGGAGAAATTTTGGTTATTGAATCTATAATATTTGGAAATTATAATGAAAACAAGAATATTATATTGTATTACTAATCTGTTGATATAGAAGTGAAATAGATAAGATAGGTATCCGGAACACTAGATGTTGGGGGGAATTGTGACAAAGGGAATTGGGGGTCATTTAAAAATTTGGAAATGATAAATATTAAATGTTTAATTTAAATATCAACGTAAAATTAAACCTGGGAAAATTCATAAGGTTATTGATAGTCCAAAAGATGGAGTGTTAAAATAAATAAGATATATAAAATTATTTTTAAATGTAAGAAAGCTATTAAGTAGCTGATGGATAGAATAAGAAGTATGCTAGAGGAGTTTCCGGTTCCGGTCACGAGGACCGGAGCCTTTCCCTGCGAGCTCCGGGACGGGGCTCGCGCGAAATTCAAATTAAATACAAAAAAGAGACAGGGAGCGACGAAAAAAGAGGTAGAGATTAAAAAGGAATCTCGAACCTCTCAAACGAGGTCAGACTCACCGCCGGGAGGTCCCGAGAAGCCGCGGACGGAGCGGAGGAAGCCGGCGGCAGCAGAGCGACCGGCAGGCCCGAGAACGCCGCGCCAAGCCGTAAGTCACCGAGATCCGGAGAACAGGCGAGAGGCGAGCGGCGGAGCAGAAGGGAGACACCGGATTGCTGCCGAGGGGGCCTGCCGGCCGGCGGAGAACCTCCAAAAGAGTCGGAGAGCGGAAGAAAAGGCAAGAGAACAGCGGAGGAGGACTGGAGCAGCGAACAAAGGCGGAAGCGGCCAGAGCCAGAAAGTAAGAAGCTGACAAGAGCGGAGAAGCGAGAGGCGGAACCAAACAAAGCCGACAGGACACAGAAAAGAGAGGAGGAGAGCAGAGGGAGCAACAGGCCCGAAGAAAGACACCGGTAAGACAAGCGGGGGCCGATTAGAGCACCGAGGGACAGTAGACGCAGGGGGAGCCCAGCGGTAGGGAGAGGACCCTCACAAGACCCCCAGAAGACCCCCCCAGACGCCAAAAAGTCTAAGTGTACTGCACCTGGTGAAAAGGGCCATCTGCGCAAGTCTCAAGCCACAGATCATTTCACCTTGCATCATCCCTGCCAGCACAGCGAAGCTTACCTGAAAGCAAATAGCACCCCCTAGTGGACAATTTTCAAAAAAAATATTTTTTTTTCTGTCAAAATATAAACTGTTTGATCCACCTTTCCTAGCAGCTTGATAAACTGGCACAGGAACAATCCTCCCACAATTCGTTGCATCAAGGGGTGGCTTTAAGGGTGGACAGGCCAACAGGAGGAGAAGCTCAAAATGGGTGCCAGACGGACAAAACAAACCAAACTGACAGACCTGAAGGGAGCCGCACCCTCCCCGGCCCAGCCCTCCAATCTGCCAGGGAACACCTCACCCAACCACACACACACCCATCCAATTGCAGGCCCCCAGACCCAAACGCCAACCCATGACTCCATACCAGCACACATGATCCAAGAACTAAAAGAGACGATTGAGACACTAAATGAGACGATAGCGACGATGGTGGTAAGGATGGATGGCATGGATAGAAAATTGGCAGAAATGGGCACAAAGACGGAGAAAGGACGCACAGAAGCAGAACAGAAGATGGAGGAAAGATACAAAGACATGAAAAGGATGCTGGCGGACCAAGGTAGAGACCTGGAGAGAAAGTGGGAAGAACAACGCAAAGCGACGGCCACTGACCTGGAACAAATGAAGGAGGCAATGCAAACACATTACAAGAACCTCCAAGAAACAAGGGAGAATACGGAAAAGATGATGAAAGAAGTGGAAAACCGCGTAGAGGGACAGATTGCAGAGGTGAAAAGAGAGGTTCAGGACCAGTCCACCATGATGCAATTCTGGCAAATGGCATTTGCGATCAGGTTCAGAGGGTGGAAAGAGACAACATACGAAACCCGAGAAAGCCTGCTCAGGACCTTTGTAGAGGCCCTGGCAACATTCCTGGGCAGGAGCGCCAATGAGATTGGGTGGCAAGTCGAAAAAATCTACAGAGTGGGCGCCTGGAGGGCAGTGAACAGGCAGCAACCAAGGGATGTGGTCATCCACTTCACAACACAGAGGCTCCGGAACCACATCTCTGCCACTTCCTATAAAAAGGCATTCTACATAGAGGAACAGGAGGTGAAGGTTCTGAAAGAGATCCCCCAGGCGATGCTGAGAGACAGAAAGGACTACAAATTCCTGACCACAGAACTGAGATCGCGTGCAATGCAATACCGGGGGGAAACCCCAACAGGAGTGTCACTTTCCTATAGAAACAAGAGACACTACTTGACCTTGGTCCAGAAAGCCAAAGACTTCCTCGAAAAGGAACTGAAGTCGGGAGGCCCTCAACCCACCGCGGGAGAAGATGCAGATAGACCACGGGAAAGCGGGAGGGATCGAGGCCAACGAGCAAGCCGCGCAGAGGCACAGATCGGGGCAGTGGCAGAGGAAATGAATGGAATACCTAGAGAGGCAAGGGCGCAGAGAGCAAAGAGCAACAAAAACAAGGAAGCAGGACAGTCTACAGAGGACAGGCTACCAAGCTCCACTACTAAACACACAGACCAACAAAGCAAGACCGCACAAACCAATATGAGCAACAATCCGGATATCATGGGAACGGGACCAAAGAAGACAACAGGAGAAATAACAGAAATGGTCTCGCAAGAATATCCTGCAACAGATGATGGCAACTAACTATTTGACTTGGAATGTGAACGGACTGAACTCCCCCCAGAAAAGGAGAAAAATTCTCCACTATCTGAACCAAGGTAAAAGCGATATAATCTGCCTACAAGAAACACACATCAGAGCAGCAGACCAGAAATATCTGATCAACTACAAACTAGGCGCGCACTTTGTGGCAGCGGCGCCAAGAAAAAAGAATGGGATTGTTATATATGTAAAGAAACATGTAATGGCCAAGCTAATAGAGTCCGACCCCCAAGGTAGATACCTGGCAATTGAAATAACACAAGAGGACAAGAAGATTCTAGTAATGGGCGTATATGCACCAAATCAGCAACAAGGCAAATTCTACAAAAAACTACACAAGAAAATAACACAACTTAACTACAGATCTTACATCATCATGGGCGACTGGAACGGGGTCATAGAGACTGCTCTAGACAAAAAAAGAACTGCAACGAACCCACAAAAACACTCCAAGTTGCCTAAATCCTTCTTCGACATGAAGGAGAACCTCGAACTGACAGATGTATGGAGGAAAAGGCACGGCAAAGAACAAGAATTCACCTTCTTCTCTGGCAGACATCAATCCTTCTCCAGAATTGACTTTATATTAATTTCTAGCGACTTGCTAACTTGTCTAAACGCAGTGAAAATCCTACCCAAAGTACTGACAGACCACAACCCTGTGAGGATGGAACTAAGACACGGCCCGAAACAGAGGAGGTCCTGGAGAATCAATGAAAACCTGTTTAGACACGAAGACAAGGTGGCGGAATGCAAAAAAGCTATGAAGGAATTCTTCAACACAAATATGAACAACGAAACACCGATAGAACAGATCTGGGAAGGCAGCAAGGTGTACATGCGAGGGATCCTCATAGCCATGAATAGCAGGCACCGTCGCCAACAAGAACAAAAAAGAAAAGAGTTAGAAAATGAGATAAGCAAAATGGAGCGGCTACTAATAAAAAGACCAGAGGACAAAGTCACCAAAGAAGGACTCAAGATCTTAAGAAAGCAATTTGACATGTTGATGGCTGACCAAGTTGCAAGGAATATACAATATGCAAAACGTAAGACGTTCTGCAAGGCCAACAAACCGGGCCGCTGGCTAGCCTACATTATAAGAAAGAAACAAATCCCGCATAATTGAAAAGATAGAATACAAAGGTAAGGAGGAATTCCAACAAAAAACCATCAAGAAAGCCTTCACGGAGTTCTACTCGAAACTATATGCCGAGGATAAGATACAAGACAAAGAGGTAGATGAGTTCCTACAAAAAGAAAAGATACAGGCGATTACCGACACACAAAGAGAGGCCCTGAATGCCTTAATCACAAAAGAGGAAATACACTCAGCGATCACACAACTGAAAGCAGGAAAATCGCCCGGGACGGATGGGATAACAGCGACCTACTACAAGCATCTCCAAGAGGAGATGCTAGAACCCCTCAGAAAACTATTTGCCAACATTCAAGAAGGAGGCCAGGTCCCACCATCCTGGAAAACAGCCTACATCTCATTAATCCCAAAGGAGGGGAAAGACAACACACAGCCCGCAAACTACAGGCCCATCTCACTACTAAACACAGACTACAAAATCTTCACAAAAATAGACTAATGACTGTATTACAAAATAGACTAATGACTGTATTACAAAAAACAATACACCCGGACCAAAGGGGATTTATACAAGGACGCCAGATGAAAACCAACGTGAGACAGCTGTTGAACATAATAGAGTACCTGCAAAGGCACAACCAGATACCCGCCGCTCTTATGTTTGTGGATGCAGAAAAAGCTTTCGACAGACTGAATTGGCCGTTCCTGACGAACTTGGTCCGGAAGATGAAAATGGGAGTACAGTTTCTCAACTCCATAACGGCAATTTACCAGAAACAAACAGGCCAGATCATTGTCAACGGAGACTTAACGGACTCATTTAATATAGAGAGAGGCACGAGACAGGGCTGCCCGCTATCACCCCTTCTATTTATTCTAACGCTGGAAACTCTACTAAACAAGATAAGAGCAGCAGAAGACATACAGGGCATACGGATCAGACAACAAGACTACAGACTATGTGCCTTTGCAGATGACTTGCTGGTGACAATGTCGCAACCAGTACAGTCAGCAAAGAGATTGATGGAAATAATGGAAGACTATGGTAGGGTGTCAGGCTTCAAAGTAAATATATCAAAAACAAAGATGCTAATCAAAAACCTAGACAACAAAGCAAGACAGGAGTTGGAAAGAATAACGGGCTGCGAAATTGTCAAGAAAGTTAAATATTTAGGAGTGGAGATAGAAGCAACGAATGCGAAATTATACAAGAATAACTATGAGGAGCTGTGGAACAAGATACAAGCAGACCTGGAAAGGTGGAAAACATTACGACTGTCCCTGCTGGGCAGGATAGCAGCAGTTAAGATGAACATATTACCAAGATTCCTATTTCTCTTTCAAATGCTGCCCATACTCAAAAAGGATGTGGATCTGGACAACTGGCAGAGAGACATCAACAGATATATTTGGGATGGCAAAAGACCGAGGGTGAAACTAAAAATCATACAGGACGCAAGGAAGAGAGGGGGACTAAAAATGCCTAATCTAAAGCTATATTACTATGCAGCGACACTAGTGGCGCTGAGTGACTGGATCAATATGACGAACGACAGAATATTGAATGTTGAAGGACATGGCCTACTATTCGGCTGGCACGCATACTTGGTGTATGACAGAAAGGCAGACAAGAACTTCAAGGAGAACCCATTACGAACCCCGTTGTTATGGGTCTGGAAGAAATATAAATACCTTTTACATGACAAGATCCCCACCTGGACGATCCCTGGACACACAATAGGGGATATAAACACAACCCAAGGGCAAGAAGCGGTGCCCTACAGTGAACTTGTACTGGGAGAAGAAAATAGGTTCCTCTTGAAGCCCCAAGTAACGCTAGCAAACAAAGGAATAGGAGGTACCTGGCTATCATATGTACAACTGCAATCAAGGTGGCGTAAAGATAAGAAGAAGGGCTTCTCCCAGACCGACGAGAAACTAATTGCACAGATTAGAGATCAGGGGGCCATGCACATCAAACGAGTGTACAGCATTCTGATAGAAATGGACTCTGAAACCGAGCTAGTCAAGAACTGTATGGTAAGGTGGGCACAAGACTTTGGACACTCTATCACCATGGACACGTGGGAGAAAATCTGGGTGAGGAACGTAGAATTCACGAAAGCGCAACAACTAAGGGAAAACTTCTACAAGATGTTCTATAGATGGCACCTAGACCCGAAAAAAATATCACTCATTTACCCAGGCTCCCAGCCCAAATGCTGGAGGTGTGGGGACGGGGAAGCTACCTACTTTCACATATGGTGGACATGCAGAAAAATCAAAGCATTCTGGAGGAAGATATGGTGGACACTTCAAACCATTTTTAAAAAGCGTATAGAATTTCTACCTCAGGTTTTTTTGTTAGGGATTACAAAGGACATCACTACCTCAGAGACAACCTTATTTCTGAACTTGATTTCAGCAGCGAGATTGTTGGTGGGACAATACTGGAAGAACCCAGAAATACCGCCTATGGAAGAATGGACTGTGAAAGTATCAAACCTGGCGGAGATGGTGAAAATATCAGCATACTTGAAGGGTCGTTCCAATGAACAATATTTGACAGACTGGAAACAATGGATAGACTATATCCAAGAGAAACACCAATCAAACAAAATGCATCTGGCGTTTAGCTAAGGCTCGACGTGAGGAGGGAAGAAAGTATAACAAATCAAATGTTTACAAAAACTAACATCTAATGTTGAATGTATATGCTCTAATATTTACCAAACCAGACATTTACAACGATTAATATTTAGTGTTATAAGTGGTGATTGTTTATTAATAAGATCTTATGGCTAATGTTGAACATTTTTAATATTGAAAAAGCAGACTGAATATCTACCTCAGGTTATTGAATTACTACCTCAGGATCTAGTATTAGGGACCACACAGGTCAAAAAATGTAGCAGGTGTATAGTAGAGGCTTGAAATGAGGAGTGAAGAATGTATCCCTATTGTTGTATGGTATGTTATGTTCTACGATGATCGCTTCTCAAGATTTTGTGTACAATGCTGATTGTTTTAATAAAGGAATTTTTTATAAAAAAAAGTATGCTAATCTAAACAAGAGACAGTGTGTATTAAGGGGAAAAAGAGAGGAAATATTGGCTGTAATAGTTGGAGATTTGTATTAATAATATTTGTAACTCAGACACCACATTGCTTTTCAAAGATATAATTGTAACAATGGAAAATTAATAAAAAGGTTTTTTTTAAAAAAAAAAAGAGAGAGAAAGGTTGGAAATTGCATGTTTTGGATAGATGGTTAAATTATTATCAGACATATTTACAGGGAGACTTCTATATACAACTGGTCACTTAATGGCCATTCAAAGATATAACACACACCCCTCCCCAAAAGCTACACATGACCTTATTCAAACTTAGGGTGGCTGCAGCTCCCCCACAATTGTTCACCTTTCCGACTGACCACAGGGATACTGCAGGAATATAGGAAATCGTGTTTCAAAATTAGAAATCTAACAAAAAAGAGAACTCAAATTAAAATTTATTCCAGCTTTACATGCCAGGTTTTCTATTTAATAAACCAAATTATTTATATAATAATTATATAGAATTGCTCAAATAAAATGAAGAAAAATGAATCATTTTAAGAGATTTTTTTTCTGTACATAGGCTGATATGACCAAAAATGATATGTAGAATACTTACTTAAACAAAAGCTAAATAACTTCTTTAGGTGCTGCAAACTCTGTATACTTTTATCCCTGAAATCTTACTTAACTGATCTTCTGTTTATAGGAAAAAGATAAATATAATTATCTATTTTCAAGTACTGGTTCTAATTCTGTATCTTTTTCACATTATAAAAATAATATTGCCAGCTTATAATATTGAAAAGGTTAAAGTTAAAGTTCATCAATTTTATGTAGTTATATCTATTTTCTTTTGGTTTGGTATTTTAGGTGCAGTGGCAAGTACAGAAGTAAAAATGAAATTGCAAGAGTTTGTTTTAAATAAAAAAAAGGCTTTGGCTCAACGAAATCTCAACCACTGCATTTCCAATGATCCTCATTTCTGGTATGGGTAAGCATTCTTACCAGTATCGTAGGTTTCCCATCATTCTTGTAAATGGATATAGATGACAAATGAGGGTTCTACTTTATGAACATTGGATTTTAAAAGCTAATTGAACTCACAGGTAACATGCACAGTTTAAATTAAAATGTATCCTTAGCTTTTTGAGGAGAGGGGATGATAATATGATAGTGATTTGATGAAAGTAGAGAATGAATGGCCAAAAATGGCAAAATTATTACTATAATAGCCGCCCTGAGTTCTCGGAATAGGGCGGCATAGAAATTTAATAAATAATAATAATAAATAATAATAATATAAAGGATAGGAATATTTTAATATAAGAATTCCTAAAAGAAATTGACACATTTTTAATTATCTAATACTACACAACAAAAAAGCAATGTTTTAACAACAATAGATATACAGTTAACTTTAGACTAGTCACTCTTTCTCAGCCGTAGGAAAGGGATAGTGGCAACTTCTGAAAATGTTGCCAAAAAAACCTGCATGGTTTTGCCAAAGAATCCCAAGGAGGCAAGACTGATTTAAAGTAACAGCCAGCAAGAACGACAACAAAATAAGGGTTTATTACCTGATGGTACTTTGCAATTCTTACATGCTACTGCACACAATTTTACAATGCTGTATCTTATAGAAGAATTGCTGTCACAAAATAAGAAAAACAAATAGCATTTTGTTGAACAGCCTACAATCAGAACTGAGAAAATAAAAGCAGTGCAGGTATCTCTGTAGAAGTGTCAATACAGCACAGCTCAGTTGTTTCAACTTGTTCATCACCGTAGAGGCATCAGCATTCCAAGAGTGGAAGTTATTCTAACACCAAGAAGAAAGCACTGCAGTGAGCCCAACGTAAAGACTCTTCTGTGAGCAAAGACTTAAACTTTTGTAGCACATTTGAGCTATCAATCTGTACTTTCTGCTTTTTGGTAAGGAAAGATTGGGGAATCTTTTAAGTTATTGTTCTACATCAGGGGTCTTCATACTTGGCCCTTTTATGACTTGTGGACCAACTCCCAGAATTCCTCAGCCAGCATGCCTGGCTGAGGAATTCTGGCAGTTGACGTCCACAAGTCATAAAAGGGCCAAGTTTGAAGACCCCTGTTCTACATTATGCTCTACTATTCCAAGGAGTACTCCAAAGAGATTAGACAGTTACACCAAAAAAAGGAAAGTTCTGCTGTAAAATATTGATTCCACTTGGATTTAAGACCACCATGAATGATAAAAGGTAAAGACCAATAGGAAAAAAAGTCTCAGGTAATAATAAAATGCTCTTAGACAATCTCTAACCCTTAACTTTCTTTAGACCTGTGTTTGTTCATATAATAAACATCCTGGGGATTACGTCTTCTCTGTAGAGAAGAGTTGTCTGGGATATTATAAGGACTCCTGCTTTGGATAGGGGTTGGACTAGAGTTTTTTTTTCCCCTGGAGCATACCACAGGACTTGCAATCAACTACTGATTTGAAATCATAGAAACATAGGGCTAGAAGGGGCCTTGGAAGTCTTCTAGTCCAACCACCTGCTCAAGGCAGAAGTCCTTATACTATTTTGGATAAGGGAACGTATGATCTTTTCTTGAAAATCTCCAGAGATGGAACATCCACAACTCTGGGAGGCAAACTGTTCCATTGATTAATTCCTCTCACAGTCAGAAAGTTTCTTCTTACTTTCAGGTAACAAGTTTCAGCTGTTGCTTCTTGTCCTGCTCTCAGATGCTTTGGAGAATAAGTCAGCCCTCTCACCTCTGTGACTGCCACTCAACTACTAAAGGAAACTATCAGGTCACCCATAATCCTTCTCTTCATTAAGCTAGACAAGCCTAGTTCCTTTAACCATTCATTGTACACTTTAGCCTCCAGACTCTTTTTCATCTTTGCTACTCTTCTGTGCACTCTATCTAGTGTTGCAATCTGTTTTGAATTATGGCTATTAGAATTGTACACTGTATTCAAAGTGTAGTCTCACTAGGCAGTACAGAGCTGTACTGTCCCTTCTTGTAATCTTGATGCTATCTCTCTGTTGATGTAGCCTTGGACTACTTTGGCTTTTTTGACAGCTGAGCACTCTGCTGGCTCATACTTAAGTGATGGTCCACTATGACAGAATTCCCCAATCTTTTCGACTTTGTGAACTGGCAGGTGGGAGAGGTGCAACTTGCTATTCGTGCAAGTCGGGATGCGCATGCTCACCCACCATTTCCATGGCCTGGTTCCATAAGGTTCAAGGCCCAAAGGTGGGCCGGGGTTGGGGACCTCTGCACTAGGATATCTAGATCCCTCTTGAGGTTATTATGGTTGAGCAAGGTACTGGCTATTCTATACCTGCACATTTGTTTTTTCTGCCTAGGTACAAGACCTTACTTTTCTCACCACTGAACTGCATCTTATTGGATAGGGTCCGTGTTTCAAGATCCTTCTGAATCTTGAGTCTATTTTCCAAACTGTTAGCAATTTCTCCCAACTGGTTGCTGTTAGTAGATTTGATGAGTTTCTCTTCTATTCCCTCATCTAGATCATGTTGAAGAATGGTGGGCCCAATATAGAACCTTGAGGTACTCCACTGCATGCTTCTCTCTATGTAGGCTACAAGCTGAATCAGATGGTTAACCAATCCATGTGGTGGTATTATCTATTCTACATTGTTCTATTTACCAAGAAATAGGTCTATTTAGTCAAATGCCTTACTGAAGTCCAGGTATATATACTATATCCATAGCATTTCCTTGATCCATTAATTTAATTACTTTATCAAAGAAGGAAATAAGGTTTGTTTGGCACAATCTGTTTTTAACAATTTTGGCTTCTATTAATTGTCTTGTTCTAGGTGCTCACAAATCCATTGCTTGATTACCTTTTCTGAATATAAAGGTTATTGTATTAAAGTAGTAGTTTTCAAAAAAGTGGGCCACCAAATAACAGCAATAGAAGCCTGCCTCCTCATCAACTAACTTTCTTGCTCCAGCTAGTCCCCTAATTTCTACTGTAAATGTCTGTCTTATAGCTTGCTAATAGAATTTAAAACATCTATAATCAACAGACAGGAGCCTACTGTTTTTGAAGATGAGGATATGGGAACCAACTATTCCTTAGGAACATGGTCAGATTTATCAGTGATCACAAACAATGGCCAGATTGGTACCCATAATTCATAGTACTTTTTAATTAGTTCAGAAGGAATTCAGTTATTTCCAAATTCGTCTCTGATTTTACATGAGAGATCAAATCCATAATCTTCCTTTGAGGGAGAACTTTCATATTACTATAGACAAGTTAGTTAGATATATCTCCATTAAGCCCTAAAATGTCCTTCCTTGTCTTCTAGGGATAGCATTCTCCCACTGAGATGCATTACTGCTAATGGCAGTAATATGCCAAAAACCAGAAGTTTCTTTTTATTATTATTAACTGGCTGACTAAGTGGATTCCAGGCCTTTTCCTATGGCATTTTTTTTTTACCTTACTAGGTGTTTGTGCTGCCTGTTTTGGTTTAAGAGCTCTTGATCTATGATTGGCACTATAGGCATTATATCCAGCAATTAGCTTTCAGACTAGGATCTTGACTATCAGAATTGTTCCTTATTTAATATTGAATTTAGTTGGCTCAGATATTTTTGTAACTTCCATATTAAAGTTCTATCCACTTTAGTAAACAGTGCATCCAAGGGAGTTTTCAGCTATCAGTGAAAGACAGATATGCTTATCAAACTGATCATCTCTGCATGATTTTCCAGCTGGAAATATGATGGGTTAGAACAAGTCCTCAATATAAATTTGCCAAGGAAATAATTAAGCATGTAGTGATTATTAGATTAAAAATACCTTCAAAAGAGTACACTCAATACATATTTTATCAAAGAACATACTTAGATATGTGGCCATAACATTATTACCTTTCAGGGAAAGTACTGTGTGCAAAATGCAGAAAAGAGTAAAAAGCAGTAAACAAAAGACATTAAAAGCAGCTGACGAGCAAAAATAAATAGCTATTCTTACTTCATCTAGTTTATCTCAGCACATTCATGGTCTATATATCTTTCTATCTTTGCAAATGATATTTCTCTTATGTCCACATACTGATAACACCTTTTCATTTTTAAATCTATTTTATTTTTTATCCCACCTTTATTATTGTTTATAAATAAATCAGGGTGGTGAACATAACTAATACTCCTTCTTCTTCCTATTTTCCCCACAACATCAACCCTGTGAGGTGGGTTAGAGAGATAATGATTAGCGCAAAGACACCCAAATGGTTTTTCATGCCTGAGGTGGAACTAGAATTCAGTCTTCTGGCATGTTAACCACTAGATCACTAGATTAACAACAACAACAACAACAACAATAATAATAAGGGACCTTGGAATCTTCTAGTCCAATACCCTGCTCAGGCAGGAAACCCTATCAGTTCAGACAAATCTTACCTCTCTTTTTGGGGATTACCTCCACTCCATTGAATTATAACTTTCTCAGTCTTCCCTTTCTTCTCAATTCATTTACTGTTCCTATATATATTTATTTTATAATTTAGTATTTATTCACACACTCCATATGATAAACCAGTTCAATATATTTTTGTAATGGCCGTTCACCTTGCATTCAGTTCTGATTCATTTGTCATCTTGACATCATTCTTGACTTTATGACTTCTTGTTTTAGCATTTTTTAAAATTTTTTATTAATTATTAATTTTTCAAATTTTTACATCCAATACTTAGGAAGCAGCGTGGTAATAGGGTAATCAATAGTCCAATAACAAAATCATTCATATATATCTCAGGTTACATCAATAAAAGTTCCCTATTTCCCACAAATATTATACCATATTCATATTAATAAGTTTCTAACTAAAGCTCAATCAATCATCACTTTTATCAATAACATTTTAGTTATACATATCCAAGTCCTGTTTTTAGGTTTTATTTAATTCCAATTTATATATTCCAATTTAGCCTTTTATAACTAATGTTTAAGCTTCGGATAACCTTAATTTCCTTCATTTCGTTATAAAATAATTAACGTAACTAAAATTCACATATTATTCCAAAATTTACCTTCTTACTTTATTGACAAGTATATTCTATTTCTCATCCTAGTAACTCCTCATTTAATAGCAAAATGTCTTTCATTGTCACAAATCTATTTCCATATAACAATTGAAGTTATAATCTAAGAGTTAATTTTAATTCCCATTATAAATCTGAGTCCTAAATGTTAAAGGAATCATTATCTCTAAAAAGCTGCTCGACCCATTAAGTAGATTTCTGAATCCCATTTTTAAATCTAACTCTGGCTTTCTTTTTGTGCCACTTGCGCCGCCCATGCGCGGCGCGACCCCGATGTGCGCGCGATGGGCCGATCCGCGCATGCGCGTCGCGCGCAACGAAAAAAAACACAAAAAACAAAATGGCGGACCACGACGGGCCGATCCGCGCATGTGCGGCGCGCGCGACGGCCCGGATTGCGCATGTGCGGCATGCGCGAAGAAAACAAACAAAAAATGGTGGACCACGGTGTCCGGCGACCCCCGCGAAACGGTCGTTCGACCCCAAATGGGGTCGCGACCCATAGGTTGAGAACCGCTGCTCTAAACCCTCGGACGTATCTCCCTTCATTTCCACACCTGTTGTTTGAATCAAGGGAGAACATCCAATTATCAATCTTTCAAGAGAACTGGCCCCTTTGTTAATCATTAGGTTGTTGCTCTAATAGTTCAAATCTCCATGTTTGGTTTAAAATATTTATCATCGGTTCCACCTGCTCCTGTTCTTCTTGCAGTTTCATCTGAGTAAAAAAGAAAGTCATGTCCGTTGTTGTCATTGTTATTTGGTTGTCTGGGTTGTCTAGATTCTCAGTGTAGCATGTTTGTTGATCGATTCCTGTTGCTTTTGGAGTTATAGGTACTGTAATTAATGTCAATGTTTGAATATCAAAGTTCTCAATCAACTGTATGTGTTGTTGAGTAAAATCTTCTTTGATGTTAAATTGTTCCTCTTCTGTTATTTTTTGGCTTGTCAGTTGATCAATTTGAGTCTGGGGTTCAATTTGTAGTTTTGTGAAAATATCCTTGGCTTTCACTCGTGAATTCATTAGTTCAGTGGCTTCAAGAATTTTTTCAAGGATAAGTTTATAATTAAGTTGTGGGTAAGGTTCCTCCATTTCCATGGTGATTAGAGATAGTCCTTTAGTGGAGGCTATGTTTAGTAAAAATCAGCCATTGTCCACCTTCACACTTTGTAAAAGTTATTGTCACCACCCAGCTGTTTCCACTTCTTATCTTTTTAGATAATATGAAGGGCAAATCAGGGAAGTCAGCAGGAACAATTGATAAGAAAAAAAATCAGTTGCTATGCCAGGTTTCATCACAAGATGTCCCCAGCAGATCAAAAAATCCTTTCCCAGATGCTAAATAGCCTTTTATTCAGTTAAAACACAAACAAAAAATATTTTCCAAAGTTAATAGTTAAAGAAGATATTAAGTCTCTATAATAGGACGTTTTGGGACCCTCAGGTATCCACCAAACAAAACTCCAGTTATTTGGTTGTTGAGATTAATTGTCCTTTTCCCCCCAAAAATTAAAAATCCCAAGTACGCAAACGCCGCTATATTGAGAGCAGGAAAAAGTTTCAAGGAGCTTTCACAGGAAAGTGGTTAGGGAAGAAGAAAGGTTTAAAAAAGGGTCTCACCCCAATCCTCCACTCCTGCTTCGTTGTGCTTAGTTATTATTTTGGCTTTCAGCTGGTGCGACTTGATGATCGGCCATGTTAATGGCTGATCTTTTCTTCATCGTTCCTGGGGAGCTGCCTTGGATCAAACGGAAGGGCTGCTGCCCTTCTGCGATCTAGTGAGAGTCTTCCTCAAGGTTGGTCGCCCCTGCAGGGCGACTTTCGATTCTTTCCAGGGTCTTCTGACAAAGGGAAACCAAACGGCAGCGAGAAGGCTCTCCCCGCGCGTCCAAAGGGGCCGCGATCCGGAACTGGAAGCCAGCACAGTGTCTTATACATAAATTTTCCCAGACCATTTGACTTTGTTCTGTGATTGTTGATATACTGAATTCTTGGTTCCATTATGGTCATATGCATGGCTATTTTCACTTTTTACACTCATTCCTCTTAACTAGCTACATATTACCTCTTAGCTTTCTACCAGTTTTGTACATTGTATTTTTTTTCCCATTGTCGCATCTTCAGTAAACATTCTACTGGTAAACAGCTTTAACTTCCTACTCAATTTTTTCACCATTTATGCAATGGCTAATTTCACTTTCCTTGTTAAACACAACCATTTTGCTCTCTGATATATTAATTTTCAATTCAATAGTCTTTGCTGTATTGTACAACCTAACTTTTGCTGCATATTATTTGGGTTTTCATCTAAAAATCCAGCATCAATTGAAAAGAAGTACAATTCAAATTCACACCCCAATCAGTATGCATCACTATAAGCATTCTTAATATTATTCATAAATACATTAAATAGTTAAGGGGACCTCGTATCTTTATCTTAGTCCTTTTTCATATTGAATCATTTTTCTAAGCATTCCATTCTTATAGATGTTTTACTTCCTTCAGGTATTACTTTTATATTCAGCAACTAACTCTAGTACCCTACATTCCATAATTTAAATTCACTTAAATATTCATTTTAACATATACTTTGTCTTAGTTAACAAATATACAATACATTTATTATTCATATTTATGCATTTCTCAATGAATTGCTGAAGAGCAAACATTTGAATAGAATAGAGCTGGAAGGGACCTTGGAGATCTTCTAGTCCAGCCCCCTGCTTAAGCAGGAGAACCTATACTGTCTCAGACAGGTAAATGTCCATTCTTGAAAATCTCCAGTGATGGAGCACCCACGATCTCTGGGTGTCAGCTGTTCCACTGGTTGATTGTCCTCACTGTCAGGAAGTTTCTCCTTAATTCCAGGTTGCTTCTTTCTTTGATCATTTCCAACCATTGTTTCTCGTCCTTCCCTCTGGTGCTTTGGTGAACAACCTGCCCCCCTCTGCCTTGTGGCAGCCTCTCAAGATACTGGAACGCTCCCCTATTTCTTATTTTCTTTAGTCCCATAGCCGTTCTTTGTATGTTTTGGTCTCCAGGTCTTTGATCATCCTGGTAGCTCTTCTCTGAATTTTTTCCAAACTCTCAACATCTTTTTTGTGATATGGTGACCATTCCAAGTGTGGTCTCACTAGGGCAGGGGTTGGCAAGCTGAAACACTGAAAGAGCCACTTGGATCCATTCTCCTCACAAAAGAAACAACTGGGAGTTGCATAATGTGTGAGCATGGAACAGGAGGCTTGATTAAAGAGTGGAGCCTAAGGCGAGACTTGCACCAGCTCTGCCCCCGTCCAGCTCCATCTTGGCTTCTCCTTCCCTCGGAAAAGACTGCTCTCCCCCACCCCACGCTCTCCCTCTCTGGGACTTTCTTCTTTCTGCCTTTTGGCATGATGGTTCCCAGGGAGCGGAAGAGGAGCCCGACGGGGAGAAAGAGCTGCTGCGGCAAATCTTCCGAGGCAGCAGCAGACGCCCGCTCAGGCTCGCCTATCTCAGCCTGCTGTGGGAGGCTGGAGTTGAGGCTTCTGGCTCGCACTGGGAGGGGTGCTCGGAAAAGAGAGGATGAGAAGTGGGAGAAAGGACATCTTCTACCTCTCTGGGGTTCTTTTGCTGGGAGGGCGAGGAAGCAGCAGTTCTGCTCCGCAGGAGATGGCAGCAGGCAGCCTCTCCTTCAAGCTTCGCCAAGTGACTCCAGGAGTGAAGTGAGGTCCGAGTCCCCAGAATGTCAACTTTGCGAAAGAGGGAGGCGGTGGTGGGATTAAAATAAAACGGGGGGAGGAGGTTGAGGAAACCCAGCAGACGCCTCTATACCAGAGGGCGAGCAAGAAAGGCAAGATCGGGGAGAGGAAGAAAGGTTTTCGGGCTTGCCCAGCAGGCATTTCATTTCATTTCATTTATTTCGACTTATATGCCGCCCTTCTCCCCAGACTCAGGGCGGCTCACAACAAAAATATATGTACAGAAATACATAGGTCACTTAAAATAATGGTACAATATAAAACTGTGAAACTATAAAAACTATACTCACTCATACAACATACACTCCCAATCAAAGGCCCAGGGGCAGAGCACAGCTCACACGCCCCAAGCCTGTCTGCAAATATGTGTTTTTAAAAGTTTACGGAAAGCTAGGAGGGAAGGAGCAGTACGAACCTCTGAGGGAAGTTGAGACACTGTCTAGCAGACTGGACCCGTAGGAGGCCAACCCTATGTGCCCTAACCGGTCGCTGGGATTTATGAGGCAGAAGACGGTCCCACAAGTATCTTGGCCCATTGCCATATAGGGCTTTATAGGTCATAACCAACACTTTGAATTGTGTTCGGAGACCAATTGGCAGCCAGTGCAGCTCACGGAGGGCTGGAGTGACATGAGCATGTCTTGGGAGACCCAAGACGGCTCGCGCGGCCGCATTCTGAACCACCTGCAGTCTCCGGACATTCTTCAAAGGTTGCCCCATGTAGAGAGCATTACAGTAGTCGAGTCTCGAGGTGACAAGGGCATGGGTGACTGTGAGGAGTGAGTCCCGGTCCAAATAGGGCCGCAACTGACGCACCAGGCGAACCTGGCCGAATGCCCCCCTCACCACAGCCAAAAGATGGTATTCTAAACTTAGCTGTGGATCGAGGAGGACATCCAAGTTGCGAACCCTCTCCGATGGGGACAAGACTTCCCCACCCAGGGTAATGGATGGACAGATGGAATTGTCCTTGGGAGGCAGAACCCGCAGAACCCACAGCCACTCCGTCTTGTCGGGATTTAGTCTGAGCCTGTTAGCACCCATCCAGACCTCAACAGCCTCCAGGCACCGGTTCATCACTTCCACTGCTTCGCTGTAATGACGCGGGGTAGAGATATAGAGCTGAGTGTCATCAGCATACTGATGACAACTCACCCCGTGTCGACGGATGATCTCACCCAATGGCTTCATGTATATGTTGAAAAGCAGAGGTGAGAGAACAGACCCCTGAGGGACTCCACACGGAAGAGACCTCGGAGCCGATCTCTGACCTCCTGCAAACACCAACTGCGACCGCTTCAGAAATAGCTGTGGCAGGCAGGGACTGTGAGGAGCAACCAGGATTGGAGGAAGGAAAGGAAAAATGAGGGTCTTTAAATAGTCATACCCACTTTCCCCCCTTTTTTTCCAGACATCCACGTGTGTATGGGTGTCAGGTTTGGAAGCCTCTGTTTAAGTCTGCATGTGCACAGACATAGGCTGACTCCTCATCTCCTGCCCTTGCTGCATCTCCTGTGGAGACACATTTGCGTCTCTGTGTCTTTCTCTGCCACTCAAAGCCATCCTGCAGCTCGATCCTTGAAGCTGTTTCAATTGGCCATTGCCAAGCGTCCCCATGGAAGTCAATGAACAGCATGACTGAGATAGGCAGCTGCCCCAACTCTGGTCTGGGGAAACGAGAGCGGAGCAGCGCTGCCTATCAGTCATGTGGAAGAACAGCCGTGTAAACAGCACCAGATAGCGTCGCCACCACCACCACACTTGTGGAGACGCGTTGCTGGCTCAGCTGCCCAGGGACGGACCCAGGGAGCGATGCCCCCGCTGACTGCCACCCCCACCAGGACTGCCGCCTGGACTGGTTCAGGGAGACGCGGGCTGGCTCAGCTGCCCAGGGAGTGAATCTGGCGCTGGCCACCACCCCAGCCTGGACTGCCGTCCGGGGGGCTGCAGGAGGAAGAAGGGGAGGAGGAGGGTGAGGAAGCTGCCGTTGCCGCCCCAGCTGGGACTCTGCACTGCCCGGCCTCACCCTCCATCCACCCGATATAGCCACGGCGGGGGCTGGTGCCGTACGGGCCGCTGGCCCTGGCTGCAATGCTGCAGCTGCTCTACTTGACCAGCCCCTCCGCCGGCCTGGCTGTTCCCCCCAGGGCACCCCTCTTGCCCTGGCACCCGCCTGAGCTGCTCGGGGGGCTGCAGGAGGAAGAAGGGGAGGAGAAAGGTGAGAAAGCTGCTGCCGCCGCCCCAGCCAAGACTCCACGCTGCCTGGCCTCGCCCTCCGCCCATCTGATGTAGCTGTGGCAGGGACTGGTGCTGTGCAGGCCGCTGGCCCTGGCCACAATGCTGTGGCTGCTCTGCCTGACCAGCCCTGCCAGCTCCTACGCTGTCCCAGCTGGCCCCCGGATGCCCCTCTTGCTCCGGCGCCCGCCTGAACCGCCCTTGGGGCAGCAGGAGGAAGAAGGGGAGGAGGGGGGCAAGGAAGCCGCCTCCGAGCCCCAGAAGGAGCCTCTCCTCTCCTACCATTGCTGCATCTCCCTCTTCTTTCCCGGCAGCCATGATTCCAGCGCGCCTTCCCAGCTGTTCTCCCTTGGGCCGCGGCTTGCGGTGGGCTGGTCCCAGCGAAGATCCCGGGGCTTTCCCGCCACATGCGCTTCTCTCTCTCCCTCTCTCTCCCTCCCTCCCTCTCCCTCCCTCCCTCCCTCCCTCTCTCTCTCCCTCCCCCTCCCCCCCTCTCCACTGCTTACTTCACTCCATGTGGATGTAGTGTCATTGAGGACCACTCGCTGAGTACAGTTTGTTAGCCAGCTGCAGATCCATTTGGTGGTGATGTTGTCTATTCCACCTTTTCCTAGCTTACTGAGGAGTAGGTTGTGGTCTACCTTGTCAAATGCCTTACTGAGGTCTAAGTATATTACGTCCACTGCGTTTCACTGGTCTACTAGTTTAGTCACTTTATCAAAGAATGAGATGAAATTGGTTTGGCATGATCTGTTTTTAACAAACGCGTGCTGGCTACTAGTTATGACTTTGTTTGCTTCTACCATGTTTCCCCGAAAGTAAGACCCTGTCTTACTTTCTTTTGGGCTCTGAAGTAAGCACTAGGTTTTAGTTTCAGGGAGGGCTTACTTTTTGCTGATACTGGTATCAGTAGGCTGTGAGCACGCGGAGATCGGATGGGGCCTGTACATGGGGTGGAGAAGCAACGCGGCGCAAGAATGGTAGTGGTCCGGTGCAGTCATGGTGGGTAGTGGTGGAAAGGGTGCCAAGCCTGGTGTGGGGGGGTGATCCAGAGTGATGCCCCGCCACTGGTCTGCCAGGGCCCTTCGCCAGGGCCTACTCAGTGCTGCAGGCGCCGGGCTAAGGGCTGTTTGTGGGACAAAAAAGAAAAAAGAAAAGTTCAAACAGACTTTCTAACTTCTTAAGATCTCACGAGAAATAAGAAAGTCTGATTGAACCTTTTTTTCCCCACAAACATGTGGCAAAGGCTGAGAAGTGACGGAGAAATGCAATGCAGCTGAAGCAAGTTAGTAAAAAACGCTTGGGGAGGCAAGGGCATTTGGGTAGGAGCAGGTGTGGCAACCTTACTCTGCGCGGCTTTGGCAGGTTTCTGGCAGGCGAAAGGAAGCAACTCCACCCCTGTGCCACCTGCCTCACATCATGGCAGCGGCGGCGGCAGCAGCTGGACAGAAGGCGATCCGGCGGGAGCAGCCGGTAGAGGCCAAAAGTACCCAGCCGGCATGAAAGCTGCAGTTCATGCCAGGGCCCGAAGAGTGCCAGGTTCAGCCCTTAGCCCGGCGCCTGCAGCACTGAGCAGGCGTGCAGGCAGGTGCTCAAGCAGCCCAAAGGTGGAGGCGTGGCCACTGTGGTTGCACCGTCTGCTGCTGGCAAATAGCCATGGCACGTCGATGGCAGCAGCAAGTAGGCGTTCAGGCTGGCGCTCAAGCAGCCCAAAGGTGGAGGCGTGGCTAGTGCAGTGGCACCAGTGGCCACTGGCAAATGGCCCTGGCAGGCCGGTGGCGGGCCGGCACTTCAAATCTGGGCCGACTCGCCCCGTGCCAGGTAGGGGCACCCCAGCAAGGCAGCCCAGAGCAGCGTGGCTAGGTGGGCAAAGAGCCCCGTGAGGCAGAAGCAGCACGGGCAGCCACTTGGTTACCATACAGCACTTGACGCAGCCAAGAAATGTCCCAACAGCAGTAGGGCCAGCAGGCAGAGCGGGTGGAGGCCAGGGCTCGTCGATGGTTTTGTTCATTATGGCCGCAGGCAAGTAGACAGTGGAACAGAGAGGGCAGGGCCGGCAGTAGCTGGTTCCACAGGCGGCCGCTGGTAAAAGATACCTTGGCAGGCTGGCGGCAGGAGGGGCTCTCTGGCAGCTGGCCAGATGATCTGGGCCGACTCGCCCTGCCCCACACTAGGGCTTACTTTCTAAATTCCCCCCAAAATCAGCTGGGGCTTACTTTTGGAGTAGGGTTTACTTTTGGGGAAACACAGTAGCTGTTCGCAGATCTGTTTTTTGATTATCTTTTCTAGGATCTTTCCAGGTATTGATGTTAAGCTGATTGGTCTGATTTGTTTTATGTAGCCAATGCTTAGCATGAAATTGTGCTGCACTTCCCAGATTTTCTCATTATCACCTCATGTCCTACTTGTACAAAGGGGCTAAATTAGCGGACCAGAGAAATTCTGTTGACATAGTATAGTTGGGTTTCAATAAGACATTTGACAAAATAGACTACAACCTATTTCTTAGTAAGTTAGTATCAGACTTATCCCAACTTGAACATTTAGGAAAAAAAGACTCTCGATTTCACTTTGAAGTGAAAGGTTTACTTTTGCTAAAGTCAAGCAGTTACAGCATAAGCAAAGTTGTATCTTAATATTTCCACACAAAGCATGCATTTTTCCCTCTTCCCTGGCCCTCCCCCCAAGACCAGTCTATCTGTCCAATGATATTCGAATTAGATGTTTTGGGAACGGCTTTGAGTTTTGGCGCTGCTTTGGTTGAAGTTCACATTCCATTCTCATGGCTTCATCCTTGATTGGTCAGTCTGTTCTGGATTGACACCTCTGGCTTGACATCCCCTTCTTTGTGAGTTGCATGGACTGGAAGTATTTGGTGGATAGATAGATTTTGTCCCCGTTTTTAAAGTCTTTCGGTTTGGAGTATTTTTTGTCAACTTGTTTTTTGTATCTCTCTTATGCTTCTTCCAGGGCTTTGCGGTCTACTGGCCAGGTGTTTTGAAGTTTAACAATCCACTCCACAAACGAGATAGTTTGTGGTTTGGTCAGTGGTAGTCCTGATTTGGCCACAAAGTCCTGGCCTGTCACGATTTTGGATTGTGCTAAACTAGTGCTGCTATGCAGTGCATTATTATAAGCTACCTCTGCAAAAGGAAGGAGGTCAACCAAGTTGTCTTGGTGTTAGTTAACGTAGCATCTCAGGTATTGTTCCAAGACCCCATTAGCATGTTCATAGCCTCCATTTGTCTGGGGATGATGGGAGAAGCTAAGTCCAGGATGGCGCCAAGCAGTTTCAGGAACTCCTGTCAAAATTGTGAAGTGAACTGCACCTCACAATTGGAGATGATTCATTCTGGGGACCCATGAAATCTATACATGTGTTGAATGAAGAGCTTGGCCAGGATATGTGCTGAGGGGATTTTGTGGCAAGGCATGAAGTACACCTGTTTGGAGAAGAGGTTGGTTATCATCCAGATCACCATGTTTTCTGAGCTCTGGTAGTTCCACTATAAAGTCCATGGAACTCTTTTTCCAGGGTGCTTGGGGTTTTGCTACTGGTTGTAGGAGACCTGGGGTTTTCCCCGGATGCCTCTTGGCTTATAAACAGATAGGGCAGCTAGCCACCTAGCTTTCAATGTCCTTTTTCAGAGATGACCACCAGAATTGGCATTTTGCTAGGTGGAAGGTTTTTACAAAACCAAAATGTCCTGCAGTCTTTGAGTCATGGCTTTTTTTGAGGATTAGAGTGCACTGATTCTCTGATATATACAATTTGACCCCCATCCAGGCTAAGCCATCCTGTATGGTGGTTTCTTGGCTTGTGGTTTTGAACCAATTATCTTTTTCTAAAGCCCCTTTCAGCATTGCCAGTAACTCATCTGGCATTTGCAGGGTGGTTTTATCTATGCTCTGGTAATGGTGGCTGATGCCAGCTGTTGGGAGGAGATGACTGGGCTAACGACTTCAACTTTAGAACTATTGTATTAGGGCAGTCGTGAGAGGACATTGGAAAAAGTTTTTAAAGCTTCTAGATTTTTGTGGTCCATACAAAAAAAGGGGGTTTTCCCTTTCCAGAAAATGCCTGTACGTTAAGAGCACTCACCTCACTACGTATGCCTGCTTTTCCAAAACCGCCCATCTCTTTTTAAAAAAATATATTTTATTAATTTTTTACAATAACAATCTTTAGTGCCTCATGAACAGTGTGTTGTCTGGGTTCATATATTTAAAACAGTCAATGATAATTGATTTCTACAATTAATATGTTGGTAATATATTTCTTGATCCTCTCTTCTTGTAATATTCTCCTTTTGTCTACATTAAACAAATATAATTTTTAATATTTTCAGTATATACCAAGTTGAATATAAACATTTTTTAGTATTTATGCGTATAATAATAACATTAACATATAACCGTGGTGGCGAACCTATGGCATGCGTGCCAGAGGCGGCACTCAGAGCCCTCTCTGTGGGCACGCGCGCCGTTGCCCCAGTCCTAGCCCTTCAGCTGGGTTTTATAAAATATTTTCGCTTTAGGCCTCCGTCGCCATGTGCAAAAAAAAAAGAGGTTCAATCAATTTCAACTTCTCATGGGAAAAAAAAGATCTCACAAAGTTGGAATTAATTGATTGAACTTTTTAGTCCCACCCAGTCTGCCGTTATCACCGAAGCCACCCCCACCCAATGGATCACACCAACCCAATGAGTCATGCCCACCTAATGGGCCACACCCACCCGATTGGCCACACCCGACAGTACATAAGTTAGTTTTGGGTTGCAGTTGGGCACTCAGTCTCTAAAAGGTTCGCCATCACTAACATGTTTTTTTGAGCTTGTTTCCATTGTATTTATAAAGGTCATCTTATTAAATGATTATATGTCCTGTTTTCAAGATTCTTATTGAAGCTTAGTTTCCTCTCAGTATTCAGACCATTTTTATCAGTCATAATTTTCTCAAAATTCATTACTTTTAAATAACCAAACTTTTCATTTAAATAGACCCTCTCAATGTTTTAACATTTCATATATTCTAAAAGTATTATATATCTTATTTCTCTTACTATAGGGCCCCTTTACAAGCTTTATCTATTCTTTTGCCCATATTCTAACAATACTTAGTCCTATAATACACCATCTATATATATATATACTGATTCCAAATCAGTAAGTTTGGCTTGCCAGGTTGTATTTTTGTAAGTGTTGTTGGGGGAAAAAAAAGACAAATCAAGTAAAGTATCAGGTTTTTGTCTCCCATGTTTTAATGATTCTTCTGACAGTTCTGTAATCCATTTTATTAGTTCTTTTTTATCCTCAAATTTGGTTTGAAGTCATGGAGGATAAAGCATCTTTTTTGTCTTCTTTATTATAGTGAGGTTTTGCAGATTTTTTTTGTATTGTAATTTTCTTCATTTGTAGCTTTTCTATTTAAGTCACTTTCATTTAATTTATGTTCTGTTATCTGATTTGTTTGTTCATTCTTTGTTGTCATTTTTTAAGTGTTATTTAGTTGTAGATTTGTTAGAGATATGTTTGTTGATATTGTCAAACTTATTTCTAATCTCATCATGGCTTGAAATAATTATTGTTTGAATCTGCCGCAGAAATTTGTATATTTTCTCCTGGAATGTATTTGTTTTGTCTTGAGTCTTTGTTCCTGCAGATCCTTGAAGCTCCAAACTGGAGTCTTTAGGAGAAGGTGTTGGGTATTGTTTTCTATCACTTTTAGATAGGTATATAATACCCGTTTTATCTCTCCCCTCTTAAGCAGTTTTCATCAGTGTCATAATCTTTTTAATTAGCTTTATCAAGCCTGCCCATCTTAAATTCCAAACAGCCAAATCTTACGTAGTTCTTATCTTTATAGAATGGTTTTATAATCCGATATGTTTCCAATTGTCAAGGCACCATTGAAAACAATATTTTGTGACAGTTCTTCTTTTCAGGGGTCTTGTAATTATCAACCACCAGTCAGAATTCAGTCCAAAGTATTTGACTATCTAAAAGTTTTCCAGTAATTTCTCCTTTAGAAGATTAGACAAAGGCCAAGATTTTTCTTTCTCCGCTATATATAATTTCTTTCTCTGCTATATATAATTTCTTTGTGTGTGTTTGTATATATAATTTCATCAATGCTTTTTCAGAAACCACCCATCTCTGCTCAACATCGGACAATTTCGCAGAAGTGTGAGCACAAAGTTATAAAACCTCTTGGGCATTTTTCTGACTTCTACATGGCTGGCATCAAGTTGAATGATGAAAGGGGCATTTGATTCTGGATGTTTTAGCATCGGCTCAAATGCCAACAGACGTTTGAACCTCTCGAATGCTGCTTGGCACCCCATTGTCCACTTTAGGGGTTGGCTTGGTTTGGGTTTTCCCTCCCCATTTGTTTTAATTTAAGAGATTGGTGAGGAGCAAAGGACGAGATGAATTGCTGATAAAAGCTCTGGAATCTTTTTTGAGTTTATGCTGGTGTCCATTCTAAAATGGCTCATACTTTTTCGGGATCCATCTCCATGCCTGTTGTGATTCCGTGCCAGCCTGTGCTCGCAACAGCTGAGTTGGAGGAATCTGAGGAGGAGGTGGAGGAGGCCTTTGAAGGGCCATCAGGGGCAGAGGGAAGCTCGGATGAATTACAGGACTCACAGTTTGATGCAGAGCCTGGGCCCTCCAGTCGTGTTCCTGATGAAGCTCAGCTGTGTGAGGAGAATGAGAGACTCGGAAGACTCACACCTGATGGACTTGGTAATTGACGCTTGCACACGTCGTCAATTAGCGAGAGTAAATCAGCAGCAGTCAATATGGCAACTCCAGAGTAAAAGGAGAAGGCAATGAGAAGCAACGCCTTGGGACTGCTGAATAAAGGGAGGAGGTGTGGGTGGTTCTGGTTGCTGAAGGCAACTATTTGCAAAGTGCTTTTTGGAATCCTGGTCTGTTCGTCTTGCTGGTGACTTCTGTTTGCATCGTGTTTTCTTGGGGACTATTTTCTTCCTTTGGACTTGAGTTTTGCTGTTTGTGTTTTGGACTATTTGACAGGTTTGTCACCCATATTAAAAGGAGTTTGTTTTGTTTTAAAGTCTCCAGCCTATTGTATCAGTAGGGGTTTGGTCCTTGTGCCTTTAACGAGGGTGGCAATAGGCTGGGATAGAACAATGCCTTCGTGGGAGATGCAATAGCCCAAATAGTCTATTTTCCGTTTGTGGAATTCACATTTGGAAAGTTTGGTGTATACCTGGGTAGCACAAAGCTTCTTCGGCACAGCCCTGACCTCCCTCTCTAATACACACTTTGTAGAATGCTTCTTGGAGGTCTAACTTGGTAAAGATCCTCTCTTTGGCTAAATGAGCCAGCATATCTTTCATTAGTGGCAGAGGGTAGATGTTCTTGACGCAAATCGCATTTAGCCTATGGCAATCAGTGCACAGGTGTAGGGATCATCTTTCTTCTTACAAAACAGTACAGAGGCTGTCATCCATGATTTGGCTGACTGGATAAAATCCCATGCTAGGTCCTTACCTATGTGCCATTGTTCCGATACATGAGACCAGTAAAAGAGAACTCCAATAGTTTCCTTAAAGAACAAATTTATTTGGCTACATAGTATCGGCACAATCAAAAGTGAAACCAAGACTAAAGTTCTCTCCCAAAGTTTACAATGTTACAAAGTTGAACTTCCCACCCCAGTTATATGTCATAAATCACATTCCCCAATTAACTACTTGAGCGGACTTTTTAATGGAAGTTTCAGCCCACTAAAATGCAATCAGCAATGACCTTGGTTCCCAAAGAAAAATTTATTGTTTTTACTAATCTAAAAAGTACTCATCCCCCCTCCCAATTCTGTGGCAACCGAAAATGAAAGGAAAATGGCTTCAGCCAAATTGGTTTGTAGTATTGACACTATGCATGTCCAGAACTCACTCAGCTCTCTTGATGTCATGGAATATAGTTTCGGCTTGGGGAGTTTGGCTCCCGGAAATATTTCTATGGAACAGTCTATAGGGCAATGAGGGAGAAGTATGTCTGAGTCCTTTTCACTAAAAACCTCATTGTAAGTCCCAGTATTCTTTGGGGACCCATGGATCCACTTTCAATTGTTGTTGCACTGCCGCGCCACTTTCTCATTTCAGTTTTTGCTAGGTGGCTGGCAGCAGTGTGCAGCCGCTTTCCCTTTTGACTCCTCTTCTGGCGCTCTCCACCAAATTTTTAATATCTGCTTCCTCCAGTTTACAGAAGGATTCAACCTAGCACTGCCCGGTGCTATGATGAAACTTAGGGCCTCCTCATGTGGCCCCATTTTCATATTTATTGGCTTGGTGACAGATATTGCGGGGCCACCCCCTTCCACTGAGCCATCTAGCTGGCAGAAGGCTACGGATACATTTACTTATCTAAGTTGCATCCCCAGTTTTTCCACTCTGCTAGGGCTGACCAGACATCTGGTGCAACCTGAGTCCATTAAGGCAGTCAGGTTCTCCTTACACACCAAGGAAGGCCTTACTAGTTCTATTGGAGTTGTCACCAGTGATATGGGTTGACTTACCAAGGGGTTGTTGTCCATTGCACTGTCACTTTTCGCTGGGGTCTTGACCAACATGGTCAGAGTTCCTTCTTCATCACTAGGTGCTGAGGTGAACTTGAGGACCTCCACTCCTTTTAGGGCTGTTTCTTGAGCTTTTGCTGAACTTTTGCCTCCCTTTTTGCAGGGCTGGGTGCTCATTTTGGAGTTGGGCTCAGCAGTCGGCTGCTTTTCACATTTTAAATAACTGGTGGAACGGCAGTCCCATCCTTCTTGCTTTGGGGTTTCTTTCCTATCTGTGGGGAAGGATCTCCGCCATACACGGTTGTGGTGGTTGTGGTATCTGGCTAAGTCAATATCCACCTCATCTGTCAGAACGTACCAGCCCTGGGGGGTTTGTGGCATGCCTTTGGAGATGCAGGTGTTAAAGATGTTCAGGCCATCTTGAAAGCACTCAATTAGCATGTCTTATGGCCAGTTGGCTAGTCTACACGCCAAACTGAAATTCTTGAATGTAAGCAGCCATGGGTTGTCAGCCTTGCATTATGGTCTTGATTTTCTTCCTGGCTTTTCTATCAGCTAGGATTCCTCGAACCTCTTCTGGAGGGCCCCCATAAATCTGTTGAAATTGCACAGCTCTACCACATCGACATTGAGGAGTGTCACCACCCATTCTGTCTCTTTCCTCTCCAGTGCCAAAGTCATGCTCCATACCTTGGCTCCTTCCATTGGCAGGTCAGCTCCATACTCCTCCATGCAAGTCCACAGCTGGGTAAGAAAAATGCCAATTTCTTTGGTTTGCTGCTAAATTTCACTCCCAGGGTAGGTAGCTGCACTCCTTTCTCCATGGAGGGGCGACCCACATCCGTGCTAGCTATGGTGCTGGTGCTGGTGGAGGTGGTGCGGGGGCTGCTGCAGCCATGACAACAGGTGCAGTTGCACTGTCACCTACCTGGTCAGGAGCCATTTGGGCAGGTGGTAGTGCCAGCCACTCTTGGAAAGCATCCCTCAGGAAGTCAATGGCTTGCTTCAAGATGACAATTTGCGAGTCCAATTTGCCTCTCAATGCTCTGCCTTCTTCACCATGCGGAGCTCTTGGTTTGGTTCTTCAGCTGATTAGTGAGACTAGGTTTCTTTGATATTCTTTTCACTCTGTTGCTAAGAACTTTGATATCTTCTTTTATATGTATTTTCCATTCATTCTACTGGAGGTTATTTGCTTCCTACGACACTTTTCCTATTCTACTTTCAGTCTACTTGATTTCACTTTTTTTCCTTTTCATCTATAATTATGTTTCCTGACAACTTTTGATACTGAGAAAAAAATGTCTTTCTCATTTTCAGAACCTGTTATTTTCCTTCACTCTCATAATTTTCGCATTTTAAAATTGATCATACTTTCGCAAAAGCCATGCCTTGTTTTTCCATTATCATCATTCACTGTATTATATGCCACTATAATTAAGCTATAAATTCCGGTTTCCATGCCCACCCACATCAGCTCATTCATACTTTCTGACATACACTTTAACCCTTTGTTTGCAATTAAACCTATATCTTAATTTTCACACATAAATTATCAACCCTACTCTATCGGACCACCCTGAATCAGAATATTACATTTCCCTTTTGTCTTAATTTTACAATTGTACAACATAACTGTTACTAATTCTTGCATTTTACTCTATAGTTGTCTTATATTTAAATTCTTTAGCTATGAATTTTGATGTTCACTGTCTCTTGTGGATTTTGGTCAGGTGAGGCTTTCACATAACTTTTTTACTAGGATTAAAAATAGTAAGCATTTATCAGCCATAATAAGACTGCTAATAAGAAGGACTGGTTGACATTTTGGCCTAGTTTCACTTTCAACATGGTTATGTTATTCTGAGCAAGTTAGAATTTCTAATGTAGAGATTGGACAATAGGAAAAGTTTTTCCACATGTGAACTGCTTTCTGAGAAGCTTGTACAATATGTTAACTTTGTTTTCCCATTTGCAAAATTAAATTCATACATCAGCATCAATCATTTAGATTTCTATTTTTTATTCCCAAACATGCTTTTTATCCATGCTTTCATGAAGAGCTGTGGTGGTACAATGGTTAGAATGGTTAGAATGCAGTATTGCAGGCTAACTCTGCCCATAGCCAGGAGTTCGATCCTGATCGACTCAAAGTTGACTTTGCCTTCCATCCTTAGAGGTTATTAAATTGATGGCCTGTGCTACAACATCTTTTTAGTTTTACATAGTAGTATAAGCTAGCCATTTCTATAACAACAGATCTATTTAATCAGTAAAACCCAAAATCAAATTTTCATTTTTTTCCACCACAAGGACAAAGTCCAGGGGTGGTTGCCAAGTAGAAACAAAAGTAATTGTGTTTTTTTCTTTTATCAAAGCAGTCAATTTAGCCATCTCTGCTAATTCCCATCAGCTTTTGCAACCATTCATCCATTGTGGGGATTGAAGCATCCTTCCATTTTTGTACATAAAGTAATCTTGCTGCCATCAACATAAGTTCACAAAACTTTTTCCAAGTTTTTTTTCCATTAAACCGAAATTTAAAGTTTTTGGTTTTATCTTTTATCACATGTCCATTATAAATGATAAAAAGTCCCTTCTTTACATTTGTATTTCCAGCATTCATTTGAAATAAGTTTATACATTCTTGATAACTTATCTGATGTCAAATACCAACGACACATCATCTTATAAAATTTTTCTTTTAAATTGTAATTTAATGTAAATTTTAAACATTTCATCCACATATTCTCCCATTTTTCAAGCTTTACATTATATTGAAAGTTCCTTGCCCTCTGGATTGTGGTCAAGAAAAAGATTTCAGTAAAATGTCAACGTTTATAATTTTATTTGCAAGCTTTTTAGATGTTCATATATTAATCCTTGAAAAGGATTTGTGTCTTTCTGGAAAAAAAGTATATTCTCTAGCAGAGCCATTCCCCCCCCCATCCACAAATCTATTAATGCTAAGTTGTCCATCATCTCAAAAAAGTCTTTGGTAATTTACCCTGGGAGGATTTAATCCCTTATATATAAAACAACTCCAATGATCTTTTTTAAACCAGCTGATATAAATTCCTTGTAAGGACCTGCCTCAATCCCTCTTCCCAAGAAAGCAGAACTCCTGGAACAGCTTCATTCCAAAAGGAACTTTTATTAGGAAAAGTTGACAGCAGGCATAAAAGGCAGGATCTGAGGGTTTCCCACTCAGATCAATAGGTTAAAAGAGTAACTGACAAACCCCACCCCATAATCCATCTGGTCAGTTCAAATGAGCCAATCACAAGGTGTGAACCCACTATGGGAACGGGAATGATAAGACGCCGTTCCCAAGATTGTTAGGCTGTTAGGTCTTCATGCCTCTTCTTCCACTGTTATTGATAACAGATATTGGCCGGAGGTACATTCCATTCTCACCCCAGGCTGACAGCAAGGGAAATAGATCAAACAGCAAGCAGATAGAGGAAAGTGGAGAAAAGCAGAGAGAATACATTGTAGTGCCCATAGCTTTCCCTCCTCTGCTCAGAAGTATGGCAGAACCCGCTGGAACATAGAATAGAGAAATCTCTTCCCTCCTGGAATAACTGGGTTCTGACATGCCACCACCCCCCTTAAAAATGAGAGATCCACCTGCAGAGGGAACAAGATAAGGAAAGAAAACATACATGGGTTAGTCCGATTTGTCAGGATATTTAGCATGAAATTTATTAAGTAATCTCGGGGCTTTAACATGTTATTTATGGGCCCACTCATTTTGGGAAGGAGGTAGGTCTTTCCGGGCTATTAGGTATTGTGTGGAACCATGATATTTTCTAGAGTCTAGGATCTCTTTGACCTCAAAATGTTTCTCTCCTTCCATCATGATTGGAGGAAGAGGAGGAGCTGCAGCTGGCAGGATTAGTTCTCCTTTCAATAGGCTACAGTGAAATACAGGGTGAAACTGTCTTAGAATTTTAGGGAGTTTCAATTCTACCATCACTGGATTTATTATCTGTTTAATGGGGAAAGGGCCCACAAATTTAGGTCCCAACTTCTTTGACAGTTGTAAAGATGTTAAATATTTTGTAGACAGGTATGCTTTCTCCCCTACTTGGAAGGGCTTAGGTTCTATTTGTTTTTTATCTGCTTGAACCTTGTTTGCCTCCCTCATCTAAGACTTTTCTTATGACCTGGAGTTGTGGAGTTGTGCTATCCATTCCTTCAAAGAGGGTATGTGGATTCGTTAGTTGATAGTTCAGGTATCGGGTAAAAGCTTTGTCCTGTTGCAACTTGCAATTGCGTATAGCTGGTGCTGGAATGAACTGCATTGTTATATGCGACTTCTGCAAAAGGCAGCAGATTGGCCCAGTTGTCTTGCTGGTAATTTATAAAACATCTTAAGTATTGTTCTAATACTGAGTTTGAACATTCTGACCCACCATTCGCTTGCGGATGATGACTAGATGATAACCCCTGAGTGGTCCCCAGAAGGTCCAGGAAAGCCTTGTAAACTATCTAATATTCACTGTGGGGCTCCATGGAGTCAGTATATGTGTTGCACAAACAGCTTCACTAGTGTCTTTGCTCTGGGGACTTTTTGACATGGGATGAAGTGCACCTGCTTAGAGAACAGGTCTGTCACTACCCAAATGACAGTGTTCCCCCCATTCTCTGGTAATTCCACAATAAAGTCCATAGAAATTTCGCTCCAGGATGCTGCCAGGGTTGCCACTGTCTGCAACAATCTGCGGGTCTTTCTTCCATCTGGCCCGTTGCCCATCTCCATCAACCAGCACAACTTGCACTGGGGTGGCAGCCACCGCTGCAGCTATTGCAATCTCCGAGATGCTGGTGGAAGGGCCTGGGTTTGCGACCTCGCTCTCTGTGCATTCTTTTTCTGCCGAGCCCTGGCATGTATCCATCTTCTCCTCCTTTAGGGAGTTGAAAGTGACCCTCAGCATATTGATTGCTTGCCCTAGGAACCAGCTAGAGCAGACATGTCTCTCATCCTCGTCCTCACTGAGATGGATGATCTCTCCATCTCCCGCTTCCAATCTGGTTGGTCACTGCACCATTTGAGGGTCACTTTTCTGGCTTTCCAGTCCCAGTCTTCCTTCTTTCCAATGCCCCTCGACCACCTTGGCTTATTCCAGTGCTCGATGGCTGTGGCTTCGTTGGAGGAACTGGGGGCGTGTGAGCTGCTGCCACTTAGGCCAATTGGGGGGGGAAATAACTGGGTTCTGACATTCTCTAATCGTTTATTTATTAAGTATTTTTTATTTTGTTTCTTGATATGTGTTTCTTGAAGGCAAGTTATATCAACATTAACTTTCCTCAGGTAATATTTGCCCCATTAATATTCCGTGTAATAGACTTAATTTCTATCTTTAGAAAATCTGGTAAGTTTCTTTACAGATCTCTTAACCGCATCTCCTTCGATGTCAATTTTTGAGGTTGACTCTGATTTCTTGTCTGTGTTCATTTCTTCAGCTGGGTCCAAATCAAGGGTCTGATCAAGAAATCCTTGGCTTTTTTCTATGAAATTCAGTCTGAATCTTTGTTCTTGATGAGTGAGTATCCTTCAAGTTTATTCCAGTGGAAGAGAATTTTTCTCTTCTTCAGAATATCAGTAAGGAAAGAATAGGCTTTCCTTTTTTTAACAGGAATTTCCTTCAGAACAATTATATCCATGTTTTTCATTCTTGAGGTGGCAATCCAGAACATGATCTCTCGTTGTTCTTCTTACAAAGTGAACTAAGACAGGAGTCCCAAACCTATGGGCCGCGGCCCACTACTGGGCCAGTGCGCATATTCACCCCCACTCGTGCTAGCGCCTGCAGACCCATTTGTGCATGCACACGCTAGCATGGACCGGCTAGCACCTGCATGCCTGCACAAACGGGACCTCTAGTGCACGAGTGGGTTGCATAGACCATTTGTGCATATAAGCAGGGGCTAGCATGGTGGCTGGTCCCTGTGCACATGTGCAAATGGGGACCGCTAGTGCATATGGGTTTCACAGCCCATTTGCGCATGCATGCTAGCAGCAGCGGATAACACCAGTACGCATGCACAGATGGAGCCGCTAGCACTATGTGGGTTGAGCAGCCTGTTTGCACATGTGTGTGGGGATAGCAGCGGCTGTTAGTGCCTACATGCCTACGCAAATGAGGCTGCTAGCGCTGTGTAGCTGCACGTGGCCCTGTTTCCACACACACGCATGTGCACATGCACACAAATTTTCCAGCTGCTCCCTTTTTTAAAGTTAAGAGTTTTAGACTTGTAGGTTTGTAACATAAAATTCAGTGGGTTAAATGATACTACTGGAGAATCAAAAGGGATTGGCAGTCTTTTGACTCCCTCTCATGGCCAAACAACACCAATGTATTATAAGCTGTAAAAAAAGAACTTAGTATCTGCCTCTTTGTTTAACAGCCCACACAACTAGTTCAATCAAAAGCAAGTAAAATTGGAACTGTTTCTCCCCCTCCTCACAGCAAGATCAAAACACTATTTAGGCAATCCTTGTTTTTTTAAAAAAAAAAATCAGATGAGTCAATTAAAGATATAAAATTATCTAGAAAATTTAAATCCAAAAGTATCAAAAGTAGTTTCCACAGTAATTTCCAGGTTCTTTATTTTGGCTCTAATACACCAACTCCTCACCTCCTTACACTCATGGACCTTCAGAAATAATGTTGTTTCAACAAAAAAGAAAAAGCAGGCTGTAGCCAGAGGAAACCTCTTTTAACATGAAAGATAACTATGCAAAAAGCTAGTGTCTAAGAAATGGTGACACATTTTATTGTCCTTTTTAAATGGCTGGTTCTTCCACAGTGAACTTGCTTCTTGGTTGCCTTGACCCCAGCCAGAGACTCACCCAATTACTTTTTCTTCAAGAAGCATTCTGAAAGTGCCCAGCTATCTGGGAGCAAGCATGTTGATTTCCAGATCTCCCCTTTTCCCAAGAAAGTTTCTTCTGATATAAAAGTATAAAACTGGAGAATGTATAGCAGACCAAAAGAAAAGCTACAAGCAAGGGGCCATCTTCCGCCGGAACTGCTATTGCTATTGCTATATTGAAAGAAATAACAAAATATGGGAAGCACGAGTCACAATCATTTGTGCTCTTGTCGTTTTATGTTTGGGCTGCCCTTGAAGACCACCCATCAGACCAACAGCTGCCCATAAAAACTACCTCATATAGTCATATAACTTCAGTATCCCAAGCACTGCTTTCTAGTACAATTTAAGGTGCTGATTATTATGTTTACTACCTTTAAAGTCTTTCATGGTTATGGACCTGGTAACTTAAAGAATCTGCCCATCCAAGGCAGAGAATATCCGCTACATGAGTTGTGGTAGGATGGTATATGAAGATGGGTAATTTGTTTAGGGTTTCTCCAAATATTAAATTATTAATATCTTCTAAAGAACATTTGGACTGTGAAATGAAGACTAGATACCTGAAATGAATGGTACCACTGTTTCAACATTGCATGTCATTTTGGATTGATGAGCATAAGGTGGAATTGTGTTATGAGAGGTGGCTATGTGTTTTTTTCAAATAATTTTATGAAGAATTACAAACAGAAAAAATAAAAGTATTTGTAATACAGATGACAAAAATGCAAAAATAAAATTACAAAAAAGGTACGTGTAAAAAAAAAAAAAGGATAACTTCCCCTTTCATCCCAGTAGGTAGAAACAATTTTAATAGCTTATTACCATCTCTAAATATAACAAACTCTCTTTATTCCATAACTCATCTCTTGACTAAAAACCAAAATCAAAATTCTCTATTATTTGTTCTTTGTCAGGAAAGGTCCAATAAGGGAAACCATATAGCAAATTTTCTATTTTAATCTTGATCAAATAAACCAAATCCTTGATTTCTCACATGTATTATGTCAAAAGTATCTTTTTCCTCCAGAGAGATTTTGCCAATCTAGATCTAACACCCAGCTGTGATTCTCTTTGTAAAGCAATCCCAATGCCAGCAGGATTTCAGTTTATCATGATTTTCACTGGAAATTGAAAAATGTTCAAGATATTACTGTGTTTTGACATTTACATTGTAATTTATATATTTTAATGTTTTTATTATATCACTTGGTTGCATTCCCCTTGAAGTGTCACAAAAGCAAATAGATATAGAAACAAATACAGACATAAGCTGTTTCAGGCTTTAAAGATCAAAGCCAATATCCAATATCAAAGCCAAAACCCTGAATGCTGCCTTGAAAACTATAGGAAATCTAAAAGCCCTATTAATACTAGTATAACACATATATAATTATATGGTTTGAGGGAGAAAGAAATACATTAGTCTATAGGTTAGAAACATATTAAAATAAAATAAAATAATAACTGAATAAGTGTTAGTTCTAAAATGCTATAAAATGTTAGCTATAAAATGCTGAAAGTTTCAATTAATTAAATTAAAAAATGTTCATTGTCAGTTGTAAAATATATTCCTAACAATCTGTACAGATTGGAGACATATTAATTGTATTAATCTGTTGGGTCTTGTAGCAGAATGGAAAACAAGAGAAATGTGATTTGGAGGCATCAGTATAAACAGTGGAGATATTATTCTTAACCTGTGTAATAACACTTTATTTTTTTAGGAAAACACAACATAGTTCTCTTGATCAGAGCTCTCCACCACTGAGTGGAATGTCAGGCGCTTACAATCACCCTGTATTAGGAATGTATGATTCCAAAGATGATTTTCCACTCAGAAAAACAGGTAAATCTTATTTTTCATAGTTCACATATAAACCTTTTATTTTAAATAGCTAGACAGCCTGTGGTCTGTTGGGTTATCATTTTAGAGATATTTCAGTATCTAAACAGAGAAACAGAATGACCATGGGTGGGCAAAAAAATCAGTGGAAGGGACTTCTGATTTCCTGTTGGCTTCTCCACTGAGTTTTCTTCTGAGAAGCAGGCAGTGAGAATTGGAAATCTTCCTTTTCTCCAGCATGGGTGGATTCCGAATCCACCAATGGGTATTCACTGTCTACCGCCCAATCAGAAGACTAGGTCCGAAATTTAGCTCCGCCTCTGGCTTCCTTCCCCAGTTTTTTTCCTAGTCTGAAGCCCAAAAGCAGCTCTTCGTGGTAGCTCCACGGAAAGTAGGTTTTTTTCGGTTAAAAAGGACTGGTAAAGTATTTTTTGTTTTCATTTTTAACCTTAGTAGTAATTTTTAGTAATTGGATAAACGAAATTTAGAGGAATTTGAAAGTTACCTGGTTTTTTTTGGACGGGTTTCTTTCCGTTCCTTCCTCCTCGCCGTCGGGATCGCGAGGGAGGCCGCCCAGGCCCCTGGGCCTTGGGAGAGCGGGAGCCGCAGGGGGAAACATCCCTGGACTCCCGGCTGGCCTCCGGAGAGCGACCAAGAACCCCACCGGATCGTCAACCTCGAAGGACGAAGGACGCAGAAAATAGCGGAGGACCGCTACAACTAACAGCAAGTGGGGTAATCGGAAGCGGGGGGAGGCCGCCGGACCACCGGGTCGGTGGGAATAGGCGGGAGCCGCCCGCAGTCGGGTGGGTAGACCGGGGCCTGTGGGCAACAGGCACCGCGTGGTCGGGAGCACCGAGCTCCGACCAAAAAATTGGCGCAGCGGCCATTTTGGGAGAGGGGAGATCCCAGCCACTGGCGCGAATTGCCATCTTGAAAAGGGGCGTTCCCTTACCGTCCGCGCCGTCTGATTGGTTTTCGCTGCTAAGGCGCGAAAAACCAGCCTGAGAAGAGGGCGTACAAACCTCCTTTGTTTTCCCGACTGGGGCCTAGGCCCAGGGAGAAACGCGCCTACCGGCGAGCGGAGACCTGATACCGGACAGTTGAGAGCCGGGGGTTGACGGAGAGTGTATTTCTCTGGAGGTGCGTGTGTGTGTGTCCTTGGGAGTCTTTTTGAGCAGCATTAGAGCCGGAACGTTTCAGCGGACTCAGGGCGGCCAGGGCAGAGGGATCCCCGAGCGGAGGTTCTGCGGGCCGCTTCTCACACTACTGTCGCGCAGGTTAGGGATATTCTCCCTTAAGCGCTGCCGACGTCAGCCGGGCCAGCCAACTACCCGGACAAGGTCCTAGTCAGAGCATGGCCATGGCAGATGGCACCCCGGCCCAGGGCTCAGCGCCCCCTCCGTCGCCTCCACGCAGAACGGAGGAACCGGAGGGGGCAAGAAGAAGGCCAAGATGAAGCATCTAACTGAGCCATCAAAGGCTGCTGAGCGTCAGGCCATAAGGAGACATCAGGCCTTGGAGAAAGAGTTTGCCAAGGCCCAGAGGATCAGAGCCAGTGGTACAGAGAGAGCAGATCTGACCCTTCTGGAGACACCCAGGCCTTTTGGCCCTTCGGGATCCACTGGAGAGGGTACCAGGGAATGGCTTCCCAGGGGAGAGACGGAAGGAGAGTTGTCCCCCATCTCGGTGCCATCGTCACCAGCTCACTCTGAACCCACAACCAGCCAGGAGGAGGCTGGACGTAGAGGTGGGAAGAGAACCAGGTCTGGTAAGTGGTCATCCCAACTTCATTCCCTTTTACAGGAAGCCCTGGAGCACCTCCGGCCCTCTAGGAGTGAGTCCCCTCCCCAGAGGGCTCACACATCACGGAGACACCCCGGGGGGGGAAGGTAGTGTTCCATGACTCTGATGTGTCTGAGGCCTCTTCACAGGTGGCAGACGAGCTGGAGGAATGGGAAGATGAGGGAGCCCCACTGTCAGAGAATGAGGAGACAGATCAACAGACAAGCCAGGTTTCAGGTCTATTTGACCACACCCTTTTTCACTCCCTCTTGCTAAAAATATGCTCCGCACTCGATCTGCCAGCTAAGACCAAAGAGGCCAGACCAACGTCCTCAGAGGAGGAGGACGCTAAGGACCCGCTGATGTATTCACCGGTGTCGGAGGTAATACAGGTACCATGTACAAAGGTCTTCAGGTCATCAGTACGGTCACAGTGGACGAACCTGGGTGCCATACCTTCTCCAAATGGCGTTGAAAAGAAGATGTTTAATGTGTGTAGCCCTCTGGCATCCCTTATAGAGGTGCCACAGGTCGACGCACCGCTAATCTCTCTTTTTTCTTCCTCAGCCATCCCAGGTGACATGTCAGAGGCGATGAGGGCGGAGGATAAGAAGGTAGAACTCTCCCTCCGCAGAGTACATCACTCAGCGGCCTGGGCCATTAGGGCCTCGTCCACCGCATCTGTCTTCTCCAGGGCCACAATTAGGTGGCTGCGGGAGCTCCAGGCAAGCGTTCCTTCAGATCAGGTACGCATACAGCAGACACTGACTAAACTGCGCATGACAGCAGAATTCATGGCGGATGCCACACTGTTTGCCTCACGATATTCGGCCAGAGCCATCGCAGGTACAGTAGCAGTTAGGAGACTCACATGGCTTAAGAATTGGAAGACAGACCTGAAGTCAAAATGGCGACTCGCCACATCTAAGTATTCAGGATCAAAGCTATTTGGAGCGATCCTGGATCCTTACGTAATTGAGGACAAGACCAAAAGAAAGGTGTTAGCACACCCCTCAAAAAAGACAGACAGGGGAGGCCAGGAGTTCCGCAGACAGGCTCCCCGCCAGAACGGGGGTGGAGAATGGAGGCAGCCCTTTCAGGGGGGACGGTCCTGGGAGGGGCCCAGAACTCCGCGTACCTTCCCATACAGGCAGGAACGCGGCCAGGATCGTCAAGCCTCCGGCAGGGGCCAACCTTCCAAGCGTCCCTTTAAAGGGGGGGGAGGCCGGCCCTACAGACGCTCCAAGTGACGTCTGGGGCAGTCCCATCGGGGGCCGTCTGGCGCTGTTCAGCGAAGCATGGCAGACGACCACGACGGATGCCTGGGTCAGGGAGACAGTGGCCCAGGGCCTAGCAATAGAATTCTACTCCACTCCACCAGACTTCTTCATAAGATGTCCGGTGTCACGCAACAAGACCAAGGTGGGTCTTCTAGATCAGGCCATAGAGCACCTGGAGGAGATAAGAGCTATAGAGCCGGTTCCTCCAGAGCAGGAGGGACAGGGATTTTACTCCATCCTCTTCCTGGTGCCAAAGTCATCTGGGGATTGGAGGGCCATCCTCGATCTCAAACGTCTCAATCACTACGTAGTGTACAGGAAATTCAAGATGCAGTCCCTCAGGTCCATCCTGGCCAGCATCCAGAGAGGGGACCTGCTGTCATCCATAGACCTCACAGAGGCCTACCTACACATCCCGATAAGGTTGGACCACAGAAGGTTCCTCAGATTTTGCTACAAGGAACGACACTACCAGTACAGGGCCCTACCATTCGGCCTGTCCTCAGCACCCCGAGTGTTTACGAAGATGCTGGCAGCATTGGGAGCGCACCTACGCATGATACCGGTAAGAGTCCAATGCTACTTGGACGACATCTTGATCCTGTCGGGCTCACACCAGGCAGCCCTGACAGACATTCGGATCACCATAGACACCCTCCAGACTCACGGCTTCTCAGTAAATCACAAGAAAAGCCAGCTCACACCATCAAGGAGACTCTTACATCTGGGGGCCATCATAGACTCAGAACAGGGCATGGTCTATCTTTCACAGGAGCGTCGGGTGAGTCTACAGAGGCTAGCGCTTCTGGTGACACAGAGAAGGGTGGTCACCATAGTACAACTCTCTCAGCTCCTGGGAAAAATGATATCATGCCTGGGAATTGTCCCGTGGGCAAGGCTCCACTCCAGAAAGCTACAATGGTTCCTGCTCCCTTACCAAAGACAGAACCAGAGCGCTTCGCTCAGGAGAGTCAGGGTTCCACCCCAGGTCATAACATCCCTAAGATGGTGGAGATCAAGCGCCCTAAGCAAGGGAACTCCACTCAGGGAAGCCGACAGGATCACAGTCACGACCGACGCAAGTCTGTTCGGGTGGGGGGCCCACTCCATGGACAGGATAGCCCAGGGAAGGTGGAGTCCAGGGGACCTACGCCACAGGATCAATTGGCTCGAGCTGAGGGCCATCCACCTGGCCCTGCGCCAATTCTCACCCTATCTGACAGGGAGTCACGTGCTAGTCCTGATGGACAATGTAACAGCGAAGGCGCACGTGAACAAGCAAGGCAGGACCAGGTCAGTGGCCCTCATGCAAGAGGCCAGGGAGCTGGGCCTTTGGGCAGAACAGCACCTGGCCTCGCTCAAAGCAGAACACATATCAGGGGAGGCGAACCATCAGGCGGACTCCCTCAGCAGAGCCACGGTAGATCACGCGGAGTGGAGGCTGGCCCCGGAACTGTTCGAGGCAATCTCGGACAGGTTCGGCCGGCCTTGCCTGGATCTCTTCGCGTCACCAACAAACACACAGACTCACCGTTTCTTTTCCAGGTTCCAGACCCGGGGAGCGGAGGGGACGGACGCACTCAGATGCAGGTGGCCCAAGGGGCTACTGTACGCCTTCCCTCCCCCGCCCCTAATACAGGCAACAATCCGCAAGCTGATACTGGAGCAGGCGGAGGTGGTACTAATTGCTCCATACTGGCCGAGGCGTCCGTGATTTGCAGACCTGGTAGACCTATCGCTCTCGCCAGTGTGGAGACTCCCACCGAATCAGGTATCCCTGATTCAAGGGAAACTCCAACACCCAGACCCGCAATGGCTCCAACTAGCCGCTTGGCACTTGAGCGGGAGGGTCTGAGCAGGCAGGCGTTCTCAGAGGGCGTCATCTCGGTTATCCAGGACGCTCGCCGACCCTCCACCAATAGGATCTATGATGCCACCCGGAGGAACTTCTCCTCCTGGTGCAGCAGACAGGGGTTAAGCCCCCTGTCTGTCAATATCCCCAACATTCTGGAGTACTTGTGGGAGGGCATGAACAGGGGACTAGCAACCAACACTATCCGCAGGCAGGTAGCAGCCCTACAAACGGTTTTAGTCTGCGAGGACCGGGGTCCCCTGTCACAGCACCCAGCGGTGAGCGCCTTCTTAAAGGGCGCAGCCACGAGACGGCCACCTGTGGTTCACCGTTTCCCGTCCTGGGACCTACATACGGTTCTACAGGGGTTAACTGAGGCCCCCTTCGAACCACTGGGGGTCAGCCCACTCCGTTTCCTGACGCTGAAGGTGGCCTTCCTAGTGGCGATCACCTCAGCAAGAAGGATCTCGGAGTTGGCGGCCCTTTCGGTCCGCCCGGATCTGATCACCTTTGCAGAGGGCAGGGTGACTCTGCGGCTGGACCCAACTTTCATACCTAAAGTCAACACATGGTTCCACAGGTCCCAGGACCTGGTTCTTCCGGATTTCTGCCCTAATCCCACACACCGTCAGGAGAGACGTTGGCATACACTGGACGTGCGCAGGGCTCTGCGCCATTATGTCAACAGGACAGCGACTTTCAGGAGGTCTGAGGCTTTATTCGTGTCCTACCATCCTTCGACCAAGGGTCTGAAGGTATCTTCTTCGACCATTGGGAGGTGGATCAGGGCATGCATAGCCAAGGCCTATGAATCATTGGAACTGCAGGTACCAACCAACATCACGGCTCACTCCACAAGGAGCGCGGCCACATCGGCAGCTTGGCGCACTCAGGCGTCACTGGAGGAGATTTGCAGAGCGGCCACGTGGGCCTCTTTTGTTAGAAATTACAAGATTGATAAATTTGCTGCAGCTGAGGGTTCGTTTGGCAGGAGAGCCCTGCAGCAGATAGTTGAGTCCTAGTAAGAGATAGCCTAGACTCCCACCCAAAGGGACTTATGAGGGCTTGGGTACGTCCCATTGGTGGATTCGGAATCCACCCATGCTGGAGAAGAAGCGTTGACTTACCTGAACGCCTTTTCTCAGCATGGGGGGGATGGAGAATCCACACCCTCCTCTAGCTAGGCTAGGCAGATTTTCTCTTACAGGACGCTGGAATGGAGCTACACGGTCCGATCTGATGAAGAGCTTCGCCTGTCAAAAACTGGGGAAGGAAGCCAGAGGCGGAGCTAAATTTCGGACCTAGTCTTCTGATTGGGCGGTAGACAGTGAATACCCATTGGTGGATTCTCCATCCCCCCATGCTGAGAAAAGGCGTTCAGGTAAGTCAACGCTTCTTCTCCCCCTTTCTCTTTACTCCTTCCCTCCTCTTTGTCTCTCCCGTCCACTGAAATCCTGCCGGCTTCCCCATTTACTTTCCTTGTGATTGGGATAGGGAGCTGATCAGTGCTATACATTCTTGTAGGAAATCATTTTGTAGATCTGGTTCAGTTGCAGTTCAAGCCTGTTTTACCACTAGAACAGTGGGATTAACTTTTCTAAGAAGGAGACTCTTGATTTTACTATCAGCCTAGCTTCCCTTTTGCCAACTTAGTTATAGTAATACATCTTTTTAAACATTCCAGTCACATTTAGATTGCTTTTTCCAAGAGGTGGTGTTAAGATATTTCAGTTCAACCTTTTGCTATTAAATGCTGTACATAATATGACTAGGTCAGTTTATTTGGAGTCATTTTATGTAAAAGGTACTAATGGTCTAATCCAGGGGTCTCCAACCTATGGGCCGTGGCCTACTGGCCACTGGGCTGTGGGATAGGCTGGCCAGTGTGCAGTTACTCCCACTTGCACTAGCGCCTGTGGATCCATTTGCACATATATATGGGGTGGCAGTGGCAGTTAGCACCTGAGCGCCTGCACAAACGGGGCCACTAGCACATGTGTGGGTAAGTTATGACCATTTTTCTTTTCTTTTTTTAAAAAAATTTTTTATTGGTTTTTTAATTTTTAACAAAAAAAGAAAAATACTCAGATCAGATCATAATATTAAAATAAACAATAAACATAATCAGAACATAAATACATATTTCAAAATCATCCATAAACATAACATAAGTACTTATTTCAATACATCTAATAATAATAACTCAACTGAAAATAATCATAGACCATATTTACCAAACAATTAACATTACTGCTCGGTACCCCCACCACCACATCCCCCTAACCCTAACCTTCCCCCCTCACTTACTGTTCTGTCTAGCCCCTCTCAGCTGCCAAGAATCCCCTTAACGAGGTCGTTAAGAGTGCACACGAAGGCAGTTCAAAACACACGGCTTTATTTAACAGTTTACACAAGCACACTAAGAACACCAGTTATAAACTCACTGTGAAATCTCTCAGGTCTCTTCTTGAGCACAACGTTGCTCGTGACTAAAACAGAGGCTTCCGTTTCCCTGTTAATATAGCCTCCCAGGTCATGTTCGTCGTCCACCCAACTGACCCCTACGCCTATCAGCCCGTCGGTATCGTGGATTGAGCCAATTAGTTTCCTGGCCCACATCTGAGTCATCGTCCTCTGACTCAGCATGCATACCAATCTCCGTGGTATCTGGCTCAGCTGCCGGGAGGAGAAAACACCCAGAAGGGCCTTCCTGTGCTGAGTCATAATCATCATCGGACAAGTATCTAGCCTGGCCAGAGACACTCACAACACTTACCAACTAACTACTTACTCTCTCCCTCCTTCTCTATCTCCCTCCTTCTACTCCACCCAACTATCCCTTCTCTTCCCCCTTCTTATCAACTTTCTACTTACATCAGCCTTCACTCCTCCTTCCTCTTTCCATCAGATGTGGTGCCCAGAGGCCACCCGAACAACCCCTTAATAACAATAATTACACATTCTTACATCAACCCTAATTGCAGTTGAGAAAACATAGTATATAAAATTATAAACCCTCCCTACCCCCCCCCCCTGACTTCCCAGAGTGAGTACAGGGTAAAACAAAAGAAAACCCACTACTTCAAACAAAATTATTATATAATCCTAACAAGAATTTTAAACTATATACTAAATACAATCTCTACCTAACATTTATTCAACCTTAAACCTTATCAATTCTAATACATATCTAATCCCTCAATCAGTCCATCTAATGTCAAACCTTAAATCATTTCAATCCACTAAACAAAACAAACAAATCATCTTGTTAAGAATATTAATTTTCATTTACATACCTAAACCATCAATCTAAGAATCAGTCCATCACTTCAATTCATTGAGAGGTTATGTAGAATCACCCAAACAATCAAGTTTAGTATATATCTTCCAATAATCAGTCTCTTTTAACATTCTAGACAGTCATTTCAAATCATTAAACATCAAATAAATAAATCATCTTTTTGAGAAAAATAAACAAATATCAATAAACCCCTCAATTAAAAAAATATATTCTTAATCAATTTAGTATATCTTCCATTAAACATCCTCTCATACATCTTACTCATAAACTTGGTCCTTGATTCAGCCCATAATCTTAGATTGGCCTTAATTCCTTACACTTAATTTTAAATTTCACTTCTTCAATCGACTTCTGGGCTTTCTCATATGTCAAATAAACCTAAATAACAAATACAATCTATTTAGTCCATTTCTAACTTAGAGTCCTTCAACCTTATCAAATCACATAATGCTTATCTATCCCATCAATCAATCAATCTAATGTCAAACCTAGATCATTTCTAAGCAAATACATTCTTCTTCAATGTAATTATATCTTCCATTAATCATCTTCTTTTACATCTTACTCATAATCTTAGTCCTTGAGTCAGTCCATAGTTTTGAATTACCCATAATTCCTTATGTATAGTTTTAAGTTTCACTTCTTCAGTCGTACTCTGGGTTTTTTCTTCTGCCAGGTCAATCTCCATAACGAGGCCTCCCTTCCAAGTAATAAGTCTCTCTTTTTTACTTGCAATATCATTTGAGTCCATATAAACCATCTTAACCTTTGCATTAGTCCTCTGTTTCTCTTAACCATAGACTTTCGTTGAGGTAACATTTCAAATCTCTGTCTTTGCTTTTCCTGGTCCTCAGCACCATAGATAAATTGCTTCTTAAACTGGATCAATTTCTCTTTTTTCTCAATTAAATCTTCTTCTTGCTGCTTGTCTGAGAGGAATAGCCATCCCCTCCTGTCTTGGAACAAATCCTCTTCCTCCACTCCGTAAATGAACTGTTTATCAAGCAAGATCCATTCCCCATTATTCTCTTTATTCTCAATACTGTCTTCTTCTTGTTTGGATTGTTGTATAAAATGTTCAACAGACGGTTGCAAATCAATTTCATTTGGAAAAAAGAATCTAATTAATTTTAATATTTCTGCATTAGTCTCTTTCAATATTGCAATCGTTTCTTCTTTAAATTCATCAATGCGATCCAAAATAGGTTTGACATTAAAACGTAAATTCCACTCCATTTTAAATTTTAAAGCAGTCGCTCTGGCTTTAATCCAATTTTTACAGCCGTCTCTCTAGCTTCGCTTACGAGAACAAAGAGGGGAAAAAAATATGGAGAATTCACTTTCACTTTCAAACACTTTCCTTTATCAGTGAAAGTAGTGAAAGCTATACGCCATTTTGAATGCATTATGTTGAATGTAACAGTTAGAAATATATAGCCAGAAAAACAATAAAAAATACTTGCAATCCAGTAAAAACTCCTGTATTCACTCAGTCTGCAAACAGTCTCTCTTGTGTTCTATTTTTAAGAGCAGAAGCGGTCGCGGCGTCTTTTTCTGTCCGATGACAGAAGCGTCTCTGAGCAGGAGCGTCTTCAGGAGCTATGGGGAGCTCTCACTCTTTATCCCCGAAAGCTTCAGGGATTTTAGAGGAGCTCAACCCTTTGCTCCCAATGCTCTACACCTCTTCTTCGCCCGAAGAGGGGATTTTTCACCGCAAAAAACAGCTGATGTTCGCTGTTTTTTGCGGCTTTACATACCCAGAGAACGGAGCCTCACAGAGGAGACTCTAGCGGCGCCGGCGGAGCCACCGGAAGTCCTTATGACCATTTTTCACACTTAAAATTGTTGCAGCATCTCTATGGTCATGTGATCAAAATTCAGACACTTGTCAACTGGCTCATACTTGCAGGGTCCTGAGGTCATGTGATTGCCTTTTGTGAGGTTCTAACAAGCAAAGTCAAAGCAGAAGCCAGATTCACTTAACAACCATGTTACAAAATAACTGCAGTGATTCAACCTAACAACTGTGGCAAGAAAGGTCATAAAATGGGGCAAAACTCACTTAACAAATTTCTCACTTAACAACAGAAATTTTGGGCTCAGTTGTGGTCATAAGTCAAGGATTACCTATTGTGCCCTATATAGCAACCTCAGATTATATTAGGCAGTACCTTAGCAGACTGAAATAATTTCGTTTGAACCTTCATCATTATCTAAATTTTACTTTATCTTCGGAGAGTGTTGATTTGTTGTTTTTATATTTTGATTCATTCCTATGAAATAATTATAATTTTAATGTGTTACAACCCACCCAAAGTCTTTTTGATATAGTGGATTTAAGCTCTTCCCAAAAATGATTAGGGTTAGAGTTGCTGAAGAGTGAGGGCTTCTTTCTTCTCTTACCCACAATCTACTGTGTTGATTGCGGGGCTGGTTGTTTGGCAGCCCTGCCCCTTGGATTTGAATGGGGGCACTTAGGAATAACCCAAGATAACTTTTGGATGGCTTTGGACACACCTGGGAGAGGCAATCTTGAAGACTGCAGTTCCTTGTGGGACCAGCCAGAAAGTCGGTATTTGTTTAGATCCACAAAAAGAATTCATTAGCAAGAACTGTACACTCAGAAACAATACAAACAACACAGACTGCAGAAGATACTCAAAGCCAAGAGTGTGATTAAGTGGCAGTAAATTGGCTGGAAAGAAACATGGATCCAGAAATAACAGGGCGTCTTCATACATCTTCCTGAAGCTTAATCTGGTGCTTTTATATATTGATAGAGAACCCTCTGTGTCAGTGTTTCTCAACCTTGACAATTTTAAGGCAATGCTGGCTGTGGAATTCTGGGAGTTGAAGTCCACATGCCTTAAAATTGTCAAGGTTGAGAAACACTGCTCTGTGTGGATAAGGGCTAAACGGGTCTTTTTTAAAGGGGTTTGAAGGAAAGTAGGAATGAACTTATAATATTTAATTGGAACAATCTCATTTAGCTTTTTTGGGGAAGATAGATTGGTTTTGGAGATTGGTCTTATTGTATTTAATCATTCAGCAACTAATAAGAGATGGGATTAAGAAACAAACATAGACCTTTGATCTGGGACTAATTAGGATTAATTTTTGAGATGATCTTAGATTGAAGCAGTGGTAAATTTTCTACAAGTTGATTATAATAATAGTTTGCTAACAGAGAATTTTGGAATTTCAATCTTCTCTTTCTTTTATTATTAATAATATTTTACTGCTTTTATGCTTTTATATAATATTTCTATTATTTTCCTTGTTAATTATTTGGTTAATATAGTATATAGATGACAGGCTAGCAATTTATAAGTAGATTTAGTAGTTTAGTAGTTTAAAACTCTTGACCTGATTTGCAAGGGGTGAGAAATTAATGTTATATTTATATTAATCAGCATTCAATTAGGGAGGATGTTATGTGTACATGTGTTAGTCTTTTTCTTTTTCTAAGACACTTTTGTTGTTTTTTCTTTTTCTTTTTTTTAATATTTTGGTGTTTTGTATTTAACCTCCTTTGAATAAACTAAATATTATGGAGATGGATTTAAAAATATAGCATGAATGAATGAATTTTATTTTTAATTATCATTGCATTTAAATTATACTAGAGGCATAGGTTTTATTTGCTTTTGTGCTTGTTCTGGATCAGCTATCCTTATACATTAAGTTAATATACAATTAATCATATTTATTAAGTATTATTTCTGTCATATTGTACTTATGACAGTATATTTTCTTAGATGGATATATTTTCTGTCAATGGAAATTACTGGAAATTCTATTTTCATGAAATAAATTTAATTTCACCTTTGTCAATTTCAGCATCTGAACCCAATCTCAAACTGCGATCTAGATTAAAGCAGAAGGTTGCTGAAAGGCGCAGCAGTCCTTTGTTAAGACGAAAAGATAGTCCTGTAGCTACAGCTCTTAAAAAACGTCCGTTAGATGTCACAGGTAAGTTGGAGTTGGACCAATTTTACTACATTTTAATTTCAAAACAATCAGATAGATTGGGAAGATTAAGACAATTGCAATGATCTTAATTTTTCTTAAAAATGTTGACATTCCAGAAATAATAATACAGTAAGAAGTAATAAAAAAGGATAGGGCTGCTGCTTGGAGAAGATAATAAAATGATAGCAGGTGATGGGCAGATGGCAAAGCATTTCAATTCCCATTTTTTTCAGTTTCATTCCCAAATGGACCTAAACAGAACAATTAACACAGGGAGAGAAAGGCTCAACAAGTTAAGAGAATAGTTAGTTAAGGAGCATCTCCCTTCAAGGAACAAATTTAAATCTTCAGGATGAGAACAGCTATATCCAGGAAGAAGCTTGCAAAAGTTGTATTGGAACTTATGATCCCTATGATCTTTGAGAAATCACAGATGACTGAAAAAGATCAGATACTCTTTGATCTCTTCATTGCTTTTTTTTAAATATGGTAAAGAATTTTGAAAACTAGATTAAATAATTATCCAATTCAACTTACACTTAGCAGAGTTATTCTAAGGCAGTTTCTCACATTCCACCCTTTCCCAACCTCAGGTATCTCTGTTGCAGTGGTCCTATTTTTTCCCCCTGTGTTCCGAGGTCATCTAGAAATTCCTTCACAAAAGCATCAGTATAGGGATAAGCATAAGTGTGAAATGAATCTAGGTATTTTGAGAGGAGCCAACAATGTGATAGAGCAGCAAACAAAGCCAATCCAATCTTAGGCTTTATCACAAAAATCTAGTATCAGGATTCCAATAAGTCCTTGTTCTGTTGTGCATTGGTCATGCCATACAGGTAGTCCTCAACTTACAACCACAACTGAGCCCAAAATTTCTGTTGCTAAGCAAGACTTTGGTTAAGTAGTTTTGCCCCATTTTATTATCTTTCTTGCCACAGTTGTTAAGCGAATCACTGCATTTATTAAATTAGTAACACGGTTATTAACTGAATCTGGCTTCCCCATTGACTTTGCTTGTTAGAAGATTGCAAAAGGTGATCACATGACTCTGGGACACTGCAACGTCATAAATATAAGTCAGTTGCCAAGTGTCTGAATTTGGATCACATGACCATGGGGATGTTGCAACTGTCGTAAATGTGAAAAGTAGTCATAAGTCACTTTTTCAATGTTGTTAATATTTGAATGGTCATTATATGAACTGTTGTTAAGTTGAGGACTACCTGTAGCTAGAATGTTGCATCCAATTGTGGCACAAATTTTAGGAAGGACATTGTCAGGCGTAAATAACCCGGAAGAGGAGTTGAGTTCAAAGCATTAAAAGTTTATTACATATAAAGAATCTGATCTACTAATGGTCAAGCCATATTGGAACTAGATAATTCTCTTGTAGGAATGTAGTGACTCCAAACTGATGATGCATTTAATTCTACCCTTGGACTCAACCTGCTCAGTTCCTACAGACATAGACTAACTGAAGCATGTCCACAGGGGAGCATCCAAAGTGATATCTGCAAGAAAAAAATTATGAGGGACAGTTGGAGACATTACATATGTTTAGTTTGGACAAGACTGTGGGAATAGCTGTCTTCAACTATCAACAGGGCTATGATGTAGAAGATGGGATAGATCTGTCCAGTGTTGTTCCAGAAGACAAAACAGTAAGTTTAAGTTACACGAAAATAAATTTTAATGGCATCAGAAATAATGTCTGCAAAAGCTGCTTAACAGGAAGATAATGGACTCTTTCATTGGAAGTGTTTAAACAGTCACTTGGATGGCCACATGCCAAGGATTCTGTAACTGTGGGATTCATAGGGTATTATATAGAATGTGAAAGGTCCCGCCTCAGCTAGTCCTCCCAAGAAAGCAGAACTCTTGAAACAGGCATTGTTTCAAAAGAAACATTTATTGAGAGTTAATGATAACAGAAGAGCAAAGCAAGATCTAACAGTTTCGTGCGAAACATTACATTAAAGCAGAGGTCCCCAACCTTTTGGGCATCAGGGACCAGTTACATGGAGAGAGGTTTTTCCACAGACCAGAGGGAGCATGGTTTTGTGTGTTGCCTGCATCTCACAGATGAGGCTTTGCTTGTTTGTATGGCCCGGTTGCTGGCATGCTGCGGCCCAGTACTGGTCCATGGATCAGGGGTTGGGGATCCCTGCATTAAAGCATACCTTTCAAAACCCCACCCCAATGGCAAAATGTCCAGTTTGATTTCATCCAATCCTCGGGTGTGAAGTTCTTATGGGAACCAAGGTGATAAACACAGGTCCCAGGCACTGTTCTCAGGGTTTGGTTTCCTCCTGGCCTCCTCCCATTGGAGTGGAGATAAAGCAGATGGCCCAGAGTACATTCCTCTCCCTTTCACACCCCTAAACATCAAAGGGATGAGGAAACAGTGCGACCTCCCCCCTCCCAAAAGCATAGCCGAACAGCCTCTCCCCTCCCAGCACAATGGCAGAACCTGAAAGTAAAAAAGAACAGAAAGGTTGAGGGGTCTGACATGGTGCCCTCCTAAAAGAACATAGATCCACCTGCAGGAGAGAGAAAACAATAAAATGGAGGAAAGAGGAACAAGTTGTTAACAAGGTTTATCAGGATAACATTCATGGAAGTGTTTAAGCAGTCTAGGGGCCCTAACGTGCTTTTTGTGAGTCCATTCATTTTGAGAAGCTGGTAGATCTTTCCAGGCCACTAAATGTTGAACAGCCTCATGATGCATACGTGAATCTAGGATTTCTTTGATCTCAAAATGTTGTTCTCCCTCTACTATAATGGGCTGTGGTGCAGGGGTTGTTTTTGGTTGTAAAGGCAAGGTTATTTCTGGTTTCAGCAAGCTACAATGAAACATGGGGTGAACCTGCCTTAGGATTTTGGGGAGTTCCAATTCCACAGTGATTGGATTGATGATGTGTTTAATAGGAAAGGGATCTATGAACATGGGTCCTAGTTTCTTAGAAGGTTGCAGTGATTGCAGAAAACTTGTGGATGAGTACACTCTTTCTCCAATACGGAAAGGCCTGGGTTCTATTCACTTCCCAGCACAATGGCAGAAAGTAAAAAAGGATACAAAGTAAAAAAGGATAGAAAGATTGAAGGGTCTGACAGAACCATGGAGATAGAAAGGGCCATTTGGATGAAACTCCTTGATCAGTGAAAGAATTTAAAATATCTTTATAATTGCATTGAATATATACAGTGAAAAAGTGTCACCAACTCTTCCCTTGGAATCAGCTCTTTAAATTTTAAAACTAGAGAGGGGGTTTGCTGTCAGGATATTGTTCCTAAACGTTCAACCAGAATTTGTCTCCCTGTGAGCAAAGTCAGTTAGTTTGTTCCCTGCACCCTTATAGAAAACAGCCAAAATACCTTCTATGTGATATCCCTTCATATCCTTGAAGAGTACTATTATATTCCATTTAAGCAGTTGATTTATTTTTATTTATATATTATTATTATGGTTCGTTGCACAGTTCAGACTGGATTTGGCATTTTTATCTGCCTTTTGAGTCCTTCCCAAGGACCTGGGGTAGGCAGAAAAGCCTCCCTTCCTGGACTCTGCCAGTCAAAATTCTTTAGCTGACAGAGTGCATAATATATCTTCTCTACCTTACCAAGTGGGACAGCCTGAATTAATGATGAGAAGATGGTTCTGCCGTAACCTGGTTCTGTGTAATGTAGGGCTTTAAAGGTCATAACCAATATCTTGAATTGGACCCAGAAGCAACCAACATCCAATGGTTTGCGGATACTCAAAATTGGTCACATGGCCAAATTCTGTATCAGCTGAAGCTTCCGGATACTCTTCAGAGGTAGCCTCATGCAATGAAGGTAGTCCTACAATCATTGACTGTTCAAAATTACAGTGGTACTGAAAAAAGTGACTTAGAATTGTTTCTTGCACTTATGCCTGTCACAGAATACCTACAATCACATGATCAAAATTTAAGTGCTTGCTAAATGGCATATATTTATGATGGTTGTAAGTCCCAGGGTCATGTGATCATCATTTGCAACCTTCCCAGCTGTTTTTTTTATAAGCAAAGTCAATAGGGGAAGATGGATTCACTTAACAACCACATGATTCACTTAACAATTATAGCGATTTGCTTAACATCCATGACAAAAAATCATAAAATCAGGCATCTCACTTAACAACTGCCTTTCTTAGCAGTAAAATCCTGGTCTCAATTGTTGTCATAAGTCAACAGCTTCCTGTAGTCCAAATGAGAGATGACCAGGACACGAGTAATTAAGAGAGGGGCCTCCCTATCCAGGAAGGAGTGTAACTGTTGCACACAAAATGTAGTTGAACAAAGACTCTTCTAACCATGACTGCCACTGGTTCTTTGAGCAGAAGTATAGGATTGAGAATCAGTCTGTTTCAGAAAAGATTATTAATCTATATGAAGTCAGTAGCTACATACAGATCTGGTAGTACATGATCTTGTTTCCATAGACCTCCCAAATATTTAATGTTTGTTAAGGGTATTAATAAACATTTTTAACATATTTTAGAATCTGCATGCAATAGTGCTCCTGGATCTGGCCCTAGTTCTCCAAACAATAGTTCCAGTAATATAAGCACTGAAAATGGAGTTGGATCAGTTATAAATATACAAACAGAGGTAAGATACATTCCTTTGCTTAATTCCAATCAGTTTCTATAGTATACCATGTTACATTATTCATTGTGGAAGAAGATATTTCATTGAGGATGTTAATAATTTTTAAGAATGTAAATGGACTTTTTAAAAATGCTTCCTCTTTTTAAATATTTGGGCTCTGTACTGTGTGAAAAAACCCTACTTTTTAAAAAGGTTTAGTATGGAAGCGGATAATATTTTACTATTAAAAAGTATTGATACTGCATTAAAGCAATGGATTTATTTAGTTGCAGAGTTTTTTTTTTAATTTCAGCTTATGTTCAGGGAAGGTATTATCCATGGATTCTATTCTATAAGTCTAATTCTCCTGTGAGCAGAAGCTTTTTCATTAATATAGCAAAACATTTTATAGTCTCATACATAGAAGAACAAAAAATATGAAAAACAAGCTTATTTCTTCTCCCAGTCCTCCTTCTTTCCAATGCCCATCGACCACCTTGGTTTGTCTTGGCGTTGGGTGACCACCACCTCATTTGAGGAGCTTGAGAACTGTATCTGCTGGGACCTGCCTGGTGGGAGATCTCCCCTCCCCATGGCGGTTTCTTCCCTTTCCATTCCGATTTTAGACATCGTTTGCAGGTTCCTTCCAAGCTGACCTGCCTAATGTAAGGACCCGCTTCAAAACCTCATCCCAAGAAAGCAGGACTCCTGGATAATTTCTATTCCAAAAGGAACTTTTATTAGGAGAAGCTGACAGCAGGCATAGAAGGTTTCGCACTCAGATCAATAGGTTGAAAGAGCATCAAGTATATCCTTACTCCAACAGTTCATCCAGTCAGTTCAAATGAGCCAATCCCCAGGTGTTAGATCCGCTGTGGGAAGGGAACTGATAATGGAGTCCGTTCCTATGCTTGTGAAGATGTTGGGTCTTTGTACCTTTCTCTTCCACATCGAGAGATAAGCCAGATGACCAGAGGCACATTCCTTTCTCACCCCAGGTTGACATCAAGGGGAAACAGTTCAAAGAGCAAGCAGATAGGACAGGAAGAGAGGACACATTGTAGCTAAGCAAAAAGAAGCCTCCCCCTCCCCCCAGGAGAATGACAGAACACACAGAAAGAAACTGAAAGGAACAGAACCACCATCCCCAACAAAGAAATGGATTCTGACACTCCTACTTATGAATGGGTTATATTCTGAGAGGCTGTTCATAAATCTGTTTTGTTCACCCTGCCTTTTCCTGCCTTCTCCCAACTTTCTTTCCCATCTTCTGCTGCTGCCACCCAGAGTTTGCTGGATCTGTCAGGTTTTGCTGCAATTCTGCCATTTGTGTGGGATGAGAACTCTGTTGTGCCTGTCTACAACTCCATCCTAGAGGTTCCAAGAGTTCAGGAGAGGCTGGGGGGGATTGGTTTCCAATCTACCACTTATCTATACGGCACATGGAAGCTGGCCCTTTCTCTCTTCTCCCAACTTCCAGGTGCAGACAGGTTTTGCTCATATAGACAAACATTTGCATCTAAATACATTGTTAATAATGTCTGTATATTCCTTTATTAGATCTTTTAATCAGTTACTATCTTTCCATTGTCACCCTTTAACAAACTAATTTGAGGTTGAAACCACTCTCTGAGTTCAAAGATCTTTTGGAAGATGATGTTTTTCCATGTCTGTTTCTATCCTCAATGTCTTTACAGTTATTGTTGTGATACTCTTATAACAGCTCCCTGAAATGCTTTGTTAACTTCCTTTTGGAGATTTTTGTCTTTCTTGACTTTGGCCCTTCTTCTTGGTAGTTTCTGGCAAAGTAGGAATGATTGTCTTCTGCTACCCTAAGCCAGATTTCAGAACATCTCACAGGTAAAATTTGGGAGAAGTAGGTGACAAAATTTCACATACCAACCTGGTTTCTTTTGCTTCCATTTACTGGAATTGGAAACTTGCCAGAGAAGAAAATAATGGCACATGAATGAAGAAATAACTTTTTTTTCAGCAGTAGCTAAAGCTGTATCTTCCATTCTCCCCAATTAATATAATTAGGCATAATTAGTGTTTTATCTAATTATATTAAAACTCAGTCTAATTCATAATAAGCTGTGATACACCAGAATCAAACAAAATAGCTAGTAAACTATAGTTTTCAAAACACCTTAATTACATCATAGGCCTTAATAATTTAAATAATGGAACATAAATTAGAATATTGTTTTCGACAAATAACATACCAGTGTGAATATCATTTTGTTCTCCAGCGTTTAGAAAAGTCATATGTCCCTCACATTTGTAGAAGACAGCTTGTTTTTGCCATCACTGCGACCGATAATGAGATGTTTTCTTTGGTCACTGTGATCACAGTTACAGAAGCAAATGATTATTTGTGATCCGTATGAGAAAGTACATATATATTTAGTTATGTGTGACTCATTGGGGGGTGTATTGGTCTAGTTGTTAAGATACTGGGCTTATTGACCAGTAGGTTGGCAGTTTGAGACCCTGGCACTGCATGATGAAGTGAGCTCCTGTTCTTGCCCAAGCTCCTGGCAGCCTAGCAGTTCAAGAGCATGCAAATGCAAGTAGATGAATAAGTACTACTTTAGTACGGAGGTAACAGTGTTCTGTGCATCATAGTGTATAGTCATACCAGCCACGTAACCACAGAAGCGTCTTCAGACAACACTGAAATTGATGTCATCCTTTTGCGATAGGCTGGACTAGCAAAGCAGATGAATGCTAATATTACTTTGATTATAAGTTACAGTAACAGAATCTTGCAAGTCTGAATCTGCCCCCCTCCTATCTATACACACACAATTAGGAAGAGTCTGAACTGCTTACTCAAATTACATTTCTGTCTTAAATTTCTTTTCTCTTGATAATATTGTGGCTTCTCCAGCATGATTGGTTGTAGAATCCACCGGTGGGTAATTATAGCCTTCCTGCTCAGCTAGACTAAGTCAGAACTTTAGCCATGCCTCCTTCAGGAAGTGTCCCCCAGTTTTGACTTAGTCTACAGCTCAGCAGCAGCAAAATTTGGAGGCTCCTTAGCTAGTTAGGCCTAGTCAGGAATTGTTCTTTAGTAACCTTTATTTTAGTTTATTTTAATTTATTCACTTTTACAGCTCTAAATTTACAATTGGATTTCAATTCGGACTGATTAGTTTCAAATTGATTAAGTTTAACTAGAACGATTGGCTGCCGTTGGTAGAGGCTTTGGGCCCGAGAGCCTGAGAGGCTCAGGCAGCAGGGGTATTGAGGGAATCTTTCTCTTGCTTGCTAGTTGCCGCCCGAGAAAGGATCGGCGAAACCGCTCCCTTACAGGAGTGTCCCTGGGGAGGTTTTTACTTCGCCTTTCAGTCAGACGGACAAAGCAGGCGTTCCAGATAGCAGCGCTGCTGCTACAACGAAAAGCAAGTGCCTTTCGGAGTGGGGGAAAGCGGCCCCGGTTGCCCTGTAAGGGGTGGTGGGTCCCGCAACTGTTTCCCACCTGGTTTTTTGCCGCTTGAAGGCATCGGAGATTGCGACCGCTCTTGGCCGCGTGTGAGAGTCGCGGCCGCAATTTTTTAGTACAGGCGCGGCCGCCATTTTGGGGGCAGGTGCGGAGGCCAACTGACAGGTGCGGCCGCCATTTTAAGAGGCGCGGCCGCCATTTTGTCCTTGGGTGTGGCCGGACATTGACGGAGGGCGGTCGAAGGCCCAGTTGAAACAGGACGCGCGCCCGGTTTTCCGTCACAGTGCCTGCTGAGTCAGGCCTTACCGGGGGGAGAGAGCAAAAGGATCACTCTTCTAAAGTGTGAAATTCTTTCACTTGTGTTTGAAGGGTGTTTTATTACCAGTATTTAAGAGTATAGTGTATGGTGTACCTTCACAGCAACTCACCTGTGCATAGGGGACTTTCATACCACCTGTTGTGATTAGTTGTGACCTTTAGTCACTTGGCCTTGCAGACAAATTTAGAGATTTGTCTGACTGTGACTGCCATTGCACCAGTGCAGAACAAGGGTCCGTTTCCCATCTCTGCCAGTAGGATCTGCGTCCTTGGGTTCTCCCCCCACCGTCTGGGTACCTTTACCGGATTATCCAGACAGCGTGGCAGACAGTGCATCGCCCCAGGCATACCAAGGCTCAGGCACACCCCCCCACATCACAAAAGCGCAGATCTGTTGATTTGGGAGCGGGGGGGGGGGGAGAAAGCTAAAACTAAGCACCTGGTTACAAAGGAGCCGTCGAAGGCAGCCGAGCGAAAGGCCACGAGGAGGCACCAGGCACTGGAGAGGGAGTTCTCCAAGGCCCAGAGGCTCGGCCAGTGGGGCTGAAGTGGTTTCCCCCGCCCCATTGGACACTCCTATTCCATTTGAGCCGCAATTGGAATCTGGGCAACGATCTAGGGCATGGTCTCCTCCGGGAGAAACTGAGCAGGTTGGTTCCCCTCATTCAATTTCATCTTCACCCGAACACCCATGTTCTGCAGCCACTCACGCTGTGGCAGGGGACTGCTCTAGGGATCAGCATAGTCAGTGGTCACAACAATTCCACTCATTTATGCAGCAGGCATTTGACCAGTTTATGTCTTCTTCTAGGGGTCATCCTCCTCCTCAAAGTCCCTTGCCTCCATCTGTGCTCCCTCCCCGTACGGGACGGGCCGCAACCCAGGCTTCTGGCATCTCAGAGACTCCTTTGCAGGTAGCAGAGGAGGGATCCGTGGACCTGGAGATGACTGACATCCCAATGTCGGAGGATGAGGAAGCAGCCCCGGAACAGGCATCCACCTCAGGGTTATTTGACCCCTCCTTATTCCGTTCCCTCCTCCTTAAGGCCTGTGCTATGATCAATCTTTCCTTGGCCAAGGGGCTAAACCCGCCACTTCAGACGAGGAGGATGAATCCAATCCTCTTTTTACCACTCAGGTGGCAGAGGAGAAACAGATTCCTTGCCCAAAGGTTTTTCGCTCCACGGTGCAGACACAGTGGGTATCTTTAGCAACTGTTCCCTCTCCCAACAATACGGAGAAAAAATTGTTTAATGTTTCATCCTTCTTTGCATCTCTCTTGGAGGTGCCGTCGGTAGATGATCTCTTAATTTCTCTCTTTTCCACTTCCGCCATTGCAGGGGACATGGCTGAGGCCTTGAAGGCAGAGGATAAAAAATTTTGAATTTTCCCTTCGTCGGGCACACCAATCCTCAGCATGGTCAATTAGAGCCGCCACTTCGGTCTCTTTCTTCGCAAGGGCCTCTATTATGTGGCTCCGAGAGCTCCAATTGAGTGTTCCACCCGAACAGGTACGCACGCACCAAACACTGACAAAGTTACTCCCTGCAGCAGAGTACATGGCTGATTCTTCATTATACGCCACAAGGTACTCAGCCAGATCAATTGCAGCAACTGTGGCCTCACGGAAGCTTCTCTGGCTAAAACAGTGGAGGACAGACTTAAAGTCTAAGTGGCACCTGTCCACCTCCAAGTACACAGGTTCAAAATTGTTTGGTCCCATTCTCGAGCCACACATCATTGAGGGTAAGGACAAGCGAAAAATTCTAGCTCACCCTTCCAAGAAGTCTGATAGATGGCCACAGCAGGAGTTCCGCAGACAAGGGTTTGCCCGAATGGCTCCTGGGAATGGAGGCAGCCCTTTCGTAGCGGGCAGTCCTGGGATTGGTCCAGAGGCTCGCGACCCTTCCCCCCAGGCAGGATCGCATCCAGGACCGCCCGAACACAGCCAGGGGCCAATTCCAATCGAAGCGACCCTTTAGGGGTGCTGGAGGTCGCCCGTACAGGCGGTCTAAGTGACGCCAGAGACAGCGCTCCCATTGGAGGTCGCCTGGCGCAGTTCAGCGACGTGTGGCAAGTAACAACTACCGACTCTTGGGTGAGGGACACCATAAGAAAAGGACTAGCCATAGAATTTTATTCCCCTCCTCCAAGTCGCTTCATAAAATACCCAGTCTCACGCAACCCAGCCAAAGCAAGGGTGCTAACATTGACAATAGACCACCTAATAGAAATCGAGGCAATAGAACAGGTGCCACAAGAACAGGAAAAGCAGAGGTTTTACTCCATCCTGTTCGTTGTGCCCAAGGCATCGGACAGTTGGAGAGCCATTCTCGACCTAAAAAGTCTAAATCACTTTATAGTCTACCAAAGGTTCAAGATGCAGTCCCTCAAATCCATATTGGCCAGCATCAGGAAAGGGGACTTGCTCTCATCCATCGATTTAACAGAGGCATACTTACATATCCCAATTCTTCAGGAACACCGAAAATTTCTCTGCTTCTCTTACGCGCGACGGCACTACCAATACAGGGCCCTTCCATTCGGCCTATCTTCGGCCCCTCGAGTATTCACAAAGGTACTGGCCATCTTGGCGGCCTACCTTCGCACGTTGCCGGTTCGCGTCCAATGTTATCTGGACGACATTTTAATCCAGTCCAGTCAGCCCAAGCAGATTTACAGGTCACAGCACCCTTCAGGCTCACGGCTTTTCCGTGAACTACAAAAGAAGTCACATCGTCCCCACAAGAAGATTACTCCATCTAGGAGCGATCATAGACTCCGACTCATGCATGGTTTATCTTTCCCAGGAGTGCCGGGTAAGCATCCGACAGCTCATACAAGCCATTTGGAGACAAAGATTGGTCCCTCTCGTGCAGCTGTCCCAGCTCCTGGGAAAGATGGTTTCGTGCATGGGGATCGTTCCCTGGGCCAGACTTCACTCCAGAAGTCTACAATGGTTCCTTCTTCCCTTCCAAAGGCAGAACCTCAGTGCGTCCTCAAGAAAGGTCAGGGTACCTCAGCACACCCTGTTATCTCTCCTGTGGTGGGCCTCATCAGCAATGTCCAAAGGGACACTCTTCAGAGAACCATCCAGAATCACGGTGACCACGGACGCCAGCCAGTTCAGCTGGTGGGCTCATTTTCAAACACATCTCGCACAGGGCAGGTGGTCAAAACAGGACTTAAACCACAATATAAATTGGCTCGAGCTCAGGGCCATACACTCGCTTCTCTCCTTCGCTTCTCTTCTCTTCTGGCGGGTCGTCACGTCCTGGTGCTAATGGACAACGTGGCAGCCAAGGCCCACGTGAACAAACAGGGAGGGACCAGATCGGCGGCACTCATGCAGGAGGCCCGAGATCTGGGTCTGTGGGTGGAGTCATTCCTAGGTTCCATCAAGGCAGAACATATCTCAGGGGAAGCGAATCGCCAAGCAGATTCGCTCAGCAGAGTCACAGTGGATCACTCAGAGTGGAGGCTGGATCCGGCTCTGTTCGAGGAAATCTCGAACAGGTTCGGCCACCCTCACCTGGATCTCTTCGCGTCTCTGGCGAACGCCCAGCTTCCCCGGTTCTTTTCCAGGTTTCCAACAAGGGGAGTGGAGGGAACGGATGCTCTAAGGTGCAAATGGCCGCAAGGGCTGCTTTATGCCTTCTCTCCACTCCCATTGCTGCAAGCAACAATCCGCAAACTATTACTGGAAGGGGCGGAGATAATATTAATTGCTCCGCATTGGCCACGGCGCCCGTGGTTTGCAGACCTTGTAGACCTATCGCTCTCGCCAGCGTGGAAGATCCCCCCGCACCGAGTGTCTCTCAGTCAGGGGAACCTTCAACATCCGGACCCTCAGTGGCTCCAGTTAGCCGCTTGGCACTTGAGCGGGAGGGTCTAATTAGACAATCCTATTCGGAAGGGGTTATTTCGATCATCCAGTCTTGAAGACGTCCTTCCACTAATCGGATATATGACGCTAGGTGGAGGAACTTCTCCACCTGGTGCAGCAAGCACAAACTAGCACCCGCGCTCAACACCATCCGCAGACAGGTAGCGGCCTTGCAAACGGTCCTTTCCTGTGATAATCTTGCTCCCTTGTCACAACATCCAGCCGTGAGTGCCTTTTTGAAGGGGGCTGTTACAGTAAGGCCACCTGTAGTCCATCGCTTCCCGTCCTGGGACCTGCCCAAAGTCCTGCAGGCATTGACTTCGCCACCATTCGAACCCCTGGGTTCTTGTTCGCTTCGCTACCTTTCCCTGAAGGTAGCCTTTCTCGTGGCTATTACTTCAGCTAGGAGACTTTCGGAGTTAGCCGCTCTTTCAGTTCGCAACGACTTATGTACTTTTTCTGAGGATAAGATCATCCTACATTTGGATCCCTCCTTTGTGCCAAAGGTTAACTCTTGGTTCCACAGATCGCAGGACCTCGTCCTCCCCAACTTTTGTCCGCGTTCTTCCCATCGTCTGAAGAGACGATGGCATACATTGGACGTTCGCAGAAGGACTTTGGCCTTCCGTAGATCGGAGGCGCTATTTGTTTCCTTTCTGCCATCGTCCATGGGTCAGAAGGTTTCTTCATCGACCATTGGCAGGTGGATCAGGGCCTGAATCGCTAAAGCTTATGTCTCATTATCACTTCCGGTACCCTCGAACATTACGGCCCACTCCACACGGAGTGCTGCCACTTCTGCAGCCTGGCTCACTGAGGCCTCCGTGGAGGAGATTTGTAGGGCGGCGACCTGGTCTTCCCCCTCTTCCTTTGTCAAACATTATAAAATTGACAGATTTGCCGCAGCAGATGCCTCGTTTGGCAGGAGAGTGCTGCAGCAAGTCGTTTCTTCTTGGGAGACACTAGCCTAGACTCCCACCCGTAGGGACATGTTGGACTTTGGTATGTCCCACCGGTGGATTCTACATCCAATCATACTGGAGGAGGGGCGTTGTCTTACCTGAACGCCTTTTCTCAGCATGATGATGTAGAATCCACAACCTCCTCTAACAGTCTAGGCTTTGTTTGTTTTTTGTTCTGGAGCCATTGAGTCAGACTTCGTCATGGAAGCTTCGCCTCATCAAAACTGGAGGGCACTCCCTGAAGGAGGCATGGCTAAAGTTCTGACTTAGTCTAGCTGAGCAGGAAGGCTATATATTACCCACCGGTGGATTCTACATCATCATGCTGAGAAAAGGCATTCAGGTAAGACAACACCCCTTTTCCTCCTGTTCCCTAAGTTTACTTTTATAGCCCATAGGAGTTGTCAATCCAGAATGATGCCCAAATTAAGAACCTACTCCTTCATGGATGATATTTGCTTGTCAAAGAGTCACACCGCTGACAACAGCAAACTTCAATATATCAACAGTAATTCCATCTTACTTTGCCTCAACCTAGCCTGTCTATTCCATTGAGATTCTCATCCACGTACAAAGACAGGGTAGGAATGTCAATTGCATATGATTAGTGCACTGATTATTCTAGTCCACACAGTTATCTCACATAGTGGTTTCATACAGATGTTAAGAAGCAGGATGGGGGGAACAATTAAAATCTGCAGAATCCCATATACCGGGCCACAGAATCAACCTCTCCAGCCCTACAACAATAGACATTGAAGAAAGATCAAAACAATCAGAACTATTAAAAGATCAGTGTCTCCTGTCCCAACCTCTACAAGTGGTCAAGCAAAATACCATGGTTGATGGTATTAAAAGCAAGTCCAGCCAGACCATCTAGGGTGTACTCTTACCAACCTGGTCCCAAAACTGTCTCCATCCATTTTCTTTGACTTCTTGTAGCATTTTCAGTTTAATTCTGACTTTCCTTCCTTGCCATATAAATTTGAAGATCAATGTATTCAAATCATCAAAAACTTTTTTTCTATTTTAATAGGTACTTTTTGAAATAAAAAAAGTTTTGGTAAAATATTCGTTTTCACAGTAGCTATTCTTCCTAGCACTTATAATTATAGATTTTCCCATTTTTCCAAATCTATTTTTATTTGATTTAGTAATTTCATATAATTATCTTCTTTTATCGTTGCGCATCCTGCTGTTAAGTATATTCCCAAATATTTAACTTTCTTAACTATTTGTAAGTCTATTTTTTCTGACAGTTGTATTTTTTGCTTATCTGTAAGGTTTTTAACTATGATTTTGGTTTTTTCTCTGTTTATTTTCAATACTGCTATTTGTCCAAATTCTTCTATCTTTTTCAATAGTTTGGATGTTGTCTCCAATGGTTCTTCTAGAATAAATGCCAGGTCATCTGCAAATGCTTGTAGTTTATAATTTTTATCTTTTATCTCCATTCCTTTAATTTCCGGCTCTTGTCTGATTGAGAACTTCCAAAGTTAGCAGTGGAGATAATGGACATCCTTGTCTTGTGCCTTTCTTTGTATTAAAGTTCTCCATATAGTCCCCATTGACAATTAATTTTGCTGTTTGTTTATCATATATTGTCTTAATAGTTTTTCTGAACTTTTATCCAAAGTCTATACAGTTTAATTGTTGCATCATAAATTTCCAATTTACATTATCGAAAGCTTTTTGAGCATCTAAGAAAATGAAAGCCATTTGTTTTCCTGGGTGCATTTCATAGTATTCCAGTGTATCTAAAATAAGTTATTTTTTATTTGTCTTTTTGGTTACAATCCATTTTGATCTGGATGAATAAATTCAGTCAAGAATCTTTTCAATCTCTCTGCTATTATTGAGGCATAGATTTTATAATCCATGTTTAATAATGATATTGGTGTCAGGATAATGATTTAAAGGCTAAACAGCTTATGTAATGATGTAATGTAATATAAGGTGGATGGTGCAATGGTAGGAATGACTCAGCAGGTGTCTGTATCCCTTTAAGAGCCTGAGTATAAAAGGGAAGGCTTTTGCTGCTGTGTTCTCTCTCGTCTGTTTCCTGCTGTATATTGGAGTTTGCTGTATCACCACATGTATGAATTTTTGTTCCTAGTGTATATTATAGATCAGCGGTTCTCAACCTTGGGGTCGTGACCCCATCTGGGGTCACACGACCATTTCGCGGGAGTCGACGGACACCGCGGGCCGCCATTTTGTTTTTGTTTTTTTTATTTTTTTTTTTTATTTTTTTTTGAAAATTTTTTTGTGCGCGCCGCGCATGCACCGCGCATGCGCAGATCCGCCCGTCACGCCGAAAAAAAATAAAAAAAATTTAAAAAAATTTTAAAAAAATGTAAAAAAATAAAAAGCAAAAAACAAAATGGCGGCCGCGACGGGCGGATCCGCGCATACGCAGCGCGCGCGATGGACCGATCCGTGCATGTGCGGATCCGCCCGTCGCGGCCGCCATTTTGGTTTTTTTAAAAAAAAAATTTCGGTGCGCGCGCCCGGGTCGGGGTCGCGGCGCGCATGTGCGGGGCAAGTGGGGTCTCAACCTGAGAAAGGTTGAGAACCACTGTTATAGATAGTATATGATAAACCATTTAATACAAAGCACTGTTTACTGTATTTACTCCTGAGACCTCAGCGCAATAAGACTGTTCATGTTCTGACAGGTTATGGGTACAGTGTGAGGAGAAACCCAGTGACAGTTTGAACCAGAGCCAGAGGAGCTGAGGCTTGTGGTTTGTTATGGTTTATGGTAGTTTAAAGAAGCAGGCAACATGGCTTCCATCAGTGTAATGGGAGGAGGTTTCATAGTATTTTGTCTGAATGAGACGAACTACTTCTCCTGGAGTACCTGAGAAGGGAGGAGTTATGGATGATAGTTACTGATCCACCTGCAGTCCTGGATGATGGGGACTGGAGAAAGAATGAGAAAGCATTGGCCAGCATAATTCTGAGTTTGGAGGATAGCCAGCTGTTACACGTGAGGGGTCTCCAGTCTGCTAAGGAGTGCTGGAAGCTTTGCGCAGTGTGTATGTGAGAAAGACTGCGAGCAGCAAGGTAATGCTGACAAAAAACCTATATAAAGTATAACTGAAGCCTGGAGAAAGCATGTCTACACATTTGTAGTCCATGAGAAAGACATTCCTAGAATTAGAGGAAAGAGGAATGACTTTTACTGAGTCACATAAAGTGTATGTGGTGCTCAGTTCATTGGACAATTCATGGGATGTCCTAGTGAACAGTTTAGAGTCCATGCAGGAAAAGGAATTAACCATGCGTTATTTGACTGGCCGGTTGCTGGAGGGGGAACAGAAATGTCTGGAAAACCAGCAGCAGAGGGGGTGACGGCAACGCATAGCCCAAGCTGAAAACTGCTACGTCTTAGGGTACCAGCAGAGTAGCTGAGAAACTTTGTATGGTGAAATGCTGCTTCAAGTGTGGTTCTACAGAGCATCTCCAGAGACGCTGCCCTGAGAGGAGAAGGAGCAGCGAGATAAGATCATAGAGCTATACAACTGACATTTTCCCTGGCAGCAACTTTAACTGAGAAAAACACTTGGTTGTTAGACAGTGTGGCCAGTCAGCTTATTGCAAATGATCCACAAATGTTTTCCAATTTGAGACCAGCTAAGCAAGCATTTGTTAGCTTGGCTAATGGACAACAGTCTGCTGTAAAAGGGGAAGATAAAGTTTACGTACCTTATATAGGAGAAATGGATAATGTGTTATACGTGCCAGAGTTACACCAAAATTTACAGTATTTCAGCTTGGATAGTATGGGGTATGAAGTAATGGTTGCAAAGGGTCAATACACCATAAGGAAAGGCAGGAGGATTTGTGCACGAGGTGTTAAACAGAACAATTTGTATGTACTAAGGAAGCAGCAGGAAGGTTGTGCATGAACACTCACAAACACTCCCAAGCATGATAACTGTGTACATTTATTACACAGAAGGTTAGGGCATGCAAGTTTTAAAGTGCTGCAGAAAATGCCAGATCTCGCTGAGGGATTTAGAATTAAAAAATGCAACACATATTTAGATTGTGCTATTTGCAAGGAGTCGAAATCTAATGTGTATCCTGTAAATAAGAAAAGCAAGAGGCAAACTAACAGGGTTTTGCAGTTAGTGCACATTGATTTAATTGGTCCTATGGCGCCCTCTCTTGGAGGAGCTAGGTACGTACTAGTCTTAGTAGATGACTACCTTAGGTATGGGTTCTGTTATTTATTAAAAAACAAAACTGAAGTTCTACAACAGTTCAGGCAGTGGGTGAACTTTGTTGAGAGAAGACATGGTCACAAAGTATGCCAGCTGCAGACAGGGGAACAGGGTTCATGTCTTATAATTTCCAAAGATGGCTGAGGAATTTAGGCATAAATACAAACCCTTACACACTAGCAGAAAATGGAGTGGCTGAAAGGAGAAAGGGTATATTGCTGACCATGAAGGACTCACTGCTGACAGATGCAGGAATGAGTTATACATACTGGGGAGAAGCCATAAAAACAGCCAACTATTTAGTGAACAAGGTATGGAATGTTACTATCAACGAAACTCCATATTACATGTTGTATGGAAGGAAATCTTCATTGGCTCATCTAAGGACATTTGGCAGTTATGCCTGGGTGCATATCCCAAAGGTACCAGAAGGAAAGGACAGAAAAAGGCCAGGAAACTTAGGTTTGTGGGATATGATCCAGGTTCCAAGGGATATAGATTTTCAAATGGAACTAGGAAGGTTGTGATATCAAGGTCTGCTAGTTTTGCAGAACAAAATAATTGGAACAGGGTGCATGCTAATACTGAGGTGTTCATGCCAACACATAGCATTAGTTCTCAGAAAGGAGAGGCTACACAAAGCCCCACAAAAGAAGAACAGGATAGCAGGTCAGAAATAATAGGGATAGGTGAGGATAAAATAAATAAAATAAAAAGAGAAGTAACAGAAATTCAGAAACAGATGATCCCGAGGAGGTCTGAACGTAGCAATAAAGGTGTACCTCCTGATCGATTCACAGCAAGTGGGGTTAGAGCATATAGTGTAAGGTGTGAACCTTGTAATTATCAAGAAATGTTATCATTACCTCAAGTAGAAAAGCGTAAATGGAAGGACACAATAATTAACTGCAGTATAAGGCAGGAATGTATAGAGAGAAAAATTGTTCAATTGTTCAAGCTGCTATGTTGACTAAGTGTTTAAATGCAAGCATGTAGTGATGTAATGTAATGTAAGGTGGATGATGCAACAATAGGAATGACTCAGCAGGTCTTTTAAGAGCCTGAGTATAAAAGGGAAGGTTTTTTGCTGGTGTGTTCTCTCTCATCCGTTTCCTGTTGTAACTGCTGCTGTTGGAGTTTGCTGTATCACCATGTGTATGTATTTTGTTCCTAGTGTATATTGCAGATAGTATATTATAAACCACCATTTAATACAAACCACTGTTTACTGTATTTACTTCTGGATTACCTCAATGCATGCTCAGACAATTGGTCTATCGTTTTTTATCTGTGTCAAATCTGAATCCTCTTTTGGTGTTAAAGTAATATTTGCTTCTATCCATGTGTTTGGTAATTTGGCCTCTAATAATACCTTATTGCAAACTTCTTTCATTGGTAGGCTTAGTGCCTCACCTCAGGGTGGTAGCAGGTGGAGGGAGAGGCACAGGAGAGGCATGCGATCTGGCCCACCAGATGTACCGCATGGCCGCCTGCCCCATCGCGGCCATGGGCAAGCAAAGACAGATGGGACAGAGAGCCGAGCATGCTTGGGGCACGGTTGCACGGCTGCCTGCCCACTCTGCTCACCATCTGCTTGCCCATGGCCATGACAGGGCAGGCAGCAGCACAGTCCATCTGGCGGGCTGGATTGTGTGCCTCCCCCCTTTGCTTCGGTCTCCACTTGCTGCTTGGAGGGCCAGCCCAGCGGTTGCAGCATTTGAACTCACATGCGCTGCGTGGACTATGTAGCCCCAGAGTGCTTCGGCCAAGGGGCTGGCGGGTTGCAACTGCTGCCGGACACCGTCAGCACTCATGCATTTGCCACCTCCTTTGTGCGTGCTGGGGGGGCACCTGCCAGGGTGGGGAGAGCAATGGAGGACGGTCCCTCACATCTCCGGGGTGGCCCTGTGGGCCTTGTGTTTAATGTGTGCTATATATGAAAAAATAAGACATCACCTGAAAATAGACCCTAATGCGTCTTTTGAAGCAAAAATTAATATAAGACCTAGTCTTATTTTCAGGGAAACACGGTACTTCATATGAAGTATTAGTACTGCTTTATCTCCATAGCACTGTCTTTGATTACAGTTAAGTGTCCCTCACAATCAGAATCCCACCATCTCCATGAGAGTACTGAAGGACAAGATACCAGCTGGACAGGTCTGTAATAAGGTGCTGTTGTCACAGGTCTGTAATAAGGTGCTGTTTTGATAATACATGCCAGATCTGCTGCCTCATCTAATATGAAGTCATGGAGGAGGATACTCTTACTGCAGAGCGATATGGCCACCAGACCCCCATAATGGGGTAGTCTGGTCAAAAGTGGAGATTGTTATGAGATTGGAGGTCCCCATCCTTGAAATGGTCTACTTGACATACCCCACCATATCTTTTGAGTCAAAGAAATTACTTTCTAAATTACTAAAATCATCAGAATGCCACCACCAAGTTACAGTTATTGATCTTTGCACTTACCAAATTATTTGGTAAATTGAAAATATGAATTAGTCCTGTGCCATTTTCTTCTGTAAACTGTGCCACAATTGTAGAACTTGTATATTTATATGAATAGAATATAGCTGAAAGGGACCTTGGAGGTCTTCTAGTCCAGCCCCCTGCTCAAGCAGGAGAACATATACCATCTCAGACAAGTGACTATCTAGCCTCTTCTTACAAATCTCCAGTGATGGAGCACCCATGATTTCTGGAGGCAAGCTGTTCCACTGGTTAATTGTCCTCACTGTTAGGAAGTTTCTCCTTAATTCCAGGTTGCTTCTCTTTTTGATCAGTTTCCAACAATTGTTTCTTGTCCTGTGCTCTGATGCTTTGGTGAATAACATGACCCCCTCTTCTTGGTGGCAGCCCCTCAGATACTGGAACACTGTTATCATGTCTCCCCTATTTCTTCTTCTCTTTAGACTAGCCAAACCCAAGTCCTGCAGCCATTCTTTGTATGTTTTAGTCTCCAGGCCTTTGATCATCTTAGTTGCTCTTCTCTGAATTTTTTCAAAACTCTCAAAATCTTTTTTGTGATATGGTGACCAAAATTGGCTACAGTATTCCAGGTGTGGTCTTACTAGGGTTTTATAAAACGGTACTAATACCTCGCGTGATCTTGATTCTATGCCTCTGTTTATACAACCTAGGATTGTATTAGTTTTTTTGGCTGCTGCTGCAAACTGCTGGCTCATAGTCAAGTGATCGTCCACTAGGACTCCAAGGTCCCTCTCACAGTTACTGTTTTTAAGCCAGATCTCACCTAATCTGTACTTGTACCTTTGATTTTTTCTGCCTAAATGTAAAACTTTGCTTTTCTCCACATTGAAACTCATTTTGTTGGATAGGGCCCATTGTTCAAGTTTGTCAATCTTTTTGGATCCTGAGTTTGTCTTTTGGGGTGTTGGCTACTCCTGCCAGTTTGGTGTCATCTGCAAATTTGATGAGTTCCTCTTCAATTCCCTCATCTAAGTCATTGATGAAGATATTGAAGAGTACAGAGCCTAAGACAGAACCTTGTGGTACCCCACTGCTTACTTCTCTCCATGTGGATGTAATGCTCTTGAGGGCTACTCGTTGAGTACGGTTTGCCAGCCAGCTACAGATTCATCTGGTGGTGATGTTGTCTATTCCATCTTTTTCTAGCTAACCAAGGAGTAGGCATTGTTCTATCTTATTTAGAAGACGAGTATGGTCTACCATATGTCTAAGTATACTAGCTCCACAATATTTCTTTAATCCACTAATTTAGTCATTTTATCAAATAAGGCAATAAAGTTTGTTGGTATGATCTGTTTTTCACAAGCCCATGCTGACTTCTAAGTGCTCACAAATTCGCTTGATTATTTTTTCCAGGATTTCCCCAGGTATTGATGTCCAAGTGATGTGTCTAGTGTCCTGGATCTACCCTTTCCCCTTTTTGAAGATTGGACTCACACCAACTTTTTTTCAGTTCTGGAATTTCTCCAGGAAGATTTTATTCAGTAGTTCTGAGATCACATATGCCAGCTCCTTCAGAACCTTGGGATGTAAACCATCTGGTCCTGGCGATTCGAACTTGTCCAAGACAGATAGGTGTCCCTTACCACCTCGCCTATTTTGATTCGTGTTCTGTCTCCCAAGATGCTGCTTTTGATAGGTTGGACTATTTTTCTCCTTTTGCATAAAACAGATGCAAAGAAGGAAGTATGTAGATTTTCATTCTTCCTGCTGCCCATTACCTTCTTGCCATCTTCTGCCATTAGTGGAGTGACCAATTTCTTGACTTTCTTCTTGCTCCTTACATATTGAAATAAATTCTTTTTATTATTGTTGACATTTGTTGCAAGTGTTAGTTCATTCTAAGACTTGAATTTCCTGACTTCGTGCTTGCAGATTCAAATTATTTGCTGGTATTCTGTTGTAGTTATATGCCCCTCTTTTCATTTTTTATACTTGGCCTTTTTGCCCCTCAGTTTGCCAGAGAGCTCTTTGCTGGTCTTGTCTGGTGTCTCTTGTTTTCTTTTTCTCTGTGGTATTATTTTTTTTCAGCCTTTATTATCTCAATTTTCAGAGTTTCCCAAGCATCCTGAATTGCTTTTCTCTCTAGGATTTCCATCCACAGAATTCTTGTTCTTCTTTATGTTAGTCTGTTAAAGTCAGCTCTCTTAAAGTCTTTTTTTTTCAATCCTGTGCCTGCATTATGGTGAATTCTATTATGACATGATCACTCTCCCCCAAAGTTCCTACAATTTCTACTACCTCAATCATTTCATTCCTATTAATTTTTATTCATAAGTCCTGTATAGTTGACTCTCTAGTTCCCTTCTCTACCTGTTAGATAATAAAGTTGTCCACTATGAATGTCAGGAACCTGTTCGATCTCCCATTACCTGCAGAATTTGTTTCCAATTGATATTTCCCCTATTACACAGTGATGTGTTTCTTGCACACCTCAGCTAATTTACTTGCCAAAGTTCATCTATTTCCCCAGCTTAGTTGAGTAGTCTCTAGTACACATCTATAGCAGTGTTATTTCTTTTTACCCTAATGTTCATCTAAAATCTTTCAAGATAGCTTTTCATTTTGGTATCATATATTTCTGTTTTGCTGTACTAATTCTTTACATACAACATAACTCCTGTTTTGTTGGATCTGTTTCTTTTGAACAAATTGTATCCTTCTAGTAGTATATTCCAATCCCACCAAATTTCAGATAACAACAATATCATTCCTGCCATCATGCACTAGAACCTGATGTTCTCCCTATTTGTTCCTAGTACTTTTGAGTATTACTGTACAGGCATCTGAGCCATTTATGGCGGACACTGAGTTTCCTTGCTGTGTCTCCTTTTTTATCTGCAAATGTCCTTTTCACTACTCCCTTTGTCATTGTTTTGGGATTTATGCTTTGGGTTTAATCCTATAAATTGGCCTTCTTCCCGCTCCAAACAAGCAAACTAAAGTGTATTTTGCAATAGTGACAATAAAAGAGAAGCATGTGTTAGGTAATAAGACTGTGGAAACCATTTGAAAGTGATGCTTCCCCAAATATATTAACATAATCAAACTATCTCTCTTCTCAGGATTAAAACAGTTGCATACTTTGGAGGACTCCTGTAGATGCCTCAAAGAATGTTCCTGACTGTTAGTCCAAATATATGTATGTAGGGAAATTTTGTCTCTGTGTCTCCAGACAGAGAACTGGGCACAGCCCTTGCAGCACTGTATGAACCTTTCAAAACCACAGCGAATAGAATAAGAATTTAGAATAGAATAGAATAGAATAGAATAGAATAGAATAGAATAGAATAGAATAGAATAGAATAGAATAGAATAGAATAGAATAGAATAGAATAGAATAGAATAGAATTTTTTATTGGCCAAGTGTAATTGGACACACATGTTGTTAAAGATAACTAATTACTTAATAGTTAAAGATAACTACAGGTGGTCCTTGACTTACAGCATTTCATTTAGTGACCATTCAAAGTAACACAGCACTGAAAAAAGTGACTTACAACCATTTTTCACACTTATGACCATGGCAGAATCCACATGGCCACATGATCAAAATTCAGACACTTGGCAACTGGCTCATATTTATGATGGTTGCAGTGTCCTGGGGTTAGGTGATCACCTTCTGCAACCTTCTGACAAGCAAAGTCAATAGGGAAGCCAGATTCACTTAACCATGTTACTCACTTAACAACTACAGTGATTCACTTAACAGCCACTCTGCAGCGAATGGGAGATTAAACAGATTCCTAACCAACCCAGCCAACAATTTTGTTACCCAAACGGTAGAGGAGAGTACAAGAAGGAAAGCTTTACTGGACCTAATTCTTACTAATAGAGAAGAAGTAATAGAGGGAGTTGAGGTTGCCGGAACCTTGGGTGAAAGTGACCAGATCATACTGGAATTCAATATAATGCAAACACAAGCAATAGAAAATAACCCAACCAGTGTCTTAAACTTTAAAAGAGCAGATTTTAACAAACTGAGAAAGAGCCTAGGAAAGATTCCATGGATGAAAATCCTAAAGGGGAAAACAATTCAAGAAGTGTGGGAAACTCTGAAAAATGCAATCATAAAAGCGCAGTCCAGCACAATACCATTGAAAAAGAAAAAACAAGAAACTGAATAAGAAATCAGCATGGCCGCGCACAGATCTCTCTGACAAACTGAAAGACAAAAAGGACAAGTACAAAAAATGGAAAGAGGGACACATAACTAAGGCTGATTATCAGCAGACAGCCAGAACATGCAAAGACTAAATCAGGAAAGCAAAGGTTCAGAATGAACAAAGACTTGAAACAAAAGTCAAAGATAATAAAAAAAGTTTCTTTCAACATACTAATAACAATTAAAAAAAAGTCAAGGAAACAGTAGTCAAGGAAGTAACAGGCAACAGGGAGAAACTGCTTAACTCATTCTTTGCATCAGTCTTCACACAAAAAGAAATTTTAGCCCAAAAAAACTTAGTGTAAAAGACAAATTACAAATAAAAATTAAAATAAGCAAGAAAACGGTAAGAGAACACCCCATCTGACCTTGATGAATATAAACCATCAGGTTACATCCCAGAGTTCTGAAGGAGCTGGCAGATGTTATCTCAGAACCATTGTACTATATCTTTCAAAAAGCACCGGGGAAGTACCTGAGGATTGAAAAAGTCTGATGTTCCCATCCTCAAGAAAGGGAAAAAAAACAGGAAACTACAGTTCAATCAGTCTAACATCAATACCTAGGAAGATGCTAGAAAAAAATAATAAAAAACATCTGCAAATAACTAGAAGCAAACAAAGTAATAACTGGTAGCCAGCACGATTTTGTTAAAAACAGATCATGCCAAACCAATCTTATTTCATTCTTTGATAAAGTGACTAAATTAGTAGATCAGCAAAATGCTGTGGACATAGTATGCTTAGATTTCAGTAAGGCATTTGACAAAGTAGACCAGTGGTTCTTAACCTTTTTGAACAAATCGCCCCCTTGAGCCAATGAGGAAGTTGTCATCGCCCCCCTCCCCCAACATAACCTCTCAATCACAACATAGGAAATAAGTCTTCAATTTATGCAAACACTTTTTTATTTTCTTTAAAATTGTCATCAGGACATATCGATGCAAATAATTTATTTCCAGTCTTTTTCCCATATCTCAACTGTGTGAAAGATTTTGGTGCCACCCATCACATTTAATGATTGAATTACAAGTGAAATTTAAGACGGAAAAAGAAATATAAAAAGGGCATAAGAACAAACCGCAATGCAGGAACTAAGATTTCAAGACGAAAACTCTGAAACTAAATTAAGATTCGAGGAAAGTATATATAGTCATGCACACTGTAAAAAGGATTTAAAAGACACAAAGAAAATATAATATCAAACTGGAGTGCACGCTAAAAAAGTACAATACAAAAAGACACACAAAATGTTTTACAGAGCACAACAAAAATTCAAAAACGAAGCCGAAAACTCAAACTGGAACGTGAAATCCAATGCAAGCTAATACAACTATAAAAGCTCAGACAATTATTAATGAAAAAAAATGTATGTACACAAAAAGCAAAAAATAATAATAATCAATGTCTGCCTTGTGCTTGGTGAGCTAATGCCAATTTCTTGATATCTGGAATCATTTTTGTTAATTGCATTCTTAAATCATCGCATTCAGAGATCTTCAACATTACAGCTGACATTACAGCTGATGTCACGGGACAGCCACTCAGCATGCGATGTTCCGAAAGAAGCGCTCCCCCACTGTATGGGTAGAGGCTGCTCAACGCACATGAAGATAAGCGATGCGTATTCACATATGTATGGCGTTCTGTACTGAAGCTAGCTGGAGGAACATTTGAAAACACAATTCAATCCACTAATAGCAAGCGATCTGATGTTTTTGTACGACATACAGCGATTCACTGTACGAAAAAAGTCTCAAAAGTGTCCCCAAAACTTCTCACTCCATTGCCCCCATATCGTCCCCTTTTTGTTCCTTCGCCTCCGCGTCACCCCTTTTTGTTCCATCGCCCCCCTGAAAAACAAAATCGCCCCCTGGGTGGCGATATTGCCAGGGTTAAGAACCACTGAAGTAGACCACAGCCTTCTCCTTGGTAAGCTGGAAAAATGTGGAATGGACAACATCACCACCAGATGGATTTGTAGTTGGCTAACAAACCACACTCGACGAGTAGTCCTTAATGGTACTACATCCACATGGAGAGAAGTAAGCAGTGGGGTACCACAAGGCTCCATCTTAGGCCTAGTACTCTTCAATATCTTCATCAATGACTTAGATGAGGGAATAGAAGGGGAACTCATCAAATTTGTAGATGACACTAAACTGTCAGGAATAGCCAACACCTTAGAAGACAAGCTCAGGATCCGAAATGATCTTGACAAACTTGAACAATGGGCCATATCCAACAAAATGAAATTTAATGTGGAGAAGAGCAAAGTTTTAGATTTAGGCAAGAAAAATCAAAGGAAATAAATTTGATTATAGATTGCCTGCTGCTAAGAAGTCTCTTCCCACCCCATGTCAGCCTCCTCCTTCTCTTTGTAATCCAATATGTTGTACTCAGTGAAGCAGATAAGCAGAGCAGGGGATAAAAAAGAAACAGGGAGGATAGTTTTTGACTGTTTTGATCCAAGTTAATAAAATATAGATTCCCTACGGTGAATGTTCAGTAAAATATAGTCCAAATATAAACATTTTCACCATCCAGAAATGTGTTGTATTTCTGTACGGAAATAAGAGAAATTGGTAAGAACAATCAAATAAAGAGGAATCAGAAAGAACAGATAAAGTCTAATAGGAGGTTGAAATAAATCATCATTCAGCAACCCAATTAACATTTAGAGATAAAAAACAAAAACAAAAGTTCAAAAAGTGAAGTTAAAAGCACCAGGCTTGCTTAAAAATGCTCTGTCCTTAGGAAGAGATGTAAAAGTCCCTTGACTTTCCGGCTACTCCCCCAAGAAGTTGTAATCTCAAGATTCCCCTTCCCAGTTGGGTCCACAGCTGTCCAAAAATCATTTGGGGTCATTCCTAAATACCCCCATTCAAATCCAGGGGACAGGGCTGCCAAAGAGCCAGCTCTGGAATAAACATAGCAGATCACAAGTAGGAGAAAGAAAAACTCTCACCCTACAGCAGCCCTCTTGGGGAAGAGTCCAGAAGTTGTACTCTTTTAAGCAGTACACCCCTGGCAACCAAAGCACCCAAATGGTTTCCAGAAGGAATTGGGGGATATCCTGGAGGCTTTTCTGTATGGTCCTGTCAAGGTTCTGATTATCTCCTGGAACCAAAGGATGGCTAAGGTTTGGACTGGATTGTGCCTGTGTGGCCTCTTGATTCTCCCTGTGATTCACCAAGGAGCTGCAGGTCCTTAAAAGGGTCAAGAGATGTGTAGAGCACCGTTGAAAGAAAATGGATGAATCTGATTGGACACAAGTTAGAGCTGCTATTAAGGCCTACCTCATGATGGCAAGAGTGGCAAAACAGCATGATTTGTTTGCTCTTATTGAGTCTACAAAGTATCATTCAGTGGCCTTGTTCAGGATCATCTGGTAGGTGCACAGGGCCGCACAGAGAAATTTATGGAACACTTGACAAAGTCGCTTGGATCCATTCAATGTTGTAAGCATGGAGCAGGTCCTTTAGAGATGTCTGGGATGTCTTGCCTGATTATCTAGGAACAGTTTGATCATGTTGGACCTGATGAAATGGACAGGGTTCTCAATGCTGTCAGTGCAACTACCTGCCAATTAGATCCCTGTCATTCCTGGCTGGATAGTTCAGTCAGTGATACATTCTCGATTGGGTCTAGGTTACCTGAGGAATCATCTCACCCCAATGGGATTGGCTTGCCCATCTGTTCTGGAAGAAGGGGCTTGCTACAGATCCCATCAGCCAAGAAATTATGGTTGGTAGGGTGCAGAAGACCCTTTTCTGTCATGTCCTACCCTCTGGAATATTGTGTCACCTAAGATGAGATCTGGACCCACCCTTTTGGCCTTCCGAAAGGGCATGCAAATCTGGGTCTGCTAATTACCTGGAGCTCCAATGGGGGCATGCCATACTGGAGTTGTTAATGGACTGAGATAAGACTCTACCTCATGTGCATCTTGTTTCTTTCCTTGCCATCTTTTTTAATTGTAAGTCAATTTAATGTTACTATTTATTCTGTTAATATTTTAATACTTTATCTTGTTGCTTTTACATGGTTGTAAGCTGTCTAAAGTCACTTCTTGATGAGATGGGTGGCATTTAAATTTAATATGTGTGTGGGGCGGGGAGAGAGAGAACTGTCTGGGGATATGATATGGAAAGTTCCTTGAAGAAATGAGACATACTAATTGTCTCTTGTCATTTTAAAATCATGCAGGATGGACTGACCTTTGGGGTAAGGATAGTAGTAAACACAACTTATTAAAGTATATGTAGAATACTTAGACATGGTACTGGAATATGTGTTGGCACTTCAGTTGCAGGAATTTCTGGATGTGGAGGAGTATCTACCGGTAGGCTTCTTCGCAACTTTTAGTACATCAGCTAAATAATCTGAATAAGTATGGGGGGGGGTTGCTGTTGGTGAGAAATTGCATAAGAGCCGGAAAGCTTGAGAAAATATTTCTGTTGCATTAAAAAAAAATAATGGATATACCAACTAAACCTTTCTGGAATCAGAATTGCATAAATAAAATATGTCATTCTAAACATTCTCTTCTCCCAAAGCTTCCTGTCTCATTTAAATAGTAGCATTTAAAGAAGAGTATCTGAGAAAGATTTTAATATATGTACTGTACAGATTTAAACTCAGCGGTAGTTTAAAGCCCTGTACCAATTCCTTGAATGTGTTCCTTTGTATCATTTAATTGACAAATGTTTTCACCACATATAATTCTTTGTAAAATCCTGATATGAAAAATTCCAAGCTATGGAATAATTGCTCCAATCCTGCTATTATATTTTACCTGCTACTTATCTTCTGATTTCTGACTGGGATCTGGAATTAAATCAATATGCAGCACTTATCTGCAGCATAAACAGTGTGGCTATCAACAGTGTGGCGTTTTTCAGACTCTCAGTGTGATGAACAATTTGATTCTGAAGATTTTTTTTCCAACAATATTATGCTCTCTCTACATCACTGTATCTCATGGGCTTATTGTGTGTTAAAGAGTTGGAGATCAGCTGTAGTACTAAAATCACGCAGATACCACATTTGAAGGGAAAAAGTGTTTCAGAGCATGTACCCATGAAGCACCTGTTGGTAACTGTAGCAGCTCTGGCTTTTCTCAGGACCACATGGCTGTTCTCTTCAACTGCAGCTCTGTCCTAGAAAAAAGCATATTTGGGTTCAGGAATTGAGGGCTGGTCCTATGTATGCTCCAAAGGACCACTTCCTCTTCAGATTTGATTTTTTATATAGTCCCTCTTAGTTTTTGGGAGGGAGATGGAATATAAATATGGTCATATTCAATTGAACTTAATCAATTTTTGTATGCTGATTTCTCAGGTAGAAGGAAAATGTTCACATCTTTTTCAAATGATGAAATTAAATTATAATGCAGTGAGTTTGATAACCAGGAATTTCATGTATAGTTTCCATTGTTTATTTCCTTTAACTTCCTTTATACATTGATGATAATTGATGGAATAAGGCTAACATTTTTGGTATCCTTCTTTCATTGAGTTTTGTGCTTCTGTAAAAGTGAGTGTTTTGTTATTCCCCCATTGGTTTAACATTCCAGTGAGGTAGTCAGAGTAATAAATTTCATCCCATAATAAAATCAATATCTGTGCTCTTAAATAGTAGCTGAGCAGCCTGGTACGCTCTTCATTTTTAGTAAAATCTCCTGCTTGAGATAACTTTGTTGTCACCAAGAGCTCCTTGTAGTAATGGAAGAAAATTGTTCCATTCCCATTTTCCTGTTGTTACTTAGAATTTATATTGAACAGAGTTCACATCTGCTTCAGTATTTGATGATAAATACAATAAACTCTTAACTCTGTATACTGTACTAATTGATATCATTGATAGACCTCCTCTAAATTCTTCTGATTCTCCTCTGCCAAAAGTATACCTTAAGCTCCCCCCCCCAAATAATGATTACACACGAGGTATTTCTTTTTTATAATGGTATTATTCTGAGGCAGGATTTTTGGCTCTCTTTCAGACCACCTTGGCTCATAGACTGGTTAATCATGAAGGTTCAATAACACAGCTTCCATTGTATACATCTCCCTCATTGCCTAATATAACCTTAGGACTACCTGCAGCAGCCCCATGTACTGTAAGTTGTATTGTATAATTTAAGTGGTATTGTATAATTCCTCTGAAAATTGGCTCTCACAGATCACTTTTTAAACCCAGTAATGCTATATGCTTGCAGGGTGGATCAGAACAGCAAAATTCAGAAAGACTTGCTATTCCATCATTACAACAACGAATCTCCATATTTCCTGGCACCCATATCACTCCTTATTTGAGCAGTACAGCAGTGGATAGAGAAGGGGGATCAACACACAGCCCTCTTCTTCAACACATGGTTTTACTGGAACAGTCAACTGCACAAAATCCATTGATCTCAGGTAAAGGTGCTTCTTCCACCAACTAGTTGACTTGGTACTAAGTAAGAAACAGCATTGGTAGTTTTGTTAGAGTTCGGAATTGTCTGAGCTTCCTGCCTATCTGTGCTCTAGTGCTGGCTATTGTTTCTAGTTTCTAATTACTCCATTTCTGGAATCATTTTTTGAAATTATTTACATATCTAAAATTTTGAATTTCCTACTAGGAATTCAGTAACTATTCTTGGCAGCAATGAGGAATAAACTTGCTCAGTCAAGCTTACTTAAAATTATTATTTTAATAATGTTTACAATCAAATTCAGTAATTTTCCATGGGCTTTTCTTTATTTTACATAGGGTCTCACATTGCAATATAGACATATATAGAATTCTTTATCTTAGTTTAATTTTGTCTTAAAAACCAGCAAATTAGAAAAAGGACATAAAGACTAGTTTAATCCTCCTTCACTTTTACAGCTACAAGAGTCTGATTTTTAAAGATCCAGTTAGAGATTAAGAATGGCAGCCTACATTGTTCTTAATACTTGTGTATTTTCATCATGTCTTTTTTTAATTATGATAGTTATATTTATGTTTGCATGTTTATTTTTTAAGTTTTAACATATTAGCTACTTGGAATGTGGAACTAGTTGGGATACAAATATTAGCAAGTAAATGAAAAATCATGTTGCTGTAATGGACATAATTTACTTACATGATTCTTCTTTCTCTTCTGTTGTTCTTTCTTCTCCACTGCTGTTCTACATGTTACTTTCTAACTTGCTTTTTTTAGGACTAGGGGCACTCCCTCTTCATGCACAATCTATTGTGGGTGCTGATAGACTATCTCCCTCAATACACAAACTGCGGCAGCACCGTCCTCTGGGGCGCACCCAGTCTGCTCCCCTTCCCCAGAATGCACAGGCCCTCCAGCAATTGGTGATCCAGCAACAACATCAGCAATTCTTGGAAAAACATAAACAACAATTTCAACAACAGCAGTTGCATATTAACAAGGTACGTATTTCAGCTGCTGGTTCTTGGTTATGCAATTTAATGCACTGGTTTTGGAAGTGTCTTTAATATGCTCAGCATATAATTATATTATGCAATGTATTCATTCATTTTAATATTCATAGGAGGGCTTTGGAAAGTGGTATATAGCAGTGGTCCCCAACCTTGGCGGACCAGCAGGGGGTGAAATAGACAATGGTTCCGTGGGCATGCAACTCCATTTGCGCAAGCAGCGCACACTTGCCTACCACTTGTACAACCTGTTTCTGCCATGGGCTGGTAGTGGGCCACGGCTGTGGAGGCTGGGGATTCCTGGTGTATAGGAAGTATGTTCAGAATACAACCTCGTAAATTTGAGTAGCTGAGTAGGAATCAGGATTCCTCTGAAAATTGGCTCTCTGAGGAATTAGGCTTACTTAATTATTTACCAGAAATTCTGTTAGAATTGAATAGGATTGGATGAATACCTGAAAATGTTGACTTCTCTTTTAAAATGATAGGCTAACAGATTTCAGAAAGTATTTTGCTATTCATTTTTTCTAACTCTCCTTCTCAAATGATTCTGTATATTGTTAATATTTATGAACCGTATCAGTGTCAAAGGATTAAATGATTAATATCTGACTTCACGAAAATCCTTTGAGATTATAGTGAGATGTTTGTTTTAAATCAGTTTGTTTACTTCTTATATTGAGACAGTCAGATGGTAGTCCAATTGTGGACAGTTATTAAAAATGCAACTTGTGGAACTAGAACGTACCCTACCATGATCAACTGACTAACTGGAAACTGCTGTTTCTGTATAATTATTTCCTTCTGCAAATGAGTACAGGAAGCCAGCTATCTACAGAGGGTCATTGGAAAGAAACTATAGATTTCTTTCCTTCCTTCCTTCCTTCCTTCCTTCCTTCCTTCCTTCCTTCCTTCCTTCCTTCCTTCCTTCCTTCCTTCCTTCCTTCCTTTTTGTTCAAGCAGGGTACCAAATCTTTCCTCATCTCCCTCTCAGTGACTACAATCTTGTTCTGACTCTCTGGGAGAGAGGGGAGCATTGGCAATGTGTATGTGTTGCATGGTACCTGCACCCTGCCAATTAAAATAGTCTCATGACTGAAATATTAACTTACTCTTGCTTTACAACATTACATGTAATAGTGTTACTAAAATTAAGATGGAATTCTGTGATAGTGTGTACCTGGGATGTTTTTATTGTTACTTTAATCACCAAAAAGTTCTAATGTAATCCAGTTTTTATTTAATTGTAGGATTAAATAAACTGACAGAATTTCTGAATGTTTTTGTTAAATTATACCATTTGTTCACATCTTCATCCTGCATCCTAATCAAATTTAGACTTAAAGTGCTGCTTCATCAATGTGTTGTGAATATTATTCTCTTAATAAATATCACATTGCAAGTTATATTTAAGTATTGCCTTAAAATTTTAGCTGCTGGAGTAGATAGTTCTTCCAGTGAAAAAAGAGAGACAATTGAAGAAGGAACTTTTTATTTATAGAACAGAGTGAAGACTATTATACAAGTCACTTACATCATTTTTGTATAACTGAAAATACACCATTGTTATGCATGTATTAGATCTGGACTTCATTCAACTTAGCAAACTAGTTTTAGATCTGCTTTTCCATGAAGATTTTACTTACTGTTCTCCAAACATATTTTCTGGGGAGGTTCCAGATGCTGTTGATGTCAAGGTTCCGACTAATGAAACACTTCAAAGAACTTCCAGGCATTTTATCCTAAAAAGTCTTTTTATTCATGTGACAAAATGTCGGCACGGCATGATAAAAGGGATGCTAAGATCTGAAATCTCCACCCACCGAGCAGTTATTTTTGCTACCATTTCCCCTTCCTTATTTTGCTGTCATGATTTACGTTCTCCAATCAGTTTGAAGGGCAAAGGTTCTCTTCCGTTCCCTTTCACGGGCTTTTCTCTCCTCCCTCCCTCAACTGAATTAACTCTAAAAGTACCAGACAGTTCTGCATATTTTGTCAAAGCAAGAATATTCAATATTAGCAGTGTTGACAGTTACTTTGAAAGTAAAAATATATTGCTGTTCATTTGTGCTGTTTTAATCTATATAAATAAAAATGTAAATGTCCGTTTGTTCAAAATCTTAAATCTTCGAAAGTTCTTCACCAATTGCTTTGAAAGTTTGACACAATGTTGCATTCGAATATGCACGTGTTTTTATATATATAGATATCACACTTATATATATAGATATCACACTTGTGACAGGTAAAACATGCTTTTTTCCAGAAACAGCGCCATCTGTTGGACGTAAAAGCAACACACGCTATGTGCGCTTTCTCTTTTCTTTCTTTTCCATTTAACCAGACTGAGCCACAGCAACGCGTGGCCAGGTACAGCTAGTTTTAAATAAATTTCTTCATTGTTAAATGCAGACCCCCCCACTTTTAGTACATTTTTATAGATAAGATAGAACAAGAAATTGCTCCCACAAAAAATACACTGTACAATATAAAAATCTACATATTTTATAGTGATTAAAATAAACTAAACCTATTAGAAAAGCAGATATATAAAAATCATATAATTCTAGCATCAGTGTGGGATTAAATCAGCCCTTAAACATAATTAAATCTAGACTACATAGAATATATTGCTCTGACTTGTCATTTTTTGAAATATAAGAACATACAGTATTTATCCCTTATTTGGCCTATGCTTTTAAAATAATTTTCTTTGCCCACTATTTTCAGATTTAAATTATTCTAGAGCAGTGATGGCGAACCTTTTAGAGACTGAGTGCCCAAACTGCAACCCAAAACCCACTTATGCATTGTCAAGTGCCAGGTGGGTGTGGCGCATTGGCTGGGTGTGGCCTATTTGGTGGGCGTGGCTGCAGTGATAACGGCAAACTGGATTGGACTAAAAAGTTCAATCAATCAATTCCAACTTTGCAAGATTTTTTTTTTCCCTCGAGAAGTTGAAATTGACTGAGCCTTTTTTTTTTTTGCTCATGGCAGCAGAGGCCTAAAGCAAAAAGGTTTTATAAAACCCAGCTGAAGACTTAGGACTGGGGCGACGGCGTGTGTGCCCACAGAGAGGGGTCTGAGTGCCGCCTCTGGCATCCGTGCCATAGGTTCGCCACCACTGTTCTTAGAGCACTTGTTTCTTATGTGATTCTGATCTTTTCAGAATCAGAGTAGTTTTAATTTTTAGGTGGATTATCTTTGTTTTCTTCCTAATTTAAAAACTAAATTTAGTTTTGGTGCATTATATCAGTTATGACGTTAACTGGCCAATTTACAATGTTTCAGTCTGTTGATGATAATATTATTCAATAAGTAATCTTGCAATTTTATCAAATGAGAGAATATTTTAAATGGTTTACTTGATATATGCACTTGCTAAGTATATAGGGTTTTAGCAAGATCTTAAATTAACAACTCTTAACTAACCATAATTAATAAATGTTAATTTAAATTTAATAGAAAAATATAAATTAAGTAGACAACTAATTGACATTTTAAAAAATTGGGGATTGGGGCAGAGGGATAATAAGGAAATATTTAATATGCTAGAGCAGGGATGTCAAACTCAATTTCATTGAGGGCCACATCAGCATTGCGGTTGGCCTTGGGGCCAGATGGGTGTTGCCAGGGTGGGTGCAGCCTACTGGGTGGGCGTGGATGGAGTGGGAATGGCCTACTGGGTGGGTGTGGCCAGCTCTACATTGTTCGCGTCAAGGGTGCCTGTGGGGGCCTGGGTAGGAGTGGGATAGATCTGAGAGTCTCTGGCAGAAGGGGGTGGGACCAGGGCAAGTGCCAAGGCATGGTCCACTGGAGGAGTCTCACTGTTCTTCTCAGGCCATGCAGGGGGAGGGCTTATGGAGCTAAGACTGAATGCGTTTCAGCATAGATGGCCACCACAAAATTGTACATTAGCTCCCGGCTGGCCTGGGCAAGGCCAAAGCAGAGGGGGCTGTTCCCTCACTGTTTCCAGGATGGCTTCGTGGGCCACATGAAACCACTTTGCGGGCCGCATCCAGCCCGCAGGCCTTGTGTTTGACATGTTTGTGCTAGAGGATACTTCAACAACTAATGGTCAACAGTGTAATATGAACAAAAATCAGAAGGTTTCTGTCTACACTGGCAAATCTTATTACTCCCAGTTTGTTCCTTAGTTTGAATAAATTACCACTGAGTTCAGACTAAACTAGTCTTTTGTGTATCTTACTTAACATTCTTGTTATACCACCTTGTCACAGAGTTTGTATTCTTGCTTGTTGTTCAACTTTGTGATATTATTCCACAGATGATGAGGCTCATAACACAGACTTTTAAGCATCTGTGCTGCTTTTCTGAGCAGGTTGTTCTGAAATGATACTTTCTAAGCCTTTATTGGACTCAGTTTTTCTAATTGATAGGAAAGGAACCATCTCAATTCTGATACTCATGTTCCCAGTATAGCTTATTGCTGAAACATTGAAGCCCTCTTATCAGCACAATCATTCCAGAATCGTGGTTGACATAAAACAATTAAAACATACATGATACAACAGAAATAATGAAAGCTCTACAGTGAAGAATATAAAACAATGAAATTTCAGAGCAGACAATATTTAGACTCTTGTATGAGACAACATTTTGCTGGTATGTAGGAAGCCATCAGAAAGTTTTATAACTTTCTATCAAAGTATTTTCAGAACAAGAAGGTTTAGAACTTGTAATATTTCTCTAAATGATGTTTCTTCTTTTCCATAGGACAAGAGTACCCTTTTCCATGTTGAAAAAAAATCTCTAATTTAAAAAGATTGAGCAAACAATAACTCCCTATTAGTGTAGCTTTTGGCGTGGAGCCTCTTGTTGATGCTCATAATAGTCATGGACAAACCATAGGAACACAAGAACAACTTGTCCTCTATAGAAAAACCACTTCTTGGAAAACCACTTTTCATATTATCACAACCTCAGCAAGTAAATGGCCAAATTCTTTATATTTGATATTACACAGAGAAACACTGATCCTCCATCCAGATATTCCATTCTTCATGTTCAATTATTTTCTATAACCCTGTCTTTCTGCTTCAATATCTCTGAGATGTGGATGGTTATTTTATTACATATAGCAGAAAACTCTTTTGTAGTTTGCATCTTTTGTCACTTATGGAAGAATCATCCAGTATCACAACAGCATTTTTTCCAAATGATGTCTACAATTTGTTCAGCTTATCAGTTATTAAAACAGAAGTCATCAAAAGATATTTCACTTGGGCAACAGGCTGCCTCAACCATAATTCCAGTATAATATTGATACCAGAACTATGCAGGGCAGTTATAAGCTTACTGAACATAACATCAAGCAGCTTCAGAAAGAAATCCCTTTCACAGCCTTCAGAGATTCTTAGCCCACCACTAGCAATGATTCCTGTATTATGTATCCTATTCTTCAGGGTTTTGTTCCTTTTCTTAGTTCCAAAAGATTTCCATTCCAGCCACCATAACTGAAGAAAGGGAGCAAGGAATGTTTTGACATAGAGAATGGTACTCCTGTCAAAAAATTTAGTTCAAGATGAATGGGAGTTTGTGAAGAAAGGGACACAATTACAAATAATTTCAATGAAGAAGAAAACAGAAGATAGCAGACAATGGGGTGGATACATAGAATATTCCACTAGCCCCCATCTATACCAAAAATTCAGCGTACATTGTCTGGCAGGGTATGGGTCCAGCTTCTAATTGACACAAATTTATAATCATTGTGAAAGACATAAAATCCTGAGCAGACATTGAAATTCCTCCCCCCCCCCACCAAGAATCACTACATCTGAAATCATCCCATCTACTTTGGAAAATGTATTGTGGCACATCAGGAGAGACTGTATAATAACAGCATGCTTACAGTGTCCTAGCCATCCCAGGTGTAAAGACCTGCCCTAATTCACCTCCGGAAAGCATGACTCCAGACGGTTATCAAAAAAACTTTTATTGAAAGACAGTGGTTGCAGTAAAGCCAAGCGGAATCTAACTATCCACCGCAAATCACAAAACTATTCTTCCCATTCAAGTCCCAATCCCCCTTTTGCCAATCCACTGGCAGCCAATGTAAAGTTACAAGGTTGTTTTGAGAACTCTGAGATACAGACGAGATAACAGGTCATCCTGCGAGAGCAGCGATCTTGGAGACAGGCAGGAACAGACTGGAAGGGAGTCTATCCATTTTGCAGAACGATTCCCCTCCCTAATTCCCATGTGGTTACATCAAAGCGAAAGCATGCAAAGAATGCCCTCAGAGCCGTGGCTCCCCCTCCAACAGAATGGCAGGGCCCTGAATGGGACCTGATACCAGGGCAGTAGCAAGGACTCAAACAATCAAATGGAACATCTGGTTAATGAAAAGACATTCTTATGGACATTCAGTCATCCCATCTTCTAATTCTAACCTACTGTCCTGCGGAATAGTCTTGTGGGTAGAACAGGTTCTTATAATACATTCCTAGTCAGCAATCTCGCCTTGAATTAAAGCCTGGATTATAGATGTCTTGCCAGCAACTGTCCTAGGGTAGAAGATCAGGACTTTAATGGTCATAGTCTCCACAACTTTGATTGGTTACACTGAAATCTGAAAGTAAATAGGTGTCTGATCTGCCATCACACTGCTTCAGCCCTGCTTCGCTTCGCTGGCATCCTGCCATAAAAGAGGGGAGGGAGGAGTAAAGGGTTATAGAGAGGGGGGATGATAGGATGACAGAAACCAAAGGTGCCAGCCCGAAACAGTACTTAGCAGTTCCAAGGTCACAAGCGTGAAAACAGAATGCAAATGCCCACCAAAGAGGTTCCAAACTTTAGGACTGTTACCAAAACACCTAGTTTGAATACTATTGGACATTTACGAAGAGATCAAGGGGGGGAGGGCCTAGGAGAATGGAAAAGTACTAGATTTATACAGGAATATTCAGATCTGGCTTTGCTTATGCTGTAACCACTTGGCTTTAGTAAAAGTATACCTTTTGCTAAAAATTGAGTCAAGGGTGTTTTTTTCTTAAATGCCCAAGCTGGGACAGGCCTGACAAAAGGACAATCAGACCTGTTCTCCTTTCCCACAACAACCATGTTGTAACTTATCATATCTCCTCTATTAGTTAATATTTCAATATTTGTGTCATGGTTCTCATAGACAAGACCAAATAAATCAGAACTCTGATTTCCTCAAAGAACATGCTCATTGATTACATAGTATTGGCACGGTCAAAAGTGAAACCAAGTTAAACAATGTTATGCAATTAGCTACGTACCCCAATAAAACAGTTTGGTGGGCTTTCTAACCAAATGTTCACACACCCCATCTAACAGACAGAAATTACCTTGGTTCTCACGGGACAGTAAAATATTTAAACTAGTAGAAATCCTCCACACCCCTCCCATTCTTGTGCCAACTTAGAATGAGCAAAATGGCTGCAGTCAGGTTCGTTGTAGGAAGAAAGCAAGTTCTGTAAATGAAATAAAAATGTAAGTTAAGAATCCCCACTGGATTTCTGTGGGTGTTTGTCATAAAATCTCTGAATTAATCTGACTGCTTTCATTTCACATCTGTACTTTTTACCCAGGTACCTTTAGATAAGTTGTAGCCCTTCCACTGAACCAAATGTTGTAATTTTCCTTTATATCATCTGGAGTCAAGAATATGTTTTATCTCATAATGAGTTTCTCTCTCTACCGGAATGGCGCCGGGTGCTCTCTTGGGAATCAGCTTCAAGGATGATTCTGTGACTGGTTTTATTAAAATGCAATGGAAAACAGGGTGAACTTTCCCTAACAGTCATGGGAGTTGCAACTGAATTTTGATTATGGGAAAAGAACCAAGAAACCTAGGTCCCAATTTCCTATTTGGTAATTTTAATCTTAGATATTTAGTGGAGAGGTAAACCTTCTCCCCCCCCATATGAAAAGGCTTCTGGGGAGATTGCTTATTATCAGCCTGTTCTTTATACATCTTAGCAGCTTGGGTTTAAGCTTCTTTTACATTGGCCCAAACAGTCTACAAAGAGATCACCCACTGATCTAAGGTTTGTGAAGCAGGAGGTTCTTGGGGGTATTCGGGCATGGGAACAAAATCTCGACTAGTAGCTATTTTAAACAGAGTAAGTCCAGTGCTACTGTGTACAGTGTTGTTGTACACCACTTTGGCAAAAGGTAGGAGGTCCGCCGAATTAGTCTGCTTGTAATTAACATCTGAGGTATTGCTCCATCATTGTGTTTGCACGTTCAGCCGATCCATTCATACTCAGATGAAAAGCAGATGAAAAGCCCCTGGGTAGACCTAATTAGTTTCACAAACTCCCTTCAGAATTTTGCAGTAAATTGAATCCCCATGGTGTCGATAGATGTGCTTTAAAAATAACCTAGCTAGCTTTTGGGCAGATGGGAGTCCCGAACAAGCAATGAAGTGAGTTTGTTTCAAAAAAGATCAATGACAGTCCAGATCACTGTGCTCCCTCTGCTTTCGGGTATTTGTACAATAAAGTCCATGGCTATTTCTTTCCAAGGCTGGGAAGGATCTGCCAAGATCTGACTACGTTGAAGGGCTTGAATTCTGAGGGATGCTGGAAGATGCAGCTTAAAGCCCTTCCAGGGTAAACCATCTTGATAAGTCAATAGCAATCTATTGTCATTGAACCAAGATTCAGTTTTTAGTTCTTTGAGTTTTTGTATTAATTGACTATCAGGCTCATCGGATCTCCTCTGCGTTTGGCCTCTCGTGGTTATTTGAGAGGCTGACTGGGGTAGAAGAATGATAGAATTAATGACTCCTCTCGGCAGTTTTTATATTGGGGCTTTCTAAACAAAGCATCTGCCAAAAAGTCCCCCCCCGGGAGATATTTGAGAGTGAAATTAAAAGAATTGAAATACTGTGCCCACCTAACTTACTTAGGAGATAACTTTCAAGGGTTTTTCAGTGCCTCTAAATTTTCATGATTAGTCCATATCTCGAAAGGTAAGCCCTTCCAAGAAATGGCGCCAAGTTAGTAAAACCCATCTCACTGCAAAAACCTCTTTCTCCCAAACAGCCCAACACCTCTCTGTTTCTGAAAGTTTTATTGAAGTGTAGGTGCAGGGTTGTAGATGCCCCTAGTGCAGTGGTTCTCAACCTTTCTCAAGTTGAGACCCCACTTGCCCCGCCCATGCGCGCCGCGACCCCGACCCGGGCGCACGCACGCGCGCGCGGGCGCCCAAAAAAATTTTTTTACATTTTTTTAAAAAATCAAAAAAAAACAACAAAAAAAATGGCGGCCGTGACGGGCGGATCTGCGCATGCGCAGATCGGCCCGTCGCACGCGCCACGCATGCGCAGATCCGCCCGTCGCGGCCGCCATTTTGTTTTTTTTATTTTTTTGTTTTTTTAAAAAAAATTATTTTTTTCGGCGCGACGGTCGGATCTGCGCATGCGCAGATCCGCCCGTCGTGGCCGCCATTTTGTTTTTGTTTTTTTTAATTTATTTTATTTTTTTTTGGCATGACGGGTGGATCTGTGCATGCGCGCGCCAAAAAAAATTTAAAAAATTAAAAAAAACAAAATGGTGGCCCGCGGTGTCCGGCGACCCCCGCGAGATGGTCGTGCGACCCAAATGGGGTCACGACCCCAAGGTTGAGAACCGCTGCCCTAGTGTTCTTTTGTAGAAGGACAGTGCCCACAGCAACATCACTGGCATCAGCTTGAATGATAAATGCTTCCTCGGGGTCAGGGTATTTAAGAACTGGTTCTGCTGCATACAGTCTCTTTAATCGCTCAATTGCTGCCTGGCATTCCATAGTCCCGTGATGGCGAACCTATGGCACGTGTACCAGATTGGGCATGCAGAGCCCTTTCTGTCGGCATGCATGCCAGAGGGACGCTCCCCCTCTCCACATGCGCCTGAGTAGTGGGAACTGGAGAGGGCAGGGAAACCGAATCTAGCAGTGCTCTTGCAGAAACAGCTGCAAGAGCTGGGCGGGGAGAGGGGAACCTATAAAAGCAAGTTTTGGCGGGAGTGCAACAAGAGAGCGAATGAACGAGCAGACGGCCTTTGGAAGCTATGGTGGCCATGAGTTTGGAGAAGACAAGTGAGATGCCGTGTCCGTTTGCGCTTTGCAGAAGGCTGGCGGGGAAAGAGGACACGTAAGTTTGGTGTTTGGAGAAAGGGAGAGAGAGAGAGAGAGAGGGAAAGAGAAGGAGGGGAGGAGGAGGGGAGGGAGGAAGGCCACCCTGACCCACCAGCGCAGCCTTCTGCGGGAGCGCAGGGGGAGGGGGGAGCAGCTACCCCCAAGCACCATGCCTGCCTCCCTTCAGGGTCCCTCAGCCTTTCCCCCCCAGGCTGGGGCTGGTCAGATTCCCCCTGTGGGTCACCTCCTGCGGGTGGACCGTAACTTACTGAGCCGGGTGGTGCCTCTCCCCACACAGGTCCTCAGGTGGAGGAGCCAGGCAGCTGCGGCTCTTGCTCCCCTCCAGCCTCCATCTGCCCGAGGCCTGAGCTCAGCATGTCTAGCTGGCCGGTGACAGGCTGGAGAGTGCTGGATGGTGGCAGCCTCCCCAGGACGAGCGGTAGGTGGGGTGGGTGCTCCTAATGTCCACGGGGGGGAAAGCAGCAAGGAGGCTCTGCACCCAGCCCAGCCCCGGCACAGCAAGTGAGGCAGCAGCTCCACATGCATCCCCGAGCACGAGTTTACCCCTGCCCTGCCAGGCAAGCGGAGCCGCGGCATCTGCAGCAGAAGAGCGCAGGCAGGCAGCAGAAGGCACAAGGAGCCCCAATCCCAGCACAGCCCCCCACACTCTCCTCCTCCCCCTCGGAAGAGCTGTGGGGCTCAGGAGCCTCCCCCACCCTCCCCCCCAGGGAAGAAAACCATTGCGAGACACTCTTCTGTTTAACTTCTTTTCCTTGTCGCTTTTTGGAGTTTTCATCCTGCTGTCATGAGACGATAGCATTTGGGAGGGGGTGTAGCTGCCCCCTTTCCCCCCAAGCCATTAACTGAGCAAGACGCCCACTGCCCCACCTGCCAGAAACCCCCTGGATCTCCCCCAACCCTGCCCGACCCCCACAGGCATCCCTCCCCAGGAGCAACATCGAGCTGGCCACGCCCAGTCTGGCCACAACCACCCAGTCTGCGATGACCACTGTAGCCACACCCACCCAGTGGGCCATGCCCACCTGGCAAGCCATGCCCACTCAGCACCCGGCGATACCTAAGTGGGTTTTGGGTTGCAGTTTGGACACTCAGTCTCTAAAAGGTTTGCCACCACTACCATAATCCATTTAAAGGTTGACAAGGCTGAGGCTTCCCCCCCCTTTTCTGGATTTTAATAATTTAAATGGGTATAGTGATTTTTGCGAAGGAGGGGATGAATTGCCAATAGAAATTAGGAAACCCTCAAAGACTTTGAAGTTGCTTACGGGTCCATGGAGGTTGCCATTCCAGCATCACTTTGACTTTGGCAGGGTCCATTTCCACTCCCTCACTAGAGATTTGGTAGCCTAAGTGTCTGATGAAAGTCGCATTTGGAAAGTTTGGCATAGAGGCTAGCTTTCAACAGTTTCTTGAGCACTTCCCAAACTAACATGACGTGGTTTCAGTATAGATGAGGATATTGTCACGATAAACCAATAGGTGATCATGCAGCACTTTATTTATCAGTTGCATGAACACAGCAGGGGGCCCTTGAAGTCTGAAATGCATGTCTTTAAACTGAAAACTCCCTGACGGGCAATTGAAGGCTGTCTTCCATTCATCCCCCTCCCTAATCCACACCTGATAATAGGCTTCCCTCAGTCTAGTTTCATGAAAATTTTGCCTTTATTTATTTATTTATTTATTTATTTATTTATTTATTTATTTATTTTCCGATTTCTATACCGCCCCTCTCCCGAAGGACTCGGGGCGGTGTACAGCCCAAAGTTAAAAAACATACCAATATACAAAAATTAAAATATTTAAGAATAAATTAAACAATAAATCCCATTTAAAACCCAATACATTATATATCTTAAAAATAACTCAATCCCCTAAAACAATTTTAACCTTGCTGGAACCGGAGCTTCTATGCCAGGCCGGCCTGTCTAAAAAGGAATGTTTTCAATTCCCGACGGAAGGTACATAAATCCGTCATCGTACGGAGTTCGGGGGGGAGCTCGTTCCAAAGTGTAGGAGCTCCCACAGAGAAGGCTCTCCCCCTGGGGGGTCACCAGCCGACATTGTCTGGCCGACGGCACCCTGAGGAGGCCCTCTCTGGGAGCGTACCGGACGGCGGGAGGTATTTGCTAGCAGCAGGCGGTCCCGTAAGTATCCGGGTCCGATGCCATGGAGCGCTTTAAAGGTAGTCACTAACACCTTGAAACGCACCTGGAAGGCCACCGGCAACCAGTGCAGCTCGCGCAGGAGCGGTGTTACATGGGAGCACCATGACGCTCCCGTCACTACCCGCGCGGCTGCATTCTGGGCCAGCTGGAGCCTCCGGGTGCACCTCAAGGGGAGCCCCATGTAGAGAGCATTACAATAGTCCAACCTGGAAGTGACGAAGGCATGAGTGACTATGCGTAGCGAGTCCCGGTCTAGGAAGGGATGCAACTGGCGCACCAGGCGAACCTGATAGAACATCCTCCCGGCCACGGCCGTCAGATGGTCCTCTAAGGACAGCCGTGAATCCAGGAGGACTCCCAAATTGCGAACCCTTTCCGAGGGGGCCACTGTTTCGCCCCCAACAGATAACGATGGAATCAATTGGCTATACCGGGACGACGGTAGCCACAGCCACTCGGTCTTGGAGGGGTTGAGCTTGAGTCCATTCTTCCCCATCCAGACCTGCACGGCCTCCAGGTCAGCACGGCAAGAGCATTGTTGGGGTGGTTCGGTGTGGAAATGTGCAGCTGAGTATCATCAGCTGTATCACCTTTGGCCAGGTGAGATAACATGTGTTTTATCAGAGGGAAGGGGTACATATTTTCTACACTGACAGCGTTTAACCCTTTAAAATCCACACAGAGTCTCAAAGACTCATCTTTCTTCTCCTTAAATAACACTGGGGTAGCCACTCGTGATTTTACAGTTCGGATGAAACCTCTGGCCAGATTTTTGTCAATATAGTCCCGCAGCTCCTCACTCTCTCTAGGTGTCATGGAGTACATTTTAGGGCTTTGGGAGTTTGGCTCCTGGCAGTATTTCAATTGCGCAATCGCTAGCCCAGTGAGGGAGAAGGATGCTGTATTCCTTTTCACTAAAGACTCTCGCCAAATCATGATACTCACTGGGGATAAGTTGGATCCCTGGCAATTGTTTCACGACAACCTTTAATGTCTCGATAGGCTCCCCCTGTTTTCCGATGGCAGCAGCCCCCTTTATCTCACAGAGGTTGGTTGGTGGGAGAGGTCCCATGGCTAATCTCAGAGTCTGCACACCATTCTACTACCAAATATTGGGATGCCACTTGCCAAGCCAAGCCTAGAATCGCAGTTTCTTTCATCTTAGGGACCACCACAAAGCAAATGATTTCCCAGTGCTGTTCCATTTGTAAATGCAGTGGTTCTGTTAGGTGCATTGCTGGACAACCAATAAGTGATCCATCTGTCTGTTCAAACTTCATGGCTAGGGGCAACAATTTGGCACAAATCCCCAGCTTAAGAACTGGAGAGGTTGATTAGGCATCTGGTGCAGTCTGAGTCTATTAAAACGTCTAAATCTACCTGGGGCCCTGTCTTTGGCATTATAATCTTGGGAATACTGAAAGGTGTGACAGGGCAACTTACCAGCGGGTCATCTTAACCATTCTCATCGCTATCATAGGGACAAGTGTTCAGTTGGGGCTTTTGCTTTCCCCTGGGGTGAAGAGGAGAGTCGGACAGCTTCCTCCTGTTTGGCCCAATTAGACTTCTCCCATCCTGCTCGTGGTGTTGGTTTTCTTGGTTTCACAGTTGACACCAATGTGGCTTTTGCTTGGGGTGCAGGGGCTAAACATTCAGCAGCACAATGACTCTGCTGCCCACATCAGAAGCATTTGATGGGAGCCCCAGTGGTCGCTCGATGAGTGTCGGTGGTTGATGTGGCTGGGGGTTGCTGTCCAAACAGGCGCTTCTCCAGACATCGTCTCAGTTTTGGCTCGTTGGTAGTTGGTCCTTTGACATGATCAAATTCGATGTCCAAGGTTATTGTCACTGCATTCACCATCATGACATCATCAGGGTAGGCGTAGGTATAGCAATCGATGTGAGCCCACACATAGTCTAGGAAGAAAGGCAACTTCTCGAGGTCTCCATCAAAAGTGGGCTTGATAGGTGGTGGCTCTAGTTGTTGTGATGCCAGGTACACTGGTTGTTGAGTAGTTTGCAGATCTTGGAGTTGAGGCCGTTCCACTCTCTGGAATCCTTTCTGCTGGGCACCCGAGCTCGCAGAGTGACGCTGCTGCAGAGGCCTTGGTTGGGATTGGGGACTTGATGCTGTGGCTATTGGAGGAGTAGGCGAAATGGTATGGGCCCCAGCAACCGGACTGGGACTTCGTTGTGGTGGTGGAAGTGATAGATCAGCCTTCACCTTACTCCCTTCGAGCACTCACATTGGTCTGTAGGAACCCGTTTTCTGACCTCCAGACAGTCAGATTTCTCTTTTAGCTGCTCGACTGAGGGACTGTGAACTGCAATCTGGTACTTCCACTCAGTGGAGTTGTCCCATCCAGTCGATCCCTTCCCTTTCTTCTGCACTGCAGAAGATTGAGCATGGAGTGGAATTATCAACAGCTCCTCTTCGGCAGCTTAGATGTGCTTCTGCGCTGAGGGATCGCTTCCAACTGATAGAGGTCTGCCAGGACAGTGGTCCCCTCTTGAAGCATCAGTTTCCATGGCTGGATAATTTGATTCTTTGGTTGGGCCCCTGTCATCAGGTCCTCTTTGGTGGCCAGAGCAGCTGCTTGCGCTCTGTTAGCCGAATCCCCACTCTGACCAGCGGCACATTCCTCCTTTTTCTCCATAGCGAGATCTTCATTGAGTCTTCGCTGTCCTCCCATGGTGGTGGATAGGCAGCCAGGGCTCAGCACCCTAGGAAAAATAGCATTTTGAGCGAGACTTGGTTTAATGTCATGGTTTGAATAGACAAGACCAAATAAATCAGAACTCTGAGGCTTGATTGGTTACATAGTATCAGCACAGTCAAAAGTGAAACCAAATCTGAAGTTCCCTTCAAAGAGAAACAATATTACCAAGTTAATATTGGCAGTGCTATGCAATTAGCTACATTTCCCAATAGAACAATTTGGTGGGCTTTCTAATTAAATGCTCGCGCCTCCCCTATCTAACTGACAGAAATGACCTTGGTTTCCATGGGACAGTAAAATGTTTAGACTAGTAAAAATCCTCCATACACTCTCTCCCTTTCTTGTAGCAACCTAGAATGAGCAAAATGGCTGCAGCCAGGTTTGTTATAGAGTTGACAATTTGTTCTAGATTTTCCTCATCTCACCCTCTTTTCAGCCCATCTTTTAAGAATAAACCAGGTAGAATTAGGAAGTCCAAGTTCCTTTTCTATTAAAAATCTCATTTGTCCTTATTATTCATATGAACCTTCAGAGGCATAACAAAGCGAATTACTCTTTGACCATTAAGCCTGCTGATAGAAATCTTGCTGCACAAGGGCAGTGTTCCTGTGGATTTCAAATTAATGCAGTACTGGTAGATGGCCTCTGCCAAGGGTACAGAATTTAAAATCTAATCCTTCAAGGAAAGTTGTTTTACAGGAGCAGGCAGTGCATTTCTTTCTTCTCACTTATTACTTAGGTCAGAAGTCCCCAACCTTTTGGGCACCAGGGACCAGTTCTGTGGAGAGAGGTTTTTTCATGGACCGGATAGTGCGTGGTTTTGTGTGCTGCCTGCATCCCACAGATGGGGCTTTGATTGTTTGTGCAGATTGGTTGCTGGCATGCTGTGGCCCGCTACTCGTCCACGGACCAGAGGTTGGGGACCCTTGACTTAGGTTATAGAATTATCTTTGGTATCTGTCTGTAGGGACAGGATAGCAATATGCCCAAAGAACAACTTTTCCCTTTATGACTCAAGCATCTTGACCTTAATTTTCATCACTAATCCAAAATTTAAATCTAGTGTCTTCAGCAATTTTGCTATTAGAACTGATTCTTTTAATTTCTCTACTTGGTTCACCTATTCTCATTCCAAAGTTTGTGATTTTGAGATGGTCACTCTGCCAGGACTTTGTCTACAGTCATTTTTAAAAACAGAGATCTGTGATAGATTTATATAACCACTATTTTTAAATAAGTATACTGGCAGAAGTCCATAATGTTTTTCTGGTCTTCATTCTTTCGGACTAATATTCAGATCACTTGCCTCTTACCAGTAGCCTGTTACATCTTGATATCAATTATTTCCATCCAGTACTGTAACAAATATTCCACTGTCCCCCAATTCTCAAAATATAATGAGGACATCTTTCAGACTTCAGATCTTGTTCTTTATTATCCAGCACCCCAGCTCTGTCATATCGATCAGTCCTGTTTGCTAAAATTTATCCTGACCAAAGTTGCACACCATTATTGGAATTTCACTGGCCCCATATGCCTGTCTGTATTCACAGAACTTGGTCTGTAACATTTACTTCACAAAAAATGGTGGATTGGATAGAAACTAAACTGCCGGTTTTTTTAGAATTCTCTTCCTTAAATTCCATTCAAATGGAGGTTTAACAGTCTTGTTCCTGTATCTATTGATAAGAAAAGCAGGAAGATGGACAATATGGGAAGAAAGGTCTATGAAATGATAGAAATTGATAGAAACTACAGACCAGTGATATGACCTATGATATGACTGGAAACTACAGGCTGATAGGAAACTACAGACCAATGAGACTTCTTGTGGAAACCGAAAGAAACTTTTACGATTTCCTGGGGCAGCAGAGAAGTTTTATTATGTGCACATGGTTCAGAAGCAGTTAAACAGACATTCTGAACCCCGAGGGGGGTTCACTCTACAGTTTTATAGCTTTCCATTCTCAGGAACAAAGAAGCTCACATACAATTCTCAGAAACAAAGAAACACGCATGCAAATCTACAATGTATTTCATCTTGGGTTAGTTCCCATGGACATACAATGAAGGAGGTTATGCTTAATACATTGTTGCTGAACTCAGTGTGCTTTTGGGTTAGTCATACATTTGCTGACACAGCTTTCTTCTAGTAATTATACAGACACATCTATTTTGCTTTAATGATTTTTAGTGATTTTTCATTATCATTATTATTATCTCACTTTTCATCTACCTCATTATTTCCCCCCTTTGGAAGTTTTCCAGCTTAAACTTCCATTATTCTACATCGGATTCAGGTTCTTGAGCGGGTACCATCTTATATTCCCATAAGGCTAACATTGTTTCATGTTTTGCTGTTAATTGGGCGGTACTTTCTGAGATCCTTTGAATCATTGCTATCAAACATGGGATTAAACAAGGAATCAAAATACATCCTAGAATTAACAAAACTGCTATAACTATGATGGTTTGTAGGCCTGGTAACTTTGGCCACCATCCTGAAAATACATCTTCTAAATTAAATCCTTTCCAGGTTTGCACCGGAACATGTGCTAATTTGATCATCTTGTCAGTTATGCTTTTCAATACTTTTCCCATCTCTTTTGTTCCAGGAACCAACTGCCATTCTTAACTGTGAGAGTCACTAAATTACAGTTATCTGTTCCACAGGAATCTGCTTTTGTTTCATTCTTTTCAAACAAGATGTGGTCCATCTCTTTTGGGTCTTGGGTATGCCACTTAATACATGACCACCACTTACATTTGACCGCAGAGACTTCACATCCATCTGGTGGGCACAAGTACTTATGGTTTGGGATATAGCTGTGGATATTACTGATCCCTCCACAACCATATGTTGCAGCCCAATAATTAGCTGCTTTGCAAACATCAAAGGTGACGCTAAAACTGGAGTCTGGGTTGGATTTCCATTGTGAGATCCCTAATAGTGCCTTGTCCTTATAGCTACTTCTTGTTCTATGTGTTTTTATTTGTAAGGCCCAACGATCTGGATCAGACTTGGGATTATAACACTGATCTTGGGCTCCTTTTCTACACACCTTGTATGTGGTTCTGTTGTATGTACAAGAGCTAGGTGAGCTATCTTGGCACCCTTCTGGTTTTATTGTATGATAAATCAAAGTTTTGGTTATCTGGTTTCCTTGTTTGGTAGTCTTAATGCAGTTTTGACAACCTTGGTTTCCCTGTATATTTGTTATTTCTTTGTGTGTGGTACTCAATATTTTATTATAGGGTTTTTGCATTATGACCTCTCGTGTAGCCTTTGCAATGATTTGTGTAGGAATGTGTATGTATATTCCCCATATTAAATAACTAACAGGTATGATGAGCTGTTGAATCCTCATATCTTCCACCGTGCGTAGAGAGACAGCGTCCGGAGTGTCTCAGCAAGGTTGAAGTCAGCAAGGTTGTTCTTCACACCGTGTGTTGAGAACCCGTTGCCGGTAGGGTTCGACAGGGTGTATTTCTTGTAAACTTCAATACCAAAGGTTTGTCAGTCTTATCCACCTTGTAAGTTACTGGATCTGCAGGTGCAGCTGCTTTCAATCTACTCCAGTGGATCCAGGATTTTCCCTCCAAGGTTTTCACTGCCAAAGGAGAACACATGACAACAGTATACGGTCCCTTCCATCTTGGGCTCAAGGGATCTGATTTCCAGTGTTTCACCCACACTCTGTCTCCTGGTTTGAACCCATGTGTTGCTGTAACTACTGGAGGGGGTTGTTGTTCCATTATATAATGGCGCAAGTTTGAAACAGCCAAATTATGAAGCTGTAACTGATGTAACAATTTCTGTTGGTCTATCCCACCTTTATGAGCCAAGTCCGGCCAACCCTGACTGTCAGGTTTAAATAAGCAAGGGGGACGGCCAAACATGAGCTCATAAGGACTAAGTTGTAATCTAGTGCGAGGGGCCAGTCTGATTGCATACAAAACCATAGGCAAAACATCTGGCCAATGAAGATGAGTTTCTAAACAAAATTTGGTAATAAGTGTCTTAATTGTGCGATTAGCTCGTTCTGCTTTTCCAGCTGATTGAGGGTGGAAAGAACAATGAAATCTCCATTTGATTCCTAATGCTTGGGCTAAAGACTTATTGATTTGGTGTACAAATTCAGGACCATTATCTGATGAAATCCTAGAAGGGCAACCAAACCTAGGAATAATCTCTTTCAGAAATATTCTGGCAACCTGTATAGCTTTCTTATTTACAGTTGGAAAGGCTTCAATCCATCCTGAATAGGTATCAATTATAACTAACAAAGCTATGTATTTCTTACTTCTAGGCATATCAGTGAAATCAACAACGACATAGTCCATTGGAAAATAAGCGATTGGTTGTTGACCAGGTGGTAGTACTGGTCCTTGACGTGCATTGGTTTGGGCACAAGTGGAACACTGAGAACATACTTGTGCTGTTAGTGAAGAAGCAAAAGGAAGATAGAAAAAACGTTCAAGCTGTTGTAATAATGCAGTTTTTCCTAAATGATGTTGCTTATGGGCTTGAAAAATAAGTGGGCGGGCTAGTGCAAGAGGAACAGCGATGCGTCCATCGGGAAGTGTGTACCAGCCTTTAACTAGTTCAGCTTGTACATCCTGTTTCAATTTTTGGGTTTCCTCCTGTGTATATGTAGGATCAAGTTGTTCTAAGTAAGTGTCCAAATACATGAACCTAGTGACATCTGAGTTGAGAGGGGGGCCTTCCCACGCAGCTCTTTTGGCTTCTTTGTCTGCTTTCCTATTGCCCTGGGTAATAAGGCTAAAGTCTTTTTGATGTCCAGGACAATGAATGATTGCAACTTTAGATGGCAACTGTGCTGCCTTGATAAGTCTTTTAATCAAAGTTGCATATTGGATAACCTTGCCTGTTGAGTCCAAATATCCTCTTTCTCTGTATATTTTAGCGTGAGCATGTATAGTCAGAAATGCATATTTACTATCTGTATATACATTTAAAGTCATTCCTGCAGCTATTTCTAATGCTCTGGTTAAGGCATATAATTCTGCAAATTGTGCACTTGCTTGGCTAGGTAACTGTGCTGACTCCACAATTGAAGTTTGAGAAACAACTGCGTAGCCAGAATACCTAATTCCTTGATCCATAAAGCTGGATCCATCAGTGAACCACTGGAAGTCTGGATTGTGCAAGGGTTGATCTGTAAGGTCAGGTCTGCAAGAATATTGTAGCTCTATTGTTTGTATGCAGTTATGCACAGGCCTAGTTGAATCTGGTATTGGCATTAAAGTGGCTGGATTTAAAGTCGAACTTTGTTGCAATGTGACTTGTGGATTTTCTAATAAAAAGGCTTGTATCTTATGCATCCTTTGATTGCTGATCCATAAATGTCCCTTATTGTCAATAATTGTCTGCAGTGCATGGCTAGTATAAACAACTACTGGAGCTGAAAAGGTTAACTTGTTTGCCTCCTGCAGTAACAACATAACTGCTGCTAGAATTTTTAAACATTGTGGCCAACCTTGCGAGGTCATATCTAGCTGTTTTGACAGATAAGCGACTGGTCGGTTCCAATTTCCTTGCTTTTGGGTAAGAACTCCTAAAGCTACATTCTGTCTCACATCGACATAAAGTGAGAATGACCTAGATATATCAGGTAGTCCTAAAGCAGGTGCTGTGGTTAAAGCCTGTTGGAGCTGTTTCATTGCTTGGGTTTGTTCTTGTTGCCACAACAAAGGTTCTTTTTCTGGTCCTTTTAAAACTTGGTACAATGGTTTAGCTGTGAGAGCATAGTTAGGAATCCAAATTCTACAGAAACCTGTAATTCCCAAAAAGGCTCTAACTTCCTGTTTTGTTTTGGGTATGGGAATCTGTAGCACAGCTTGCTTTCTCTGGGGGCCCAAAGTTCTTTGCCCTTGTGATAGTTCATAGCCTAAATACATTACAGTCTTTTGGACTAACTGGGCTTTCTTTTTGGACGCTTTATAACCACAGTCTTGTAACAACTGGAGCAATCTGGATGTATTTTCAAAGCAATCCTCTTTGTTTTGTCCAGTTATCAGAACATCATCTACATATTGAAGGCAACAATCCTCTTGCCTGACTAACTTCAAATATGCAAGATCTTGGGCTAGGGCGTTACCAAAACACGTTGGCGAATTCTTAAAGCCTTGTGGTAACCTAGTCCAGGTGTATTGAGTCTTAACCTGTGTCTTTGGGTCAGCCCATTTTTGCATTTGAATGGGCTGTATATTTTCATCAAGCGCCATATTTCTTCCACTGGGTGGCGCACTTGCATTAATTGTTTGCCATGGTCAAAGGATATTGTAGCTTTTAACTTTGTAAGCAGATCTCTGCCTAATAATGCTACTGGACATTCAGGAGCATATAAGAATTGATGATTAATGATTCCTTGTCCTACTTGGCATGTTAGGGGCTCCAGGAGTGATCGGATTTGAGTTTCTCCAGATACTCCCTGAATTTGAATGGTCTGATTAGAAGTTTTGCCAATAAATTTATTTAGGACGGAACGTGTCGCTCCGGTGTCAACTAACATGGGGATAGTCTGTCCTCCCACCTGTATTTTAACAATGGGCTCTGGAGGTGGGGCCCTAGAACCCTGTCCTCTTCAATCTTCCCATTCCATGTCAGCTAAGCCGATCATGTTTTCATCCCTTCCTCCTGTCTGACAAGGGTAGGCTGGATTCCCTCTTCCACGGAAGCTTTTTCTGTAGCCTCTCTGGAAAGGCCTTCTAAATTCTCTTCCTCTTTCTCTTCCATACTGGTGAGATTGTCCCCTAGGCTGGCCATTCCTCTGGGGGCATTCCCTTTGCCAGTGTCCCTCCTGTCTACAGATGGCACATTGGTTGGGTCCAATACTCATCCCTCCCAAGGCGATGGCTAACATTTCAGCTTTTTTTTTCTCTTTCTGATCTAATTTACGTTCCTCCTCTTTGTCACGGTTACGGAACGTTTTAAGTGCAATTTCCATAATCTCTGTTACGTTTTTCCCTAAGGCACCTTCTGTACGCTGTAGCTTTCTCTTTATGTCTGGGGCACTCTGGGTAATAAATCTTTCAATTAAGAGTGGATGATGTTGTGCTAATTCCATATCAAGACCTGTGTTTACTCTATAGGCTTCTATCAGTCGGCTGAGGAATGCGGTGGGTGTTTCATTCTTCTCTTGCCAAATATGAGTTACTGCAGCATAATTAACTGGACGAATTGCTGCTTCTCTCAAAGCTTCTAAACACAAAAGTCTGTATCTTTGTAATAAAGTTTGGTGTTCAGGGTCATTAGCATTCCAGTCTGGTCTTTGTTCAACAGCGTCAGAATTTCTGTTCTCCTGACAATTAACTCCTCCATCTGGGTGTCTTCGGGCAAGTACTTTCAATTTTCCTAATCTATATTTTTCTCTCCCTTCCATGTCCAGTAAAGTAGAAATGAGCTGTTGCATATCATCCCAGGAGGGGTTGTGTGTCTGTATGATGTTCTCAATTAAGTCAATAATCTCTTGAGGTTTTTCTGAAAATGGGCCAAATTGTTGTTTCCAATTAAGGAGATCAGTGGTTGTAAAGGGAACATACTGGAGCATGGAAATATTGGTGTTGTCTGGTCCAGGGACTAAAACTTCTCTTAAAGGAGCTAAGTTCTCTTTTGTTTTCACCTTGATTCTAGTCCGGCTAGAAACAGGGTTTTCCTCTTCATTCTTTTGAATGGTTTCATCTGCTTTTATTTTTATTTCATCTGCTTTTATTTTTATTTCTTCTTCTGGTTGAAGTTGGACTTCATTTCTTTCAACCAGAGGGGGTGGAATTGGCTGATTTATTCCTCCTTCTTCTGTTCTGGGAGCATATGCAGGTGGTCTAACTACCTGTAATTCCTCCCTGTCTTCATGTTTGAAAATCTTAGCTTTTGTCTGAGGCTTGGCTTTTTGGCTTGCCAAATATATCTTAGCACATTCTAACTGACACTTTGCTAACCATCGAGGCTTTTCTGCAATATTGATCTGCCATTGGTCTATGTAGGGATATTGGTCCCAATGACCATTTCCAGTCACATTTTGATGAACCCGTGCCACGAGTTCGGGATTCGCCGATCCCTCCTTGGGCCACCCTACGCCAAAGGTGGTCCATTCAGATTCACAGAATCTTTTTAACATGGCTGGATTTGGTTTTGGGTCTCCATAATCCCTAGAAAAACCCTTTTTGAAATTTTCTAACATGCACTGAAGTGGCGTCTGACCAACGCCCTTCTTTGTTTGTTTACCTCCCATCTCCTAACACACTACCAATCGACCTGTAGTGCCGGACGTTCCAACGGTCACTAAGCAGGAAATGCGATGGTTTAACCACCCACACAGTACCTACCTATTGAAGACTTAAGGATGCCTCCTTGTCTTCTAGGGGGTAATTACTCCCCTCTTCCGATCCAAATGGGATCAGGTATCCCCTTTTTACAATACTTGCCTGCAGGCGTTCCAGACCCTTTTGTTGATTTACGACCCGTCTGCTACCCCCGCGGATCCTTGACTGGAGTGCTTCGCTGATGGGTTAATTTCCCTCCCTTCCCGTCGAGGTCTCCCCATAGACAAAGGCCACGGAGCCGGCTTGGAGATGTCGTCGTCAAAAGAGGGTAATTCCAACAGGGCAATCCGTCTTGGAAGGTCAAAGGCCTCTTCCTAAAATTTTCCTAAAAGTTTCAGTCCCGGCGGAGAAGTCGCCATAAATCTTGTAGAAACCGAAAGAAACTTTTACGATTTCCTGGGGCAGCAGAGAAGTTTTATTATGTGCACATGGTTCAGAAGCAGTTAAACAGACATTCTGAACCCCGAGGGGGGTTCACTCTACAGTTTTATAGCTTTCCATTCTCAGGAACAAAGAAGCTCACATACAATTCTCAGAAACAAAGAAACACGCATGCAAATCTACAATGTATTTCATCTTGGGTTAGTTCCCATGGACATACAATGGAGGAGGTTATGCTTAATACATTGTTGCTGAACTCAGTGTGCTTTTGGGTTAGTCATACATTTGCTGACACAGCTTTCTTCTAGTAATTATACAGACACATCTATTTTGCTTTAATGATTTTTAGTGATTTTTCATTATCATTATTATTATCTTACTTTTCATCTACCTCATTAGACTGACATCAATACCTGGGAAGATCCTGGAAAAGATAAGATCTGGGAACACCTAAAAGCAAGCAAAATTATAATCAAAAGCCAACATGGGTTGACAAAGTGACTGAATTAGTGAACCAGCGAAATGCTGTGGACCTAGTATACTTGGATTTCAGTAAGGCATTTGACAAACCACAACCTACTTCTTACTAACAGTGGCACCCGTGGAAAGGGTTCGCAATTTGGGAGTCCTCCTGGATTCACGGCTGTCTTTAGAGGACCATTTGACGGCCGTGGCCGGGAGGATGTTCTATCAGGTTCGCCTGGTATGCCAGCTGCGTCCCTTCCTAGACCGGGACTCGCTATGCACAGTTACTCATGCCTTCGTCACTTCCAGGCTGGACTACTGTAATGCTCTCTACATGGGGCTCCCCTTGAGGTGCACCCGGAGGCTTCAGCTGGCCCAGAATGCGGCCACGCGGGTAGTGACCGGAGCGCCATGGCGCTCCCATGTAACATCGCTCCTGCATGAGCTGCACTGGTTGCCAGTGGCCTTCCGGGTGCGTTTCAAGGTGTTAGTGACCATCTTTAAAACGCTCCATGGCATCGGACCCGGATATCTACAGGACCGCCTTCTGCCAGCAAATACCTCCCGCCGTCCGGTACGCTCCCACAGAGAGGGTCTCCTCAGGGTGCCGTCGGCCAAACAATGTCGGCTGGCGACCCCCAGGGGGAGGGCCTTCTCTGTGGGAGCTCCAACGCTTTGGAACGAGCTCCCCCCCAAACTCCGTACGATGACGGAATTGCGTTCCTTCCGTCGAGAATTAAAAACATACTTATTCTGACAAGCTGGCCTGGGATAATAGTTCCAGCTTCAACAATGGCCATAATTGTTTTTAGGGGATTGTGTTTTTAGATTATGTATTGGGTTTTTAAATATTGGGCCAAATTATTTAATTTATTTTTAATAATTTTAATTTTTGTATGTTGTCGTTTTAATTGGACTGTACACCGCCCCGAGTCCTTCGGGAGGGGGCGGTATAAAAATCGTAAAATAAATAAATAAATAAATAAAAATAAAATAAGGTAGAAAAGTGTGGGATAGACAGCACCACGACAGATGGATTTGTAACTGGCTGACAAACCACACTCCATAAGTAGTCCTTAATGGTACTACATCTACATTGAAGAAAGTAAGTAGTGGGTTACCCCAAGGTTCTGCCTTAGGTCAAGTACTCTTCAATATCTTCATATACAATCTAGATGAGGGACTGGAAGGGGAACTCGTCAGATTTACAGATGAAACTAAGCTAGCAGGAATAGATAATACCCAGAGGAAAGGCTCAAGATCCAGAATGATCTTGCCAGATTCGAACACTGGGCTCTATATAACACAATGAAATTCAATGGAAAGAAATGTAAAGTATGAATCAGCAGTGTTTGGCAGCAGCCAAAAAAACCAATGCAATCCTAGACTGCATAAACAGAGGGATAGAATCAAGATCATGTGAAGTATTAGTACCACTTCATAAAGCCTTAGTAAGACCTCATTTGGAATACTGCATCCAGTTTTGGTCATAATATAAAAAAGATGTTGAGACTCTGGAAAGAGGGCAGAGAAGAGCAACTAAAATGATCAAAGGCCTGGAGACTAAAACTTGAAGAATGGTTGCAGGAATTGGTACGTCTAATCTAGTGAAAAAAATGGCCAGGAGTGACATGATAGGTGTTCCAATATTTAAGGGCCTGCCCCAAAGACGAGGGGATCAACCTATTTTCCAAAGCACCAGAAGACAACATAAGAAACAATGGATGGAAACTAATCAAGGACAGAAGCAACCTAGAACTAAGGAGAAATTTCCTAACACTGAAAACAAATAACTAGTGGAATGGCTTTTCTTCAGAGGCTGTGAGTACTCCATCATGGAGGCTTTTAAGAAGAGACTGAATAGCCATTTGTCTGAAATAGTATAGGGTGTCCTGCTTGAGTAGGGGATTGGACTAGAAGATCTTCAAAGTACCCTCCAACTCTGTTAATCTGATATATATTATTCTAAATTGTAAACAATTACACTTGTGTGGCTTTTCCTTTGTGAAAAGGTCACTTTCCCCTCCTTCCCTGGCCCCATATGCCTGTGTATAAATGGCAGATAATGTGGTCTTGCAAGTTGAGGTTATGAGGATGATAAAGCAGCACATTACCATAGCACAACATTCCTGGATTCCTTTTTTGGCAGGATTTTGGAGGAGATGACATCTATGATGCCTTCCAACTCATATATTTTGTGAATGTAGCACAGATTACAGTGCTAAGACTGGGACAGTGGCAATGGCACTTCAACACCCTGCAGGTCTTTGATCATTAGGGTTAACCACAGAGACAGATTTTGAAATGCCGAACTTTTCATTTTTAGGTCATAGGGCTAATCACAAAATAGTAGTCAGGTTCCATAAACAAAAGAAGATGAGCAGGAGGCTTGGGATCAACTATTGGCCTCAGTCTACTTATAGACCAGCTCTGGATTCCAATCTCCTTACTAAGAGCTGGTTCTTCCGATGCCCTGATAAATCATTTCATTTTTCCTTTTCTCAGGGCATGAAGAGATACTTCCTTTATTCTGCAAAATCTGGTAGTCAGCTCTATAAGAAGTGCTCTAGCAGTCCAGTCATCATCTTTGACTTCAGAACTCAAATAGTTAAGAACATAAGAACATAAGAAGAGCCATGCTGAATCAGGCCAAAGCCCATCGAGTCCAGCATTCTGTGTCACACAGTGGCCCACCAATTGTACATGGGGATCTTGAGCAGAAAGAGAAGGCAAAACCCTCCCTTTCCCTTGACCCCCAACAAATGGTACTCAAGGGAATCCTGCCTGCCTCAACCAACATAGAGGTGGCACATGGACATCCGTTTTAATAACCACCGATACACTTGGCATCCATGAATCTATCTAGCCCTGCCTTGAAGCTGTCAAGGCTGACAGCTGTCACGACCCCTTCAGGAAGTGAATTCCATAAATCAACGACCCGCTGGGTGAAGAAATATTTCCCTTTATTTGTCCTCACTTTCTTAGCTATGAGCTTTAGGGAGTGCCCCCTTGTCCTGGTATTGTGTGATAGAGAAAAGAATTTTTCTCTATCCACCTTTTCTATCCCATGCATGATTTTATACACTTCGATCAAGTCACCCCTTAAACGCCGTCTTTCAAGGCTGAAGAGACCAAGGCGTTGCAATCTGGTTTCATAAGGGAGGCGCTCCATTTCCTTGATCATTCTTGTTGCCCTTCTTTGCACCTTTTCCAGTTCCATTATATCCTTCTTGAGGTGCGGTGACCAGAACTGTACACAGTACTCCAAGTGTGGTCTCACCATTGATTTGTACAGAGGCAATACAACACTTGCTGATTTATTTTCGATTCCCTTCCTAATCATGCCAAGCATGGAATTTGCTTTTTTTACTGCTGCTGCGCATTGGGTTGACATCTTCATCGAGCTGTCCACCAAAACCCCAAGATCCCTTTCTTGGGTTGTCTCAGAAAGTTTGGTCCCCATCAGTTGGTAAATATAATTGGGGTTCTTTGCCCCGATGTGCATAACTTTGCACTTGTTTAGGTTAAAATGCATTTGCCACTTTGTTGCCCACTCACACAATTTCGAGAGATCCTTCTGGAGCTCCTGACAATCAGTTTCACTTTTCACAACCCGGAACAATTTAGTGTCATCAGCAAACTTGGCTACCTCACTATTAACTTCTACATCCAGATCATTGATGAATAAATTAAAAAGTAAAGGTCCCAAAACTGAACCTTGGGGTACACCACTTCTCACTTCTTTCCATCCGGAGAATTGTCCATTTATTGCCACCCTTTGCTTCCTACAATTTAGCCAGTTACCAATCCAGGACAAGACCTGTCCTCTAATTCCGTGGCTGGAGAGCTTTTTTAGGAGCCTTTGGTGAGGAACTTTGTCAAAAGCCTTTTGAAAGTCAAGATATACAATATCAACTGGGGCCCCTTTATCTATGTATTTATTTACACCCTCAAAGAATTCTAACAAGTTAGTAAGACATGATTTGCCTTTGCAGAAACCATGTTGATTTTCTTTCAGCAATGCCTGTTTTTCTATGTGCCCTGTAATTTTATCTTTAATAATGGTTTCCATCAGTTTGCCTGGAACTGAGGTTAGACTGACTGGTCTATAGTTTCCTGGATCACCTCTGGATCCTTTCTTGAAGATTGGGGTTATATTTGCTTCCCTCCAATCCTCCGGTACAGTGCCTGATCTTAGAGAAAGATTGTATATTTTAGCTAGAAGTTCAGCAATTTCACACTTGAGTTCCTTGAGAATTCTAGGGTGGATGCCATCTGGACCCGGCGATTTGTTGACATTTAGTTTAGAAAGGCATGCAAGAACATCTTCCTTGTTTATCTCTATCAGGTTCTATCAGGTTCTATCAGTTCCTAATTTAATGGCTGCCTGGCCTGTATTTGGGAAGATTACTTTCAGGAGATGAAACCTCATAATTGCTTTATGTGATACTATGCTCAATTCAGACTTTATCATTTGAAGGAAGCCTTACTAGACATCAGTTGCTTGTATCCTGTTTCAATAGGTAAGTATATTCTGAAAAGAGGCAGTTAAATCTACTTTGCTAGTTAATGTGCATCACCATCATCTGAAGCTTTCAGTCAGAGTCTACTAGATACCTTCACATCCATACAGTTGTTCTCATCAAAGCTGCCTAATCCTTAAATTCCAGTTTCAGAATTATGTAAAAATTATCTCAGGTAACAAATCATTTCATTTTTTACATCAAAACAGAAGAACAAAATAAGCTGAACTTCTCACCACAAAGTTTAAAGGAATGATCCAAAGATTGGGACATCCTCCTAAGAAACATCCACTGGGCTAACAAACTGCTTAAGCCACTCATATGAACCATTCAGCAAGCAGGAACTGAAGAGTAGCGAACTGCTCCGATATCAGCAGAACTGGATTCCGAATAATAAACAGAGTGATAAAGCACCCACAACCTCTGAACACAAGCTGTTTTGCTTGTTAATTTTGTCATTGTTAGGAAATTTCTCCTTAGTTCTAGATTGCTACTTTCCTTGATTAGTTTCCAACCATTGTTTCTTGTCTTGCCTTTTGATACTTTGGAAAATAGGTTGACCCTCCCCCCTTCTTTGTGGAAGCCCCTTAGTTCATTACAAAATAGTTATATCTAAGATACACTTATTATTTATTCAAATAAATTCTTAGTTTACTTCACAATCATATTCTACTTTTAATTCTAATATATCACTTACTAATAAAATAACCTTTATCCTTTGAGTCCATCTTCTATATTATAATTCAAAACTATTATTCTAGTAACTAATTTACTTCCTTATAGGTCTAAATCCTGACTATTAAATCAGTTAATGTCTTTTAAAATCTTCTTAGCCCACTAAGTGAGATTTTAGGCTCTTCCATTAAAAGTCACCTAAAGAAAACCATTTTTTAAAGTCTAACTCTGGCCTTCCTTTTTTGCCAAACAGGCTTCCATAGCAGAGTCTTTAAATCTTTGGGTGGGTCTCCCTTCATTCCTGCATATGTCATTTGAATCAAGGGAGACCATCCAGTTATCAACTTGTCAAGAAAGCTAGTCCCTTCATAGTCATTAGATTGTTGGCCTAATAGTTTGAGTCTCCATGTTTGGCTTAGTATATTTGTCATGAATTCAGGCTGGTCTTCTTCTTCTTCTGGTTTCAACTGGTTTAGATAAAAAGTCATATTCAATGTTGTAGTTGTTATTTGGTCTTCTGGGTTATCTGAATTCTTAGTGCACTGTGTATGTAAGTCTTCAGCACCTTCCGTCTTAATGTTGCTTTCTTCAATTTCTGTTGCTGTTGAAATTGCAGATTTTTTTAGATGAAATCAAGGTTTGAGTATCAGAGTTCTGAGTAGATTGTAGCTGGTATTCTTTAAAGTCCACTTTAGTGTTAATTCCTTCTTCAGGGCTGCATTTTGTAGCTTTAAGGTGGCGCATATATCTTTCAGTCTGAAATTCATTAGCTGAGTAGCCTCTAAGATTTTTTCAAGTACAAGTTTGAAGTTAAGCTGTGGGTGGTATTCCTCCATTTCTGTGGTATTTATAGATAGTCCTTTAGTGGAGGCTATTTTAAATAAAAACCAATAAGTGTCCACCTCCACTGTAGAGAATTGTTTTCACCACCCAGCTGTTTCAAGTTCTTACCTTTTTTGCTAATGTCAAGGACAAATTTTAGTCTCACAAGTCTCCCAGTTAAAAAAAAAATTTCACTTGCTGTACCAAATTTTGCCACAAGATATCCCCGGTAACATGTAAAATTAAGCTTTTATCCGGTTTTTAAAAAGGAAGAAAGAAATATTCTTTTTTTTCCAGCTTAGGAAATAAGTAAAATAATAAGTCTCTGTAAGAATAAAGAACCTTTTGGGAGCCCAGGTATCCAGAAATAAGTCCAGATATTTAGTCGTTTAGTTTAGTTGTTCCTTTTTTTCCCTTAGCTTTATATTCCCAGAGTAGGCAGGAGCCGTAGAACTGAGAGAAGGGAAAAAGGTATTTCCAAAGGCTTTTACAGGAGAGTAGTTGGGAAGCAGGAAATATAAGGTAAAGTCTCACCCAATTCCTCCATGTTGCTTTCGTCGTGCTTAGTAGTGCTTTTGGCTTTTGGCTGGAACGGCTTGATGATTGGCCATATTAATGGCCGATCTTTTCTTCGTTGGCCCAAAGGAGCAGCCTCGGACCAACGGAAGGGCTGCCACCCTTCTGCGATCAATTGAGGGTCCTCCTCAGTGGTGGTCGCCCCTCCAGGCTGACTTTCGACTCTTTCCAGGGTCTTCTGACGGAGAAAAACTGGACAGCGGAGAGAGCGGTCTCCTCACACGTCCACTCGTGCTGCAATCGCAAACCGGAAGCCAGGTCGCAATTTCTTATAGGGTTGATGTGATTGTAAATAACACGTAGATAGGTATACACGGTCTCCCACATGAAAAGGTTTTAGCTCAGTTTTTTTTAATAATAGTTTTATTAGTTTATCAAAATATAAAATACAAAGAGAAATTCAAAAAAGTAATAGAAAACTAGGAGAAGGGGAGAGGAAAAAAGATACTGTAAAGAGGGGGGTGGGAAGGTGTCAACTTCAGATTCTCTTTAGCCCAGTGAAAGATAAGATTATAATCGCAACTTTTTACTTTTGCACAGCAGTATGTACAAACTATTTCTAAAACAATAGTCCTATCTAATTAGCGAAAACAAAATCAAGATTTCATTTTGCTTTCATTGCAAGCACAAAATCTGGAAGCAATTTCAAAATAGAAACAAGGTTGGATATATGAGGGGGGAAAAGATTTGATTCCCTGCTGATTTTGTTTGCCCACTGACAAAGAAATGATCAGTCTATAAGGTTAATGGTAGGTTTATTTTAACAGTGATAGACAGAATAACAACAAAAAAATCCAGAAAAATACATTTCAAAAAAGTTATAAATTGATTTGCACTTTAATGAGTGAAATAAGTATTTGATCCCCTATCAGTCAGCAAGATTTCTGACAACTATCTTTTATACAGGTAACAAGCTGAGATTAGGATCACTCTCGTAAAGGGAGTGCTCCTAATCTCAGCTTGTTACCTGTATAAAAGACACCTGTCCACATAAGCAATCAGATTCCAAACTCTCCACCATGGCCAATACAAAAGAGCTGACCAAGGATATCAGGGACAAGACTGTAGACCTACACAAGGCTGGAATGGGCTACAAGACTATCGCCAAGCAGCTTGGTAAGAAGGTGGCAACAGTTAGTATGATTATTCGCAAATGGAAGAAACACAAAATAACTGACAATCTCCCACGATCTGGGGCTCCATGCAAGATCTCACCTCGTGGAGTTTCAATGATTATGAGACGGTGAGGAATCAGCCCAGAACTACACAGGAGGATCTTGTCAATGATCTCAAGGCAGCTGGGACCATAGTCACCAAGAAAACAAATGGTAACAGCCATGAAGGACTGAAATCCTGTAAACACCCGCAAGGTCCCCCTGCTCAAGAAAGCACATGTACAGGCCTGTCTGAAGTTTGCCAATGAACATCTGAATGATTCAGAGGAGAACTTGGTGAAAGTGTGGTCAGATGAGACCAAAATCAAGCTCTTTGGCATCAACTTAACTCGCTGTGTTAGGAAGAGGAGGAATGCTGTCTGTGACCACAAGAACACCATCCCCCCTCTTGTTTACGTCTATGCCTTACATTCATTTCAATTAATATTCCACGCATGTGGGCTTTACTAGAGTCCCACACCGTTTCTATTGATATACCTCTATTCTTATTTAACATACAAAATTCCTTGATAGCCTTTTTACATTCTTCCACATACATATCATATTTAAACAAATTTTCATTAAGTCTCCAGGATCTGCTAGGAATTTGACCAGTCCTTAATTCCATCATAACTGGGTTATGGTCAGAGAGTACATTAGGTAAAATTTTAACTTTCTTTAAGCTTAACATAAAGTCACTAGTAGTTAGAATAAAATCAATTCTAGAGAATGATTGATGTCTATCAGAAAAAAAAGTAAACTCTTGATCTCTACCATGTCTTTCTCTCCATATATCTAACAAATTAAAATCATCTTTAATATCAAAAAAGGATTTAGGTAAAATTGAACGCGATTGAGGAACAAATGAAATCTTTTTCTTCTCCAAACCAGCATCAAGGATTCCATTCCAATCTCCCATTAAAATACAAGATCTATAGTCCAATTGTATTATTTTTTTATGTAATGATTTATAAAATATACCTTGTTTTTGGTTTGGGGCATAAATACCCATCAAAAGAACTTTCTTCCCGTCCAATAAAATTTCTATAGCTAAAAATCTTCCTTGATTATCTGCTTCTATTAATTTAGCTTTTATATGATTTTTAACATAAATAACAATTCCATTTTTTTTCTCTGAAGATGCTGCCACAAAGTGTGTACCCAACTTATTATTTATCAAATATTTCTGGTCCGAAGTTCTAATGTGAGTTTCTTGTAGACAAATTACATCATTTTTACATTGCTTCAAATAATGAAAAATCTTCTTCCTTTTCTGTGGAGAATTTAAACCATTAACATTCCATGTCAAATATTTATTTGACATGACCTTTACGTGAAAGCTTCTGCAAAGACCATTCCACTTCTTCCTGCCTCTTAGGTCTTGCTCCCATGGCTTCCATAGATGTCAGATCAGCTTGCTTTGTATGAGTTGATTGTGTTTTTTCTCTTTGTTCAATATTCTTTGTAGGTTCACGTACATGCCTTGGTTCTTTAGCCTTGTCCACTACCAAAGGTTGAAAGATATCAATAGACTGCACTGGTTGTTCAACTGCTTTATCCATAACTACTGATGAAATTAGTCGAGGTAGTTGAAGTTCCGTAGATTGCAATAGTTCTATATCTTTAACCAGCGTTGCCTTCTTAGGTCTTGGGGAGGTAGATCTATCAGCCATCAATATATTCTCAAAGAAATCCTTCGCTTTAGCAACAGAAGTCAAACGATATCTATTATTTTTAAAAAACAAAGAAAGTCCAGTTGGTACCTCCCATCTATATTGTATCTCTCTTTTTTTAAGCTCCTCCGTCAAAAAAGCATAGTCTTTCCTTGATCTCAACATTTTAGGAGGAATCTCTTTCAAAACCTGTACTTCTTGACCAGCAACACTTAGTTGTTTGTTATATGCTGTAGAAAGAACCCAATTTCTAAATTTTCTTGTGTTGAAATATATCACAATGTCTCTGGGCAAATTTCTTTGTGCAGCTATACGTGAATTCATCCTGAATAGCCGTTCTATCTGCCAGGCTACATTCTCAACTGTGTCATCCAAAAATTTTGCTAAGGCTTCAGTAAAAAGTTTTCTTAAATCCTCTTGATTCTCATTTGATATATCTCTAAGTCCTCTAATTCTGACAGCAAACTGCATCTGATGGAATTGTGTCAAAATAGCCTGGTCCTGTACATCACTTCTAATTTCTTCTAATTTTTCCTCAAACTGTTGCTCAACATTTTCCAATTTTTCTTCAACTCCAATAGTATAGTCCCATACACCTTTAATGGCTTCTACAATATCTTCTCTCATCTCTAAGTTAGAAGCTTCTGACATAGCTTTAAAGTCTTTTTTCTGTTCTGCCATTTTTTCCTCTAGTTTGTCCTCCAGTTTATCCAATCTGTCATTTACTGAAGATAATGCAGCAGTTAATGCAGTCTGTAAGTTTTCCATTGTAAGCATTTCTGGAGGAGGCTGTATAGGCTCTTGAGATTCTAAAGGAGCAGACTGTGATTTTACAAGCTGCCCTGGAGAGGGCATAGCCGCCTTCGCTATTGCTGCCTTTTGTCTCGTAGTCATAGTTAAAAAAAGGGGGGGGGGAAGAAAAAAGAAAAACTAGAAAAGATTTGTTAAAGTTGCCAATTCCTCCCTTCTCAATTTCTTTTAAAATCCAGTTGCATTATAATTTAGTAGATAAATCCAGTCTAAATAGTCTCTCAAACATCACTTCAGAGAAGAGAGAATTCAGTTTCACTTTCCAGCACTTTCATCACTTTCATGTTCTTCACTTTCACTCAAAACAAAGAGCAATCGCCATTTTGAAGGGATTATATTGATTCAGAAAAAATTGAAAGTACAAAGGCAGAAACAAAGTAACAAGATACTTGCGATACTCAAAGGACTCCTGTATTCACTCCGTCTGTATAAAATCCTTGTTTTTCTCTCTTAAAAACAGAGGAGAGTTTTAGAAGCGGAAATAAAAAAGAAAGAGTTATTATTAATAGATAAGCCAGATGATAGTAATATTAAGGAAGGGATAAAGGTTTTACGGAAACAATTTGATGTGTTGATGACCGACCAGGTTGCCAGAAATATACAATATGCTAAACATAATACTTTTTTTAATGCTAATAAACCTGGTAGATGGTTGGCTTATACATTAAGGAAAAAACAAAAATCCCGATTAATTGAGAAGGTAGAATACAAGGGGCAAGAAGTATTTCATCAAGAAACTATTAAGAAGGCTTTTCTAGAGTTTTACACCAAACTGTATGCTGAAGAAAAAGTTCATGAGAAAGAGATAGATGCCTTTTTACAAAATCAAAATGTTATGGAAATCACTTTGGATCAAGGAGATAGATTAAATGCCTTGATTAAATCAGAAGAAATTATTGATGCAATTAAGCAATTGAAATTGGGGAAATCTCCAGGAACTGATGGTTTCACTACGATTTATTATAAGTGTTTGCAGGAGGAAATGGTGGAACCTTTGAGGGAGTTATTTGTAAATATACAAGAGGGTGGTCGGGTTCCACCCTCTTGGAAAACGGCTAATGTTTGCTTGATTCCTAAAGAGGGTAAAGATAATGTTCAAGTAGAAAATTTTAGACCTATTTCTTTGTTAAATACGGATTACAAGATTTTTGCAAAAATTTTGGCTAATAGACTAATGACAGTTTTGACACAAAGGATTCACCTGGATCAAACTGGTTTTTTACAAGGGAGACAGATGAAAACCAATGTTAGACAGCTTGTTAATGTATTGGAATATTTGGATAAACATACTCAAGTGCCGGCAGTTTTAATGTTCTTAGATGCAGAGAAAGCCTTTGATAGATTGAATTGGACATTTTTGCAAAGGCTTGTGGTAATGATGGGAATGGGGGATCAGTTTATTAATTCTATATCAGCTATATACCAGAAACAAACAGGGCATATTATAGTGAATGGACAATTAACAGATTCATTTAATATAGAGAAGGGTACTAGGCAGGGTTGTCCTTTATCCCCTTTATTGTTTGTTTTAACATTAGAGGTTTTATTGAATAAGATCAGAGCATCAGAGGAATTAAAGGGAGTACAAATTAGACAACATGATTATAGATTATGTGCCTTTGCGGATGATCTGAGTCACATTGACTCAGCCAATACAATCGGCCCAGAGTTTGATGGAGATTATTCGAAATTATGGAAGAGTATCAGGTTTTAAATTAAATATATCCAAGACAAAGATGTTGGTTAAAAATTTAGATAATAAATTAAAACAAGATCTGGAAAGAATAACGGGATGTGAGATAGTTAAAAAAGTCAAATATCTAGGAATCTATATAGAAGCTTCAAATGTGAAATTATATAAGAATAATTATGAATTTTTATGGAATAAGGTACAAAAAGAATTGGAGAATTGGAAAAAATTACAATTATCTATGTTAGGTAGGATAGCCGCAATTAAAATGAACGTATTGCCGAAATTTTTATTTTTGTTTCAAATGTTGCCAATACTTAAAAAGGATGGGAATCTTGAGGAATGGCAGAAAGGTATAAACAAATTTATTTGGGATGGCAAGAAACCAAGGGTTAAATTCAAAATTATTCAAGACACAAGAGAGAGAGGTGGTTTGAAAATGCCTAACTTTAAATTATATTATTATGCAGCAGTTCTAGTGGCAATAAGTGATTGGATTAACTTAACAAATGAAAGAATATTGAATATAGAAGGATATGGGTTAGTGTATGGGTTATAGTGTATAGCGTATTTAGTTTACGATAAAAAATTGGATAGGAGTTTTAAAGAGCATATATTAAGAAACTCTATGTTGCGTGTCTGGAAAAAGTATTATTATAAATTATGTGGTAAAATTCCTTTATGGACAGTTCCCAGGCATGCAATACAGAGTGTAGGTATACAACAAATTCAGGATGTGGTGCCATATGATAAACTTTTAATTAAAGAAGGGAATAGCCTAGAACTGAAATCATTAGATACACTAAAGGAGGAAGGTATAGCTCACAATTGGTATCATCATGCACAACTTCAAGCTAGATGGCAAAAAGATGTTAAGATGGGTTTTTCTTTAAAGGATGAAAAATTAATTATACAAGTTAGAGATCAAAGAGCTATGCATATCAAAAGAATATATGACGCTTTAATTGAAATAGATTCTGGAACTGAATTAGTTAAAGATTGTATGATTAAGTGGGAAGGTAATTTTGGACACCCAATTATGGTAGAAACTTGGAAAAGAATATGGGTGAAAAATGTTAAATTCACACAAGCTCAGCATTTAAGAGAAAATTTTTATAAAATGTTTTATAGATGGCATTTAGATCCAAAGAAATTATCGCTTATGTACCCAAATATACAACCCAAATGTTGGAGATGTGACTCTATGGACGCTACTTATTTTCACATTTGGTGGACTTGTAAAAAAATTAAGGCTTTTTGGATAAAAATATGGTGGATTCTTCAAAATATTTTGAAAAAGCGTATTGAGTTTTTACCCCAGTTATTCTTGTTGGGTATTACAAAGGACTGTACCACCATAGAGACTAAGCTGATTTTGAATTTGACTACGGCCGCAAGATTGTTGGTGGGACAATATTGGAAGACATCTGAAATACCATCTATTGAAGAATGGACATTAAAAGTTACCCATCTTGTGGAGATGGCTAAGATATCAGCATACCTGAAAAACCACTCAAATGAAGCATTTTTGACGGACTGGAAAAAATGGATTGACTATATGCAAAAGACATATCAACTGAAAGAATTAGATTTGATATACAGATAAATAGTTATAAAATAGTTACAAAATAGTAGTTTAGTGGGGTTTCTTGCGTTCTTACTCTGTATTCACTCTGGGAAGCCTGGGGGGGAGGGGGGAGGGAGATAATAAGTAATAGATTATGTTTCTCAACTGTAGTTGGGGGTATTAAGGGACTAGATTTTTTCTTTTTCAGGGCGCTCGGGAAAACTCTAGACACCGCATTGGATGGTGAGGAAGGTGGAGTGAAGGTGAGGTATGTGTAGAGGGTTAGAGGGTGGAGATAGGGAATAGAGGTGGCTGGAGGGAAGATGTACAGAAAGGTGAAAGTATGTAGTTAGAAGGATAGAAGAGGGGTTTAGGTTGTTGGAGGATGTGGTGGGGGGGGGTTCCGAGCAGCTATTTGTATTGATTGTTAAATATGTTATTTGTTTGTTTTCAGTTGAGTTATTATGTTATTATGTTATAATTTTGTTAAAAGTTTCAAAAATTTAATAAAAAATATTTAATAATAATTAAAAAAAGAACACCATCCCCCCTATCAAATATGGAGGTGGAAACATTGTGCTTTGGGGGTGTTTTTCTGCTAAGGGGACAGGACAACTTCATCTCATCAAAGGGACGATGGTCAGGGCCATGTATCATCAAATCTTGGGTGAAAATCTCCTTCCCTCAGCCAAGGCATTGAAAATGGGTCGTGGATGGGTATTTCAGCATGACAATGACCCAAAACACACAGCTAAGGCAACAAAGAAGTGGCTCAAGAAGAAGCACATTAAGGTCCTGGAGTGGCCTAGCCAGTCTCCAGACCTTAATCCCATAGAAAATCTGTGGAGGGGGCTGAAGGTTCGAGCTGCTAAACATCAGCCTCGAAACTTTAATCACTTGGAGAGGATCTGCAAAGAGGAGTAGGACAAAATCCTCCTGAAATGTGTGCAAACCTGGTGGCCAACTACAAGAAACATCTGACCTCTGTGATTGCCAACAAGGGTTTTGCCACCAAGTACTAAATCATGTTTTGCAAAGGGGTCAAATACTTATTTCACTCATTAAAGTGCAAATCAATTTATAACATTTTTGAAATGCATTTTTCTGGATTTTTTTATTGCTATTCTGTCTCTCACTGTTAAAATAAACCTACCATTACAATTATAGACTGATCAGCAGGGGATCAAAATACTTTTTCCCTCACTGTATTCTCTTCTTTGGATAAAGGACTTAGTTTGACCATCTTTGGTTCTCTTTGCTGTGGGGAATAATATATACCTCTATTGACTTATTAATCTTTATCATAATTCATATTAAGGGAATCCTTTATATAATTTCAGAGTGTTTTTTTAACCCTAAAAGGAGAAAACACATTTCGATATTTTATTAACTTTAAACAATACTGAAGTATTATATAGAAAGGGGAAGGGGGGAAAAACCCTCTTCATTTTAAACCCAGAATCCAAACACAAAACTACATTAGAGCTTTCACAGCATTACATAAAAAAAACCATGCATTTACAAACCCATTTTTTTACATAGGAAGCTACCTTAATGCTTTCTTTCAATACATATATCAAACTTATAAAAATCCATCCTAATTAAATCAAATAAACTACTCCTCTCAAACCTGACAGAAACCTAGTAAGGTTACCCCAAGCATAAATTACGGGCCACCATGCAAGGGAAGAATCTTCTTGTCACCCCCAAAAAGTATCAGAATCTCCGAGAGGTATTTAGTGAAGGGAGCTCAGATTAGCTCTCCCCTCATAGACCTACTGACTGTGCTATAAAAATCCTGCCTAGCACAACATTGCTGAAACTTAAACTATATTCAATGACCCTATATTCAGTGAAAGAACTCTGGTTGTCTTTCCTCCAGTTCACATAAGGGTTCCACCTTTTTAGCCAGGCTAGTTCTAAAACTAGGGGTCTGTCCATCCCATCATAACTTCTGAATGCATTGCCATTTGCATTCCTATGGGTTTGGTGGCAAAACTAGCTGGGATACCTCTCGCAACCAAACCATCCAGTTGACAAAACACCACCAGGACTTTTAGCCATCTTAGTCGAATCTCCAGGTTCCCGACCAGTGCTGGATTTACTAAGCATCTGGTGCAGCCCAAATCTAATAGCACTCTGAAGCTAGCTTTCAACCCAGACCCAGGGAAGCTCAGTTCTATTCATTTACCAGGGAGTTGTTGTCGGAGTCATTGTCTTTTAACCTTTGGCTGTCATCTGGTAGGGTCGGAGTTCCCTTGGCTCTTTTTGGTGAGGAGGTGAACTCCATGACCTCCACTCCTTTCAGTGCCATTTCTTTGGCCCTTGGTGGCACTTTAGTGGGCTTCCCCGTGGGGTTTAGGCTGGTCTTCGCTAGGTAGCCAGCTTTGCATTCAGTGGCTTGATTCTCCTCTTTGAAGCAGACGGTAGATCTGGCTTGTGAAAGTTGTGGTTTAGCTGTTTCTGTCTTCTCTGGAGAGGATTTCTTCCAGGATCTTGCTGCACGGTATTTGTTTCGGACTTGGTCGATCTCCACTTCCTCAGCAAGTTATGCAGAGTTGCCGGGCCCCTTTGTCCACACAAGCATTGTATAGGTAATCATTCAGCCCATCTTTAAAACAGCTGACAAGGATGTCTTCTGGCCAGTTGAGTCAGCATGCCAGGTCATGAAACTCTCCGGTGTACTCTGCCATGGCTCTCTGCCCTTGCCTCACAATTTTAATGCAGTCTCTGGCTTTTTGATGAGCGAGAGGGTCCTCAAATCAATGACAGAGTGCTGTCATAAAATGATCAAAGTTCCTCAGTTCAGGAGCAGCTGTTACTTCTCCCTCAGGGAAGTGGAGCTCAAAGGCCAGGCTGGCCCTCCACTGCCCAGGGTTTGGGTCCTTCACATGGCCTGAGAGGGACAGTGAGGGTCCTTCTGGTAGTTGAGGTCTTGGCGCTCGCCGCTGGACAAGAGAAAAAGTCTCAGCTGCTCCCTGCTTTGGAGACAGTGCGGGACCGTGTGATCACAGACATGTGTGTTGCAGTGAAAGCCTTTCAAATAAAGCTGTGACTGTGGGAGACTCAGATGCATCAAGGAAGCTTGAGTCCCTTTCCCTGTTGCCAAACAATCAAAAACCAAGTCTCCACCATTGTGTTCTCAGATGCTCATTTTGCTGATAAACTGAGTACAATTCAGATGAAGTTTACACATCACTTTGTTGATTTTGAAGCACAGAAATTCAATTTTGGACTGCACAGTAATCCATTTTCAGTCAACATGGAGAAAGCACCTGTAAACATCCAGATGAAGCTGATAGAACTCTAGTGTAACAGCACACTTAAAGGCAAAGTATGATTCTGTAGCCCTCACAGTTCACCAGGTTCAAACCTGAAACGATGCCCCAACTCCGCCTGCAAGCTGCTTGTATGCTCTGCATGTCTGGGAGTATATACCTGTGTGAGCAACTTTTCTCTGTGATGAGGGTGAATAAAAGCACACACAGATGTCTTCTCACTGATACACACCTCCACTCTATCCTGAGAGTTTCCACAGCTCAAAACCTCAAAACACAGCTCAAAACCTAACCCTTATTTCATCTCTTTTCTATTCTTCCTCATTTTCAGGTTCTGCCATTCTGAATGGGGAGAGGGGGGACCTATGGGTATTCTGAAGTGTATTTCCTTTGCTTTGTTCCTTCCTCTTTGAAGTGTCTTCTTGGGGTGAGAATGGAATGTGCCTCTGGTCATCTGCCTTATCTCCTGGCAGAGGGAAGAAGCCGCAGAGAGACCTGACAACCTTGAGAGCGGCGCTTATTTGATTCTTTCCCACAACAATTTGACACTTATGGATTGGCTCTGTTTGAATCAGCTGGGTGGACAGTTGGGTAGAGTTTGAATGGTTTCTTTTAATCTACCATTTCATGTGAGAGATCCTCAGATCCTGCCTTCCTTTCCTGCTGTCAATACCTTCCAATAAAAGTTCCTGTTGAAACCATGCAAGTTTCAAGAGTTCTGCTTTCTTGGGAGTTTTAACTGAGGCAGATCATTACAAAGTCAAGATGGTGGATCAGCATGGGGAAGAAAGAGGACTGGGAAGGAAGATCCAATAAAGTGACCCTCCACCATGGCAGCCACCAGCAGGGGTGGAAGCGGGAGATGGAACAGTCACTCAACCTCAGTGAGGAAGAAGAGAGACCGATGCGGTCCGACTGCTTTCTGAAACAAGCTATAAACCTGATGGTGGAAGCTTTCAAAAACCTCAAGGGGGAAGAAGAGGACCCCTGCCAGGGCTTGGTTGAGAGAAGGCTGGTGGAGGAAGAGGAAAGGGGGGAGAGTGAACCCGCCAACCCTGGCACTTCCACCAGCACCACAGAAGCCACAGGGGCTGTAATGGCAACAGTGACCCCAGACCGAGCCACCCCAACCAGGGGCGACAGGCATAGGACCAGCCAGAAGGAATGGAAACCGCTGCTTTGACCGGAAAACTCCCCCCCGGGCATGAAGTATGATGGAGACCCCCAACAACTAGGATTCTTTTTGGCTCAAGTTTTGAGTTACGTGCATGAGTATGGCCAGTGAGAGTGTGCGGGTCAGAATTGTAACCATGGCCCTGGAAGGCATGGCAGCCTACTGGATGCTGACCCTACACAATACCGATGCTCCCGAGCTCTGAAACTTTAACCACTTCATGGCTGCCCTGAGACAGAGATTCGAGGACCCCTTAGCCAATCGGAAGGTTACGGCCGACACCCACTGGCTGAGTACACTGAGGAATTCCAAGACCTGACTTGCCGTCTCAACTGACCAGAGGAAGTTTTGGTGAGCTGTTTCAAAGATGGGCTGAACGACAATCTCTACCATGCTTGAATTGCTCAAGGAGCCCCTGCCCATCTCCACGACTGGTGCATCCTGGCCAAAGAGGCAGAGGTTGACCAAGCCTGAAATCAGCATTGTTTGGGTCGGGCATGGTCAACTGTCTGCTTCAAGTATGGTAAAGAAGGCCATCGAGCTGGTGGGATGCCTTTCAAAGACTCTGGTCAGAAAACCAGACCGGCCTGTAGGGGATGAACCCAGAAAAAAACCCCAGTGTCCCAGGGAGACTGTGATGAAAAGCACCAAGGCCATCGAGAGGGGGAAATCCAACCCTGCCAGAGAAGAGACTGTAGACATGTGACAGCGACTCCAATGATGAGCCCCTGGTAAGTGGACCCATCGCACCCCTCACCAGGCCCATAGAACTGTTAAGTCCAGGGATGGAGAAGAAGGTAGCCCTGAAGGCTTTATTGGACTAGAGCTGCACCAGATGTTTGATAAGCCCAGCCCTAGTGGGGAATTTGAGAATTCCCATGAAGAGACTGAAGAAGCCTATTTTGTTTGGCCAGCTAGATGGGTCCATTGCAGGGGATGTGCTACGAGGCCAGTAGAACTTACCATGGTGTGGAGTGGCTGATCATAGGTATGGCGTGGTTAAGAAAATGGAACCCGCAGGTGAATTGGAGGACAGGAGAACTGAGGTTCCCAAAAGGGAAGCCCTATGTGCAAGAGGGAAAAGAAAATCCAAAATAGCGGCAGGTGTTAACAATCAGGGATTGGAAGGAGTGCCCAAAGAATACTAGGATTTACCTGAAGTGTTTAGTGAAGGGCGGTCTGATGAGTTGCCCCCTCATCATTCCACAGACTGTGCCTTTGAGATCATCCAGGGGACTAAGCTGCCCAAGCCCAAACTCTACTCGATGACCCTCTGGGAGTTAGAGGAACTGCAAAGGTTCATAGATAAAAATTTGGCGTGAGGCTTTATTCAGCGGGTGAGACCGAAGATGGCTGCCCCAGTGCTGTTCCATGAAAAGAAAGACAGGTCTCTTTGCCTCTGTGTGGATTATAGATCTTTGAATGCAATATGTGTGAACAATATCTATCCCTTACCACTCATGAAGGATATGCTAGCCTACCTCTTGAAGGGAAAGGTTTTCTCTAAACTGAACTTGGGAGAAGCATACTGCCTGGTTAGACTCAAGAAGGGGGATGAATGGAAAGCTGCATTTAACTGTCCCCTAGGATGTTTCCAATTCAAAGTGCTCCCTTTTAGGTTGCAACAGGTGCCCACCTTTTTTAATGCAGCTGATTTAATGAGGTCTTCCATGAGCACCTGTACAAGGGGTTTTTGGTGTACTTGGGTGACATCCTAATCTATACCGAAATGAAAGAGGAACATGTCAAATTAGTCAGAGCAGTTCTAAATAAGCTCCACGTAGCCCAGCTCTACACCAAATTTTCAAAATGCGAGTTCCATACAGAAAAAAATAACTATTTGGGCTAACGTATTTCCCATAAGGGAGTGGAAATGGGAAATGGGAGTGTGGGCTGTATTGGAGTGGGCACAACCATGCACCAGGAGGCAATTGCAAAGCTTCCTGGGTTCACTAATTTCTATCGGCAATTCATCCCCTCCTTTGCACAAATTGCACTCCCCATTACCAATTTGTTAAAAACGAAGGGACAAGCCAAAACCTAGATAGCCATTGAAATGGACTATGGAATGCCAGGTGGCATTTGAAAAATTAAAAAGGCCCTGCCATATGGTTATCACGTCAAAGTTGCAGTATCTCTTCCTGGCAGATTGGGGAACTACTATTCTGCCTCTGTGTTTCAGGACACCTGCCTCCATCGCAAAACAAATGACAGTACCTGCTGGGGTCTCCTTGAGGTCATCTATCCTGGACTGTGAGAAATGATCTCGTTGTTGCTGTTCCTTTCCCTTGGTGATTAAGTTCTGGTGCAGTTGGGCAGCTCCCAACTTCTCAGTGGCTGGTGGTGATTGGTGAAACTGGAAATTGGAAGATTGCAGAATTGTTGGTGCTAGAATCTGTTGAACAAGGGAATATTCTGGTTTACGGGAGAATGCATCTGGCATTAGTTTCTTGGAGCCTGTGAAGTACTTATTGTAAAAATCAAAACATAAGAAGAATTGGCTCCATCTAACTTATTTGGATGAAAGTGGCTTGGTTGTTACACGGTATAAAAATTCTTGTCGGTGTTGACCACTATAGGAAAACATGCATTTTCTAAGAAGTGTCTCTAGTTATGGAATGCTGATTTAACAGCAAGGAATTCTTTATTAAAATGTCATAATTGTGTTCTGGAGCCCTCAGGACTCTGGAAAAGAAAGTGTATGAAAGAAGGCTATTGTCTCCCCCTCTCTTGTAAGAGAACAGTTCCAATGGCTACATCTGAAGCATCTTCTGGACAGCAAATCTCTTAGATGTGTCCGGGTGCTGAAGTCTCATTCTCAGAGTAAATTAAAATATCATCTAAATATAAAACAACAAATGTATAAAATCTTGAAAAATCTGGTTCATGAATCTGGAAAATATGGCAGGGGCATTGCAAAAGTTATGTATTTGTGGTTTTCTTTTATTTGAATAAGGTTGTAAGCATTGCGAAGGTCTAGTGTTATAAAAATGCTTGCTTCCTGTAGTTCAGCGGTTCTCAACCTTTTTCAGGCCGAGACCCCGCCCTGCGCCGCGTATGTGCGACGGCCCAAACCGCGCATGTGCAGCACATTCGCGATGGCCCAAACCGCGCCTGCGCAGCGCAATGGCCCACATCGTGCATGCGCAACGCGCGCACGACGGTCTGCATCGCGCATGTGTGGCGCGTCGGTTTGCATCGCGCGCGCGCAGCACGATGACCCGCATTGTGCATGCGTGATGCACGTGCGACGGTCCGCATTGCGCATGCATGATGCGCGCACGACGGCCCGCATCACGCATGTGCGGCATGACGTCCCGCCTCGCGCATTCGCAGCGCGATGGCCCGCATCATGCATGCGCAGCACGGCGGCCCGCATCGCGCATGCGTGGTGCGACAGTCCGCCTCGCGCATGCGCGACGTGCGCACGACGGTCTGCATCGCGCATGTGCGGCGCGATGGCCCGCATCGCACATGCACAGCGCGCGTGCGACGGCCCACATCACGCATGCGCAGTGCTACCCCGTGCATGCGTGGTGCTGCCCCCTGCGCCGGCGAAAAAAATGGTGGAAAAATAATGGCGGACTGCGGCGTTTGCCGACCCCCGTGAAATGGTCGTTCGACCCCAAATGGGGTCGTGACCCATAGGTTGAGAACCACTGCTGTAGCCTATCTGGAATTAACAGCAGCGGATAATTGTCTCTTACTGTGATGGAGTTCAAGACCTTAAAATCATGGACCACTTGCAGGGGGCATTTCTCACAGTTATTAGGCCCACTGGATCTGGCTTCTAGGGAACAAAGAAGGTGGGAGCCAAGGCAGGGGAGTGGGAGGGTCTTATGAATGTCTTTTTGAAATTGGAATCCAAATATTGTTTCAAGGTTTCTAATTCTGTAGTAGATATTTGATATTGTGTCTTGGCAGGAATTTTGCTACCAGGGACCAGGTATATGGCACACTCACAGTCTCTGTGTGGAGGGAGGGCCAGGGCTTCCTCCTCCCCAAACGTATCAGCGAAGTCTGCTTATTTACTTGGCAGATTGGGAATCTTTCTGTGAACCCTTGGAGCAGCCGGGGGGGGGGAACCTTCCGAAAGCTGTTTGCAGTGTGAAAGACATTCAGGATTTTTAAAGGCAATATGGAATCGTGGTATTGTAACCATGCGGTTCCCAGCACTATTGAAAGATCTATATGTTCAGCTACGAAGAGAGTTAACTCTTCAGAATGCTAATTTATTGTTAGCTTCAAAGGCACTGCAACATGAGTAACACGGCCTGGTGTTAAATTTACACAAAGGCCTGACATGCCAATGTTTGTTTTATCCTTTCATTGGAACCTGCCTAGGTTTTTGTTGTTGTTGCATATCTGTTGTCCCAACTGAAATATAGGTAGTCGAGTTAAGAATGTAATGGAGCCTGCCCATTCTATTTATAACTTGAGAATTAGTAGGAGTGAATGGCGTACCTTGAATGCCATCATTCCCTGCTTTTGCCCACGCATTGGCTAATCAAATGCGTGGGTTGTTAAACGCACATGAGGTATCTCAGGGTGGGGAAGGCCATGGGGGGGGGACTAGTGATGGAACAGGCCACCTGCCTCAGACCAGCCAAGACCTCCCCCAACCTACTGAGGTACCTCATTCTCCCCACAGTTGCTTCCCCCCCCATCCTGCCACAGGGGACTCACCTTACGAAGAAATAGCAAGCTGTCTCTTCTTCAGCTGTCTCCTCTCCAGCCTCTCTGCCGCACAAGATCACGGTGGTGAGAAACTTCCAGTTTTGCCGCCCAAAGTGTTTGCAAGCTGAGCGGAAGTCTTTGGGTGAGGGAAATCTCTGCCTCAAAGCATCCACTCAGCATGCAAACACTTTGGGTGCCGAAACTGGAAGCTTCTAAGCACTGTAATCTCAAACGGAGGCTGGGAGTGATGTGCATCAATCTGGAGATCTGTTCTCGGCAGGAAAGGCGTTTTGCAAAGATGGCAAAAGGTTTTGCAAACAGAGAGAAGGCTTTAATGTTATAGGCCTCCTTTCCATTTACAAAGCCTTTTGCTGCAGATCTCATCCAGGCCTCCATTTGCAGAGAACAAAGGCCTAAAGAACTGTGAGATCATGCGAGATCACTAGCGCGAGATCTCACACTACTGCTCTCATGTGATCTCACAGTACTTTAGGCCTCCATTCTCTGTGAACACACTGAAGGCATGAAGCAGCAAAACAGGCCAAGAAATGAAGGCTCTCTAGATTTTCACAAGCTGAGTATCCACAGGCCTAGTGCCTATAGAAACCTGGTGGCGTGGGGTGGACAGAATAGGCAAGGCGAATGTTGCAGTGCCTCTGCAGTCGTTCGTATGGGTGAACGACTGCCATGATGCTGCAATATTCATAATGTTGGGATTTGTTTATAAACACTACAGGGTACTTATCGTGTAATTTCGAACGTTTGCTAAGGGAATGTTTGTAACTTGGAGATTACCTGTACTCTTTACACTCAATGAATTTCTGCAGAATAGTTGCTTTCTGTCTATAAAGCAAAATTACTTCATAAGGACCATCTTTTCTTGCTCTGATATTAGGAATTGAAGAAAGAGTGCCCTGTAACCTCACTATTTTTCAAAATAAATTAGAGGGATCTTACTTGACAAAATGGAAGTAATAAAAATATTCAGAAGAATAATGTAATGTAAAGTTATAAACTAAACCTCAGTGTAGTTAAATAAAGTAGATTTTAATAAACCCCATAATAATTATAAATAGAAGTATATGGCAGGAGAAACAAATAAAAAGCTCTTGAACTTAATCAAATATTATCATACTTTACTTTTTTAAAGATATTTTTATTCTGTCTTCCCTTATTTTTATAAATAACTCAAGGTGACAAACATATCTAATATTCCTTCCTCCTATTCTCCAGCACTGGAGATGGAGAACCCACCAATGGGTTTAGACCAGCGGTTCTCAACCTGTGGATCGCGACCCCATTTGGGGTCGAACGACCATTTCACAGGGGTTGACAAACAATGCAGTCTGCCATTTTCCCCCTTTTCCTTAGCTGTGCTACTCCCTCTTATTCTATTGGCTTTTGAAAGCCAATAGAATGGACTCTCTTGAATAGAGTCTAATTCTATTGGCTTTCAAAAGCCAATAGGAATTGTCCAGGCTGTCTCCGCCCTGCTGAGCCCGCCAAAAGTCCCAGTCTGCAAACGGTGCTGCAAGTTGTCTGCAGCGAAGGTGAGCAGTCTGGAAGTTTCCACCCCTCCCTGCTGAGCAACTACTAAAACTGTAAGTAAAAGAGGGCCAGGGGTGGGAGGTGGGAGGCCAGCGGGCGCAGGGAGGGTTTTTGGCGAGCGTGGGGCCCGGCGGGTTTTTTACCTCCCTTGGGCTGGGCCACCTGGTGGCCCAGCCCGTGGTCGCCCTGCACCGTCGCTGCTGCGGCCACCCAGGAGCACCTGGGCCTGCCTGCTGCCGCCCCAAACGGGCGGCAGCGAAGGTAAGGCTAGCAGGGCAGCAGCTGGTACAGGGAGGTTTTTTGGCACGCGTGGGGCCGGCGGGTGTCTTACCTCCCTTGGGCTGGGCCAGCTGGTGGCCCAGCCCATGGTCGCCCTGCGCCGTTGCCGCCGCGGCCGCCCAGGAGCACCTCGGCCTGCCTGCCGCCGTCCTGAACGGGCGGCGGCCTACGCCTCGGCCGGCGCAGGGGGCAGCACCACGCATGTGCGGCGCAGGGGGTAACACCACGCATGCGCGGCGCTTGACAGATCGGGGTCGCGGCCTGAAAAAGGTTGAGAACCGCTGGTTTAGACTGTATTCCTGCCCAATCAGATCAAGTCAGCCTAAGTTGCCATGCCTGTCCTGGACCATAGAGATCCCAGTCTTGACTTGATCTTGCCCAAGACAGACGTGCAATTTTGGCTCTTAGGCAGGTACAGTCTCCATTGGTGGATTTTCTTTCCCCAGTAGCTGTGTAGTTAGCTCAATTGATTTTAATATAGCAGAAATTTTACATCCCTTTCCCTTTGGAAATTTGGAGTTGGTTTCCAATTCCCCTTTTGGGAGGGTAATATATTAGTTGGGTTAAGGAAGGGGCTCCTTCCCACCCACCCCTCCCCCTTCTATTCTCTTCACAGCCCTGAATAGTCTTAGCTGTTACTCCCATTTAGCTAAGGAATTAGCGACCCTTTTTTCCACAGAGAAGGCTTACAGGCCCAAGATCCTCCCACGAGCACTAAAACACACTCAGAGCTCGTTCGGGGCCCGTAGGAGCTACGGACAGACCCACCCCGGCTGATAGGGCTCTGCTCCGTTTTTTTACGATCACCGCTTCTTGGCCTCGGAGGAGAGGCGCACGCACGATCGCGGCGCTGATCAGCTGTAGAGCGGATTAAAACAGCCGTTTTTTTCCTCTTCCCTCTCGTCACCGAACGCGCTCCCCTACAGGCTCAGCTCGGAGCTAGGATTGCACGGGCTCTTTGGCTCTGCCCTGACACGCGGCCGCCATTTTGAACCACGCGATCCATTGAAATACCAAATTTTCAGCTCGAATTCAGGAGATAGGGGATCCTTCCTAATCCACTTCTGAGCATTAAAATTAGAGCAAGGGCTCTCGCTGGGGGAGGAGAGGTATCCAGGAAACAAGCTGGCAACTGATCTTCAGACGGTCCGCCATTTTGTAGACGGCCACCATTTTGATCGGGGACAGCCCCTTTTTTCCAACCTGAGGCCTACTGTCACAGAACCTGGAAGCCTCTTTAGAGCTCATTTCTCCACTCATATTTGAGCCCTGACTGGATGTCTACAGCATCCAGTCTTCCCCTTTCTGGGTTTGGTGTCTCCTGATTCCTATATTGCCATTATTTACACAGCTTGGCTCCATTCGGATTCCAGACACCCCTACTAGTGTATCTGTTCTTATCCGTGTAACAACTATACTGGGATTCCAGGCACCCACATTAGTGTGCCTGTCCTTATCCACAGTACTTCAAGCCGGATTCCAGGCCCCCCCTGTAGTGTGTCTGTCCTTATCTGTGCACAGCCATAGTTGGATTCCAGGCGCCCCCAACAGTGCACCTGTCCTTATCCACACAGAGGCTGTACCTGGGTTCCAGACGTCCCCTGTAGTATGTCTGTCCTTACCCAGCGTGTAATACTTTCCAGATACCAGGAGCCCCCCTATCGTGTTCCTGTGTTATCTGAGAATGGAGGACTCTACCCTTGCCTCAAAAGGAGCCTTGCCATCCTCATCAGGTTCACCTGGTCTGGAAGGCATTGATAAATCAGCAGCCAGAACCAAGGTCAGATCTACCATCAAAACTTCCAAAAGAACAGACAAACAGGCCCACCGGAGACACCAAGCTCTAGAAAAGGAGTTCTCCAAGGCGCAGAAAAGAGCCACGTTGGAGACACCTCAAGCTGAGGGGTTGGCCTTTGACTTACCCCTGGGGGCTCCAACCTCTCCTCTGGGGATTTGGTCAACAAGGGAATCCTTACAGTCGCGAGACAGGCGACTCCTTCTCTATTTCCCAGCCCTCTACTGCACGAGTTTCTCAGGGGACTCCCGAGGCCACATTCACCCCTACTGTGGCAGGACTCAGGCTTAATGAACCAGTCCCCTTCCCTACGGAGGACCACCTAGCCCAAGCTCAAGCAGTAGACCGAGCCCTTGATGCCAGGGCACAGGCTTCCAGGCCAGTCACTACCATTCCTCGTCCTACACAACAACTGGGGCCTGGGGGTTATTATAACCCTTCCTCTCCATTGGGGTCATCAGTTTCTGAGGACTCTTACCTCCAACCCATCACAGAACAGGAGATCCCTATGTCTGGAGAGGAGGAAGCTCCTCCAGAGGCCCCTTCATTCAATGGTCTCTTTAATGCTTCCTTTTTTTATTTCATTACTACGTAAGGCCACATCCACCGCCCATCTTGGGCCCGAGGCTTCATCTACAACAACTCCTGTTCCCCCAGACTCGGAGGCAGACATGAACTTTGTCGAACAAGTCACGGCTCAACACCGCATCCCTTGCCCTTCTTTGTTTATGAACGCAATCCGGAAACAATGGGCTGCTCCAGCTTCTCTCCCCCTCCCAGGCAACACTGACAAAAAGTTGTACAAGGTTGCCAGGGATCTGGAGGAGGCTCTGGAGGTACCGGCTGTGGACGAGCCTCTAGGGCCCCTAGTGTCGGCCACCGCCATTTCCAGGGATTTTTCGGAGGCCCTTAAAGCTGTGCGAATCCACTTACCGCAGAACGCACCAAGCTGCTGCATGGGCGATCAGGGCCGCAACCTCCACCTCCTTCTTCAACAGGGCCTCCCTCTGCTGGCTCCAGCAGCTTCAAGCCCGGATTCCAGCAGAGGATATCCGCACACATCAGGATCTCAGCAAGATGGTAGCAGCCACGGAGTATGCATCAGACGCAACCCTCCAGGCCGCCAGGTTTTCGTCCAGGGCTATGGCGTCCAGTATCACTGGTCGCTGTATGCTCTGGCTGAAACACTGGCAAGCCGATGTTAAATCTAAGCGGAAGCTGGCGGCTTCTCCATATCAGGGAGGTAAGTTATTTGGGGATGCCCTAAATCCCTACTTAACTGAAAATAAGGACAAACGCAAGGTCCTTAATCATCTTCTCAAAAGATCTGACAAACACTCCAGTTACTATCCATGAAGGCAGTCCTTTCGTGCCGGAGCTAGATACAATTACACCCAGCCCTTCCACTTCTTCCCGATCAGACAAGATAGCAGGAGAGACAGCCCGACAGGCAGACCCCCAGACCCAGACAATAACCTCAGGGTAAGCGTTCCTTTCGAGGAAACAGCAGGCCATTCCGCCGCTCCAGGTGACTGCCCATCAGGACCTCCCATAGGGGGCAGACTCTCTTTGTCCACCAGTGGGAGGCCACCACCACGGACGCATGGGTGCTCGACACCGTTCGTCACGGTCTTTCCCTAGAGTTTATCTCCAACCCCCCAAATCGGTTCGTCTCTTGTCCATACCCCTGTAACCGAACAAAGAAAAGGTTGATGAACGAAGCCATTCACCATTTACTACACATACGGGCCATAGAACCGGTACCGCTGGGCCAGAGGGGTCAAGGGTTTTACTCCATCCTCTTTGTCATTCCAAAAGCGTCAGGGGGATGGAGAGCCATTTTGGATCTCAAGGGCTTGAATTTTCATCTTGCATACCGCAAATTCAAGATGCAAATGCTCCGCTCCATCTTGGGAAGCGTAAGAAAGGGGGACCTCCTGACGTCTATCGATCTCACGGAGGTGTACCTCCATATCCCTATCTCTCTGGCCCACTGACGGTTTCTACGGTTCGCATACAAGGGATGCCACTTTCAGTACAGGCGCTCCCATTTGGCCTATCATCGGCTCCCAGGGTGTTTACCAAGATCCTGGAGATTCTAGCAGCACACTTAAGAATGGTACCAGTTAGGGTCCAATGCTATTTGGACAACATATTAATCCAGTCATCGTCCACCCAGTCCGCCATGTCGGATCTCGATCTGGTGGTAAAGCTGCTTCAGAATCATGGGTTCTCGGTAAACTTCCTCAAGAGCCATTTGGTCGATCATATTTCAGGGGAAGCAAACACCCAGGCTGACCTTCTGAGCAGGACAACGATAGATCACTCGGAATGGCGCCTCCACCTGAGGATTTTCAGAGAAATTTGTCACCGCTTCGGCCTCCTGCTTGTGGACCTCTTCGCGTCCCCGTTCAACACTCAGCTGCCTCGGTTCTTTTCCCGGTTCCCATCTACAGGGGCGGAACAGACGGATGCTCTTCGGAGCCCATGACCCCAAAGTCTGCTTTATGCCTTTCCCCCTCTACTTCTTCTCCCGGCGGTAATACGCAAGCTCCTTCGGGAACAGGCGGAGGTTCTCCTGGTGGCCCCTTATTGGCCAAGGAGACCTTGGTTCGCCGACCTTATGAGTCTCTCCCTTGCAGAACCTTGGAGGATTCCTCCGGAACAGATCTAGCTCAGCCAGGGAGTCATTCTCCATCCAGAACCCCAGTGGCTCCAGTTAGCCGTTTGGCACTTGAGCGCTCAATCTTAACAAGAGAGCTTTGTTCCCCAGGGGTCATCACAATAATCCAGGCCTCCCGCCGCCCTTCCACCAACCGCATTTACGAGGTCACGTGGAAAAACTTCCGATTATGGTGCTCCGGCTGACAGTTGTCGCTCTCGGGACTCACAATCCCCCATATCTTGGACTACTTGGTCTGGAGAGGGGCTTGGCCCCAAACACATTACGCAGGCAGGTCGCAGCTCTTTCCACGGTCCTCACATGCAAATCAGCGGGGACTTTGAGTCATCACCCCCTAATCCGATCATTCCTTAAGGGGGCTTCTAACACCAGACCCCCTACCGTGCACAGGTATCCTTCATGGGAATTACCACGGGTCCTTCGGGCTCTTACTAAACCACCCTTTGAACCCCTAAGGACATGTGATATAAGTGCGAATAAACAAATAACAAACATTGATACTGCCAAAATCTAAGAAAATATTTAGATAGGTTTGGTTTGAGTTTTGTTCTGAAGGCTACTGAAAATTATTTTGAGACTTACAATGATCATTAAGTTTTTGTTATGGTCAAAAGTGAAAAATATTTTAGGTTATAATGACTAAACAAGTATTTTTTATATTTAGTATTTACTTTTACTAAGCATTTATTAATTTGGCTTTATTTCATAAATACAGCCTCATTGTTAATCTAATACAAAATTAATATAATTAGCTGTGCTTCTGTCTTTAAAAATAACCTATCTTGTATATGGCTTAGAAATTTTAAACTTCCAAAATTAAATCAAGCAAACCATAAAATTTAAAATGTTATATTCATTCATAGTTTTTCATAGTCTTTTCAATGGAGCTATGTTCTGACTCTCTTGAGTTTCATTCAGATGTTGCCAAAATCAAATGAAGCTTCCCGTCAGCATGAAAGCCATCCAGAAGAGACTGAAGAAGAATTAAGAGAACATCAGACATTTTTGGAGGACCAATACATTGACAGCACAGCAAAACAAAAGGAAATTCAAGAATTGACCCAAATGGTCCGTGTGAAGCAAGAACCTGTTGAAAGTGATGAAGATGGAGAACAACAAGAATTGGAACCAGGACAAAGGCAAGCAGAGCAAGAACTGCTCTTCAGACAGGTAGAATACATTAAATAACAGCATTTATTAGTTAGTGTATAGTTTCCAGAGGCTTGTATATTTATTATTCAGTCATTCTATATAGAAAGAACAGCTGGGTTGACACAACACAGTATATCAGAATGTGACTCTTTTATTCTGACATTGTATTCTGTGCAAACCCAAGCTATTTGCTTTAATTTAAAAACCTATAGAACAGAAGTTTCAAATTCCTGAGTATCAAGTGGGTTAATTATAGAACATAACTACATAAAACTTTAATGCCAAGAATTGGGATTCAAGAATACAGAATCCTTAGAACTCATAGGACTAATGTAAGGTTATGCCAACTCTTGATAATTTCAGTTCAGAAGAGATGTATTTAGTTTGCTGCTTCTATTATAAATGTGAGAATGTTGATCACATTTGTCTACCATTCAAGTGTTTCATTTTTTATTCTTCATTGTCTTCTTCATGTATGAAGTAGAAGTTTGTCTTTACTTTCAAAAAGGATACATGATAGTTGTACCTGTATAACAATTCAGTTTTCACTGAAAAATGCAATAATATAAATTGCAAGATTGTTCTTCTTTTTCATAATGTGTATTATATTCAAAACCATTCTTAATGTATATTAAGGCAGAGTGACCTTGTACTTTGCTGTACTATTCATCCTTTGAAAAAGTTAATATGGATTTTTTTTGAAGAGATTAAGATTGAGCAAATTTTAAGAAAAAATAAAATATGTGTGTGAATTGTTAATAATTCTGTTTCAGTTGAGAAAAAAATTGTCATGATATAAAGAACTTCGTACATAATTACATTTAGCACTACTTAATTACTTTGAATCTCTTCAGTGTCAAACTTGTGTCACAAGAAAAAATGTGGTGGTCAACCAAACTGGACAATATTCTTTCTACAGTGCAGGCAGATCTCAATTTACAACCATTCATTTAGTGACCATTTTCACACTTAATGACTATTGCAGCATCCCTGTAGTCATGTGATCAAAATTCAGACACTTAGCAGCTGGCATTTATTTGTGATGGGTCATGTGGTCACCCTTTGCAACCTTCTGATAAGCAAAATTAATGGGGAAGCCAGATTCATTAACAGCCATGTTACTAACTTAATAACTGCAGTGATCCACTTAACAACTGTGGCACTGTGACGGGATAGATCATAAAATGGAGCAAAACTCACTTAACTGTCTTGTTGAGTACTGGAAAGTTTGGGCTCAATTGGGTTGTAAGTCGAGGGCTGCCTGTATTTTCTTCAACTCAATATACAGTGTTGGATTCATATTAATTTTTACAATGTTTTCTTCATTTTCTGTACCTAATTATATATCTAGAACTCTTTTTCTGTCTTTAACCCTTTTTGCCTTTTTTCTCCTTTCTTTTGCTTTCTTTGTTACCCTAAAGATAGTTAAAATATTGCTAATTTATTCCAGTTATGGTCCATTATTTAAAGGTGATTCTTGAGTCAGCTGGATATTTCTTCAGTTGGATATTTCGTAGTATAGAATTCAATGATGTACCCAATTTGCTTTTAGAAAAGTTGAGGATAAATTATCTCTTAACTCTCCAATTTCAGACAAACAATCAACTTTTACTATGAAAATTTTATTTGAGAGGTCATTGGTGCTCTCTGAGATTGCTTGTTTTCTTGCAGACATTTTATTATTTAAACTAAGTAACATCATCATGATCAACATATTGGCTAATAAAGCAAATGGCTAGTAAACTATTATGAAGTAATTGTTCACAAAAAAAAAAAAAAGAGATTTGTAAAACAAGTCTTCAAACAGTGACACGTTTTATGCTCCCTTATAGCAAACTCTTCTACTGGAGCAGCAGCGCATTCATCAGCTCAGAAACTACCAGGCATCCATGGAAGCTGCTGGCATTCCTGTACCCTTTAGTGGACATCGGCCACTTTCTCGAGCTCAATCTTTACCTGCTTCTGCCAATTTTCCATTATCTACACAAGAGACATTGTGTAAGCCACAGTTCACAACAGGTAATATCTGGGGAAAATATCTCTTGGAATAATGGCAGCCCAGCTCTCTTGCATAATTTTGCTGGAGTTCCCTGGATGAGGAAGATCACAAATGCAGCAGATGCTTTGCTAAGCAGTCTAGCAAAACATCATAAATGCATTGGTCCAGAAGTGGGGTTGCCTTGCTTTATGTTTGAGTTGTGTGGTGACTGGATGTTCTTGGCAAATGTCCTTTGATTGATAGTGAGATGTCTTAATTTTGTTTCAGTTAGTACTTGTAGGAGCAGAATAGGTTTTCTTGAGACCAAATTGTCATACGTAGTTTTGCCGCTACTCACATCCTGACAGAATGTGAGGTGCCTGGCAAGGATCTGTTGGAAAAGAAAGGGGGAGGACAACAGAAACGAAATCCTCTAAGTCTGTATACCTGGGATTATCGAGTCCTTTGGGGAAATGATAATATAAGGAAAATGCAGAAATATTTTGGCCTAGATTATAAAGTGAAGGGTGTAGCATTAAAAATGTGTGTTCAAAAATACATTCAAATAATTGTCTTTTATTTCATGAATTAAGGCTACTGTAACTTTTGAAAACTGTATAGGAATCACTTTTGTTTCTTCTTCTGAGCGTTTTCCTGCAAGTGCAGGATCTACTTTTTTGGGATCAAATGAGTGTTGATCCATTGGTGGAGGAAACCATCTTGTCACCTGAGCCTGATGTCATGGGGTGAGAAAGATCCAAAGTCACCCAGCCAGCAATCAAGTGGAATTAGAATTCAATCTTAACCCCTAGACCAGTGGTTCTCAACCTTCCTAATGCCGCAACCCTTTAATACAGTTCCTCAGTGACACCCAACCCCCCATCCAGCTGGCTGGGGGTATCAAAAACTTGAGCAAAAAAAAAAGGAAAAAATGGGAAAGTATAGGTAGTCCTCAACTTACAACAATTCGCTTAGTGACTGTTTGAAGTTACAACAGCACTGAAAAAGCGAATTATGATCATTTTTCACACTTATGATTGTTGCAGCATCCCCAGGGTCATGTGATTTACATTCGGATGCTTGACAACTGATTCATACTTACGACGCTCACAGTGTCCCAGGGTCACGTGATCAATGGCCAGGGGGCGTGGCAAGCTGATCACTCAGGTTGCAGAGTGCCTGTGGGGGAGAATCTGTGGGTCTCTGGGATCGGACTGGGGTGGGTGCCTGCCTTCCTTCCCTCCTTTCTCTCCTCTTGTCCCTTCCTTCCTTCTTTTCTTCCTTTCCTTCATCTCCCTTAGTCTCTTCCTCCTTCCCTCCCTCTCCCATTGTCCCTTCCTTCCTTCTTTTCTTCCTTTCCTTCACCTCCCTTAGTCTCTTCCTCCTTCCCGCCCTCTTTCCCATTGTCCCTTCTTTCCTTCCTTTCCTTCACCTCCTTCTTAGTCTCTTCCTCCTTCTCTTTTTCCCATTGTCCCTTCCTTCCTTCTTTAGTTCCTTTCCTTCACCTCCCTTAGTCTCTTCCTCCTTCCCTCCCTCTCTCCCCTTGTCCCTCCCTCCCTCCCTTCCTTCCTTCCCTCTTTGTCCCTTCCTTCCCTACCTCCCTTCCATTGTTCCTTCCTTCCTTCCCTCTCTCATTGTCCCTTCCTTCCCTCCCTCTTCGTCCCTTCCTTCCACTCCTCCTCTGTGCCCAGGAAGGGAGAAGGGGAGGGGGACAGGCTGCCTGCGTGGCTGGTGGCTTTGCTGCCAGTGGCCATGGTGACATGCCAAACTTGCCTGTGCACAGGCAGAGGCAGAGGAGAGCTCCACCCAGCTCACTTGCTTAGCTTTGCCGGGCTACAGCTGATTCGCATTTCTGCTAAATTAGCAATCGGCATATTTTCCAACAAAGCTCAAGCACGTTTGCTGGGCAGGAGTGCAGGAGAGCTGCTACAGGTGATCTGCTTCTGGGCTGCTCAGTGGAAGTACGGATCCTGGATAAGAGGGAAGGAAGGAAGGACGGAAGGGCCAAGGGGAAAGAGGGAGGGAAGGAGGGACAAAGAGGGAGGGAAAGGAAAGGAAGGAAGGAAGGGACAAGAAGAGAGAGGGAGGTAAGGAGGGACAAAGAGGGAGGCGAAGGAAGGAAGGAAGGGACAATGGGAGAGGGAGGGAAGGAGGAAGAGACCAAGAGGGAGGGAAGGAAAGGAAGTTCTAGCCAGCAGAGGCTTGGCAGCCCGGCTGCCGAGGAACAGAAGAGCGCAAAGCCAAGGAGAGGAAGGTGGCAGTTTCCTCCCAAAGGGGGCTCCTTTTCTCCACCCCTTCCCTGGGTTTGTGGGGCTCGACATGAACGGGCGGAGGAGTCGTCGAGGACGGGCAGGGTGGCAAAGGAGACAGGAGGCCATCGCCAGACCTCCCGGCTGACAAGCACAAGTTCGGGGGTCGCCAACTGACGGGCGCTGGAGTTGGGTGCTGCGGTGGCCTCCCCTTTGCTGATCTGCGTGCACGAGGAGAAGTCAATCTGGTTGCTGCACGATGAGTTCCTGGGGAGGGCGAGGCCTTGCTCTGTGCCTGCGCTCTTCATGCGCCCCCTGCAGGGCACATTTCGTAGAGTTCGTGCAGACTGCTGCCAAGCAGCATATTTTCCACAAACAAGTGAGGTGGAGCGGAGGGGGGGAGGGAGGCGCCGCCGCGGGGAGGGGGAGAAGGCGGTTGACAAGCCCTGCCTAAGAACATCGGAAATATGTATTTTCCGATGGTTTTAGGCGACTCCTGTGAAAGGCTCGTGCGACCCCCCCCAAAAGGGTCGCGACCCACAGGTTGAGAACCGCTGTCCTAGACCAAACTGGCTCTATCTGTCTAGGAATCATGTTTAGAGTATATAAGCCTGGCTTCCCAGCCAGTATTTTGGTTTTCGAAATCATTTTCAGCAATTACAAGTTGTCCTTGACAATACTTCAAAATAACAACAGCTCCAAAAAAAGTCAGTTAGGCCTTAGTATCACCCCATTTAAGTGGTCACATGATTGCAATTTGGGCACTTGGCGGTCAGCCCACATTTATGAACAGTTGCTGTTCATAGGGTGCCACAATCCACATGAAAGCGGGGGGGGAGCAAAGGGGGCGAGAAAACTCGCGGCAGGCTCGAAGGAGCACCTGTCAGCATTGGTGACAAGAAATTCCCGACAAATCCAGGGAAGGGGTGGAGAAAAGGACCCCCCTTTGGGAGGAAACCGCCACCTTCTTCTCCTTGGCTTTCCGCTCTTCTGTTTCTTGGCAGCCGGGCTGCCAAGCCTCTGTTGGCTGGAACTTCCTTTCCTTCCCTCCTTCTTGGTCTCTTCCTCCTTCTCTCCCTCTCCCATTGTCCCTTCCTTCCTTCCTTTCCTTCGCCTCCCTCTTTGTCCCTCCTTCCCTCCCTCTCTCCCCTTGTCCTTTCCATCCATCCTTCCTTTCCTTCGCCTCCCTCTTTGTCCCTCCTTCCCTCTCTCTGGCCCCTTGTCCCTTCCTTCCTTTCCTCTTTTCCAGGATCGGGGTGAACCTCTACAGCTGATCCGCGCTTTTGCAGAGCAGCCAAGAAGCAGGTCAGCTGTAGCAGCTCTCCTTGGCTCCTGCCCAGCAAACTTGCTCGAGCTTTGCTAGAAAACATGCCGCTTGCTAATTTAGCAGAAGCGCGAATCAGCTGTAGCCTGGCGCTGATCCTGGAGCTTCTGCTAACTTAGTAAGCAGCATGTCTTCCAGCAAAGCTGAGCAAGTGAGCTGGGCGGAGCTGTCTTCTGCCAGTGCACAGGCAGGTTTGGCATGTCGCCATGGCCACCGGCAGCAAAGCCCCCAGCCACGCTGGCAGCCTATCCCCCTCTCCTTCCTGGGCACAGGGGGGGAGGAAGAGGGAGGGAAGTAAGTGACAATGAGAGAGGGAAGGAAGGAAGGAAAGAAGGAACAATGGAAGAGAGGGAAGGAAGGAAGGGACAAAGGGAAGGAAGGGACAAAGAGGGAAGGAAGGAAGGAAGGAAGGAAGGGACAAGGAGGGAGAGGGAGGGAAGGAGGAAGAGACTAAGACAGGGGAGGGAAAGGAAAGAAAGAAGGAAGGAAGGGACAATGGGAGAGAGGGAGGGAAGGAGGAAGAGAAGGGACAATGGGAGAGAGGGAGGGAAGGAGGAAGAGACTAAGAAGGAGGTGAAGGAAAGGAAGGAAAGAAAGAAGGGACAATGGGAGAGAGGGAGGGAAGGAGGAAGAGACTAAGGGAGGGGAAGGAAAGAAGGAAGGAAGGGACAATGGGAGAGGGAGGGAAGGAGGGACTAAGAAGGAGGTGAAGGAAAGGAAGGAAAGAAGGAAGGAAGGGACAATGGGAGAGGGGGAGGGAAGGAGGGAGAGACTAAGAAGGAGGTGAAGGAAAAGAAGGAAGGAAGGGACACGGGGAGAGAAGGGAGGGAAGAAAGGTAGGCACCTACCCCAGTCCCATCTCAGAGACCCACAGATTCCCCCCCCCACAGACACTCTGCAACCTAAGTGATCAGCTGGCCATGCCCCCTGGCCATTGATCACGTGACCCTGAGACACTATGAACGTCATAAGTATGAATCAGTTGTCAAGCATCCGAATGTAAATCACATGACCCTGGGGATGCTGCAACAATCATAAGTGTGAAAAATGATCATAATTCGCTTTTTCAGTGCTGTTGTAACTTCAAACAATCACTAAGCAAATTGCTGTAAGTCGAGGACTACCTATACTTTCCCATGTTTTCCTCTTTTTTTTGGTCAATATTTTGATACCCCCTGGCCAGCTGAATGGGGGGTTGGGGGTCACCACAACATGAAGAACTGTATTAAAGGGTTGCAGCATTAGGAAGGTTGAGAACCACTGCCTTAGATGAACATCAACACATGACATATTACACTGTCAGCATTTATTTCATAAAAAGAGAGCCAAAATGGAAAAGCCATGTGTGAAAAACTAAGTATACTTTATGATTCAGTAGCTTGCAGAACCATCTTTAGCAGCAATAACTTGAAGTAATCATTTTCTGTATTACTGTATGCTTCTCACATATTTTTCAACTCTTGGCAAGAAAAAGAAGGTGGAAAATAAGTGGCAATTTTCATCATGCTAAATCATGATTTAATAATTATATCTCAGCCAGCCCAAAATATTCTCTTAAAACAATATTCTCTATATCTTCAACGATAATAGTAATAGTGGTTGTGTCCTATTTTCTATTAACATTGTAATTGCTGTGGTGATGCAATGGTTCGAATGCAGTATTGCAACTAATTCTGCTGACTGCCAGCAGTTCGATTCTGACTGGCTCGAGGTTGGATCACCATTCCATCCTTTCGTGGTTGATAAAATGACAACCCTGATTGTTGGGGGCAATATGCTGACTCCGTAAACTGCTTAAAGAGTTTATATGAAATGCTATATAAGTGCTATTACTATTGCTACTTTCTTATTTAAATATCAGAGAAGTTCTGGAAGTGATGGAAATAAAATAAATTGGAGTCTAAAAAGTTAGAACTTTATCTCCACTTAGTAAACCTCTGTCTACATTTTTATTTTGAAATTTGCTATTTCAAATTATACTTTTCTATATGCATATACAATGTATAAATAACACATCCTTATGCAACTTTATAGAGACATAAGGTCATTGGGGAATTTGTTCACCTTGTCAATAGGAGTAAGATTGTAGCCTGAAGTAATTCATATCCTTTGATGCAGGTCTTGTGTATGACACCTTGATGCTGAAACACCAGTGCATTTGTGGAAACACAAACAGTCATCCAGAACATGCAGGGAGAATCCAAAGCATTTGGTCACGGCTTCAGGAAACAGGTCTTCGTAGCAAGTGTGAGGTAATAGATGAACTAATAGAATGGAGGGACAGTGGGTTTGGCAGCAGAATGTTGTAGCAGATGTTGCAGCAGAAATTTCTGAACTACATCACTGCTGACCATAGTTGTTTTTCATGTAAATTATCAAAGAAAATAGAAGATGTGTTTTCTGTTATTCTAGGTATATTTTTAAATCTATTATTCTGTGATTCAAATCTTAGAATTGAAAGAAACCATTTAGGCTAGGGGTTGGCAACCTTCTTCAACATAGGGCACAGAAACTATATTGCCATTTTTCTGGGAGACTTATTGCTCTTCCCACATTGAGATGGCTGATTAAGCCATTGACAAAATGACTGCCTGAGAAGGCAACAAGTACTCTGTCTTGCTTGGACTAGGGTGAATGTATTTCTTTTGGGGCTGGATGTCAGGCCAAAGGTTGCCAACTCCTACTCACGCATATAGGAATTCAGATTAAAGCATCTGTGCCAATATATTCCTCTCACCCTTCATAGGAATGCAGGCAATGAAAAGAAAACCTATACCTATCTCAATTATTAGTTGCATGGGTGAATTGGTCTTATATCTCAATAATTCAATTATTGAATTTCTGCCTTTTGAAAATTCAGTTTTCCAGAAGTCACAGCCAATGAATTTGTCGACAGTGAGGAAATAAATTGTCATGATTATTCTTGACAGATTCCCTGGTACTGAGAATTAAAGCTTCTCCTTGTTTCTCTGGTGAACTTAAAACAGTTAGAGCACAAGGGGTATACAATTTGTCACAACTATGGACATAGTTTGGTCTATGTCACTGAATCTGTAGCATGGCACTGAAAATGACGACATTTATTTTAAGGTTCATTTTAAGGTTCAATTACAACCTCAAGTAGTTGTCCCGAGAAGGGATGGAGGGTTTTTTTCATCTATCCTAGAAAGCGCAGTATTGGTGCCTCAAATAAATATTGTGATAGATTTACAATGCACTTTAAGCATTAGATAACTTAGTTTCTTGTCAGTTTGAAGACTTCTTTTGATGTAATATTTGCTGAGTTACTCAGTATGTGATGTGTTTCAATTAGGTAAAATCATTTTCAGTTTATGAGGCCTGAAAATATGGACAAGATGCCTATGGTTGTCTACCCTATGATATGCTCCCTTGACCCCTCCCTAATTTGGCTTATTGGAACCAGGTAGGGGAGGCTTATGGGGGGGAATCTTCCCCGGATCCAGAGGACTTTGTAAACTATTGTCCAGTTAGTGGGTAGTTTATTGAGGACAGGGTGCTTGAGAGGGTGATAAAAATACTTCGGAGTCTTCGGAGAGGAGCGGCATACAAATCCGAATAAATAAAAATAAAAATAAATAAATTTGTAGGACACCATTTATATCAGCCCTTTTAATCTGTGCTTAAACTGATTTGGGTACAGAATCAGCTATTGTATAGATGAATGTTTGCAGAACAGTGAAGAGTGTATGACTTTGTTGAACCTGCTTGATTTCACAATACATTTTAATCATGGATTTTGTAGACCATCTCTGTGAGGTAGGGATTGGGAGCACTTGGTTAAATTGGTTCCCGTTCTACTTCAAGGACAGAAGTCTTAATCTTGATGGCTATGTAGACAACCTGGCAGCTATGCTATGATGTCCCACAGCATACCATTTTGTCCCCTATGTTATTTAACATTTGCATGTAGTTTTTGCCGCTGTAGGGTCACATGATGGCTAGGAGTGTCTGTTATCAACTTTAGCTGGTATAATAACTACACTGGTTCCTACAGAATGACAGCCTCTCTATAATATTTCATGCCATGGTGACTTCACATTTACATTACTGTAAAGTGGAGCTATTTTTAACACTTGTTCTGGAAGATGTATCTGCTTATAGAATATAACTAATAGATTGCTGTGAAGCATCTGGCTACCCATAAATGCACTGGCTATCAGTGAGTTGCCAAGCCAGGTTTATAACATATAATTCATAAATAATTTGGGACCAGATTGTTGGTCAAATTGCCCCTTCCTTCCAATAAATAGATTTCTTTATTTCAGCTCCTTATCAAGCTCCCTTATTCAATGACATTGGGTCCCTTATGTTTCTTTCTAGCATTGTTTGTGACTGCACTATGATTTCAATTCCCCTTTCAAGAAGTTACCAGCTGGCTACTACATTTTTAAGGTTTTCTTCCTACTGGGATCTTCCTTATTGATTTTATTTAATCAATCTTGGTTGATTAAAATTGACCCGTCTAACATTCATGGTTTGTCTTTGACTGTTTTTACTGAACATTTTTGTTAAAAATCAAGAAGTTTAACAATGCACCAAAAATAGTGCCACTGGACACATATTCAGGTAAACTTAATCATAATCATAATCATAATCATCATGGGCTCAGGCTGCTGCTGCTCAATGCCAGGTCGGTTGTAAATAAAGCTCCCCTCATCCATGATCTTCTCCTGGATGAAGAGGCCGACCTCGCATGTGTGACCGAGACCTGGCTGGGCACGGAGGGAGGAGTTCCTCTCTCTGAGATGTGTCCAGCCGGGTTTCAGGTATGGCACCAGCCACGACCCCAGGGAAGGGGGGGAGGAGTGGCTATTATAGCCAAGAAGACTTTTAGCCTACGCAGGCTCGCTGTTTCTGAGATTGCGGGTTGTGAGTTGCTCCTTGTGAAGTTGGACCTAGGGGTTCAGGTGGGCTTGTTGCTTGTGTACCTGCCTCCCAGCTGCGTGTCAACAGCCCTGCCTGCGCTACTTGAGGGGGTTGCTGGGCTGGCGGTTGAGTTCCCCAGGCTTATTGTCTTGGGGGACTTAAATCTTCCATCGCTCGGCGAATCCTCTGGGTTGGCGCAGGAGTTCATGGCCACCATGGCAACCATGAACCTGACTCAGGTAGTTCAGGGTCCGACTCACGAGAGGGGACACACTCCCGACATGGTATTCCTCTCAGAACAGTTGAGCAATGATCTGAATTTAAGGGGCTTAGATATTTTGCCTATGTCATGGTCAGACCATTTTCTGTTACGGCTTGTTTTCAAGGCTCCAATCCTCCCCCTCAGGGAGGCGGAACCGATTAGGTGGTTCCGCCCCAGACGTCTGATGGACCCAGAGAGCTTTCAGAGGACGCTTGGGGAAATACCGGATTCTCTCATTCTCGGTTCGGCAGAGTCCCTGGTTACGGCCTGGAATATGGCTGCGAAGGGGGCTCTTGACCGGATCGCGCCGCTGCGACCTCTCTGTGGTAGCAGACCCAGGAGATCTCCTTGGTTCACTGAGGAACTCAGGGGGATGAAGCGCCAGAAGAGACGTCTAGAGAAGCGATGGAGGAAAAGTAAATCCATATCTGACCGAACACTTTTAAGATCTTATATCAAGACTTATCAGGTGGCGCTCAAGGCGGCAAGATGCGCGTATCATTCCGCCTTGATTGCATCTGCGGAATCCCGCCCAGCCGCCCTGTTTAGGGTAACTCGCTCCCTCCTTAATCAGGGGGGGGGTTGATGCACCCTTGCAGGGTAGTGCTGAGGACTTTAATAAGTTTTTCGCGGATAAAATCGCCCAGATTCGGATGGACCTTGACTCCAATTGGAATGCAGTGTCGGCTGATAATGATTCAGTCGAGATGACAGGGACTCGTCTTGATCCTGTTGTGTGGGAGGAGTTTGACCCAGTAGCACCTGATGAAGTGGACAAGGCCATTGGAGCTGTGAGTTCCGCCACCTGTTTATTGGACCCGTGCCCCTCCTGGCTGGTTTCAGCCAGCAGGGAGGTGACGCGGGGCTGGGTTCAGGAGATTGTCAACGCTTCTTTGAGGGAGGGGTCCTTTCCGGCTCCCTGCAAGGAGGCAATTGTGTGCCCCCTCCTCAAGAAGCCTTCCCTGGACCCAGCTGTATTAAACAACTACCGTCCTGTCTCCAATCTTCCCTTTATAGGGAAGGTTGTTGAGAAGGTGGTATCACTCCAGCTCCAACGGTCCTTGGATGAGGCTGATTATCTGGGCCCTCAACAGTCAGGATTCAGGCTCGTCTACTCCACGGAAACTGCTTTGGTCGCGCTGACGGATGATCTCTGGCGGGCCCGGGATAAGGGATTTTCCACTATCCTGGTGCTACTTGACCTCTCAGCGGCTTTCGATACCATTGACCATGGTATCCTTCTGCATCGACTGGAGGGGTTGGGGGTTGGAGGCACTGTTTTGCAGTGGTTCACCTCCTACCTCACTGGTCAGTCGCAGTCGGTGTTGGCGGGGGGTCAGAGGTCGACCCCTAGGTTCCTCCCTTGTGGGGTCCCTCAGGGATCGGTCCTCTCCCCTCTGCTGTTTAATATCTACATGAAACCGCTGGGTGAGATCATCCGACAACACGGGGTGAGATATCATCAGTATGCTGATGATACCCAGCTTTACATCTCCACCCCGTGTCATTTCAGTGAAGCAGCAGAAGTGATGTGCCGATGTCTGGAGGCTGTTAGGGTTTGGATGGGTGCCAACAGGCTCAAGCTCAACCCCGACAAGACGGAGTGGCTATGGGTTCTGCCTCCCAAGGATAATTCAATCTATCCGTCCATCAGCCGGGGGGGGGAGCTTTTGACCCCCTCGGAGAAGGTCCGCAACTTGGGCGTCCTCCTCGATCCACAGCTAAATTTGGAACATCATTTTTCGGCTGTGGCGAGGAGGACATTTTCCCAGGTTCGCCTGGTGCACCAGTTGCGGCCCTATTTGGACCGGGAGTCTCTTCTCACAGTCACTCATGCCCTTATCACCTCGAGGCTCGACTACTGCAATGCTCTCTACATGGGGCTACCTTTGAAAAACGTTCGGAGACTTCAGGTAATGCAGAATGCAGCCGCGCGAGCAGTGTTGGGCTTGCCCAGAAATGCCCACATTTCGGCATCACTCCGCGAGCTGCATTGGCTGCCAATTGGTCTCCGAACCCAATTCAAAGTGTTGGTTATGACCTATAAAGCCCTACATGGCATCGGACCAGGTTACTTACGGGACCGTCTGCTGCCCCATGAATCCCAGCGGCCAGTTAGGGCCCACAGAGTCGGCCTTCTCCAGGTCCTGTCAGCCAGACAGTGTCGCCTGGCGGGGCCTAGGGGAAGAGCCTTCTCTGTTGCGGCCCCAGCCCTCTGGAACCAACTTCCCCCGGAGATCCGTGTCGCCCCCACCCTCTCCGCCTTTCGTAAATTACTCAAAACACACCTCTGCCGGCAGGCCTGGGGTAGTTAACATCTTGCCCCAAGCCAGTGTATGTCTGTGTGTATGCTGAATGATTGGTTTTTTTAAAAAAATTAAGAGGTTTTATATTTACATGTATTTTTATATGTTGATTTCTACTGTGTTGTGAGCCGCCCTGAGTTCTCCGGAATAGGGCGGCATAGAAATCGAAGAAATAATAATAATAATAATAATAATAATAATAATAATAATAATAATAATAATAATAATAATAATAATGGCAGTGCTATTTCTTTCTTACATGTCTGTCATTTTGAAACAAGGTGCATCCATTCAAACCTAACGTTACACTGGTGAAATTCTGATTTATATATTTTATATGATAATCATATAAAATAGTATTTTATAAAGGCTAAGAAGCTCCCTATTCTCTTAGTTGCAATAAACTACTGTGCAATACCACCATTCCCTTCCCCCCTGTACCCTTGGTGCAGCTTATTTCAGACAATGCAATTGGCATATGCATTTCTGCCAATTTTTGTGTGAATAGAGCAGCTGTATTAAAACATCACATATCCTTGCTCTCTCATCTACATTTGTATTAAAGATTGTTTTTCGTTGGTATATTAGATGATAGGAAACAGCTTTCATTCATTCACTTATAGCTAGTGAAAATCTTGGCTGCTTTAAAGGGGATTTTATGTCTTCCATTTATGCATTCAGCAAATATTATAAAATTGACCATGCAGCAGAAGATTCTTTAGAGATTCTAGGATTAAAGTTCCTGATCTCATTCTGCCACCCTTAATTTCTCTATTATGTCCATTGTGGGTTTTTTGGAAACTTTGGGGGAAAAATATAAATTTTCTATAATTTCTTTTCAAGAAACCTCTAGAAGGGGTTAGAAGGGCATGAAGGTTAATAGCCATTTGTTCTGTATCATTCTGATGTGGGCAATATGGGCATTTCCTTCTCCTGACAGAGGTGGTCCTGCTTTATAAGTACCAGAAGTACCATCTCTAAGTCAAAGAATGTCCATCTCCCTCCATGAGGATCCTAGAACAGAAATTTGTGGTAAGAATAGTTTTCTGTCTCTTATTTTGCCTACAATTATTCAACATTTTAGACTTAAAATAGAGAAGCCTTATGAAGTCAGTGCATTTCTGATGTAATCTCTTTGAACCAGTGGCATTTGTGTACACATTTATTTATATTTTTCTATTTGGGATGCTGCTTTTTCATTAAGGAAAATGGAATTTCACTTGCTTCCTTTTCTCCTATAGTGTATCCGTGGAAGAAAAGCAACTCTAGAAGAATTACAGACTGTACATTCAGAAGCACACACACTGATTTATGGTACCAACCCTCTGAACAGACAGAAATTGGACAGCAGGAAATTGTTAGGTACAACAAAAATGTAATGTTACCTGCTTTCCAGTTGTTCATTTTGATTTAGGAATCTATAGATACAAAGTTCACTTAATCTAGGAATCCAGATCTTAAACCAAATTGTTGTATGCTTTGGTACCTTCTACTTGACAAACTTTCCCATAAAGGCATGCTTTTGCAATTTATTTTTCCTCTTGGAGACATTTTACTTATGTATAGTATTCTAATGTTATACTACATTGAATTGAAAACTGTACACACGGATAATACAGGTATATTTTTCTGTCCAGATCAGTCAACCTTTTCATAAGGAACCCATAATTTAAAATATCTATGTATTTTAGCTATTAAATTTCAGTTTGTACCAATTTAAATTAACGTTGCAAAGAAATTTGTTAAAAAGTCACAGTTTTTAATAAGCATATTCATGTAGTAACACTGCCATATAACCAATATGGATGCAGTCATCTGGAAAAAAAACATTGACTTGATAATGTCTTTATATATTTTTTATTTTTTCCAATTCAATGGAAGTTGGAAAGAGATTATGTAAAGGGAATTGAGACTTTCTTTGTCTATCATCACCACAACTCTGGCAGCTGAACAGAGTATAACTAAACTTCATTTGGGAAGATAAGCTGACAAAAGAGAGATCAAATTTGAAGTGAGTTAGGTAATGCTAGGAGCTATGAAGAAAATAGTTCAGAAAACATCCCCCAGAGCAACTCTGTGGGGAAGGCAATTTAGCAACAATTTGGAATGCTGCCAGTTGCTCCAGTCCAAGTTCCCCTCATTTCTTCCCCTCAGTCAGGGGGACCCTATTCTTTCCTATTATTTTTTAGTATTCAAGAAACTGCAATCTTTCCCTACTTTGTTTATCTACTATATTTGACAATAATCAGTATAACAACCTTGTTCTTATATACATGTGATATGAATTATTCTCTAATGTAAAATTGGATTAATTTGGAAAAATTACATTTTTTCTGAAATAAATGTAGATTTGTTGTTAAAACTGGGAATGTTTTTAACAGCAAAGGTAGGTCCAGTGGTTCTAGCTAGAAACCAAGAAACTGAGTTCTAGTCCTGCTTAGGCATAAAAACCAGCTGGGCGACTTCGGGCCAATCACTCTCTCTCAGCCCAACTCACTTCAAAGGATTGTAGGAAAAATAGGAGGAGGAAGGAGTATTAGGTATGTTCACTGCCTTATGTTATTTATAAAAATAAAAAAGATTGGATTAAAAAATATTTTAAAAGAGTGCAGATATTAACTAAATATTAATAATAGCACAGTGCTATTAATATTATGTTCTTAAAAAGCATGAAATGTATGTTAATTATTCATGTTTAGGATTCATGCAGTAATTCCCCCTCAGCCTGTTAAAACAAGAGTCATATGTCACATCAAATGACTTTTGGTACATTTGTTATCTCAAGAGATTTTATAGATCATGGAAGCATATATTAATAAGTATGTTACTCTTTTTCTGTAAGGGTCTACCAAAGTACTCTTGAGGACTTTTCCTTCAGGAATTTTTATCTTCATTCAAACTTAGCTTTTTGATAGTCCATTTTGGATCAAATTGAGACATGATTTTACTGTTATAAATTATTTCCTCATGATTTGTATTCTGAAGATGCAACATGGATGATTTTCTGGATATTATAGTCAGTTAAAACTAGGAACCCTTAAGATTACATATTCCTGTAAATCAGAGCATTTTGATGGGCACAACAAATATCTTGCATGTTTTTAGTAAATTGATATCCTACTGCAGCTAAACGGAGCCCCAGTCATGATGAATATTGTTTTTGGGAAATACAGTTACAGTATATTGCTTTGTTAATGTTTGAATAAAGAGGGGTGCTTCTTTATTTTCTGCTACACTTCTTTGGAGACAAACAGTGGACAATTTGGTCAAATTTCAAGAATCCAAGTTCGTTTTAATTATTTATTTATTAACTTTATTATAGCTGGGTGACTTACAATATCAAATAAACAGTTAAACCCAGTTAAAAGACACATAAAAAACATGGCAGCCTGGGCTAAAACAACCATACTGAACTGACAGATAACTGACCCAATAGTTTCATATAGATACTAAACAGGAGGAGGAAAGCATGTAATGCAGGGGTCCCCAACACCCAGTCCATGGACCACACCAGTCTGTGGCATGCCAGCAACTGGGCCTCATAAACAAGCGAACCCCCACCTCTGGGATGCAGGCAGCATACAAAACCATGCCCCCTTCAGTCCATGGAAAAGGCTTTCTTCACGGAATCAGTCCCGCTGATGTAATGGTCTTGTGATAAAGATTCCCAATTCCTTTTTTCTTTCCCCTTTTTAATTGTACATTCTAGAGAAAGACTAGAAACAAAGAGAAATAAAACGGTAAAACACAAATAAGTAAACAAGTTCTAAAATATAGACATCATAGAGATAGTTTCCAATATACCATTGGAAACAGTCAATTAAGAATTAAGTTTTAAAGCTTAAACTTTAATAAGAGTACATATTAGGAACCATGGGCAATACAATTTAAATAAATGATTATAAGCTATAATAATTTGAATCTGTATTGGAAATCTATTGTAATTGGAGTATCCCATGAAGTTAATTTTGTACATACACTATAGTTTCTGTAGATTCTGTACATAGAAATTTTGGATGAAGTGTAAAATCCATGTGTTAAGTTATAGTCCAAGAGTCAGAGCGCACAGTCTTATTGTGCTGAGGTAATCCAAGAATAAATACAGTAAACAGTGGTTTGTATTAAATGGTGGTTTATATTACACTATCTACAAATATACACTAGAAACAAGATACATACACGTGGTGAAACAGCGAACTCCAATACATAGCAATTACAGCAGTCAAACGGACGAGAGAGAAAGACTCCAGCAAGGCCTTCCCTTCTATACTCAAGCTTTTAAAGGGATACAGACTCCTGCTGAGTCATTCCTATTATTGCATCATCCACTTTACATTGCATTACATCATTACATAAGCTGTTTGGCTATTAAATTATTATCCTGACACCAAGAATGGTTTCCAAATAGAATTGAATTCTGTGTCAGATAAGATACAAAGTTATTTTGTACATTGAAACATACTCCAACAATTTGGACGGCCATTCTTCCAAGGAAGTAATTGAACAACCCCTGGGCAGTTAACATATACAAAGCTAATTCAGCATATTTAAAAACATTATAGATTGGGAAATTTAATTTAAAAACTGCAGGATGAAATAGAAATTAAACTTTAAAAATTGTTTTATTCTTATATGGATCATTGTACAAAGTTATTGAACTTTATAACATTGCCACCAAATATGAATAAAGCGATCCAACTTGCTATTACATTTCTTTCAAGAGTTTTAATTAATACCACTAAAATACAAAAACAAACAGAAAAATAAGCAATAAGAGGAAAAGCAGTAAAATAAAATTAACATAATCAGATAACTGCATGCAACGGCACTTTATAAAGGCCTGGCAAAATGTATATCTAAAATAACCAATTAAGTCTTTCTAACTCAGACTATAATAATAGCGTTGGTCAGATTCATACTGTTCAACATTTTCTGCAAATCAAGTTCTCACAACAGTAGGGCAACATCTACATATCAGATAACCTTCATTTAGTGACTATAATTGGAACCAGCAACTCAGTCACTAAGTCGCATGGTTGCTGTGGAAAATAACATGAACACACAACTGTGCTTATTATTTTACTTCAGCTTTCCTTTGCTTAGCCTTAACAGCATCAGAAGTATATGACCCCATACAGCAAATCCAAACAATGGGGTAGGTTTCCAGAACTCTGTGAGGAAGTTGGTAAAGGGCAAATGTTATAGCCCTTTGCCCCTATTTCCCCACTGATTCACTCTGGTTCTGGGATAATTAGCAGAAAGAGAATTAATGTTTTTATTTATATTCTTTGGAGAGGAAGGTATTACAAGAGAGTAATGTGCCTACACAATGGGGAATACATAAATTGAAAGGAATTCACTAGTGGCAGCTATTTGCCCAATACACTAGGCTCCAACCCCGAGGTGTTTAGGAGGCAAACAAAAACTTAAGGTATAAAAGTTATTAAAGTCTTGTCACTTACAGGCAGCACCTGTGAGCTGACAAATTATTATTATTATTAATAATAATAATGATAATAATAAAGTTGGAAGGGACCTTGGAGGTCATCCAGTCCAACCCCCTGCTCAGGTATGAAACCCTACACTATTTCAGACAGATGGCTGTCCAGTCTCTTCTTAAACATTTCCAGTGTTGGAGCATTCACCGCTTCCGGAGGCAGGTTGTTCCATTGGTTAATTGTTCTAACAGTCAGGAAGTTTCTCCTTAGTTCTAGGTTGCTTCTCTCCTTCATTAGCTTGTTAACTTGCAGTACCATCTTTTGAGGAAGCACTGTGCTGCAAAAAAAAGGCAGCTCAGAAAGATTGCTTGTTAGATCATAGAATCATAGGGCTGGAAAAGACTTCTAGTCCAACCAATTGCTCAGAGCAGGCGCCTTATATCATCCCAGTCAAATGGTTGTCCAGTCTATTTTTGAAAACCTCTAGCAATGGAGCACCCACAATTCTACGAGGCAAATGGTTTCACTGATTAATTGTTCTTACTATCAGAAAACTCAAGTACTTTGGCCACCTAATGAGAAAGAAGGACTCACTGGAGAAGAGCCTAATGCTGGGAAAGATTGAGGGCAATAAAAGAAGGGGCCGACATAGAATGAGGTGGCTGGATGGAGTCACTGAAGCAGTAGGTATGAGCTTAAAGGGACTCCAGAAGATGGTAGAGGACAGGAAGACCTGGAGGAACGTTGTCCATGGGGTTGCGATGGGTCGGACACGACTTTGCAACTAACAACAACAATACTATCAGAAAATTTCTCATTATTTCTGTTATGTCTGGCCCTTCTCAGCTTAGTAAAATCCACAGGAATATTTCTTTAAGAGTTTTATTTAACACATTTCAAGAGATTCATTGCAAAGCAAGCTGCTGGCATTTTGTTGGCCGGAACGGCCAAGTCTGATTTATTTACATTCAGCTTAATCATGCTCTCCCTCCCTTCCAATTAACTCACTCTTTATCTCTTAGGTTGTCCAAGAGCTCATTAATCTTCCGTAGAGTCCAAAAACACCAGAAAACTGAGTTCAAACGAACTGCGCAAGGCATCAAGCTACTCCTTGATATTAACGTTGCTCGTGACAAAGAATTAGTCCCTCCTTTATCTTCTAATATAGTTTCCGATACGTCACTTCCCCCATTACTTCCCTTTTCCACGTAACTGAACCCTCCGCCTATCAAACCTTCGGAATCTCGGATCAAGCCATATATTGTCCTGTTCCAAATCTGACTCCTCACTTTGAGAGTCTGACTCAGACTGCATACAAATCTCCTCACTGTCTGGCTCGGCTGCCGGGAGGGGAAAATACCCAGAGGGGCCTGGTTGTTCTTCATCATCATCTGACATTTCCCCAGCTGGTCTAGAGACACCCACAACAATTTCTAGGTTGAATCTCTCTTTAATAAGCTTCCACCCAGAAAACAAGCTCAGGATTCAAAAAGATCTTGACAAACTTGAACAATGGGCCCTATCCAACAAAATGAATTTTAATGTGGAGAAAAGCAAAGTTTTACATTTAGGCAGGAAAAATCAAAGGTATAAGTACAGATTAGGCGAAATCTGGCTCAAAAACAGTACTTGTTAGAGGGACCTTGGAGTGGATGATCACTTGAGTATGAGTCAGCAGTGTGCAGCAGCACCCAAAAAAGCTAATACAATCCTAGGTTGTATAAACAGAGGCATAGAATCAAGATCACGCGAGGTATTAGTACTGTTTTATAAAACCCTAGTAAGACCACACCTGGAATACTGCAGTCAGTTTTGGTCACCATACTACAAAAAAGATGTTGAGACCTTGGAAAAAGTTCAGAGAAGAGCAACTAAAATGATCAAAGGCCTGGAGACTAAAACATGAAGAACGGCTGCAGAACTTGGTTTGGCTAGTCTAAAGAAAAGAAGAAATAGGGGTGACATGATAGCAGTATTCCAGTATTTGAGGGGCTGCCACAAAAAAGAGGGCATTAAAGTATTCACCAAAGCATCAGAGCACCGGACAAGAAACAATGATTGGAAACTGAACAAAGAGAGAAGCAACCTGGAATTAAGGAGAAAGTTCCTAACAATGAGGACAATTAACCAGTGGAATAGCTTGTCTTCAGAAATCGTGGGTGCTCAATCACTGGAGATTTTAAAGAAGAGGCTAGACAGTCACTAGTCTGAAATGGTATAGGTGAGCAGGGGACTGGACTAGAAGACATCCAAGGTCCTTCCAGTTCTATTCTATTCTATTACTTCTTATCCTGCTATATCATGCTTTGGAGAATAAGTCAATCCCTTCTTCTCTGTGATAGCCCCTCAGTACTGCAATACAGTTGTCATGCCCCCCTCCTTTCTCCTTTTCTTCGATAGGCTAGACATACTTAGCTCCTTCAACCATTCATCATACAATTTAGCCTCTGGACCCTTTATCATCTTTGTTGTACTTCCCTGCACAATTCCAACATGTCAGCATCTTTCTTTGTATCATGGTGATCAGAACTGCATACAATAAGTGAGATCTCATCGGTGTGATATAAAGCAGTATAATCAGTTGTGATCTTGATGCTGTTCCTCTGTTGATGCGACGCAGGATTACATTGGCTTTTTTAACAACTGCACCATATTGCAGGTTCATACTTAAGTGGTGGTCCACTAGGAAACCTAGATTTCTCTCACAATTACTATGTTGAGCCAGATAACACCTATTCTATATCAATGCATTTGGTTTTTCCTACCTAAGTATCTAATATTTGACTTTGTCCAAAGTAGATGGGTGTTCTCTTACCACATTGTTGCCTATCTTGTTTTATGCTCATGTTCTGTCTCCCTCAATGCTGATTTTGATAGATTGGGCTGTTTCTTTTGCATAAAAATAAATGCAAAAAAGGAATTGAGCAATTCTGTTTTTTCCTCTGGTGTTTGTCATCTTGCCATCTGCTTCCATTAGTGGATCTATCATTTTCTTCACTTCTTGCTCCTTATATATTGAAAGAAACTTTTTTATAATTTTTGGCATTAGTTGCTAGTCTTAGCTCATTCTGAGCCTAAGCTTTCCTGACTCCCTTACAGATTCAGGCTATTGGTATTCTGCTTTAGTTACATGTTCCTCTTTCAATTTTTTTTATTTGACCTTTTTGTCCCACAATTTGTCAGAGAGCTCTTTGTGGAACCATGCTAGTCTCATCTGTGTATTTTGTTTTTCTTTCTCTGTGGTATTAGTTTAGTTTGGGTCTTCATTGTCTCATTTTTCAGAGTTTCCCAAGCATATTGAACTATTTATCCTCTCAGAATATCCATCCATGGAATCCTTCCTAATCTCTTTCTTAGCTTGTGGAAGTCAGCTCTCTTAAAGTCTAAAACACTAGTCTGACTTGGTTCAATTACCTGTAGTTGCTTTAGGATAAATTCAAGTATATTATGTTTGCTATTGCCCAAACTTCCTATAATTTCTACTCTTTTGTAATTCTTACTTAATTAATAAGAATTAAGTCCTGTATAGCTATCCCTCTTGTTCTCTCCTCTACCTTTTTTATGACAAAGTTGTCAGCTAGACATGCCAGGAGCCTGTTTGATCTCCCACTCCCTGCAGAGTTTGTTATCCAGTTGATGTCAGGATATTTAAGGTCCCCCATTACTACAATGTAGTGTGTTTCCTCTGCTAACTGATTAGCAAAGAGTTCATCTATTTCCTATGATTGTTTGGGTGGCCTGTAATACACATTTGTGATGCACACCTGCAGCAAAGTCTTTTTTCCTCTAATATTTATCCAAGTGCTTTCAAGCAGACTTTCATCTCTAGTATTGTAAATTTCTATGGAGTTATAGTGACATACAATGCAACCCAGCCCAATTTTTTGTTGGGTCTGTTTCTTTGGAACAATTTATATTCTTCTGCTTGAATGTTTTAATTGTGGATTCCATCCCATCAAGTTTCAGTAATAGTTACAATATCATACTTGCCCTCATGTACTACAATTTCAAACTCTCCCTGTTTGGTCCCCATACTGTGAGTATTGTTATATAGGCATTTGAGCTTTTTGTGGTTATCCCTAGTTTTGCTTCCTATATCTCCTGATTTGTGTGCCCCTTTTCATTCGCTTTCTCATTATTTGATTTGTGGTTTAGTGTTACAAGTTGGTCACCTGTCTTTAGGCTTTAGTTGGTCTCCAGTTTTAGTTTTAACCTCTTTGGATAAGTTGAGCCCATTGTTTCCCAAACACATTCTTTCCAGTCTTTGTGAGGTCCAGTCCTTCTTTTGCTAGAAGCCCTTTGTCTAGATAGCATCTAGAAAGCCAACGTTCTCATGACAGCATCATCCTTTTTTGGCTACTGCCACATATGTTGCTCATATTTAAGTGATTGTCTACTAGGACTCCAAGATCCCTCTCACAGTTACTGGTATTAGCCAAGTTTCACCCTGTCTATACCTGTTCAAATGGTTTTCTTGCCTAAGTGTACTTTTCCCACCATTGAATTTCATTTTGTTAGATAGAACCCAATGTTCAAGTGTCAAGATCTTTCTGTATCTTGAGCCTATCTTTTGATGTATTGGCTATTCCTGTCAGCTTGGTGGTGTCTGCAAACTTGATGAGTTCCCTTCTATTCCCTTATTTAAATCATTTATGAAGATATTGAAGAGTTCTGGGCCTAAAACAGAACCCTGGGGTTACGCTACTGACCACCTCCCTCCATGTGGACTTAGTTCCATTAAGGACTATACATTGAATATAGTTTGTCGGCTAGTTAAAAATCCATCTGTTGATAGTATTGTCTATCCCACATTTTTCTAGCTTTCAAAGAAATAGGTTGTGATCTACTTTCAGTTTGTCTGAGAGTTTGTTGTGTAACCATGGTGCTTTTTTCTTGGGCTTCTTGTTTTTCTTTTTCAGTAGTAGTGAACTGAATGGGGCTTTTATAATCATTTTTTTCAGAGTTTCCCAAGCTTCTTGAGTTGAGTTCCCCTTTAAGATTTTCACCTATGGGATCTTTCCCAAGCTTTCTCTGTGTTTGTCAAAATCAGCTCTTTTAAAGTCTTAAGACACAGTTTGATTATATTCTGTTACTTGTGTCTGTATTATATTGACTTCTAATATAACATGGTCACTTTCCCCCAAAGTTCCTGCAACTTCAATCCCCTCTATCACTTCTTTTCTATTAGTGAACTTCTCTTTAATTTTTGCACCTAGAAGTCAACACATTTTGCTTAAGAAATTGTCTGATCTACAAATTGTTGGTTCTGTTCCTCTAAGTAGTGAATCACCAGTCACTAACACAGTCCTTTTTTAATTTGGGGTAATATGAGCTACTTTATCATATTATTGACATTGACAAAGTTTTTTTTTCACGTTTCAATGTGTTTCTTTCTTAGGGGAGGATATGAAATCGATTACTCAAGGCAGCAAGAAGCTTCCTTATCAGGTTTTTTTTTTAGCATGATATGCTGCCATCATACCCATATACTGAAATGATCCCAACGTTACTGAAGTTTAGGGAATAACAGAAAGTTGTTTAAATTGCCACTTTTGAGAGCAAATCTTTACTCATCGTGTTTACTGCCATACACTTCACTGTACTTATCGAGGGGTAACAACATCTTCTAGATAAGGTTCTCCTAACATTCCTTCCATCTCACTGAATGTCCAGCATCTGAGCCTTGTTACTTGCCACTGAAAGAATATTTAAAAGGGATTGTTTGCTTTCGTACCAATCCTTCAGGAAGGATGCTTCTTTAGGCAATACTCTATATTCTTTCTTTAGGAATATGATATTGTCAACTATATCAATGTCAGCCTGTTTAAAACGTTTTGGCCAACTGAATTTTTATCTGGTTTATTCATGAGGAGAAGGTTGTAGGTAAATGGGCAAGATGATTTTAAAATATCAATATCAAATATTTTTAAAACCCTCAAATAATCTTTTCTTAAGAGTTTAAAACCTGTTTCTGTCTCCACTTTTGGTGCTTGGCATTAAAGACCCAATCTTATAGTCTTGCTCCAGAAAGGATGCAGCTAAGTTTAGAGGCTGAGAGAATCAGTGTCACATTCAGCACCTAATATTATTGTAGGAATGAATAGGTCTATACTATTAATTTTGATGACAGATTTTTAAATTACTCCCAAATCACACGTGTTTTGTAATTTTAACAATGTTTTACTCTACTTTAATTCCTTTAGGCTCTCTGACATCACTGTTTGTCAGGCTTCCATGTGGTGGCATTGGGGTAAGCATTTTTTCTTATTTGATCAAGTAATGCAGCAGAACTTGATTAAATTGATTAAATCCATGTTGATTAAACTGACTAAATATACAATTCTCATTTTTATTATAGCTCATATGTGTAGAACCCCAAATTCTATAAACTTTGAGAAAAACACTCTATGCAGTAATTTTACGTATCTTCAAATATTTCTTGATAACAGAAATATTTGCATCTCTACTGGGGTTCCCAATTATACAAAGCCTTGTTCATATCAGAGGAAGCATATATCTTTTTTCCAAATATTATGATTGTTTCATACCAACATGCTGTTTTGAAATTTTGGGTTTTTTTCAATAAAGAAGCTTTATTGACACAGAAGTATGAAGAGACTCCATGCACTTTGTTTTTAAATATATACATCTGGTACTTTGGCTTCTCTATTGATTCTTACGTTTAAGATTCACACTACCTATATAATTTATCTCAAATATTAAAAACAACAACAACAACATATTTACAGATTACATAAATTGTTCAGGCTTGAAAACAGATTTCTTACTTAAAATAAATGCCATAAAGTGAAACACAACAAACCGGGGGCATACCTTTCTTGCCAAAGAATATATTTGCTGTCCTGTTTTGCCATTGCACCAAGAAAGTGGAAGGATTGGTTGAATACCTCTGAAGCATGATATGTGAAGTAATCTATAGAATATGTTGTTTTGCTTCTTGATCTCATGGTAGCCATCAGGGTAACCAACAGTTACTGAATTGCATAAAGAATGAGAATGATCTTGTGATGTTCTTCATGGTTTGTATTATGAATATATGCAAGTTTACTATCAGGTCCCCACTTTGGAGAGGAAAACACTGCCTCTTTTCATATTATACATTTTTAAACTCTGTAATATGAAGAAGCTTGTGATAATAAAAGCCCAGTCTACCACAATACCACTGAAAAATAAGAAATCCAGAAAGAAACCAGAAGGGTTGCATAAAGAACTCTCCAATAAACTGAAAGACAAGAAGGATAAATATAAAAAATGGAAAGAGGGATGCATAATTAGGCATTAAACCAGCCTATGGGCCAAATCTGCAAAGATGAAGTCAGGAAAGCCAAGAGTCAGAATGAACTAAGACTTGCAACAAATATCAAAAGCAATAAAAGAAGTTTATTTCAACATATAAAAAAAACAAGAAAAAAGTCAAGTAAACAAATTGTCCACTAATGGGACGAAATGGGAAGGAAGTGATGAGTATTAGGGAGAAAGCAGAGCTGTTTAACTCATTTTTTGCATCTGACTTCACACAAAAAGATAAAATAGCCCAGCTACCAAAAACAGAACCATAAAAGGCAGACTAGGAATGCAAATTAAAATAGGCACAAAAATGGTAAGAGAATAGCTGTCCACCATAGACAAGTTCAAATCATCAGGACCTGATGGATTACATCCCAAAGTTCTGAAGCAGCTGTCAGACATGATCTCAGAACAATTGAAATCATATCTTTCAAAGATCCTGATGTACCGGGGAACTACCATAGAACTGGTTCCATCTTCAAAAAAAGCGGGGGGAGTTGATCCGGAAACTACAGACCAATCAGCCTGATATCCATACCTGGGAAGATCCTGGAAAAGATAATGAAGCAATAGGAGGAAGGGGATCTTGGAGTCTTGGTGGACAATCACTTATATATAAGCTATCACTGTGTTGCAGTCACCAAAAAAGTCAATGCCCTAGGCTGCATTAACAGAGGGATAGAATTGATATCACATGAAGTGTTAGTACAGCATTATAATGCCTTCGTGAGACCACACTTGGAGTATTGCATCCAATATTGGTTGCCACAATATAAAAAAGATGTTGAGACCCTAGAAAGAGTACAGAGAAGAGCAACAAAGATGATTAGGGGGCTGGAGGCTAAAACATGAAGAACAGTTGCAGGAATTGGATATGTCTAGTGTAGTGAAAAGAATGGCCAGGGGTAACATGTCAAGAGTGTTCCAATATTTAAAGGATTGCCACAAAGAAAAGGGGTTCAACCTATTTACCAAAGCACTAGAAGGCAAGACAGGAAGCAATGGATGGAAACTAATCAAGGCGAGAACCAACCTAGAAATAAGGAGAAATGTCCTGATAGTGAAACAATCAGTGGAATGACTTGCTTTCAGTAGTTGTGGGTGCTCCATCACTGAAGGTTTTTAAGAGGAGATTGGACAGCCATTTGTTTGAAATGGTATAGGGTCTCCTGCTTGTGCAGGGTGCTGGATTAGAAGATCTCCAATGTTCCTTCCAACTCTGTTATTCTGTTAAAGTTCAGCTCTTGCCCCTTAACACAGTTCTGCTTTGACCACATCAATAGCATCTGAAGATGAAGCCTCACTTTTACATGACATATTTTCAGCTTTCTAAGTGACAGATTGGAGAATTTTTTTACCCTATTTAAGAATCACCCAATCTGTTTCTTCCAGTGTGGATGTAAATTATTTCATGTGTGTGAATGCTGTTTATTATCTCTTACAACTATAAAACCCGCCATTCTACAGTTAGTCTATGAAATAATCTAACTCTCATGGGTAAATGTCACTCCCCTTTCTTTTTAAAAAAATAAATAAATGGGGAAATAGATCATTCCCACTTATCTTTTGTGATTCTTTTTTTTTTAAACAAATTTTATTGGGGTTTTTTTTAAGTTCTTAAAGGAACATATTGAGGACACACCGTGGTGCTGGGGTAATCAAACATCTTAAAACAAGACATATATACATAATATAATCAATACGTCAAATATTCCCTCTTTTCCCCTCAAATAGCATAGTATATTTAAAATATCCAATTCTAGCTTAATTGTATTCAACTTAAGCCTGTTTTTAAGCTTCATCAATTTCTACCACAATCAAATTAACTTTAAATAAAAACATTTTCAGTTCAAATATCCCTTCCACATGTGTTCTACTTTCTTAATTTTATCAAAATCTTATTTGTTTCTTCTTCCATTAATCTCCCTTATTTAGAGTAAAATATTAATCTATCCTATACCTATCAAATCTATGAGCTGATCCATCTCTTCAAGCTAAAGAAAAAAATATCATACCTTAAATCATGTCATTCCATTAAGCAAAGTTTAAGTCTCCAATTAATTATCATAACTAATAACATCCATATCATCAGAAAATCTTATCATCATATTAAATTTCAATTAACTATTAGTACTTCAATCTAAAACCTCTCTTCAGTTTTCGTCATTCCATTACATCATAATTTTCATAGAAATAAACCTAACATTCTAAAAGGAACATTCCTAGTATTCTAAATTGTCTTTAATCCCTTATACAGAAAAATATCTCGTCTTTAAATAAACATATTAGTCTATCCTAAACACATCTAAATGCATACATTTATCAAACTGTTCTCTAAATATCTAATACTTCGCTTAATCAATCTCTTTAAGTTAACAAATTAATCTCAAATCTTAAATCATTTCAATATTTAATTAACATTCAATTAATTATTGATTCAGACCAACTGTAAGACATCTTTTTACTTCAAACTCAAAATCTCAGTCCTTAGATCAGTCCATAGTTTTAGGTTGCCTTTAATCCAATTTAAGAAATTTTAATTTTCATTTTTAAATCGTATTCTAGCTTTCCTCCTTTGCCAAGTAGGTTTCCATAATAGGACTTCCCTTCCAGATAATAGGTCTCTTTTTGTTGCTTGTAGTGTCACTTGATTTGATATAAACCATCTTGATCTCCGATTTAATCCTCTGTTTCTCTTATCCATAAAGCCTCGTTGCTTCAGAAGTCCAAAGTCTTGTGGAAACCGAAAGAAACTTTTACGATTTCCTGGGGCAGCAGAGAAGTTTATTATGTGCACATGGTTCAGAAGCAGTTAACAAGACATTCTGAACCCCGAGGGGGGGTTCAATCTACAGTTTTATAGCTTTCCATTCTCAGGAACAAAGGAACACACATGCAATTCTCAGAAACAAAAGAGCACACATGCAAATCTACAATGTATTTCATCTTGGGTTAGTTCCCATGGACATACAATGAAGGGAGTTATGCTTAATACATTGTTGCTGAACTCACTGTGCTTTTGGGTTAGTCATACATTTGCTGACACAGCTTTCTTCCAGTAATTATACAAACACATCTATTTTGCTTTAGTGATTTTTAGTGATTTTTCATTATCATTATTATTATCTCACTCTCTTCTACCTCATTATTTCCCCCCTTTGGAAGTTTTCCAGCTTAAACTTCCATTATTCTACCTCGGATTCAAGTTCTTGAGTGGGCACCATCTTATATTCCCATAAGGCTAACATTGTTTCATGTTTTGCTGTTAATTGGGCTGTACTTTCTGAGATCCTTTGAATCATTGCTATCAAACATGGGATTAAACAAGGAATCAAAATACATCCTAGAATTAACAAAACTGCTATAACTATGATGGTTTGTAGACCTGGTAACTTTGGCCACCATCCTGAAAATACATCTTCTAAATTAAATCCTTTCCAGGTTTGCACCGGAACATGTGCTAATTTGATCATTTTGTCAGTTATGCTTTTCAATACTTTTCCCATTTCTTTTGTTCCAGGAACCAATTGCCATTCTTGACTGTGAGAGTCACTAAATTACAGTTATCTGTTCCACAGGAATCTGCTTTTGTTTCATTCTTTTCAAACAAGATGTGGTCCATCTCTTTTGGGTCTTGGGTATGCCACTTAATACATGACCACCACTTACATTTGACCGCAGAGACTTCACATCCATCTGGTGGGCACAAGTACTTATGGTTTGGGATATAGCTGTGGATATTACTGATCCCTCCACAACCATATGTTGCAGCCCAATAATTAGCTGCTTTGCAAACATCAAAGGTGACGCTAAAACTGGAGTCTGGGTTGGATTTCCATTGGGAGATCCCTAATAGTGCCTTGTCCTTATAGCTACTTCTTGTTCTATGTGTTTTTATTTGTAAGGCCCAACGATCTGGATCAGACTTGGGATTATAACACTGATCTTGGACTCCTTTTCTACACACCTTGTATGTGGTTCTGTTGTATGTACAAGAGCTAGGTGAGCTATCTTGGCACCCTTCTGGTTTTATTGTATGATAAATCAAAGTCTTGGTTATCTGGTTTCCTTGTTTGGTAGTCTTAATGCAGTTTTGACAACCTTGGTTTCCCTGTGTATTTGTTATTTCTTTGTGTGTGGTACTCAATATTTTGTTATAGGGTTTTTGCATTATGACCACTCGTGTAGCCTTTGCAACGATTTGTGTAGGAATGTGTGTGTATATTCCCCATATTAAATAACTAACAGGTATGATGAGCTGTTGAATCCTCATATCTTCCACCGTGCGTAGAGAGACAGCGTCCGGAGTGTCTCAGCAAGGTTGTTCATCACACCGTGTGTTGAGAACCCGTTGCCGGTAGGGTTCGACAGGGTGTATTTCTTGTAAACTTCAATACCAAAGGTTTGTCAGTCTTATCCACCTTGTAAGTTACTGGATCTGCAGGTGCAGCTGCTTTCAATCTACTCCAGTGGATCCAGGATTTTCCCTCCAAGGTTTTCACTGCCAAAGGAGAACACATGACAACAGTATACGGTCCCTTCCATCTTGGGCTCAAGGGATCTGATTTCCAGTGTTTCACCCACACTCTGTCTCCTGGTTTGAACCCATGTGTTGCTGTAACTACTGGAGGGGGTTGTTGTTCCATCATATAATGGCGCAAGTTTGAAACAGCCAAATTATGAAGCTGTAACTGATGTAACAATTTCTGTTGGTCTATCCCACCTTTATGAGCCAAGTCTGGCCAACCCTGACTGTCAGGTTTAAATAAACAAGGGGGACGGCCAAACATGAGCTCATAAGGACTAAGTTGTAATTTAGTGCGGGGGGCCAGTCTGATTGCATACAAAACCATAGGCAAAACATCTGGCCAATGAAGATGAGTTTCTAAACAAAATTTGGTAATAAGTGTTTTAATTGTGCGATTAGCTCGTTCTGCTTTTCCAGCCGATTGAGGGTGGAAAGAACAATGAAATCTCCATTTGATTCCTAATGCTTGGGCTAAAGACTTATTGATTTGGTGTACAAATTCAGGGCCATTATCTGATGAAATCCTAGAAGGGCAACCAAACCTAGGAATAATCTCTTTCAGAAATATTCTGGCAACCTGTATAGCTTTCTTATTTACAGTTGGAAAGGCTTCAATCCATCCTGAATAGGTATCAATTATAACTAACAAAGCTATGTATTTCTTACTTCTAGGCATATCAGTAAAATCAACAACGACATAGTCCATTGGAAAATAAGCGATTGGTTGTTGACCAGGTGGTAGTACTGGTCCTTGGCGTGCATTGGTTTGGGCACAAGTGGAACACTGAGAACATACTTGTGCTGTTAGCGAAGAAGCAAAAGGAAGATAGAAAAAACGTTCAAGCTGTTGTAATAATGCAGTTTTTCCTAAATGATGTTGCTTATGGGCTTGAAAAATAAGTGGGCGGGCTAGTGCAAGAGGAACAGCGATGCGTCCATCGGGAAGTGTGTACCAGCCTTTAACTAGTTCAGCTTGTACATCCTGTTTCAATTTTTGGGTTTCCTCTTGTGTATATGTAGGATCAAGTTGTTCTAAGTAAGTGTCCAAATACATGAACCTAGTAACATCTGAGTTGAGAGGGGGGCCTTCCCACGCAGCTCTTTTGGCTTCTTTGTCTGCTTTCCTATTGCCCTGGGTAATAAGGCTGAAGTCTTTTTGATGTCCAGGACAATGGATGATTGCAACTTTAGATGGCAACTGTGCTGCCTTGATAAGTCTTTTAATCAAAGTTGCATATTGGATAACCTTGCCTGTTGAGTCCAAATATCCTTTCTCTGTATATTTTAGCGTGAGCATGTATAGTCAGAAATGCATATTTACTATCTGTATATACATTTAAAGTCATTCCTGCAGCTATTTCTAATGCTCTGGTTAAGGCATATAATTCTGCAAATTGTGCACTTGCTTGGCTAGGTAACTGTGCTGACTCCACAATCGAAGTTTGAGAAACAACTGCGTAGCCAGAATACCTAATTCCTTGATCCATAAAGCTGGATCCATCAGTGAACCACTGGAAGTCTGGATTATGCAAGGGTTGATCTGTAAGGTCAGGTCTGCAAGAATATTGTAGCTCTATTGTTTGTATGCAGTTATGCACAGGCCTAGTTGAATCTGGTATTGGCATTAAAGTGGCTGGATTTAAAGTTGAACTTTGTTGCAATGTGACTTGTGGATTTTCTAATAAAAAGGCTTGTATCTTATGCATCCTTTGATTGCTGATCCATAAATGTCCCTTATTGTCAATAATTGTCTGCAGTGCATGGCTAGTATAAACAACTACTGGAGCTGAAAAGGTTAACTTGTTTGCCTCCTGCAGTAACAACATAACTGCTGCTAGAATTTTTAAACATTGTGGCCAACCTTGCGAGGTCATATTTATTTTATTTATTTTTTATTTATTTATTATTAAATTTCTATACCGCCCCTCTCCCGAAGGACTCGGGGCGGTGTACAGCCTAAAATTTAAAAAACATATAAATATACAAAATTTAAAATAATTAAAAATAAATTAAATCATTTGGCCAAAATCCTAAAACCCAAAACATACAAAATTTAAAAAATACTCAGTCCCCTTAAAACATTTTGATCCTATTGGAACCGAAGCTTCTATGCCAGGCCGGCCTGTCGGAAAAGGAATGTTTTTAGTTCCCGACGGAAGGTGCGTAAATCTGTTATTATACGGAGTTCGGGGGGGAGCTCGTTCCATAACGTGGGAGCTCCCACAGAGAAGGCTCTCCCCCTGGGGGTCGCCAGCCGACACTGTCTGGCCGACGGCTCCCTGAGGAGGCCCTCTCTGTGGGAGCATACCGGACGGCGGGAGGTATTTGCTGGCAGTAGACGGTCCTGTAAGTATCCGGGTCCGATGCCATGGAGCGCTTTAAAAGTGGTCACTAACACCTTGAACCGCACCCGAAAGACCACCGGCAACCAGTGCAACTCACGCAGGAGCGGTGTTACGTGGGAGCGCCACGACGCTCCCATCACTACCCGCGCGGCCGCATTCTGGGCAAGTTGGAGCTTCCGGATGCACCTCAAGGGGAGCCCCATGTAGAGAGCATTACAGTAGTCCAGCCTGGAGGTCACGAGGGCATGAGTGACTGTGCGTAGCGAGTCCCGGTCTAGGAAGGGACGCAACTGGCGCACCAGGCGAACCTGGTGGAACATCCTCCCGGCCACGGCCGTCAGATGGTCCTCTAAGGACAGCCGTGAGTCCAGGAGGATTCCCAAGTTGCGAACCCTTTCTGTGGGAGCCACTGTTTCGCCCCCAATACACAGCGATGGAATCAGCTGGCTGTACCGGGACGACAGTAACCACAGCCACTCGGTCTTGGAGGGGTTGAGCTTGAGTCCGTTTCTCCCCATCCATACCCGCACGGCCTCCAGGCACTGGGTCAGCACGGCAAGGGCATCGTTGGGGTGGTTTGGCGTGGAAATGTACAGCTGGGTATCATCAGCGTACTGGTGGTACTCCACGCCAAAACCACGGATGATCTCACCCAGCGGCTTTACATAAATGTTGAACAGTAGAGGCGAGAGGACCGACCCCTGAGGTACCCCACATACGAGGGGTCTCGGGGTCGACCTCTGGCCCCCTGTCAACACAGACTGCATCCGGCCAGAGAGGAAGGAGGAGAACCACTGCAAGACAGTGCCTCCTATGCCCAGCCCCTCCAACCGTTGCAGCATGATACCATGATCGATGGTATCAAAAGCCGCCGAGAGGTCCAATAGCACCAGAACAGAGGAGCAACCCCTGTCTTGGGCCCGCCAGAGATCATCCACCAACGCGACCAATGCTGTTTCCGTGCTGTAGCCAGGCCTGAAGCCCGACTGGAACGGATCGAGATATGACGATTCCTCCAGGTGCTGCGGGAACTGTCGGGCAACCACACTCTCAACAACCTTCGCAAGAAAGCGAAGGTTGGAGACGGGACGGTAGTTTGATAAAACAGCTGGATCCAGGGCAGGCTTCTTGAGGAGGGGTCTCACCACTGCCTCTTTCAAGGCAGCGGGAAAGACACCCTCACTCAAGGAAGCGTTGATAATTGCTCGGAACCAGCCTCGTACCACCTCCCGGGAGGCCAGCACCAACCAGGAGGGGCACGGGTCCAGTAAACATGTGGTCGCCCTAAGTCCCCCCAGCAACCTGTCCACGTCCTCGGGGGTCACGGGGTCAAACTCAACCCAGGTAACAGTCTCAAGACCAGCCTCCGCCTCTCCCATTGGACATACCCAGTTGAAGTCGAAGCCTTCCCGTATCTGAGCGATTTTATCATACAGATATTTTCCGAAATCCTCAGCTCTACCCTCTAAGGGGTCTCCCCTCACCTCCTGATGAAGGAGGGAGCGGGTCACCCTAAACAAGGAGGCTGGGCGGTTATCTGATGACGCAATAAGAGCAGTGAGGTAGGAACACTTCTCTGCTCTTATCGCCATTAGGTAGGACCTAATATGGTCTCTTACCAATGTTCGGTCAGATTCGGCACGGCTCGATCTCCAACTGCTCTCTAGGCGTCTTTTCCGGCGTTTCATCTCTCTCAACCCCTCGTTATACCACGGGGCCGGTCGAGACCCACGCCGAATCAGAGGCCGCAAAGGCACAACTCGATCCAGGGCACCGGCAGCCGCCCTGTCCCAGGCCGCCACCACCTCTCCAACCGAGTCGTGTGTCAGAACCTCAGGAATTGGACCAAGCTCTGCCTGGAACCGCTCGGGTTCCATCAACCGCCTGGGGCGGTACCATCTCACCGGTTCCGCCACCCTGCGGTGGGGTGCAACGGTCCGAAAGTCCAAGCATAGGAGAGAGTGATCAGACCATGACAGGGGTTCAATGACTATATCCCCTACACTCTGACCACTCAGCCACTGTCCAGAGACAAAAACCAGGTCAAGCGTGTTCCCCCCTGTGTGTGTGGGGCCTTGAATTACCTGGGTCAGGTCCATGGCTGTCATATCTAGCTGTTTTGACAGATAAGCGACTGGTCGGTTCCAATTTCCTTGCTTTTGGGTTAGAACTCCTAAAGCTACATTCTGTCTCACATCGACATAAAGTGAGAATGACCTAGATATATCCTAAATAGGACTAGATATAGTCCTAAAGCAGGTGCTGTGGTTAAAGCCTGTTGGAGCTGTTTCATCGCTTGGGTTTGTTCTTGTTGCCATAACAAAGGTTCTTTTTCTGGTCCTTTTAAAACTTGGTACAATGGTTTAGCTGTGAGAGCATAGTTAGGAATCCAAATTCTACAGAAACCTGTAATTCCCAAAAAGGCTCTAACTTCCTGTTTTGTTTTGGGTATGGGAATCTGTAGCACAGCTTGCTTTCTCTGGGGGCCCAAAGTTCTTTGCCCTTGTGATAGTTCATAGCCTAAATACATTACAGTCTTTTGGACCAACTGGGCTTTCTTTTTGGACGCTTTATAGCCACAGTCTTGTAACAACTGGAGCAATCTGGATGTATTTTCAAAGCAATCCTCTTTGTTTTGTCCAGTTATCAGAACATCATCTACATATTGAAGGCAACAATCCTCTTGCCTGACTAACTTCAAATATGCAAGATCTTGGGCTAGGGCGTTACCAAAACACGTTGGCGAATTCTTAAAGCCTTGTGGTAACCTAGTCCAGGTGTATTGAGTCTTAACCTGTGTCTTTGGGTCAGCCCATTCAAATGCAAAGATTGGCTGACAACTCTCAGCTAAGGGGATGGTAAAAAATGCATCTTTTAAGTCTACAACTGAAAACCATTTAGCAGAAGCAGGTATTGTGCTCAAAAGAATATATGGATTGGGAACAGTTGCATGTAGGGTCAAGGTCAAATTATTGATGATTCTTAAATCTTGTGCAGGTCTCCATTGTCCGTCTGGCTTACGAACAGGTAGAATTGCAGTATTCCAAGGTGACTGAATTTTTCTAATGATTTTTGCTATTAAGTATTTTTGGATTAATTCTTGAATAGCAATTGCAGCCTCTGGAGTACAATATCGTTGAGGCACCCTAACAGGATATGCATGAGGCTTCAGCTCTACCATAACTGGCGTGGCATATTTTGCAAACCCAGGGGGGTTGTCCTCTGCCCACAGGAGAGGGACATTAAATTGTTGCCAATTAGAATTTCCTGTTTCTCCCTCTTTTATTATCATCAAGCGCCATATTTCTTCCACTGGGTGGCGCACTTGCATTAATTGTTTGCCATGGTCAAAGGATATTGTAGCTTTTAACTTTGTAAGCAGATCTCTGCCTAGTAAGGCTACGGGACATTCGGGAGCATATAAGAATTGATGATTAATGATTCCTTGTCCTACTTGGCATGTTAGGGGTTCCAGGAGTGATCGGATTTGAGTTTCTCCAGATACTCCCTGAATTTGAATGGTCTGGTTAGAAGTTTTGCCAATAAATTTATTTAGGACAGAACGTGTTGCCCCGGTGTCAACTAACATGGGGACAATCTGTCCTCCCATCTGTATTTTAACAATGGGCTCTGGAGGTGGGGCCCTAGAACCCTGTTCTCTTCAGTCTTCCCATTCCATGTCAGCTAAGCCGATCATGTTTTCATCTCTTCCTCCTGTCTGACAAGGGTAGGCTGGATTCCCTCTTCCACGGAAACTTTTTCTGTAGCCTCTCTGGAAAGTCCTTCTAAATTCTCTTCCTCTTCCTCTTCCATACTGGTGGGATTGTCCCCTAGGCTGGCCATTCCTCTGGGGGCATTCCCTTTGCCAGTGTCCCTCCTGTTTACAGATGGCACATTGGTTGGGTCCAATACGCATCCCTCCCAATGCTAGTGCTAACATTTCAGCCTTCTTTTTCTCTTTCTGATCTAATTTACGTTCCTCCTCTTTGTCACGGTTACGGAACGTTTTAAGTGCAATTTCCATAATCTCTGCTACGTTCTTTCCTAAGGCACCTTCTGTACGCTGTAGCTTTCTCTTTATGTCTGGGGCACTCTGGGTAATAAATCTTTCAATTAGGAGTGGATGATGTTGTGCTAACTCCATATCAAGACCTGTGTTTACTCTATAGGCTTCTATCAGTCGGCTGAGGAATGCGGTGGGTGTTTCATCCTTCTCTTGCCAAATATGAGTTACTGCAGCATAATTAACTGGACGAATTGCTGCTTCCCTCAAAGCTTCTAAACACAAAAGTCTGTATCTTTGTAATAAAGTTTGGTGTTCAGGGTCATTAGCATTCCAGTCTGGTCTTTGTTCAACAGCGTCAGAATTTCTGTTCTCCTGACAATTAACTCCTCCGTCTGGGTGTCTACGGGCAAGTACTTTCAATTTTCCTAATCTATATTTTTCTCTCCCTTCCATGTCCAGTAAAGTAGAAATAAGCTGTTGCATATCATCCCACGAGGGATTGTGTGTCTGTATGATGTTCTCCAATAAATCTATGATCTCTTGAGGTTTTTCTGAAAATGGGCCAAATTGTTGTTTCCAATTAAGGAGATCAGTGGTTGTAAAGGGAACATACTGGAGCATGGAAATATTGGTGTTGTCTGGTCCAGGGACCAAAACTTCTCTTAAAGGAGCTAAGTTGTCTTTTGTTTTCACCTTGATTCTAGTCCGGCTAGAAACAGGGTTTTCCTCTTCATTCTTTTGAATGGTTCCATCTGCTTTTATTTTTATTTCATCTGCTTTTATTTTTATTTCTTCTTCTGGTTGAAATTGGACGTCATTTCTTTCAACCAGAGGGGGTGGAATTGGCTGATTTATTCCTCCTTCTTCTGTTCTGGGAACATACGCAGGTGGTCTATCTAATAATTCCTCCCTGTCTTCATGTTTGAAAATCTTAGCTTTTGTCTGAGGCTTGGCTCTTTGGCTTGCCAAATATATCTTAGCACATTCTAACTGACACTTTGCTAACCATCGAGGCTTTTCTGCAATATTGATCTGCCATTGGTCTATGTAGGGATATTGGTCCCAATGACCATTTCCAGTCACATTTTTATGAACCCGTGCCACGAGTTCGGGATTCGCCGATCCCTCCTTGGGCCACCCTACGCCAAAGGTGGTCCATTCAGATTCACAGAATCTTTTTAACATGGCTGGATTTTTATTTTATTTTTATTTTTTTATTTATTAAATTTTTATACCGCCCCTCTCCCGTAGGACTCGGGGCGGTTCACAACAGAGTAAAAACATAAAAACAATAAATATTTAATTAATATTTAATACAAGGCTGTTGCTAAAAACCTGTTAAAAACCCAATTCTAAAACCCAAACAGCCTTGTTTAAAAATTTTAAAACCCGAGGAGATCTAGGCCAGGCCGGCTTGATTGAAGAGATGAGTCTTCAGTTCTCTTCTGAAGGTGCAGAGATCATGACATGTCCGGAGTTCTGGGGGGAGCTCGTTCCACATCGTCGGTGCCCCCACAGAAAAGGCTCTCCCCCTGGGCGCCACCAGCCGACACTGCTTAGCCGATGGCACCCTGAGGAGGCCCTCTCTGTGGGAGCGAACTGGTCGATGGGAGGTATTTACTGGCAGAAGGCGGTCTTGTAAATAACTGGGTCCTATGCCATGGAGCGCTTTAAAAGTGGTAACCAATACCTTGAAGCGCACCCGGAAAGCCACCGGCAACCAGTGCAGCTCGCGCAGGATAGGGGCCATTCGTACCCGCCAGGGTGCCCCCACTACCACCCGCGCGGCCGCATTCTGCGCCAGTTGAAGCCTCCGCGTGCACTTCAAGGGGAGCCCCATGTAGAGAGCATTACAATAGTCCAGTCTAGAAGTGACGAAGGCATGGGTGACCGTGCGTAGCGCGTCCTTATCTAGGAAGGGGCGCAACTGGCGTACCAGACGAATCTGGTAAAACATCCTCCCGGCCACGGCCGTCAGATGGTCCTCAAGGTACAGCCGTGAATCTAGGAGGACTCCCAAGTTGGTTTTGGATCTCCATAATCCCTAGAAAAACCCTTTTTGAAATTTTCTAACATGCATTGAAGTGGCGTCTGACCAACGCCCTTCTTTGTCTGTTTACCTCCCATCTCTTCTAACACACTACCATTGACCTGTGGCGCTGGACGTTCCAACAGTCAGTCGCTCAGCAGGAACTGCAATGGTTTAACCACCCACACAGTACCTACCTATTGAAGACTTAAGGATGCCTCCTTGTCTTCTAGGGGGTAATTACTCCCCTCTTCCGATCCAAATGGGATCAGGTATCCCCTCTTTACAATACTTGCCTGCAGGCGTTCCAGACCCTTTTGTTGATTTACGACCCGTCTGCTACCCCCGCGGATCCTTGACTGGAGTGCTTCGCTGATGGGTTAATTCCCCTCCCTTCCCGTCGAGGTCTCCCCGTAGACAAAGGCCACGGAGCCGGCTTGGAGATGTCGTCGTCAAAAGAGGGTAATTCCAACAGGGCAATCCGTCTGGAAGGTCAAAGGCCTCTTCCTAAAAGTTTCAGTCCCGGCGGAGAAGTCGCCATAAATCTTGTGGAAACCGAAAGAAACTTTTACGATTTCCTGGGGCAGCAGAGAAGTTTATTATGTGCACATGGTTCAGAAGCAGTTAACAAGACATTCTGAACCCCGAGGGGGGGTTCAATCTACAGTTTTATAGCTTTCCATTCTCAGGAACAAAGGAACACACATGCAATTCTCAGAAACAAAGGAGCACACATGCAAATCTACAATGTATTTCATCTTGGGTTAGTTCCCATGGACATACAATGAAGGGAGTTATGCTTAATACATTGTTGCTGAACTCACTGTGCTTTTGGGTTAGTCATACATTTGCTGACACAGCTTTCTTCCAGTAATTATACAAACACATCTATTTTGCTTTAGTGATTTTTAGTGATTTTTCATTATCATTATTATTATCTCACTCTCTTCTACCTCATTAAAAGTTCGATCTTTGCTTTTCCTGGTCTTGCTTGTAAGGCAAAATAAGATTCTCCTTATCCTCAGTTAAAACCTCTTCTTGTGTAATCAGGGAGTCAGTTTTAAGTTTTAAAGTAGAAATTCTGGCTCTTAGTTCTGTAGTAGCCTCTTCTATTGTAGTACATATTTCTTCTTTAGCCTCATAAATCTTTTCCAGTATAAGTTTACAGTTTAAATGTGATTGAGGCTTCTCCATTTTAGCAATAGTTGAAGAAAAATCCTTTTCCTTTTTAGTGAAGGTTACAGTTGAACAGTTGAACGTTATCCACCCCCACAGATCACACAGCTGGCTCAAGTTATCTTTTTTCTTGAAAAACAGTTTGAAGGCCAGAGCTGTCTCATCTCCAAATAAACAATCCAATATTAAATTTTGACCAGTAGGTGTTCTCAGTGAGCTACAAAAACTTCTTTAAACACCATTTTTTCCCTTTTTTCTATCTTTAAAGGGAGAATAGAAAAAGAAATACTCTGCTGATATAATACCGCTCCAAAAAGCACAAAAACAGTTTTTTCTACCCCACAATGTAAGTAGGAATAGAATATAGTCTTTAACTGAATATTTATTTATTTTTTCTGTCCTTTTTGTAAAACGCGTTTGTTCCCACGATCACTAAAGCCGCTTTCTCCAGACGGGGAAATAATAGCACAAACAGCTTCTACAGGCAAAAACAGCAGGGGTGTGAAGAGGAACAAAGGGGATCTCACCCGATCATCCACGGTGGGTCGTTAACGCTTAGATGACGATGTGACTTCGGCTGGTGCAGCAGGGTGATCGGCAGGCCGATCTTTGCTCCATCGGCCCTAAGGAGAAGCTGGAGACTCGGGGGAAGCTGCCGCCCTCCCCTGCCTACCAGCTGGCCTCCTCCTCGGTGGTTGCCCCTCCATGGCGACTTTCGACCCCCTAGGGGGTCTACCGGCGAAGGAAACTCTGGATGGCCTGGAGAGAAGTTTCCAGGCGTGACTGGCGTTGCCGCATTCCGGAACCAGAAGTCATCTTTTGTGATTCTTAATGGCACTCAGACACCATCTAGGATGCAACTTTCCTGTCACAAGTCAGATCTGATCCCATTCAACATCTCGTTTTAACAAATCAGTTCCATTTTTGCCAAGTGTTATACTTCTTGGCACATACAATGTCAAGTGCAATGGTAACTCTGTCTCTCTTTATATGCAATGGCTTCTGGCTTAATACTTATAGGTTTTCCTAGTTCCAGCTTATTGTGAAGCACATAGCTGGCAATCCCATTATTTATGGATACATATTTCCCTGCTGGTCTTGTGAAGGTCATGTGCAACACTAGCCACTGCACACTGATAGCTTGATGAACACATTAATTATAGTTTGTCTCACTTTTCCTCTCTCACAGGGGAATGCATCTCACAAAGAGAGGAATACCTTTCTTCCATCTATCTCTATAAAACACAGTGTATCATTAAATATAGTACAACATTTGTACTTGCTGCATCTCTAGTTGACAAGCTGGAGACTGATTGTAAACATGCTTCTTTCAGAGATATCTGGAAAGTTTTTATACTTCGTTATGAGTTTGACCAAATAAACTTTTATTATCAGTGTGTTTCATATATATTTCTGTTATTGAAATACTGTAGAAGGTCAATGGTCAAGAGTAATACTTAAACTCATGAATACTTAAACACTAATATCTTGCTCCTCTCAGATTTCTTTTCTCCAGATTAAACATTCCAATTTCCTCCATCTTGTCCTTATAGCACATGTCCTTTAGTTCCTATAATTATCCTTGCCATCATCTTCTAAAACTGTTCTAACCTGTCAATATTTTGTAGTGCCCGGAATGGTAAACAAACATAATGATGTAGCCTCATCAGCACAGAGAAGAGGGAAATAAGGATTGTGTATGTTTTTAGTACAATGCTTCCTCTAATGCAGCCCTTTTAGTTATTCACATTGCTGGCTTATGTTCAGTTTAGTGTCAGTAACTAGACCCAAGTCTTTCTTCAGTATTGTGCTTCCAGGTCATAATTTCTTGGACTTGTATGTGTTCCATATATTTTTCTCCTTTACATTTTTTCCAGCAAAAGTATGTTTTGTTTTCCGAGCTTCATTTACCTAGATTTGATTTCAGTTTAATTTTGTCATTTTGGGTGCTGTCTAAACTTCACAATTTTGTGTCATCATTAACTACAAAGTTTCAAAATTAATTAAAATATTCTCACTTAAATTCTACGATAATAATTTTTAAATTGCCTTATTTTTCTTGGGAACAATTTTAAATAATCTGGTTAGTGTTACGAATATTATTTTGAAAACTATCCCAGCATTGTTTCAGCAAATATTTCTACATTTTGCAAAATAAGATAAAATGAACAGTAGCATTCCTCAATATGTGAAATTACATAGAAACAAATTAATTGAAAGATTGAGATATAATTACCTTCCATTGCACTTGGCAAATCTATAGTTTAAAACAGACATGTCAAACACAAGGCCTGGGGGCCGGATGCGGCCCGCGAAGCCATCCTGGAAACAGTGAGGGAACAGCCTCCGCTGCCTTGGCCCTGGCCCAGGCCAGCCAGGAGCCAATGTACAATTTTGTGGTGGCCATCTTGGCACTTGCTCCAGTGGACCATGCCTTGGCACTTGCCCCGGTCCCACCCCCTTCTGCCAGAGACCCTCAGATCTGGCCCACTCCTGCCCAGGCCCCCCATATGCACACTTGACGCGAATGATGTAGAACTGGGCATGCCAACCCAGTAGGCCACACCCACTCCATCCACACCCACACATTAGGCTGTACCCACTCTGGCCACACTCACCCCCCCCCGCCCAGGGCAACCGTAATGTTGATGCAGCTCTCAGTGAAATTGAGTTTGACAACCCTGGTTTAAAAAATGGCCCACTGAAGACCTACGAAAAATGTCGGTTAAATCAGTATTGGCAAGAAAAAACACCAATTGGTACGAAATGTATATGCAGAACTCACTCAGAAATTCTGGTTCTAAATGTTTTTCATATCTTGTCTATGTCTTTATTTTGTACTGAGCAATCTTTTTTATACAGATGACTGTTTGTCATCTCTTATCCACATGATAAAGTTTGATCAAGCTATGTTTGAGGATGTCCATTAATCTTTTAAAGTACAAAAATGATTGCTTTATTTGCTCTAATTGTGAGATATAAGCTCTACCTTAGTTCTAAGAAAAATAGATGATATACATGATGGGAGAACTAAAATAATTTAGAAGCCAATTCTCCATTTTCTTATTTTCTCTCCTTTGTATCTTTAATGTCTAATATGCTGTTATATCTGCATAAGACTATTGTTCTTTATGCAGATCAAACTTTTTTTTTGTTATCAGATCCTGGAAAAGCAAAATAGTCATTTCCGCCTAGGAATTTTCTAAATAATTTGTATTAATAAACATATTCCATAGCCAGTTAGCCAAATATTCACAATCCCCTTTCCAAAGGATCTTGTCCTATCAATATATGCAGGACTGCCACCTGGTCAGAGCCATTTGTCTTCATTTAGCATTTTAATTTTGATATCTTTGGGGTTTTTTTAAAGACACTTTCTTCAGCAAAGCTATGCTATCTACTGACTTTTGTTAACATTTTATCAGTAATGGGTAGCTAGTTAATTATTCTTAGGTGTGGAATATTACAGAAACCAGGATGAAATCTGGTTAGTTAAAGTAACAGTGGATTTTTATAGATGATCTTTTGTGGATTCAAACAACCTATGGTTCTTCTTTTAGGAAATGGTTTAGTTCTATAATTATTTGGAGTGGTCTTCAGAAATGAAAATGGAGTATTGCGAGCTGTGTTTTAGAAGATGTATGATATGATACAGACAAGATATGTTTCTTGTCAAAAATCTTATATCTGAACATGTCCCAAAATGGATGCATGAGGATAACCACTTAAAGAACTTCACTTATAGGTGTATAAGAAGTTTATCTGTAGCTAAAGAACTTTTTAAAGAAAAGTAAATCAATATTTATATTTGTGATGCTACCAATTTTGAGTTGGGGAGTAATTCACTTTTGATATTTATCATTATTTGCATTTATAATTAAAATACTTAAGTTATGGTTTATCAGTTCCAGTAGTCAGAATGCAGTGCCCTGTGTAGTCTAAATTGTTTCAGAATTTACAACAGTATCTTTACAATATTTCTGAATCCATCTTTATTCAGGTGGACAATGATACAATTTGGAATGAAGTGCATTCATTCAGTGCTGCTCGTCTTGCTGCTGGCTGTGTCATAGAGCTTGTATTTAAAGTAGCTACAGGAGAACTAAAGGTTGGTCTGAAATTGATAATATTTTGGCTTTCATTTTTACATGTGATAGTAACTGGGTTAATTTTGTTTTCATGTCACATAGAAAACAACTTTTACAATATTTCCAAACTTAGAGTTTGTAAGAATATACAAAGGGCAGAAATTCAGGAATTGTGAAATTTGTTTTGTATAGTGCAATTATAGTTAGGAATACTAAAAAATCTCTCTGATTTTAATAATTAGTAATTTATTTATTTTACTCCAGTCTTTTATAACACATATATAACTCTTGCTCCTGCTCCTTAATCTCAGGGCTTGACTACTGTAGTATATTTTTGAAAAATTATTAGACAAATTATTAGACAAATTATTAGACAAATTATTAGACAAATTATTAGACATAGAGGTCAATAGCCCTCTATGATACAAAGTTCCATAAGCTGCATTACTTGCCAATATAATTCTGAATTCACTGCAAAATTTATCTAACTTTCATTATTCTAAAGGGACCTCCTCCCAACTGAGATTTACATGTAATATATGTGTAATGTCCCATCTTTTCTAGAAATCTGTTTCTCACAGTAATCAGTAAGCCATATCCATAGAGAGGATATAACAGCATGTAATATTCAAGTGCATGCCACCTCTGAATATTTAGATTTCTTATAAAAATTAAGTCTTCTTTAGTCAAGTTTACCTCCTAGTAATTTATGTGAACAAACAAGAAGTTCTCAAATTATAAGAGAAAATGGGACTGGCATTGCCATCACTAAGTCAAGCAATTGTAAAGGGTAATGTCACATTGCTTAGCAATAGAAATCCAGGCCGTCCCAGTTGTCATGATAATCACAAGACACATCAGTTGTTATGCAGGAAGTAGAGGAAATCTCAGACAAGGAGTGTGAGGTGTTACTAGGGGTTGGGGTAGGCCCAGTACAGGCTGTGTGCAAGTTTATGGTGCTGGAGTGCAGTGTGAGCTTAAGCAGGCTGGAAAAAGAATGCAGAGTGCATGTGTGTGAGCAAAGGGAGGCCAGGAAAAATGGTGCAGGGTTCATGTATCTGTGAGTGCTGGGAGACCCAGGGAAGGAAGGCACCAGTGAGTGCGAGCATGCAAAAGGGAGAATGAGTGTATGGTGCATGTGAGTGTAGATGGGGGGAGAGATTTACCTTCCCTACCAGTTTCCACATTAACTTTGCTTGTGCATAGCCTGCAGAGAAGGTCTGCAACACTTGCCTGCCATTAGATTATAAAATGAGAGCAAATCCCACTCCCTACAAACACTGATGATGTTACCTAGTTTGGTAAAGAAATGTCTGCAAGAAAATAACCAAGCTCAGAGAGCATCAAGGACAACTGAAATCTTTTAAATTGAGAATAAGTCACCCTTCAAAATTTTCCTTTCAATAAAGCAAGAGCTATCAATTTATTCCTGCTGTTCATCATATTACTGTCCACAAGAGGACTTTAAGAAAAGTCTTCTAGAAACATCCTGCCTCTTTTCATTCATAAAGAGTTTTACCAAAGGTTTCAGTATGTCTAAACTGGTACTATCTAGAACAGTGATGGTGAACCTATGGCACGCATGCCAGAGGTGGCACTCAGAGCCCTCTCTGTGGGCACGTGCACCATGCTCCAGAGATGGCATCCGTCCCTCTTCAACCAGCTGCCCGCTAACTCACTAAGGTCCCACATGGCCAGATGCATCCCAGCATTCCCCCATCCCATTCCTCCTAGCCTCGCATGCTCTCCTTTTCTCGGGCACGACCCACTGCATCGCCTCCTCAGCTGTCGGCCGGCCATCCAGCTCAGAGGTGGCTTCTCTGAATTGCTGGTGGCAGGCTGTGAGCCCCAGAGTGTGCCGGTTGAGGGGCTAGCAGGCTGTGTATGCTGATGGACACTGTCAGCCCCCATGCACTCGTATGGGGGCCGATGGTGTCAGGCAGAAGCCATCCTGGCCCCTGCCTTGCCTTGCCTTGCCCTGTGACAGTGGCACCCCCCCCCCTGCCTCGCCTTGCTTCACCCCGCAGGACGAGCCCCTGCCCACCGCCCCACCTGCCACAGATCCCCAGGATCTTCCCCAACCCTGCCCGGCCTCAACAGGCATCCCTCCCCATGAGCAACATCAAAGTGACCACGCCCACCTTGGTCATACACACCCAGTTTGCCATGACCACCACAACCATGCCCACACCCACCTGGCACCCAGTGATACATAAGTGGGTTTTGGGTTGCAGTTTGGGCACTCGATCTCTAAAAGGTTCGCCACCACTGATCTAGAATATAGGAAAATGTATTGTATTTAGTTTACATATGGGTAAGCTTTTGAGCACATCAACTAGTGCAGCTGTCACTGATTAGTACAGATCTATATAGCTCAGTCATTCAAGTCCTAGTTATCTCACAATTGGACTATTCTAATGTGCTCAACATGGAAGCCGCAGCTGGTGCAGTATGCAGCAGCACAGATAGTTCCTTGGGCCCAAAGAATGGCCCATGTAACACCACTGTTCCATAAGTTGCATTGGTTCCCAATCTGCTTCCGGGTGCAATTCAAGATGTTGGCAATCACTTTTAAAGCCCTTTCTGGCATGGTCCAGGCTACTTGAGGGACTGTCTCATCCCACTGGGATTGGCCTATCCCACCTTTGCCGGCAGAGGAGGCATGGTCTGTGCCCCATCACCCAATTATTGTGGCTAGCAAGGTTGCTCCTGCTCTGTGGAACATCTCCCCCCCCCACCCGCACCCAGTGTGAGGTCGGCCCCAAACCTCCTGACCTTTCGTAAGAATTAAAGGCCTGGCTCTGCCAGTTAGCTTGGGGACCTCAATGGGGGAACATTGCAATGGAGGTGATAGATTGATTAACAACAGATTCCACCTTTCCCTCTGCTTCCACCCAGGGTAACTCTGGGCAGCCTACAATATACATACACACAAACACCTACATTCTATACACTATACACATACACTATACACATACATTTTACTCTGCTATTTGTTGCAAACTATAGGGAGAGGTGCTCATATCCGTTTCAAGGTCATTGAGCCAGCGCTGTCCAAAGACATCATGTCGCCAGCATATGTCATAGAGTGCTGTTATCTTCCCCCCACATATATACATAGATACATAACACTTATACATATATATGTATGTGTGAGTGTGTATGTATATGTGTTTCTGTATCTATGTGGGGAGGGGGAGGTAACAGCACTCTATGGCATCACGCTGATGACATGACCACAGAAATGTCTTTGGACAGCGCTGGCTCAATGACCTTGAAATGGAGATGAGCACCGCTCCCTATAGCCTGCAACAGCTAGCAGAGTAAAATCCACAGGGACTCTTTTACCTTTTACTACCGGTATACTACCGGTATATATAGTGTATGTGTATAGTGCATAGAGCATATGTGTGTTTGTGTGTGTGTGTGTGTGTGTGTGTGTGTGTGTTTATTGTAAGATGCCTGTGATAAGATGTGTGGCCAGTTAATTAATTACTTACTAAAGACAGTGTCATCCAAACTGGGGGAGGGAGGGACTGGAATTGGCAGCAGTGCATATAAAAGACTCAGCAATGTGGGAGATCACAAACTAAATCTGAGCCAATAGTATGGTGCAGTTGCAAAAAAAAAAAGTAAATGAAATCGTAGGTTCCAACAGAAATCAAGATAAGCCATTATTCCTCTTTATTCTATGGTAGAGAGACCACATCTAAAATATTTGCAGCACCATGTTTTACATTGACAAAGAACAAGTGGAGCAAGTCCAGAGGAGAGCAATCAAGATGGGTACTTTTCTCTGGCATCTGAGTGAGTCAGCACCATCCACTTTCTACCTGTAGGTTTGGATTCAAAATAATGATTACTGAACATTTTCTTGTCAAATTCTGACAGAAACTGTTATAGTTGTTATAGAGAACTGTGTGTGGTCCAATTTTCGTATTATTTTGTCACCAAAAGTCTCTAGTTCATCTCTAGAGTGCCCAGTATAATCTTGTATGCTGAATGAGCATTCTCTGTTATCTTACACTAACTTGCCTTCAAATACAATAATTAATATCCGAAGTACTATAGCAGGTGCATGTGGGCAACACCTTAACAGAGAACATGTTCTTCCATAAATGACCCAGAAAGTTCTTCTATTTTTTCCCATAATTCACTGAGCCATGATATCGATAACTGATCCGTAACTTCATTAGACATAAGATATAATGTTTTCTAAAGCTCCTCAAGTCAAAATGGCTGTGGTTTGTAAAGGTACTCCCTCTTTTTGTTCAGAGATAATCAAGCTTTGCTGTTATGAAACACCTCAAATGTCCAAACTGTTGCTTCTGATTATGAAGACTAACCATGTCTTTTCTTCCCAGAGAAGACAAGGTGAGTCTTCATAGTGCTCTGTTCAGGATTTACCATCTTTACTCATCTAAGTTTAGGACATTCTATTAAAAGCTGTGCAATTTCTTGACTTCACATTGTATCTTTTGATTTGTGTATCTCAGCTCATATGACTCTTCAATCCTTTGTGTCTTGATTTTTAAGGCAGCATTTCTGATTACTTCAACCCTTTCAAAACAGAGAACATTTTATCCAGACATTAATTTTCTTTCAGAGGCTGACTTCCACCTCAGAAACATTATTAATTTCCAATCTATTTTAAAATGGCCACTGGATTCACTAAAACTGGTAGTTTCCTTTTTAGATATGTGACACATGCCCATTTTATGTTTTGAATAAAAGAAAGCCTTTTGTAGTTCTTTTATGGCTTTGTATCAGCTCCCAGGCTCCCCCAGTTTGTCTAACAATATTATTTTTACCATTTGCCTAGCTTATGTATTGGCAAGCTTACCTCATTCTGGCACAATGAGGAGTCAGTTCAGTTATGAAAGGGACAGGAAGATCAATGATTCCTGCCTCCATTTTGCAATTCCCAGAGCACCTCTAGCTCACACTGCTTGCATTTGTATCACATTCTTGCTCTTCTTGAAGAAGATGTAGAAATAAATATTAAGGTTACACATATATTTATTTAACCATTATTATATGTCTATTTAGGAGTGTAAACACTTTTAATCTAAATATAATCTGTTTGAAAAAGTAAAAACAAATAACATTAGTCCAGCTGAAAAGATTAGGCTGATGGGACAGATTTCTTTTCCGCAAAAAGAAAGCGGGTGAACTAACACAACTATTATGTCATCCAGATCATAGTTGTCTCAAAGGTGCTTTTTTCTTCAAAAGGCAACTGGACTATTTTTTCTTTGAGGAAGAAGAAAATGTTTTGCTTCTCATCCAAGAAATTTCATCAATTTTGATGGTGAGGGGATGGAAGGATAGGTAATAACAGTTAAGACTGCATGGTGGAGGGATGAAAGGATTATATTTCTTTGCAGTCATCTGGTCGTTAGCATTCTCTGAGAACTGTTAAGGCCACTTGGGGGTTTATTTGTGCCCTCAGGGTCACCTGTAACAAGGTGCAGTTTGTGGAATCTTCTTGGAACTGCTGCAAGAGCTGCATTGTAAACTGGAGATAGAGACCTTCAATTTGAGGTGGAGACAACACAGACTTTTCATGATGCTACAGCTTGAGATGCAGACAACACAGACAGTTTGAGATGCAGATAACACAGACTCATCCCCATCAACCTGCGCCTATGTTCAACAGTGTTCTACAGTTAATTTTACAATTGATATTTTGAAAGAGAAAATGGAACACAAACATCAAAAGCTGAAGTCACTTCTTCCAACAGAAGTATTGGAGGAGGTCACAGAATTTACGAAGAAGGCACAACCAACATAACATAATAAAAGCCAAGAAAGACAGAAAGGCAAATTTTCTACCCTACAGTTTTGACAAGAAAAAACACATAAAACAGAAGAATCAATCCAGGTGAAAGAGGACAATGACATGTCTCAAAGAACTGACTGATGGGTGAGAAATCTGTCTGGCAGAGAGTTTACTCAAACAGAAAAGAATGTTTTATCCAAAGGACTAAATTTTACAGTACACTAGAACAGCTACCAATTGTAGATCTCATCACAGCCACAGAGTCAGCCATCAGGAACAATAAACTGGCAGAACCAGAGACAGAACAATTAAGGATAAAGGTATTTGCAGCCCTCTCCAGTGCCAAAACACCCCCCTCCAACCTCATAATTCCAGAAAGGAGTGACATCCCTAGGAAGAAACCCAAACATCATCATCTTGGCAGCACATAAAGGAAGATGCACAGATGCCAAGATGGTCACTTTTCTAAAGGATACTACTACATATGAGACTCTGAATAGAGATCCTACCAGCAGTTATAAAAAAAAGATCATTGATTTCCTGCAACTACTACTGAAGGACAATGCCATTGACAAACCACAATACAATTACCTTTACCCTGGGGAAGCCACTCCATGCATATATGGACTCCCCAAAATCCACAAAGAGGGCATGCACTCAGACCAACTGTCAGCAGCATCAACTCCATCACCTATAACATTATGAAACATTTAAACACCTTATTAGCCCCTTTGATTGGCAACACCACATCAACAATTCATAAGACTTTGTCAGCAAGGTTTGAAAACTAACATTGTATCCAGATGAAACTATGGTTTCTTATGATATAACTTCACTTTTCACTTGCATTCCAACAACTGAAGCTGTCATGGTAGTGAAGAAACATCTGCTACAAAACACCACATTAGCAACAGAACTAACCTCACCCCAGACCACCTATGTGCCATGTTGGATCTCTGTCTGACCACTACCTATTTTAAATACAATGAAGACAAAAATATAGCTGTACCATGCGTTCCCCTGTGCCAGTCTCTACATGGAAGAGGTAGAAACCAAAGCACACCTCCTTCACAGGATTTCCACCCACTCATTGGTATAGGGTGGAAACTTGAGTCAATAATAGAAAACAGGAAGCAGAAGCCTTCGCTAAACACATCAACACTGTGGACAAATACATTAAGTTCACGTGGAAAGATGTTAAGGAAAACATCTGGCATTCCTGGACTGTGTAGTGCACATTAAGGAAGACAGAAACCTTAACAGTGAAGTTTACAGAAAACACATGCTCAGAGATTAGTATTTACATTTTGATTCTCACCACCCACTAGAGCACAAAACATGAGTGTTCAAACCACCAGGTTGAAAGTTTACTGTACTGGCCAAAATTGTAGAAACCTTTTGGGAAAAGTGTAGATTTGAGGTTTGATGGCTAATAACACCATTTTTTTGGACTAATACCATAAAATTATATATCAATGGAAAGATAATTTAATCAAGAATGTAATGCAGCAAAGTTTGTTCAATTATCTGTATTCTATGAAAGGTTATAGCCAAATAACCAGAAAAAGGAAGCAAAACTTGCTTAGGTTGATATCAGGTAGCTTTCCTTCATCTGATTGTAGCCAGTGAGCATGAGTGTTTAGAGAGCCAATCAGGTGTCATCCTGTTTTGGCAATGAGCCAATCAGATCACAATAGGATTCAGTTATTGATGTTATGTATTGAAGCTGAGAAGAGGACATTTGTCAGTGTGTTATGTGATCAAGTTGGTTGGGTTTTTTTGTGCTCTTTCATTTAGTGAGCTTGTAAAACGTAATAAAATTATAGCAATGGTGTAAAGAGTTGACTTGGTCGCCCAGAAAGTGATGTAAAATAGTATTATTAAATGAACAAGGCTACAGTTATAAAGAAATTAGAAGAAAAATTGGTGGAAACTTAACCAAAGGTGGCATTTCTAAGTTTTTGGAGAGGTATAAGAAGATTCAGTCACTACAAAACCACACTGGTAAAGGCAGGAAAAGGTGCACAACAGCAAGTGATGATAGTAGAAGAATTAAAACTGTGCCTACGTGATAGAAGAAAATCATCTGGGTGTATACGAGATGAAATGGCGCAATGCAATGTGAAGTTGAGTGCAAGGACTATTTGGCGCAGTCTGCAGGAATTTGGCCTAAAACAGTGATGGCGAACCTTTTAGAGACCGAGGGCCCAAAATGCAACCCAAAACCCACTTATTTATTGCCAGGTGCCAGGTGGGCGTGGCCCACTGGGTGGACGTGGCTGTGGTGGTCATGGCAGGCTGGATGGGTGTGGCCAAGGTGGGCGTAGCCATCTCGATGTTGCTCGTGGGGAGGGATGCTTGTGGGGACCAGGCAGGGTTGGGGGAGATCCAGAGGGTCTCTGGCAGGTGGGGTGGTGGGTAGGAGGCTCGTCCTGTGGGGTAAGGCAAGGAAGGGTGGGTGTGCCATTATCTCAGGGCAAGGCAGGGGCCGGGGCAGCTGCTGCTTGACACCATCAGCCCCCACACACAGAGTCCAGTGAGCACATGGGGGCCGATAGTGTCCGTCAGCCACAGCCTGCTGGCCCCTCGACCGGTGCACTCTGGGGCTCCGCAGCCTGTTACCAGCAGTTCAGAGAAGTGCCCAGAGAGAGGGCTCTGAGTGCCGCCTCTGGCACGCGTGCCATAGGTTCGCCACCACTGGTCTAAAATCTAGAATTCCACAAAAAAAGCCACTTTTATCTCTCAAAGGTTGAAAAGACTAAACTGGGCTAAAACTGGACAGAGGAACAATGGGACAATGTTATTTGAAGTGATGAGACCAAGATCTCCCTGTTTAGTAGTGATGGCATAAAATACGTAAGGAGAAGAATTGGAGAAGATTTGCATCCTGATTGCATTACATACATTATAAACAGACAGTCAATGTTATGATCTGGGGTTGTATGATATCAAAAGGCGTGGGCAGAATTTGTGTGATTTGTGTGAATATAAATGGCCAAAAATACATTAATGAAATACTTGAGCCCAAACTGAAGCCTTCTGCACATGATCTTTTCCAAGACAATGAGGCATTTATATTTCAACAGGATTCAGCTCCATGTCATATTGCTGCTGTGTGCAAAAAGTGGTTTCAAGATAATCATATTCCATTGCTGGAATGGCCTGGGAATAGCCCAGACCTTAATCCAATTGAAAATCTATGGAGCCGACTAAAGAAACCTGTTAGTCAGAAGCGACCCAGCAATAAAACCCAGTTAATAGAAGCAATCATTCAATCTTGGTTTCACATTATAACACCTGCAGAACTAAAGGACTTGGTTCACTCCATGGGAAGACGTTGTAAGGCTGTAATTCATGCTAAAGGCTACCCAGCTAAGTATTAACTGACATGGTGATAATTTTTGTATATCTCATTTTTTCTATGGTGATAATTTTTGTATATCTCGTTTTTTCTAAGTGTTTCACTTTTCTTCTTTATAACTGCTATTCTAATAGCAAATCATAAACGTTATTGCATTACATTCTTGATTAAATTAACTTTCCATTGATATATAATTTTATGGTACTACAGACAAAGTGGTATTATTAGCCATCAAACCTCAAATGTACACTTTTCCCAAAACGTTTCCACAATTTTGGCCACTACTGGTAGGTATACCAGTAAAGGGCGAAAAGAAAAAGAACTAAAAGGCATCAAGGAATCCCTCAGAACCTAACTGGGTCTTCATCAAATCCAAAAAAAAGACCCAGCAAGAGCTCCATTGCAGACAAAGAAGAGAACAACAAACGTAGCAACACTGTCATTCCATATGTAGCAGGAATATCTGAAAAGCTCAAGAGGATTTTCAACCAACACAACATACACCAACACAACATACATATACTGTACAAGTTGAAAGCATTGTCATCCTACTTGCAGACAAAAGCAGACTGACGGTAGTAATGGACAAATATGACTACATCTGCAAAACTGAAAATCATCTCAATGACACCAACGCCTACCAAATAATCTACAATGATCCTACAAAACAGCTAGAGAACAAAATAAAAGATACGCTAAGAAAAATGGAAAAAGAAAAACAGCTAACACCGCTAGAGAGAAAGCAAATGAAACCACAAGATTCCTCCACACCCAGGGTCTGTGGACTCCCCAAAATATACAAGAACGGGATCCCATTATGCCCAATTGTGTCTCTACCTGGAACACCAACATACAAACTAGCAAAAACCATGCAGAGGAAACTCGGACACCTGGTCAATGACTCAATCCACCCAAAAAAGTCCCCAGAACAATTTCTCCAATGCATCAAACACACCAAGATCAACAAGGAAGAAAGTATTGTATCCTTCAACATCAATGCCCTCTTCACCTCAATTGACATTCTCCTGGCTAAAAAAATCATTCACCACCTGACTCACTAAACTCCATACCCAGAAGGATGATGCCACCACGGAACATTTCATGTCCACAGAAACCATCATGAAACTCTTGGATCTATGCCTCAACACATACTTCAAGTTTAATGAAAAAATATACAAGCAAGTACAAGGTATCAGGCCTGATAGCAGAAGCAATGACTTGAATCCATAGCTCTACCCATCAGCCAACCAAAATTCTGAACACACTATGTCGATAAGACCTTCGTCATCATCAAATGCTCCCAAATTGAAGAAACACACCACCTATTTAATAACATATTCCCGGAGATCATGTTTACACGTGAAGAGAAAACAGACAACAAACTCCCATTCCTCAACATCGACATAAGGAGACTGGAAAATGGAGAACTAGAAACCCGCATCTACTTCAAACCTATGTACACGGACCAGATCCTCAGTTTCACAAGCAACCATCCTACTGCACACAAAAGGAGCTGCATCCAGACCCTCTTCAGAAGGGCCAAGATACACTGCAGCACCACAACACTAAGAAAAGCAGAAGAGAAATGGTTGCTTGATGTCTTTCTCTGCAATCCAAAAAACTTTGCATTCCAACACACAGCACCCAAACCACAACACACCACGCAGCTGACCACCACACAAAACCTAACCCTACCATACATAAAAGAGGTGTCAGAAATGACAGCCAGAATTCTCCAACCCCTAGGAATAACAATAGCCCACAAACCCACAACCACACTCTGCCAGGAATTATCAAGAGCCAAAGACAAGATACAGAAAGATGAAAGAAACAATGTAATCTACAAAATAGACTGTAACAATTGCAACCAATTATATGTGGGACAAACATCACATTAGTTAAAAAACAGGATCCATGAACATTGGCTAGCAATCAAATGCCACAATTCCAAATCCTTAATCCAGTGGTGGTGAACCTATGGCACAGGTGCCAGAGGCAGCACTCAGTCCTCGGCCTTCAGCTGGGTTTTATAAAACTTTTCCCTTTTAGGCCTCTGCTGCCGTGAGCAAAAAAAAAAAAAAGGTTCAATCAGTCAATTTCAACTTCTTGTGGGGGGAAAAAGGATCTTGCAAAGTTGGAATTGATTGATTGAACTTTTTAGTCTCACCCAGTCTGCTGTTACCACTGCAGCCACGCCCAGCCAATTGGCCATGCCCAGCCAATGGGCCACACCCACCCGGCACTCGACAATGCATAAGTGGGTTTTGGGTTGCAGTTTGGGCACTCAGTCTCTAAAAGGTTCGCCATCACTGCCATAATCTCTACCCACACCGACACAAAAAAACCACCTCTATTACCTGCCATGTTCATGAGTTCATTGAGGCCTGGCACTCCACAAGTAATTCCATCAACAGACACATCGACCTACAACGAACCTACGAACCCCTCAGATTCCAAATGAACCATACAGCCAACCAGAGACAGCACCGACCCTCAACCAACCCACACAAGTCCCCCTCCCACCAGCAGTTCACCTCCCAATGACCCTGATCTGATGTAACCTATCACAAGACTCATCACAAGCCTTTCACTGATGACTCATACATCACAAGACCTTCATTTGATACACCCACATCTGAAGCTTTTATAAACAGAACAATGACACTGACATCCTCCAAACTCCGCTGAAGATGTTACCTAGCCTGGTAATGAAACATTCAGAAACCAACTCACAAGCTCAGAGAACGAACCTTCACCCTCATACATGTACACTTTAAACCCAAGGATAACTAAGGCAGAAGGATAAAACACCCAGACACAAACAGCAATGTGATATATGCAACACAATGTAGTGAGACCTGTACATTGATGAAACAAAACCACTTCAGAAGTGCGTGGCACAACATATGAGATCAAACCTATCAGGACAATATTCAGCAGTCCATCTGCATTTGAAAGACAAAGGTCACTCTTTTGAAGACAGCGAAGTCCACATTTTGGATAGAGAGGACCATTGGTTTGAAAAAGGGGTAAAAGAATCATTTATGTTACAACTGAACACTCTTCCTTCAATAGAGGGGAAGGAATAAGACATCACCTATTTCCAGTTTACAATGCAGCCCTTGCAGCAGTTCCAAGAAGATTCCACAATCAATTGCACCCTGTTTCAGGTGACCCTAAGGGCACAGATAAACTCCCAAGTGACCTCAACAGTTCTCAGAGAAAGATGAGATGAAACAACCAGATGACTGCAAAGAAATACAATCCTTCCATCCCACTCCCCACATCCTATCAGAACCTATCCTTCCATTCTTCCATCATCCAGTCTCAACTGTCAGTACCTATCCTTTCATCACCCCCCTCAACCACCAAAACTGATGATTCTTGGATGAGAAGTGAAATGTTTTATTCTTCTTTCTCAAAGAAAAATAGTCCAGTTGCTTTTGAAGAAAAAAGCACTTGTGAGACAATTATGGCAGCTTATTTCATGGTTTGATGTGAATACCAGTATGGGTTCCTCCCCTGGATAGTCCTCAACTTATAACTAGTCACCTAACCACAGTTTAAAAAATTACAATAGCTTTGGAAAAATTTACTTAACCTGCCCTCTAAGTTAAGGATGTTGCACCAACCCCCATAGCATTTCAGGCACTTGGCAACTGGTTTGCATTTACAACTGGTTGCACAGGGCCACATGATTACATTTTGCAACTTTTTTGTCATTTTCTGGCAAAAAAATGCCCTTTGGATAAACTGGATAAGCTGGGCTCAAGTTTCTAACTCTGTGATTCACTTAACAACAATGGTGACTTGCTTAACAATTATCATAAAAATGGCTATAAAATCAAGTCTGGTCACATGGTGACTCAGCTTATGACCACAGTGGCTTAATGACCAAAGTTCTGGGCTCAATTGTCATAAATTGAGGACCAACTGTATCTGACTAATATAAAAACAGAATACTTGGGAAACAATCTAGTAACTTTGCTATAGAAATTTTACATGCTTGAAATATATATGGGTTTTTAGCGTCTAATCTTTCAAATTGGGTTTTTTTTCTTTTTTTTTTCTTTTTTTTTTTTTGTTTGGCTTTCATTTGATAGAATGGATTTGCTGTAGTTCGACCTCCTGGTCACCATGCAGAAGAAAGTACCCCTATGTAAGTATGTGACTGTATTTGGACTGGGAATTTTCACTTAGCTGGGCAATGTATTGGCTGTTTGTAATCTTCCAGAATAGCCTTTGAATGGGGGGGGGAGCCTTTTGTTTTAGCAGTTGGAGAGCTTAGGGTGGGGTTAAGGGTAAAATGGGTGCCACAAGCCTATAGAAGTTTAAAGCATCCATTTCACCCCTTCAGAAATGCCAAATATTTGCATTTTCAGTTGGCTTGGGAGATAAAGATATAAATAAAGACACCATGAAAACTTAGCTTTACCTTTCTGGCAGCATTTCTATGTTGATTTCTTAACTGCTGTGGTTTTTGGTTACTGAAAATAATATTTTGTAAATTATAGCTGCCACCAAACAGTTGTGGATGAAAGCAGGATTCTGTAAAGATTTAAACTTTCAATCAATTAAGTGTTGTTGGGTTTTAAAACAATAATTTGCCATATTGACCAAAAGTGGTTTGATTGTTGGTATTTTTAATGTATAAAATATAATTGTATAATTTAATTAATGGTGTGCAAGAAAATAGATCAGTATACCTACATTTTGAATAGTAACAGACAAAATTGTAAAACTATTGTTACCATTGGAACACTTTAGAAACTTGTATTAAGAATTTCATACTTTCATTTATAAATTCCATTTCCTTTTAGGGGGTTTTGCTATTTTAATTCTGTAGCCATTTCCGCCAAACTTCTCCAGCAGAGACTGAACGTGAACAAAATCCTTATAGTGGATTGGGTGAGTGAATAAAAAATTGCTTTAAATATATGTCCTTTAGGAGCGGCCTCCTGAGTATCTTTTTTTGTAGCTGTCAGGCCCATTTTCACAGACTCTATTTCCAGAATCTGATCATGATACAGCCCCATTTTTTAATTTTTGCATATTATCTTGTTCAGCTATCACACCTGAAAAATAGGCACATAATGCAAAAGTGACAAAATCTAAGTTTACTACTATTGTTTTTGTTTAATTAGATAAGAATTCCCAATTATTTTAATAGGATAACAGAGTTCAGAGAGTTTTTTCCTTTCAATTACAAAGGCTTTTATTCTTCAGTGGAGAATAACCAGTGACGTAAGTTGAATGAAAAGAAAGAAATTCGCAATTTAAAATACATTGAAATAGTAGGCAAACTGGTTATGTCAAGTAAAAATAATGAAAACAATACAAAATGATGTGGTTTATGATTTGATAAAATAGATACCTTAGAAACTAATCACTGACAAGCATATTGATTTCAATAAGAAAAAAACTTAATACCAAATCTTGCTAATTCCTTCTGTATGAAAATTTATTTAAGAATGTTAAATACTTAAGCATAAACACAAATGTTAAATCCACCATCTTAGTGAGACTTAAAACTTTTAAATAATGTTTAAGCTTAAATAAATATGTCAAGAGGCATGAAAAAAAATTTAAAAATGATTCGAAAGAGGAAAGGTTTTCAAATAATAGAATAGTTTAATTCTCCATTTTGGGAAGTTCTAGCTGCAATACGTTACAAGAATTATTTATAAGAAACTTCATCATGCTAAGTCTAAGAAGACACTTTTTCATCATTTGAAGACAATTACACATCTTCATATCATATATAGGAATAGATAGTCCAAAGAAGAGAGTCTATCCAAAATAGATAACACCAATTTCAATGATGCAGAGGATATCCTCTCTCAAGATCTCCAAAGATGAATTACTACTTCAAAAAATGGCCACTCCAACCAAGCCTAACAAAATTAGAAGTAGCCACATTCTACCTCACCAATAGGTAAACAAATTATCAGCCTTCAGTGAAGTTCTGGAACCGTATTTTATAATGTAATAACTCTCTGAAGTAACCCGGGGGAGGAAATTGGACAGATCACTAACCTTCCATCAACACCTGAAAAAACAGATGCAAAATTCAAAAGCTGCAACTATTTATTGAACAGATTGACTGGAACATCCTGGGGTGCTGATGCTAACACCCTATGGACAACAGTGTTGGCTTTGGTTTATTCCACAGCTGAATATTGTGTCAGCATGTGACTTAACAGCACTCACACCAAAATGTTCGATACCCAACTCTGCCAGACAATGCTTATCATCTCTGGCATATTGCATCCCATTCCTGTGTACTGGTCACCAGTACTTAGCAATATCATACCACCCCACATTAGAAGACAACAAGCTCTCATTCAGTTATGGTCAAGAATGCTGAACAACAAGACCCTCCCTATTCACTAAGACAATGTGCAACCCATCACAAGATTGAAATCGTAGGCCAGCCTGGAAAACAGCTATTTATTTAACACCTAACCAGTTTAAACCTGAGAATGCCTGGAGAGAGGAATGGTCCAAGGTATATTCTTGTGGCCTGACCATTAGTGATCCCTCTTACCAAACCACATGGTTTTGACCTGCCTCGCTTTGTGTGGTCAGAATTGAACAGAATTAGTTATGATATTGGAAGACGTGCTTCTGCTCTGTATCAGTGGGGAGGGAAAGATTCCCCTTATTGCAATTGTGATGTTGATATACAAATTATTGTGCAAGATTGCCCACATCGTGCATTCTCTGGTTCCCTAGAAGATTTGCACGAAGCAGCGCCAGAGGCGATTGCTTGGATAGCTGAATTGGACATCCAATTGTGACGCCACTTCAATACTCCCATAGAAGGGTTGTTGTTTTTTTACGTAGATTGTGTATGTTTACTTCTGTCATGTTCTAATCGTACGCTAAATAATAAAAACAATAGGAATATTTTGCTACTTCTTTAGATTCTCATTGACTATTGGTAAGGGCCTGCTAATTGAACATTATGCTGATGGATTGTTCATTCAAAACCTTACTAAATTCTTTAATCCTATGCTTCTTATTTACATCTGGATGTTATTTTTATTACCCCACCCTTTTCCTAGATCAGTCACTTCTTTTATCTGGCATGTCAGAACCCTAGACATCCTATGCCCCATTAGATCATCTTTTCAAAGATACTTCCTGACCAAAACAGAATGAACAGAAGAACATAAGAAGAGCCATGCTGAATCATGCCAAAGCCCATCGAGTCCAGCATTCTGTGTCACACAGTGGCCCACCAATTGTACATGGGGATCTTGAACAGAAAGAGAAGGCAAAACCCTCCCTTTCCCTTGACCCCCAACAAATGGTACCCAAGGGAATCCTGCCTGCCTCAACCAACATAGAGGCGGCACATGGACATCCGTTTTAATAACCACCGATACACTTTGCATCCATGAATCTATCTAGCCTTGCCTTGAAGCTGTCAAAGCTGACAGCTGTCACGACCCCTGACAATTTCCCCATTGAGTTTCACTGGAGAAATCTTCCTTCCTTCCTTCCTTCCTTCCTTCCTTCCTTCCTTCCTTCCTTCCATCCATTTCTTTCTTCCTCCCTCCCTCCCTGATATAATAAACAGAAAAGAAAAAAATTAGGGAGAGGATCAAAACGAGGAAAAAGTTAAAAATTGAAAAGAAAAAAAACTAAAGAAAATAGTTCATACAAATATATAGTAAAATAACTTCTTACTCTGTTCAAACAAAACATAAACATCATATAAAAATATCAAATTAAGCAATCAAAATAGCAAAATTATATAGCAGTATAATGTCTTACTCTGTTTTAATATATAAAAGAATATATAATGTACTGTAGGTTTCTAATAATAAGATAAATACACAATATTTTTGTAATCATAGCAGATCTAATCATTGAAGCCTAAGAACAAAACATTTTTCTCAAAGAAGTCTGAAAGTGTTTTCTAAGGAGAAACAAAGCTAGATAGACTTTCATCAAAGTATTTAGTTTGTCGTTTCTACATTAATTTCACAATCCATTCTTCAGTTATGGAAATTTGTGTATTTTTCCAGCTCTGTGCAAGTCTCTCCATTATTATTATATGTATAAATAGAATCCCATATTTTCCTTCAATTTGATTAATTGATAACTAAATAATATCTAAAAGGAAAGTTTCTGGATTCAATTTTACATCCATTTTTAGTATTTTTGCAATCAAAACTACCTTATGCCAACATTTCTTGGTAGTTTTAGATGTCCACCAAAGATTATAAAAAGTATTTTCATATTGATTACATATCATGATTGCACATACACCAAGTTGTATAAGGTTGTATAACCTTTGTTTATACATCTTTGACAATTTCTCAGGAGTTAAATACCAAGAATACATCTTTTTATAAAAAACAGTTCTGTCAAATTATTGTTCAGTGAACATTTTGATCCATTAATCCAGATTTTTTCCATTGATTGAGCATAATATAGACAATTTTTGTCCATTTAATCACATATTCTTTAGCATATTCATCCTCCTGGTTCATTTTCAAGAACAGTTTATATGCCTTGGCAATAAAATGATCATCATTAGTACATAAGTGTCTTTCAAAGTGGAATAGAATAGAATAGAATAGAATAGAATAGAATAGAATAGAATAGAATAGAATAGAATAGAATAGAATAGAATAGAATAGAATAGAACAACAGAACGGGACGGAACGGGACGGAACAGAACAGAACTGGAAGGGACATTGGATTTCTTCTAGTCCAGTTCGCTGCTCAAGCAGAAGAACCTATACCATCTCAGACGGGATGGAGCATCCACGATTTCTGAAGGCAAGCTGTTCCACTGGTTAATTGTCCTCACTGTCAGGAAGTTTCTCCTTAATTCTAAGTTGCTTCTCTCTTTGATCAGTTTCCAACCATTGTTTCTCATCCTTCCCTCTGGTGCTCTGGTGAACAACGTGCCCACTCTTCCTTGTGGCAGCCCCTCAGATACTAGAATACTGCTATCATGTCCTATTTCTTATTTTCTTTAGACTAGCCCAGGGATAGGCAACCTTGGCTCTTTTATGACTCATGGACTTCAACTCCCAGAATTCCTGAGCCAGCCATGCTGAGGGGAAAGGGAGAGGTTTCCAAGCTGAGCCATGCTGGCTCAGGAATTCTGGGAGTTGAAGTCCACAAGTCATAAAAGAGCCAACATTGCCTACCCCTGGACTAGCCAAACCCAAGTCCTGCAGCTGTTCTTCATATGTTGTAATCTCCAGGCCTTTGATCATCTTAGTTGCTGTTCTCTGAATGTTTTCCAAACTCTCAACATCTTTTTTGTGATATGGTGACCAAAATTGGCTGCAGTATTCCAGATGCAGTCTTACTAGGATTTTATAAAGCAGTACTAATACTTCGCATGATCTTGATTCTGTGCCTTTGTTTATACAACCCAGGATTGTATTAGCTTTTTTGCTTGCTGCTGCACACTGCTGGCTCATGGTCAAGTGATCATCCACTAGGACTCCAAGGTCCCTCGCACAGTTACTGTTTTTGAGCCAGGTCTGTACTTGTACCTTTAATTTTTCCTGCCTAAATGTAAAACTTTGCTTTTCTCCACATTAAAACTTATTTTGTTGGATAGGGCCCATTGTTCAAGTTTGTCAAGATCTTTTTGAATCCTGAGTTTGTCTTCTGGGGTGTTGGCTACTGCTGTCAGTTTGGTGTCATGTGCAAATTCAATTCCCTCATCTTTGATGAAGATGTTGAAGAGTACTGAGCCTAAGACGGAACCTTGTGGTACCCCACTGCTTACTTCTCTCCATGTGGATGTAGTGCCATTGAGGACTACTTATTGAGTACGGTTTGTCCATCTGCTGGTGATGTTGTCTATTCCACCTTTTTCTAGCTTACCAAGGAGAAGGTTGTGGTCTAGTTTAACAAATGCCTTAACTGAAATCTAAGTATACTACATCCACAGCATTTTGTTGGTCTACTAGTTTAATCACTTTATCAAAGAATGAAATAAAATTGGTTTGGCATGATCTGTTTTTAATGAACCCGTGCTGCCTACTGGTTATGAATTTGTTTGCTTCTAATTGTTTGCAGATCTGTTTTTTTATGATGATGATGATGATAATAATAATAATAATAATAATAATAATGATAATGATGATGATGATGTTGGAAGGGACCTTGGAGGTCATCTAATCCAACCCTAGGGCCTAGGGGAAGAGCCTTCTCTGTTGCGGCCCCGGCCCTCTGGAATCAACTCCGCCCAGAGGTCCGTGTTGCCCCCACCCTCTCCGCCTTTCGCAAACTGTTAAAGACATATCTTTGCCGGCAGGTCTGGGGCAGTTGACACCTTGCCCCAGCCAGTGTATGTTTGTTGTGAGTTTGTTTCGGATGATTGGTTTTAATTTAGGGGTTTTATAATGTATTTGATTTCTATATGCTACTGATTATGTTGTAAGCCGCCCTGAGTTTTCGGAATAGGGCGGCCTGCTCAGGCAGGAAACCCTATACCATTTCAGACAAATGGCTGTCCAGTCTCTTCTTAAAAACTTCCAATGTTGGAGCATTCACCACTTCTGGAGGCAGGTTGTTTCACTGGTTAATTGTTCTAACTGTCAGGAAGTTTCTCCTTAGTTGGTTGCTTCTATCCTTGATTAGTTTCCATCTGTTGCTTCTTGTCCTGCCTTCAGGCGCTTTGGAGAATAGCTTGACTTCCTCTTCTTTGTGGCAGCCCCTGAGATATTGGAACACTGCTATCATGTCCCCTCTCGTCCTTCTCTTCATTGAACTAGATATACCCAATTCCAGCAACCATTCCTTATATGTTTTAGCCTCCAGCCCCCTAATCATTTTTGTTGCTCTTCTCTGTACTTTTTCTAGAGTCTTAACATCTTTTTTACATTGTGGCGACCAAAACTGGATGCAGTATTCCAAGTGTGGTCTTATCGAGGTTTTGTAAAGTGCTATTAATACTTCACGTGATCTTGATTCTATCCCTCTGTTAATGCAGCCTAATACTGTGTTGGCTTTTTTGGCAGTTGCCGCACATTGCTGGCTCATATCTAAGTGATTGTCCACTAGGACTCCAAGATCCCTCTCACAGTTGCTTCTATTGAGCAAGGTACCACCTATACTATACCTGTACATTTGGTTTTTCTTCCCTAAATGTAGAAATTTACTTTTTTCATCGTTGAATTTCATTTTGTTAGATAGCGCCCAATGTTCCAGTTTGTTCAGATCCTCCTATACCTTAAGCCTATCTTCTGGAGTGTTGGCTATTCCTGCCAGCTTTTTGTCGTCTGCAAATTTGATGAGTTCCCCATCTATCCCCTCGTCCAAATCGTTGATGAAGATGTTGAAGAGCACTGGGCCTAGAACAGAGCCCTGGGGCACCTCACTACACACTTCCCTCCATATAGATGCAGTTCCATTGAGGACCACATGCTGAGTACGGCCAGTCAGCCAGCTACAAATCCATCTGGTGGTGATGCTGTCTAATCCACATTTTTCTATCTTATCAAGTAGTAGGTTGTGATCTACTTTATCAAATGCCTTACTGAAGTCCAAGTAAATTATATCCACAGCATTGCTCTGGTCCACTAATTTTGTCACTTGGTCAAAGAATGCAATAAAATTTGTCTGGCATCACATTAGAGAAAGCGGAGCTTTTTTATGATCACTATTTTGGACAGCAAGAAGAAGAAAGGCTGAGAGGGGAAAGAGAAATTAGACATCAAGGAGATCAGATAGAGAAAGAATGGGGTGAACAGGAGAAAAGGGTGTTGGTAGAAGGAGCAAGGGCAAAAGAGATAAAAGAGCAAAGAAAGATGAGAATGACGAGATCAGCTAAAACCTTAAATAAATAATCATGGAAGAAGAGATAAAAATGATCTCGATAAATATAAATGGATTAAACTCGACCATAAAAAGGAAAAGAACACTAAATAAACTGGGGAAACTAAAAATGGACATAATTTGTTTACAAGAAGTTCATATTAGGAAACAACATAAAAATTTATTAGAATATCCAAAATTGGGAGAATTATACACCTCACTTGCGGATCAGAGTAAAAGAAGTGTGGCATTATATATTCAGAAAGCAATACAAACTAAATTGATATATTCAGACGAAGAAGGACGAATCTTAATGGTGGAAGTAATTATGAACTGTAAAAAATCATTATTGGTAGCGATTTATGCTCCAAATAAAAATCAAGACAATTTTTATCTAAAATTACATAAGAAAATAATAGAACTGATTATGTATGATTGGAGATTTTAATGCTATTGTAAAGCCTGAGCTGGATTATAATACAACAACAAAAAAAATAAGACTCTAAGAAGAACACTTCCTAAATCCTTCTATAATATGGTGGATGAATTAAATATACTTGATGCTTGGAGAGAAAAATATCCGGAAAAGAAGCAATATACATTCTATTCTAACAGACACCTATCCTGGTCAAGAATTGATATGACATGGATGTCAACAGATTTATTTACAAATATACAAAATATAGCCATAGAAACAAGCACATGGGTGGATCACAACCCAGTTACAATCATATGGAAAGGACAAAAAAATAGAACAAGATGGACATTAAACCAAACTATATTGAATGAAAAGGATTTTCAGCAATATATGAAAAAAGAAGTACTTTTCTTCTTTAAGGAAAACAAAAAGGAAGATTCTTTATTTCAAAATGTTTGGGATACGGTGAAAGCGTACATGAGAGGACTTGCTATGACTTATATTTGGGGGAAAAGAACAAACAGAAAAGACAAAATAAGGGAAAACTGGAGGAAGAATATAAGACACTTGAGAAAGAATTACAGAAAGATACACAAAACAAAAAGATTAAAAATTTAATGGAACTGAACAAACATAAAATGAACTTACTAGAAAATGAAGAAGTGGCAATGAAAATAAAGGCAGCTAAGCAAACCTTTTTTGAGCATGCAAACAAACCAGGGAGATGGTTGACATATAAAATTAAAAAGGAGAACGAGAAGAGATGGATTAAACAATTGGAAGATGCTGAGGGGATTTTACAACATCGAAATGAAGAAAAGAAAAAAATTAATTTGGGAATATTATGAGAACTTATACAAGCAACAAACAGTTTTATATGATAGGAAAACAATTCTTGGAAGAAACAGAGATACCTAAAATGCCGGAGAAATTTAAAAAGTTATTAGAAGGGGAAATAATAATGATGGAATTAATAGAAGCAATCAACAGACAAAAAAATGGTAAAACACCAGGACCAGATGGACTACCAGCAGAGCTATATAAGACATTGCAGGAAGTACTAGGCAATGTAATGTTGGAACTTTATACTCAACTTTTTTCTGAAGCTAAGATACCAGATTCGTGGTCCGAAGCTCTTATTACTCTGATATCAAACGAAGAAACGGAAACACAGAAAATAAAGAATTACATGCCGATTTCCCTACTTAATGTGGACTATAAAATATTTGCATCAATAATGGCGGAAAGACTTAAAAATTTTTTAAATGAATTTATACAATCGGATCAAAATGGCTTCTTACCCAAAAGACAGATTAGAGACAATATGCGAATTGTATTGAACACATTAGAATACTATGAAACACACCCCAAGAAACATATGGCAGATGGTGTTCCTGGATGCACAGAAGGCATTCGACAGTGTGAACTGGCAATTCATGATAAGCCAATTACAGACTATGGGTTTTGGGGAGAAATTTATAAATGTAATCAAAACAATTTATAATAAGCAATCAACCAAAGTAATGATAAATGGAGATATCACTGAGAAGATAAACATTATGAAGGGAACAAGACAGGGATGTCCCCTATCTCCACTATTGTTTATTCTGGCATTAGAAGTATTAAATAGACATATAAAACAGAATAATGACATAAAAGGGATGAAATTTAAGAGGGAAGAATATAAGCTACAAGCATTTGCAGAAGATTTAGTATTTATTTTGGAGGAACCATTAGAGACAGGACATGTATTAATAGAACAAATAGAAAAATATGGTGAGGTAGCGGGGTTGAAAATTAATAAAGATAAAACCAAAATGTTAGTGAAAAAAAATTAGTGAAAAACAAAAAAAGTACTGGTGGGAAAATAAGATATACAGATTGTAAAGAAGGTAATATATTTAGGGATCCACCTGACAGCAAGATGCGCAGCAATTAAAGAGGATAATGATCATAAATTGAAAAGACAAATTGAAGTAGATTTGGATAAATGGAAAAATGTACAACTATCATTAATGGGAAGGATTGCGATAATCAAAATGAATATATTACCATGATTTTTTTTTTATTAATTATTTTTATTAAATTTTATAAACTTTTAACAAATTTTAACACAAAAATATAATAACTCAACTGATAACAAACAAATAACATATTTAACAAACAATACAAATAGCTGCTCGGAACCCCCCACCACCACATCCTCCTACATCCTACCCCCTCTTCTATCCTTCTAACTACATACTTTCGCCTTTCCGTACCTCTTCCCTCCATCCTCCTCTACTCCTTCTCCACCCTCTAACCCTCTACACATACCTAACCTTCAATCCACCTTCCTCACCATCCAATGCGGTGTCTAGAGTTTTCCCGAGCGCCCTAAAAAAGAGAAAATCTATTCCCTTAATATCCCCAACTACAGTTGAGAAACATAATCTATTACTTATTATCTCCCTCCCCCCTCACCCCCAGGCTTCCCGGAGTGAATACAGAGTAAAAACGCAAGAAACCCCACTAGTCTACTATTTAGTAACTATTTATCTATATATCAAATCTAATTCTTTCAATTGATATTTCTTTTGCATATAATCAATCCATTTTTTCCAGTCCATCAAAAATGTTTCATTTGAATGGTTCTTCAAGTACGCCGATATCTTAGCCATCTCCACAAGATGGGTAACTTTTAATGTCCATTCTTCAATAGATGGTATTTCAGATGACTTCCAATATTGACCCACCAACAGTCTTGCAGCCGTAGTCAAGTTCAAGATCAACTTAGTCTCTATGGTGGTACAGTCCTTTGTAATACCCAACAAGAATAACTGGGGTAAAAACTCAATACGCTTTTTCAAAATATTTTGAAGAATCCACCATATTTTTATCCAAAAAGCCTTAATTTTTTTACACATCCACCAAATGTGAAAATAAGTAGCGTCCATAGATTCGCATCTCCAACATTTGGGTTTCAGATTTGGATACATAAGCGATAATTTTTTTGGGTCTAAATGCCATCTATAAAACATTTTATAAAAATTCTCTCTTAAATGCTGAGCTTGTGTAAATTTAACATTTTTCACCCATATTCTTTTCCAAGTTTCCATCATAATTGGATGTCCAAAATTCCCTTCCCACTTAATCATACAATCTTTAACTAATTCCTTTCCAGAATCAATTTCAATTAAAGCATCATATATTCTTTTAATATGCATCGCTCTTTGGTCTCTAATTTGTATAATTAATTTTTCATCCTTTAAAGAAAAGCCCATCTTAACATCTTTTTGCCATCTGGCTTGAAGTTGTGCATGATGATACCAGTTATGAGCTATACCTTCCTCCCTTAATCTATCTAATGATTTCAGTTCTAGGCTATTCCCTTCTTTATTCAAAAGTTTATCATAGGGCTCCACGTCTTGAATTTGTTGTATACCTACACTCTGTATTGCATGTCTGGGAACAGTCCATAAAGGGATTTTACCGTTTAACTTATAATAATACTTTTTCCAGACACGCATCACAGAGTTTCTTAATATATGCTCTTTAAAGCCCCTATCCAATTTTTTATCATAAACTAAATAGGCGTGGGACCCATACACTAGCCCATATCCTTCTATATTCAATATTCTTTCATTTGTTAAGTTAATCCAATCACTTATTGCCACTAGAACTGCTGCATAATAATATAATTTGAAATTAGGCACTTTCAATCCACCTCTCTCTCTTGTATCTTGAATAATTTTAAGTTTAACCCTTGGTTTCTTGCCATCCCAGATAAAGTTGTTTATACCTTTCTGCCATTCATCAAGATTCCCATCCTTTTTAAGTATTGGCAACATTTGAAATAGAAATAGAAATTTCGGTAATACATTCATTTTAATAGCGGCTATCCTACCCAACATAGATAATTGTAATTTTTTCCAATTCTCCATTTCTTTTTGCACTTTACTCCATAAGAAGTCATAATTATTCTTATATAATTTACCATTTGAGGCTTCTATATAAATTCCTAAATATTTGACTTTTTTAACTATCTCACATCCCATTATTCTTTCCAAATCTTGTTTTAATTTATTGTCAAAATTTTTAACCAACATCTTTGTCTTGGATAAATTTAATTTAAAACCTGATACTTTTCCGTAATTTCGAATAATTTCCATCAAACTCTGAGCCGATTGCATTGGCTGAGTCAATGTCACAAGTAAATCATCTACAAAGGCACATAATCTATAATCATGTTTTCTAATTTGTACCCCCTTTAATTCCTCTGATGCTCTAATCCTATTCAATAAAACCTCTAAAGTTAAAACAAACAATAAAGGAGATAAGGGACACCCCTGTCTAGTACCCTTCTCAATGTTAAACGAATCTGTTAATTGACCATTTACTATAATCTGTCCTGTTTGTTTCTGATATATAGCTGTTATGGAATTAATAAACTGGTCCCCCATTCCCATCCTTACCACAAGCCTTTGCAAAAATGTCCAGTTCAGTCTATCAAAAGCTTTTTCTGCATCTAAAAACATTAAAACAGCCGGCACTTGAATATGTTTATCCAAGTATTCCAGTATGTTAACAAGTTGTCTAACATTGGTTTTCATCTGTCTCCCTTGTAAAAAACCAGTCTGATCCAGGTGTATCCTCTGTGTCAAGACTGTCATTAATCTATTAGCCAAAATTTTTGCAAAAATCTTGTAATCCGTATTTAACAATGAAATAGGTCTAAAATTTTCTACTTGAACATTATCTTTGCCCTCTTTAGGAATCAGACAAACATTAGCCGTTTTCCAGGAGGGTGGAACCCGACCACCCTCTTGTATATTCACAAATAACTCCCTCAAATGTTCGACCACTTCCTCCTGTAAACACTTATAATAAATCGTAGTAAGACCATCAGTTCCTGGAGATTTTCCCAATTTCAATTGCTTAATTGCGTCAATAATTTCTTCTGATTTAATCACAGCATTTAATCTATCTCTTTGTTCCAAAGTGATTTCCATAACATTTTGATTTTGTAAAAAGGCATCTACCTCTTGCTCTTGAACTTTTTCTTCAGCATACAATTTGGTGTAGAACTCTAGAAAAGCCTTCTTAATAGTTTCTTGATGAAATACTTCTTGCCCCTTATATTCTACCTTCTCAATTAAACGGGATTTTTGTTTTTTCCTTAATGTATAAGCCAACCATCTGCCAGGTTTATTAGCATTAAAAAAAGTATTATGTTTAGCATATTGTATATTCCTGGCAACCTGGTCGGTCATCAAAATATCAAATTGTTTCCGTAGAACCTTTATCCCTTCTTTAATATTACTATCATCCGGCTTATCTATTAATAATAACTCTTTCTTTCTTATCTCCGCTTCTAAAACTCTTCTCTTTTCCTCTTGTTTACGTCTATGTCTTGCATTCAATTCAATTAAAATTCCACGCATGTGGGCCTTGCTAGAGTCCCACACCATTTCTATTGGTAAACCTATGTTCAGATTTAACCTGAAAAATTCCTTGATAGCCTTTTTACATTCTTCCACATACATTTCATATTTAAACAAATTTTCATTAAGTCTCCAGGATCTGCATATATATTGACCAGTCCTTAGTTCCATCATAACTGGGTTATGATCAGACAATACATTAGGTAAAATTTTAGCTTTCTTTAAACTTAACATAAAATCACTAGTAGTTAAAATAAAATCAATTCTAGAAAATGATTGATGTCTATCAGAGAAAAAAGTAAACTCTTGATCCCTACCATGTCTTTCTCTCCATATATCTAACAAATTAAAATCATCTTTAATATCAAAAAAAGATTTAGGCAATATTGAACGCGATTGAGGAACAGGTAAGATCTTTTTCTTGTCCAAACCAGCATCAAGAATTCCATTCCAGTCCCCCATTAAAATACAAGATCTATAATCCAACTGTATTAGCTTTCTTTGCAATGATTTATAAAATATACCTTGTTTTTGATTTGGAGCATATATACCCATCAACAGAACTTTCTTCCCATCCAATAAAATTTCTATAGCTAAAAATCTTCCTTGAGTATCTGCTTCTATTAATTTAGCTTTTATATGATTTTTAACATAAATAACAATTCCATTTTTTTTGTCTAAAGATGATGCCACAAAGTGTGTACCCAATTTGTTATTAATCAAATATTTCTGGTCCAAAGTTCTAATATGAGTTTCTTGTAAACAGATTACGTCATTTTTACATTGCTTCAAATAATGAAATATCTTCTTCCTTTTTTGTGGAGAATTTAAACCGTTAACATTCCATGTCAAATACTTATTTGACATGATCTTTTCGTGAAAGCTTCTGCAAGGCCGAAACCACCTCTTCCTTCCTCTTAGGCCTTGCTCCCATGGCTTCCAAAGATGTCAGATCAGCTTGCTTGGTTTGAATTGGTTCACGTGCACACCTTGGATCTTTAGGCTTATCAGCTACCAAAGGTTGGAAAATATCAGTTAACTGCACTGGTTGTTCAACTGCTTTATCCATATCTGTCGAAGAAATTATTCGAGGTTGTTGAAATTCCGAAGTTTGCAATGATTCTAAATCTTTGACCAAAATTGCTCTCTTAGATTTTGGGGAAGTAGATCTATCAACCATCAGTATGTTGTCAAGGAAGTCCTTAGCTTTAGCAACGGTAATCAAACGATATCTATTATTTTTAAAAAACAAAGAAAGTCCAGTTGGAACCTCCCATCTATATTGTATCTCTCTTCTTTTAAGCTCCTCTGTCAAAAAAGCATAATCTTTCCTTGATCTCAACATTTTAGGAGGTATCTCTTTCAAAACCAATACTTCTTGACCAGCAACACTCAGTTGTTTATTGTAGGCTGTAGAAAGAACCCAATTTCTGTATTTTCTTGTATTAAAATATATCACAATATCTCTAGGCAAATTTCTTTGTGCTGCAATACGTGAGTTCATTCTAAACAACCGTTCAATCTGCCAGTCCACGTTCTCAACTGAATCATCCAAAAATTTTGTTAGAGCTTCAATAACAATTTTTCTTAAATCCTCTTGATTCCCATTTGAAGCTTCTCTAAATCCCCTAATTCTAACCGCAAACTGCATCTGATGATATTGTGTCAAAGTAGCCTGATCTTGTACATCACTTTTGATTTCTTCTAATTTTTCTTCAAATTGCTGCTCAATATTTTCTAATTTCTCTTCAACACCAATGGTGTAATCCCAAACACCCTTAATAGCCTCCACAATGTCTTGTCTCATCTCCTGGTTAGATACTTCTGTCATAGCTTTGAAATCTTTTTTCTGTTCTGCCATCTTTTCCTCTAGTTTATATTCCATTTTATCCATTCTGTCATTGAGTGAGGATAATGCAGCATTTACTGGGGATAATGCTACTGTTAAAGCAGTCTGTAAATCTTTAATTGTAAGCATTTCTGAAGCAAGCTGTACAGGCTCTTGAGACTCTAAAGGAGCAGACTGTGATTTTACAAGCTGCCCTGGAGAGGGCATAGCCGCCTTAGCAGCTGCTGCCTTATGTCTCGTAGTCATGATTAAAAAGAGAGAGGAAGAAAAAAGAAAAGAAATAGCTAAAAAGAAAAAAGTTGCCACTTCCTCCCTTTTGAATTTCTTTTAAAATCCAGTTAAATCAATTTCTTTTAAAATCCAGTTAAATCAAGTCCAAATAGTCTCTCAAACTTCTCTTTAAAAAGAGGAAAAAGATTTCACTTTCACTTTCCAACGCAATCCACACTTTTCATTTTTCATTTTCACTAGATAGAGAAAGCGATCGCCATTTTGAAAAAATTATGTTGATTCAAGAAAACTTGTAAATACAAAGGCAAAAACAAAATAGCAGTATACTTGCGATAATCAAAAGACTCCTGTATTCAATCCGTCTGTTTAAAGTCCTTATAAGTCAATCTTAAAAGCAGAGGCGGTCGCGGCGTCTAATTCTGTCAGCCGACAGAAGCGTCTCTGGGCAGGAGCATTTCAAGTGCCTGGGGAGCACACCTTCTCTGCCCCTGAAAACTTGTTCCAGGGGTCTTGGAAGGGCTCAACCCGGCTCTTGGAGCTCTACTCCCCTTCTTTGCCCGAAGAAGAGTTTTTTCGCCGCAACAAACAGCTGATGAACGCTGTTGTTGACGGCTATACTGATTCAGAGATCGGAGCCTCACGTTAGAGACTCCAGCGACGCCGGCGGAGCCACCGGAAGCCTATATTACCATGATTATTGTTTTTGTTTTCAACAATACCAATAAGATTAGATAAGAAATATTTTGAGGGGCTTAATAAAATAATCTTGAAATATATTTGCCAGGGAAAAAAGGCCAGGATTAATCTAAAAATGTTACAAGATTGAGAGGTGAGTTTGGTCTACCTAATTGGGAATTGTACTATCAGGCTGCAGCATTATCATGGATGAGAGAATGGATCTTACTGAGGAATACAAGATTATTGACATTAGAGGGACATGATTTACAGTTGGGATGGCATGCTTTCATATGGTATGGAAAAAACAGAATACATAGCTATTTCCAGAGACACCATATATAAGGAATTCTTTATTTGTGGTCTGGGAGAAAGTAAAGAGAAAGCACTATTTGAAGATTCCAAATTGGCTCTCAACTATGGAGGCGCTAATACACCCCAATATGCTTAACATGGGAAACATAAGATATAAAGACTTACTAACACAGCGGTTCTCAACCTTTTCCGGGGCTCGACCCCGGCCCGCATCGCGCAAAAAAAATGGTGGACGCGCATGCGCGGCGCAACGGGGCGCATTGCGCTTGCGCGGCGCAACGGTCCGCATCGCGCTTGCGCGGCGCGACATCGCGCATGCGTGGCGCAATGGCCTGCATCGCACATGCGTGGCGCAACGGCCCGCATCGCGCATGCGTGGCGCAACGGCCCGCATCGTGATAGGGAAAAAAATGGCCGACCAAAAAAAATGGCCAACCAAAAAAAATAAATGGCGGGCCCGCACCGCGCATGCACGGCGCGATGGGGCACATCGCGCATGCGTGGCGCGATGGCCCGCATCGCGATAGGGAAAAAATGGCCAACCAAAAAAAATGGCCGACCCAAAAAATGGCAGACTGCGGTACTTGGCGACCCCCGTGAAATGGTCGTTCGACCCCAAATGGGGTCGCAACCCACAGGTTGAGAACCGCTATACTAACAGATATGGGGTAGTTGAAAACCAAACAACAATTAGAGGAAACAAGGAATAAAGATGGATTGGTACATGAGAACACAAATACAATCTAGATATGAAAAAGATGTTAAAATAGATGGTATTAATTTCGGGACAACAGAGTTAGATGAAATACTCACAGGAACTGTCAGAATCCAATTATATTTCATCTCTAGTTATCGACTATGGAAAACCCCATTTCTGCCCTCTCTGGATTCTGTCATACGATGAAGGGGAAGGGGGGTGAACAAAGGGGTTTTATGGTCCTCACTTTTTTCGGTACAACTTCAAAAGAGACTGAATGTAGATACCACCAAAAGGAGTAATCATAACAATGGGGCCATCAGCTTTCATCTACTCCCCTCTGATGTCTCCCTTCCGTCAGCAGTGAGGAAAAAGGGGGTGGAAATGTAACACCTGGGATTGTCACTGGAAGGATGGTGGGGTGAGGTTGCTTGGAACCCCTTAAAACCTTGAACCATAGGGCTTGGTCCCCAACTCCTGTCTAGAATGCCTGCAACCATTTTCTCTTAACAAAGATGCCTGTTGAAAGAAATATTCCAAGAGTTCTGTCTTCTTAAAATGCCAAGTGGGATGGGTCCTTACATTAGACAGGACTTGCAGAATTAGTCCACCTGGAAGGGAGAACCTTGCCGGGGGATTTTGCAAAAATTACCATGTCAGACAACGGATCAGGGAACGGAGAAAACTCCCCGGGAAGGGAGCCGCTGCCCCAACTGAAACCCTGCCAGATGTTGGGATCTGAGAGGTCAGATTCCTCAGGAGAAGAGGTGGTGGAGACACGGGACCACAAACCTCAGTGGTCAATGGGCGTTGGAAAGAAAGGCGAATGGGAAAAGAAATCAAGAAAGGTGACCGTGAGACGGGGGGCCAACCAACCAGAATGGAAGCAGGAGATGGAGAAATCCCTGCACGCAAGTGAAGAGGAAGGGAGCTGGGCACCGTACTCGGACTGGATACTAGAGAAAGCTATCAACCTGATGAAGAGAACTCTCAGCTCGCTAGGAGAGGAGAATTCTGAGCCCTACGGCCTCACCAGCTCCTGGAGCCGCAAAGGGAGAAACACCAAGGGGGAAATGGAAATTGCAGCCCCGGGGACATCTGCTGATCCAGTAGCCCCCATTCCCCGCCGACCCGCAGATGGCGATCTGGATGGAAGACACTACCACCGACAACGAAGGCACCGATCCATTCAAAGACTCCTGCCGCTGGACATGAGATTCAAGGGGAAGCCAAAACGCTTGGGATTTTTCCTAACCCAAGTCCTCAGCTACATGGAGGAATACGGGTGTCAAGGTTCTGACTAATGAAACACTTCAAAGAACTTTCAGGCATGTTTATCCTAAAGCCTTTATTACAGTGCTACAAATTGACGGCACATCATGGACGTTTTATGCCAGAATCTGACTTCCTCTTGCTGGCATCTAACTTTTCTTGCTAAACCCCTCCCTTATCTTGCAGTCACAAGTCACATTATCCAATTAGTGTGAAGGTCAAAGGTTTACTTCCTCTTTCTTTCCCGGGCTTTTTACCTTCCCCCACTCTAAGCTATGTATTAACCCAATAAATACCAGACAGTTTTGCATATTGTCAAAGCAGGAATATACAGTATTTGCAGCATTGACAACCAGCCCCCCTTACAAGAAGGACAGATCCTGTAAAGTAAACAAAAGCATATGTTAAGGGTTATCTTTCGGTTCGTTGGGGTGTTTCACATGAAACCTTTTGACCAATCTGTCAGCTTTCACTTCACTAGATTTCACCCAGGTGGCTTCAGACAACGGATATCACTTCCATTGTACTAGGTACTGCAATTTCCCTCTAAAGATTCTGGAGTCAAGAATACGTTTCACTTCATAGTGGGTCTGCCCTGCAACTACGAGGGGCCCAGGTGCCTTCTTCGGAGGAGGTCTTAAACTGGAGCCCCGATAAGGCTTCAACAAACTACAATGGAAAACTGGGTGAATTTTCCCTAAAGGTCTAGGCAGTTTTAGTTGTACTGTGACCGGATTGATGATCCTAACTATGGGGAAAGGCCCCAAGAATTTAGGCCCTTACTAGGCAATTTGAGGCATAGATATTTAGTTGACAGATAGATCTTCTCCCCAACTTGGAATGTTCTTTGGGGAGCCCTCTTCCTATCAGCCTGCTTTTTATAGGTTTCAAAAGTTTTTTTTAAAGCAGTTTTTGTGTTTCTCCAAACTTCTTCCCACCCCCTTACCCACTGATCAAGTGTCTGGGAAGCGGAAGGCAACTGAGGATATTCAGGTATTGGGCTGAACTCTTTCCCTGTGGCCACTCTGAAAGGCATGTAGCCAGTGCTGCTGTGCACAGAATTATTGTACGCCACCTCCGCAAAAGGGAGGAGATCAGTCCAGTTCGTCTGTTGGTAAGAAACAAAGCATCTGAGGTACTGCTCCACCGTTTTGTTAGCAGCTTCTGCAGCCCCACTGGTGGCCAGATGAAAAGCAGATGATAACCCTTGAGATGATCCAATTAATGTAAGGAAATTTCTCCAAAATTTTGCTGTGAACTGCACCCCCCTGTCCGAAATTATTCGCTTAGGGGCGCCATGCAGCCTGTAGATATGTTTCAGGAACAATTTGGCCAGTCGTTGGGCAGATGGAAGTCCTTTGCAGGGGATGAAATGAGCCTGCTTTGAAAACAAGTCTATTACCGTCCAGATGACAGTATTTCCACTATTTTCAGGTAGGTCCACTATAAAGTCCATAGCTATTTCTTCCCATGGTTGAGAAGGGTCTGCCACGGGTTGCAGTCACCCAGGGGTTTTCCCCGGGATTCTTTTCATTGTGGCACACACAATACAACTTTTTACATAGTTCTTTTCAGCCCCGGCCACCAAAAGTGCCGGCGGGTGAGGTGTAGGGTTTTTAATATCCAAAGTGTCCAGCCTGTTTTACATCATGGCCGTTTGTGAGGGCATTAAGACGGAGCGATTCTGCTAAATATAGCTTCCCCCCTTTGTAAGCCAAGCCATCCCTGCATGTTAGGGAGGCTTGATTATCTTTGAACCATTGGTCAGTGAGGAGCTCTCATTTTAATTTCTTCGCTCCAGGGTCATCAGGATTGGAGACCCTATGAGGTGTAAGTTGAGCAGCAATTTGTGGATTGGGAATAATCACCTCGTTAACCTGCTCTCGTTCGCTCTTGTATTGGGGTAACCGGGATAGCGCATCAGCTAGGAAGTTCTTTCCGCCTGGTATGTACTTTAGAGTGAAGTTGAAGCAGTTAAAGTACTGTGCCCACCGTACTTGCTTTGGGGACAATTTGCGGGGAGTTTTCAGTGCTTCTAGATTTTTGTGATCTGTCCATACCTCAAATGGCACCTTGCTCCCTTCTAGGCAGTGTCGCCAGTTTAATAGCGCCCATCTAATCGCAAAGGCCTCTTTCTCCCAGATTGCCCACCGTCACTCACACTCAGTAAATTTCTTAAAGGTGTAGGTGCAGAATTGCAGGTTCCCATTTTTGTTCTTTTGCAGTAACACAGCTCCAACTGCCACATCGCTGGCATCGGCTTGAATCCAAAAGGTTCCTCTTGGCATGGGTGCTTTAGGACCGGTTCAGCAGCAAACAGACTCTAAATTCTCAAAAGCTGTTTGACAGTCCATTGTCCATGCTAGTGGTTGGCCCGGTCGTAGCTTCCCTCCTCCTTTGCCTGTTTTGAGTAGTTCTGTAAGAGGTAGGGCAATCTCGGCAAAAGAGGGATGAATTGACAATAAAAGTTGGCAAAACCCAGAAAACTCTGGAGCTGTTTGTGAGTCTTTGGGGGCTGCCATTCGAATATAGCTTTCACCTTGGCTGGATCCATTTCAATACCCTGCCGGGGATACAGTTACAGCCAGGGAACTGGCCTCTGGCAATCTTTCTCCATAATTCCCCGAATCTTTACCAGCTCCTCTCAAGCATAGAGGCAGTGGATGGAGTTCAGGACCCCAAGTCATTTGAAAGGAAATTTGGATTCTGGCATGATGTCAAACCCCTCCCTTATCTTGCAGTCACAAGTCACATTATCCAATTAGTGTGAAGGTCAAAGGTTTACTTCCTCTTTCTTTCCCGGGCTTTTTACCCCCCCCCTCTAAGCTATGTATTAACCCAATAAATACCAGACAGTTTTGCATATTGTCAAAGCAAGAATATACAGTATTTGCAGCATTGACATTGGGCAGGCCATCCCCAGCGACAAAGCCCGTATCCAGATCGTGCAATCTGCCCTGGACGGGCCGGCCGCAGATTGGGTGGTGAACTTGCATGACTCCAATGCCCCAGAGCTCAACGACTTCAACTGTTTCATGTCCTCTCTGAGAAGGCAATCTCAAAAAACCCGCGAAAGGATAATAATGATGAGGCAACGCAAGAATTCTGGGCCATTGCTAGCAAACTGAAATGGCCGGAAGACATCCTCCTTAGCCATTTCAAAGACAGACTAAATTATGACCTATATGATGCTTGCCTGCCCCGAAGGGACCCACACCAACTTGAGGAATGGTATGTCTTGGCAGAGGAAGCAGAAATCGACATACTGAAGAGGCACAGCCGAGGAAAACAAGGGAGCTGCTCACCGCCTGAGTTGACACGTGAACCAGTGAAACCATCGGCTACGGCTAAGAAACAAATGAGGTGTTTCAAGTGCAGGAGAGAAGGGCATCAGGCTGTAGAATGCCGCTCAAAAGTCCCCCAGCACAACCCAGACAGATCACCGGCCAACAAATCCGGAAAGTCTCCGGCTAAGCCAAAAGAACCTGCCACGAGAATGATGGAGGCTATGGAATCTGCTCATCAGGGGGAAAGAATTCCAGCCTACACCGCAGGGCCAGTGGACTCCTCAGACGATAGCTGGGAAGGCGAACCCCTGGACACATCTCACCAATCCTCAAGAAAATGACTATATTAATTCCCCCCATGCCCGAAGCCGTGAAGGTGAAAGCCTTAATAGACTCTGGCTGCACCCACTGCCTCATTAGCTCAATGCTAGTGGGGAATCTGGGCATTCTGTCAAGGAGACTGGAACAGCCAATCTCATTTGGCCAGTTAGATGGGTCCATAGCAGGGGGGTGCCAGCTACGCTAGCCACTTTACCAATACGCCTCACCCTGGGCAAACATGAGGAAGACATAATGTTTCTGTTGATCCCAGGCATGGAATGCCCAATGATCCTAGGGATGGAATGGTTAAAAAAATGGAACCTCTGGGTGAATTGGAGGACGGCAGAAATCAAATTCCCAAAGGGGGACCCTATGGACTTAAAATCCCAAGGGGGGCTACCAGAATCAAGAACAGAAAAAGCATCCATGGGAGAGGAAAAGGGACTACCAGAAATACCAGAGGAATACAGAGACCTTGTTGAAGTTTTTAGTGAGGAGAGGGTGGATGAGCTCCCCCCCTCGACCCACGGACTGTGCCATTGAATTCAAGCCTGGGGCAAAACTCCCAAAGCCCAGATTATACTCCATGAGCCCAAAGGAGAAGGAGGAAATGGAAAGATTCATAAAGAAAAACGTAGAAAGGGGGTTCATTGAACCAGCCAAGCCTAAAGTGGCTTCCCCGTCCTCTTTAGAGAGAAGAAGGACAGCTATTTATGCTTATAGGGCCCTGAATACAATCAGTGAAAGCAACCTATACCCTCTGCCCCTCATGAAAGACATGTTGTCACACCTCTCGAAAGGGAAATTTTTTTCTAAACTAGACGTAAGGGAAGCTTACTATCGCGTGAGAATTAAGGAAGGGGATGAATGGAACACCGCATTTAACTGTCCCATGGGGTGCTACCAATTCAAAGTCTTGCCATTTGGATTACAAGGGGGCCCCCCAGTATTTATGCAATTAATCAATGACGTTCTAAGGGATCACCTATTTAAGGGGGTCCTGGTTTATTTAGACGACATTCTTATCTTCACCGAATCAAAAGAGGAACATGTCAACCTAGTCAGAGCGGTCTTAAATGGGCACCTATATGCCAAACTCTCGAAATGCGAATTCCACCAGGAAAGGATAGACTACCTAGGTTATCGCATATCCCCACAGGGCATTGAAATGGACCCTGAGAAGGTCAGAGCAGTATTAGAATGGGCACCACCCCGCACAAGAAAGCAACTGCAAAGTTTCCTGGGCTTCGCAAACTTTTACCGCCAATTCATCCCCTCATTTGCCCAGATAGCCCTGCCCCTCACAAACTTACTAAAAATGAAGGGAGCATCCTCAATAAAACCTAGCCAGCCACTAACCTGGACAATGGAGTGCCAAGCAGCGTTTGAGAGATTAAAGAGACTTTTTTCTGCCGAACCAGTACTGAGGCACCCAAACATGGATAAGCCCTTCGTAATATAGACGGATGCAAGTGATGTGGCAGTGGAGGCTGTACTATTACAAGAAAACGATGAAGGGGTATTGCAACCCTGTGCGTATACATCCAAGAAACTCACGGAAACAGAACAGCGCTGGCCTGTATTCATATAATTACGGCAGCCAGGATTGTGTTTGCACAAAATTGGAAAACATCGAAAGCCCCCCCAGAGGTAGAGGTGATTGGGAAAGTACTGGAATGTGCAGAAATGAATAGACTAACAATGATGATTAAAGATAAGACAGAGTCAGACTACTATAAAATCTGGGAACTTTTTACGATTGGCTGAAAAAAATATGGTTAAAAGATAGTTAACATCAATTTAGATGGAAGAAGAAGAAGGAGCAGATAAAGAGGGAGACCCAGGCAACACAGTATTGAATAACTGGAGGTTGTATAAATATTTAAAGAAGTATATACCGAGAAGGTTAGATAAATAGAAGTATTAATGTAAAAGAAAATGAATCTTATTGTATATAATACAGATAGGGAAATTTGGAGAGAGGAGTTGCTCAGACATTACCCCTTAATTGTATCTGAAGAGGGATGAGAGGGAAGAAAGGAAAGGAGAGGAGAGAGAATAGAGTAAAGGAGGGGAGAAGGAAGTAGGAAGGTTGGAGGAGAAGAGCAACACCAAAAGTCAATTGTATGTATTTATTTCATTTTATTAAAAGTATCTTATATATAAGAATGTAAAAAGAATGTATGTTAACATCTGATAAATATCACGGTATATGTATGGGGGAGAGTTTGGAAAAATAAAAAAATTAAAAATTAAATTAAAAAAAAAGATTTGTCTGGCATGATCTATTTTTGACAAATCCATGTTGGCTTTTAGTAATGACTTTGTTTGCCTCTAGGTGTTTGCTGATTTGTTGTTTGATTATCTTTTCCAGAGTCTTCCCAGGTATTGAGGTCAGGCTGATAGGTCTGTTGTTTCCTGGATCTATTTTTTTCCCTTTTTTGAAGATGGGAACTATATCAGCTCTTTTCCAGTCCTCTGGTAGTTCCCCAGTGCTCCAGGATTTTTGAAAAATATAGTTCAGTGATTCTGAAATCACATCTGCCAGTTCCTTGAGAACCTTGGGGTGTAATCCATCTGGTCCTGGTGATTTGAACTCATCTAGGCTGGATAGGTGCTCACTTACCATTTTCTTGCCTTAACTTGTGTTTCTAATCTATTTTTTATGGTACTGCTTTTGGTAGGTTGGACTGTTTTTTCCATTTGTGTAAAGACAGATGCAAAAAATGAGTTAAATAGTTCTACTTTCTCCCTGTTGCTTGTCACCTTCTTGCCACTTTCCCTCATTAAGTCATTTTCTTAACTTTTTTCTTGTTTTTTACATGTTGAAAGAAGCTTTTTTTTTGTTATTTTTGACTTTGGTAGTTCATCTTGAGCCTTAGCTTTCCTCACTTCATCTTTGCAGGCTCAGATTATTTGCTGATATTCTGCTTTGGTTGTGTGCCCCTCTTTCCATTTTTTATACTTGTCCTTTTTATCTTTCAGTTTATCAGAGAGTACTTTATGCAGCCATGCTGGTTTCTTTTGAGAGCTGTTATTTTTCTTCTTTGTTGGTATTGTATTTTCTAGAATCTTCCCAGGTATTGATGTTAAACTGATTGGTCTGTAGTTTCCTGGGTCTGGTTTTTTTCCCTTTCTTGAAAATGGGAACCACATCAGCTCTTTTCCAATCATCAGGTACTTCCCCGGTGCTCCAGGATTTTTGAAAGATATGATGCAATGGTTCTGAGATAACATTTGCCAGGTCTTTCAGAACTCTGGAATGTAATCTGCCGGGTCACAGTGATTTATATTCATCAAGGTCGGATAAGTGTTCTCTTACCATTTTCTTGCTTATTTTAATTGTTGTTTCTAGTATGTCTTTTGCAGTGGGTTTTTTTTCGTATGTTGGGCTATAGTTTCTTTTTCTGTGAAGACTGGTGCAAAGTATGAGTTAAGCAGCTTTGCTTTCTCCCTGTTGCCTGTTATTTCCTTGCCATCTTCTCTCTTTAGTGGGCCTACAGCAGGGATGTCAAACTCGCGACGTCACGTGATGTGTCGTGACATATCACGACTTTTTTGCTGTTGCTGGCAATGGGGTGGGCACGGTTTCGCTATGATGCATGTGGCCCGCGGACTGGCAGTTTCTTTTACTTTTTTCTTGTTGTTAATGTGTTGGAAGAAACTTTTTCTATTGTCCTTGATTTCTCTTGCAAGTCTTTGTTCTTTCTGAGCCTTTGCTTTCCTGACTTCATCTTTGCATGTTCTGGCTATCTGCTGATAATCGGCCTTAGTTATGTGCCCCTCTTTCCATTTTTTGTATTTATCCTTTTTGTCTTTCTTCTTGAATTTCTTGTTTTTCTTTTTCAGTTGTATTGTGCTGATATGAGCTTTTATGATTGCATTTTTCAGAGTCTCCCATGCTTCTTGGGTTGTTTTCCCCTTTAGGATTTTCATCCATGGGATCTTTACTAGGTTCTCTCTGAGTTTGTTAAAGTCAGCTCTTTTGAAGTTTAAGACACCGGTTGGATTGTTTTCTATTGGTAGTGTTTGCATTATATTAAATTCCAGTATAACGTGGTCACTTTCACCCAAGGCAATTTCAATTCCCTCTATCACTTCTTTTCTACCGGTATTAGTAAGGATTAAGTCTAGTATAGCTTTATGTCTAGTTCCCTCCTCCACCAAATGGATGACAAAGTTGTCAGCTAGGTTGGTTAGGAATCTGTTTGATTTCTTGGTCATTGCAGAGTTTGTCTCCAAGTTGATAATCTGGATAGTTGAAATCTCCTATTACTACTGTGGTATGTTTCCTACATACATTTGTTAACTGGTTGGCAAAGAGTTCATCTTTGTTAACTGGTTGGCAAAGAGTTCATCTCATTCTTCTGATTGGTTGGGTGGCTTGTAATATACACCTATGGCAATGTATATCTTTTATATTAACCCATATACATCCTGGAGAGATTTTATCTTTGATCATTTGCATTTCTGTAGATATGTAATGTTCTCTTACATATAGTGCAACTCCCCCTCCTCTTTTTGTAGATTTGTATCCATCCATCAGTACATTCCATTCATGGATTTTATCCCTATGCCATATCCTTCCTCATGTACTATTGCTTCTGGTTCGTCCTGTTTGTTCCCGAAGCTTTGAGCATTTTTAAATAAGCATTTAAGACTTTTATGGATATGTTTGTTGCATGTCCTGATAGTTGTTTGAGTTTTTCTTTTTTCTCATCACTGCCTACCTCATTGTTTGATTTGTTTTCTTGGGATTTGTGATTGATTTTGGGTTCTAGAAATTGATCACCCCCTCCCTCAGTTTTAGTTTAAAGCCCTCCTGATGAGTTGGGCCAGTCTTTTTCCAAGTACATTTTTGCCTGTTTTCGTGAGGTGCAGCCCATCCCTTACCAAGAGTCCTTTGCGTAAGAAATGCAGTCCATGATCCAGGAAACCAAAGTTTTCTTGGCAACACCAACCCTTTAGCCAATGGTTTATTTCTAAAATTCTTTTTTCTCTCTTTCGTTGGCAGCACTGACAAGAGCAATACTTGTGATTCTAGCAGCTTAACTTTGTTGCCTAGTTGTTTCTAATCTCTCACTATTGTACTCAGGTTCTTTGTTGTGTCGTTCATCCCAATGTGGAGGAGAAAGGGGTAGTAATCTGTAGGCCTAATTATTTTGGTTAGGTTCTTAGCCACATCTTTGATTTTTGCTCCATGTCCCTGGATTGTATGTCTGGTCTGCAGATGGATGATTCTGTTCCTTTGAGGATAGAATCTCCTATTACCAACCTTGCCTTCCTTTTTTGGGGACTGCAGTCTGGGGTACTTTTCTGTTTATCTCAGGAGTGTTTATTGATGTGACTTTTTAAGAGATATTTGAGGTGACTTTTTAGGGATATTTGAAGTTGTTTCTTTGCAAGGTGTCTTCATATTTTCTTTGAGGGGGAGGTTGTGGATCTGCGTATTTCCATCTAAGGGGAGAAATCGATTGCTTAGTTTTAATGGGGCTGCTTCTGGTTGGGTAAGATTGGACAGAAGGGGTTTGTTTGTTGTATGCTGTTTCTTTCTGTGAGTATTGTGTTTCCTTCTGTGTATGACATACCTCCATTTGTCTTCCTCCAAGGGTTTATCAGTAGGGTGAAATCCTCTGGGAGTTATTTGTTCATTATTTGGTTCGGTTTGGGTAGAGCTTTCTTTCATACGTTGGGGTTTGGCTAGAGTTGCCTCTAAGTTCCTAACTTTTTCCTGTAGTAGTTCACATAATTTGCATCTAATGCATGTATAGTTTGGGTGTTCTTTGGGCATGAGCGCATGGAACATGTATTGCATACCACATTAGTATCACTCACCTGTTCCATGAGTTTGTTGTTTGAAAATCCCTCTTTTTGGTTGGTGGATGTGCTTTACTGTTAGCCTTGTTTCTAGCTTCTCTGTTCTGGGTAATTATGCCTATTTTTCTATCCTTTTTTCTGTCTGTTTGTGCTACCTTGTTATTTATTTAACCTTCTTACTATTGTGTTAGTTTTATTTATCTTTTTCTTCCCCCTATTTTTTTTTTTAAGTTTTTGAGTTCCAATTCCTTTTTGTTCTTTACTGGGGGTCTTCCCTCCCTTCCTATTGGGACCTCAAACTTAATTGTTGCCTTCATTTCTGTTGCTCACTGCTCCAGCCTCTTGTTGTTTTCTCTGTCGGCTCCCTTATGTCTTTGGTGCTCATCTCTGCTCTGGTCAGGCCTCCATTCAGCTTTCCGCTTGGCTCAGCTGCTCTGTCTGGTCTGCTCCTCTCAGTCGGCCTTTCAACTGGCCTCTCAACTTGAGAAATCAGAGGGGTCTCTGGCTGGAAGCCTTTCTGTTGCTACTGCTGCTACATTTCTCCCCCTCAGGTTTTGCCGCCTCCAATTCCTCACAGCTGAGGGATTGCTGTAGGCCTTTTGTCCTCTGCCAGGCCAGGCTATCAGGAGGCAGGGTCTCGCTGGGGAGGGAACCCTGATCCAGTCCTCCACCTGAGGTAAGTCTCCCTTGGGGAAATCTGCAGGAGCTGGAAGGAGGCAGGGAGAAGGCTGTGGGAGTCGGGCTGTCTCTGCTTTCCTGGGCTCAGGCTGCCTGGCTGCCCGTTTGAGCTGGGCTGCCTTAATACAACCAATGCGATGATGTGGAGTGTCAGACCTGCCCCAGTCAGATCCCTTAAGAAAGACCCTCGACTCCATTTGGTTGAAATTATAGATTCTTTTACTAAAGTAAAATCAGGCTAGAACTAAGGTTCCCATGCAAAAAGTTACAAATTTTTCCACCTCAACCCAGGCCTCCCTCTTGACCAATTTGTCTTCAGCCAATGGAGAGCTGCATAGGTGTTGTGAGAATCGTTTAGATGTTTGGGGCAATCCACATTCCATTTTCAGGCTGTTCAAGCATTGAGGCCTTGAAGACTGGCACAAGCTGGTTCCATGCATCCCTGGTGTTCGTCACAATGTCAATTCCCCCTCCCTACTTCCTACCATTTCCCTATCCATGTTTATTGCCTATTTGTACCCCCTACCTCTTAGCTTTGATGGCAGGATGCCAGTGAGGCACCAAGCTGAAGATGGAAGAATTTATACACTGGCCCTCTTGTCAGTGACATTACTCCTATGAAGGAAACAAAAAAGGAGAGGTAGAGACACATACTAATACATAATTAATCAGTGATCACTAGGGTTTGCCTGGGTATTGTTTGTGGAACTTTTTAAGCAATTTTGAGGTTTTCATATATTTGGAGTCCACCTATTAAGTTTCAGAGGGAGGGAAATCCTTACATGGCACTAAATACTGGGTGATTGCAGGAGTCTAAAATGTCCTTGACTTCAAAATGCTGTTCACCTTTGATCATGATGGGATCGGGAGGAGGTTTTGTCGCTTGACATAGGGAAAAAGTGATTTAGGAGACTACAGTAGAACACTGGATGAATGTGCCTAAGGCTTTTTGGTAATTCGAGTTCAACAGCCATAGAGTTAATAACCCTTTTTATGGGGAAAGGGCTAATGTACGTTGGATCCAGTTTTTTGGAGGGTTATCTAGATTGCAGGTATTTGGTGGACAGGTAGAGCCTGTCCCCAATTTTAAAGTGTCTTGGTTTTGAATGCTTCTTGTTGGCTTGTTTTTTATATGCTTCCCTCACCTCCTCCAAAGCTTTTCTATTAGGGCTGCCTCTGCTCAATCCCTAGAAAAGAAAAACCCTTAACTCCATAGTTTTGGAGAAAAAGGAGTCCTCAAGGTACAACAGTTCGTTTAGTGACTGTTGAAAGTTACAGCAACACTGAAAAAAGTGACCATTTTTCACACTTATGACCACTGCAGTATCACCATGGTCATGTGATTTACTCTCGGATGCTTGACAAATGACTCATATTTATAACAGTTGCAGTGTCCCAGAATCACATAATCCCCTTTTGCAGCCTTCTGACAAGCAAAGTCAATGGGGAAACCAGATTCACTTAACAACCATGTTACTAATTTAACAACAGTAGTAATTCAATTAACAACTCTGGAAAGAAAAGTCATAAAATGGGGCAAAGCTCAACAAATTTCTCACTTAGCGGTATAAATTTTGGGCTCAATTGTGGTTGTAATTTGAGGATTACTTGTACAGCAATGGCCAGGCAAGATCTGAAGCAAAATTCGCATGAAGAAACAAATTGAAGCAAACCCCAAAGCCCAGCCCCCAGTATCCAGGCAATCAGAGTTCAATCGTTGGCCAAGAAGATGTTTTGGGAAAGTCTCTGCTTCATGTATACCGTTCCTCCTTTGTGCATTCCAAAGCCAGGATGGTTGGCCTTGAAAATGTTAAACAACCCAAGCTGGTCTCTTTGAGACTAGACTTCCTCATTGCTTCTATTTCCTCCTCCTGCATGCTTCCCCTCCCAAATGCTCAGTGCTTCTCCCAACCCCAGCATTTCCATGGTAACTGGCAGCAAGCTTGAAAGAAAGCAAAGTTGCAAGCTGACATTTGGCCTTCCTTAAGAGAGGAGTTAGCTTTAAAATAAGAGAACAAAATACAAATAGATAAAACACAGCAATATAACCCAACTAAAACTACTAATCCATTCAGGGTTTGTCAAGATATTTTCTATGAAAGGTTTGGAGGAGTTTAGGTGCTGGGACATATTTAGCATCCACCCACCCAGATTGCAAGGGGGAGAAATGCTTCCACACAACAAGGTATTGGATCTTCCATTTATGTCTCCTAGAATCTAGAATCTCCTTAATTTCAAAATGCTGCCCTCCTTCAGTTGAAACGGACACAGGCGGGGCCTCAGGTGTAAGGTGAAGGGGAGACACAGTTTCAGGTTTCAGGGTGAATACATTTAAGGTTCTTAGGCAATTCCAATTGTATTGTGACTGGGTTAATTATTTTAATGATGGGGAATGGCCCAACATATTTACGGCCTAGTTTCCTTGACTGTTTGGTGGACTTTAGATATTTTGTGGAAAGGTACATTCTTATAACCTACTTTGGTCTTTGGAAACGCCGAGGCCTTGGAGGATTATGTGATTTGGAGCCAGGAGCTGGCGTAGCTGTAAAGATCTGGAGTAGCGGAACTGCGGTGGATTAAGAACTCCCCGGGGGGAGAGCCGGCTGGCCTCCCTCCCTTTTGTTAATGATAGCTTTTGTTAATGATAGCTGAGGAGCCCCGCAGGGAGAGAGCCGGCCCCTCCCCTCCCTCAATGACAGCTGAGGATGCGGCAAGGTGAGGACATGCTGGAGCCTCGCGGCTGGCCCCTTTCCTCCCCCCTCTTGAGAGGAGGAGAGCCTGGAGTAGTGGAGCGACGGGGAGACAAGGGTGAGAGCCTCGTGGGGGAGTGCCGGCTGGCCCCCCTTCCCTCAATGACAGCTGAGGAGCCTTCCCCCGTGTTGCTCAATGACAGTGTTGCTAGTTGTGAGGAATCCAGCAAGAACTATCATGTTCCCAGCCTGCCAGGCCAGCACACATGGAAATTGATATCAATATCCCAGGATTTTGAAAGATGAGGGGAGCCTCCTATGATGAGCTCCCTCCCCCCCACCTCACCACATCTGCTGAGGACGTGGTGAGGTGAGGACATGCTGGTGCCTCGCGGCCCCACCCTACCCCAAGACCATATGGAATTTATGGACAAATCCTCATCTCTGTGTTTTTTACCCAAGCTATGATTACTGGATGCAGGATAAGGCGAGCCTTCTTGCACTGCGAGATGCCTCCCTCTCACGGAAATGGCCTGTATGTCTTTCGAAGGCCTACCTTGATGACGGATTTTGGAATCCCGAGAGGTGGCATGCTCAAAAAAAGGGGTTATGGAGGTTTTTAAGTAGGGATTTTAAATGTTTTTAAGGGGTTCAGGTGGGGGTGGGAAGATTAATGATAGTAATGGTGTAGGCCTGGGGGGAGGTCTATGGGATAGGGGAGGGTTAAGGGGTGGGAATAAGGAGGAAGAGAAACATGGGCCAGGCAACGGGTGGGACTAGAACCACAAAGGTGCGGATCAGGGAGGGGGCAGAGGTGATTCAGTTCCCATCGGTTTTGTAAGTGGGAGGGGCAGATATGGCGGGAGTAGGGGGCCATGTCAATTTACGGGAGTGCGCCCCCGCTATCTCCGAGCGGTGCCGCGCTCCGACCCCCGCGGCTCTACTTGTGATCTGGGTTGTTTAGAGCCAAAGGGCCCGGGTTGTAGGCTGATGCTGTGTGACGCCAGGTCTGTGGTTAACAAGGCCCCCTTGATACAAGACTTAATTACGGAGGGGGCCGCAGACCTGGCGGGTATTATGGAGACCTGGTTGGGAACAGAGGGAGGTATCCCTCTGGTGGAAATGTGCCCTCCAGGCTTCCTTGCTTTTCACCAGCCGAGAACTCAGGGCAGGGGTGGGGGAGTGGCGGTTGTGATTAGGGAAGGTCTCAGGCCGAGGGAGGTCACTGTTCCTCAGACGGCATGCTGTGAATCCCTCCTTGTGAGGTGGGACCTTGGGGGTCCGAGGGCTGTGTTGCTCACGTACCTGGCTCCCTGCCACGTGTCAACCGCCCTGCCCGAGCTCTTGGGCGTCATCGCGGCGGTGGCGGTTGAGGTCCCCAGGCTGGTAGTCATGGGTGACTTCAATCTGCCATCTGCGGGCGACAGCCATGGACCTGACCCAGGTAATTCAAGGCCCCACACACATGGGGGGAAACATGCTTGACCTGGTTTTTGTCTCTGGTCAGTATCTGAGTGATCTGGATACGAGAAATACAGTTATTACACCTCTGTCATGGTCCGATCACTCTCTCCTACGCTTGGACTTTCAGACCGCTACACCCCGCTGCAGGGAGGCGGAACCAATTATTTGGTACCGCCCCAGGCGACTGATGGAACCCGAGAGGTTCCAGATGGAGCTTGGGCCAATACCGGAGGCTCTAACACACAACTCGGTCAGGGCGCTGGTGGCTGCCTGGGATAGGGCAGCTGCTGATGCCTTGGATAGGGTTGTGCCTTTGCGGCCTCTGAACCGGCATGGTTCTCGATTGGCTCCCTGGTTTAACGGGGAGCTGAGGGAGATGAAGCACCAGAAAAGACGCCTAGAGAGCAGTTGGAGGGCGAGTCGCTCTGAGTCTGACCGAACACGAGTAAGAGACCATATTAGGACTTACCTAGTGGCAATAAGGACAGAGAAGTGTTCTTACGTCACTGCCCTTATTGTGTCATCAGATAACCACCCAGCCTCCCTGTTCAGGGTGACCCGCTCCCTCCTTCATCGAGAGGCGAGGGGGGATCCCTTGGAGGGAAGAGCTGAGGATTTTGTGCAATATCTGCATGACAAAATCGCTCAGATTCAGGAAGGCTTTAACTTCGACGAAGGAGGTCCAGCAGGAGTGGCTGAGGCCGGTCTTGAGACTGTTACCTGGGCTGAGTTTGACTCCGTGACACCTGATGACGTGGACAGGTTGCTGGGAGGTCTTAGAGCAACCACATGTTTACTGGACCCGTGTCCCTCCTGGTTGGTACTGGCCTCCAGTGAGGTGACGCGAGGCTGGCTCCAGGCGATTATCAACACTTCGCTGAGTGAGGGTGTCTTCCCCGCCGCCCTGAAAGAGGCGGTGGTGCGACCCCTCCTCAAGAAGCCCGCCCTAGACCCGGCTGTTTTATCTAACTATCGTCCTGTCTCCAACCTTCGCTTTGTTGCGAAGGCTGTTGAGAGTGTGGTTGCTCGACAGTTCCCTCAGCACCTGGAGGAATCGTCGTATCTGGACCCGCTCCAGTCGGGCTTCAGGCCGGGTTACAGCACGGAAACAGTTTTGGTCGCATTGGTGGATGATCTCTGGCGGGCCCGGGACAGGGGTTGCTCCTCTGTCCTGGTGCTATTGGACCTCTCAGCGGCTTTTGATACCATCGACCATGGTATCATGCTGCGCCGGTTGGAGGGCTGAGGTATAGGGGGCACCGTGCTTCGGTGGTTCTCTTCCTTCCTCTCTGGCCGGACGCAGTTTGTGTTGACGTGGTCAGAGGTCGACCCCGAGGCCCCTTGACTGTGGGGTACCTCAGGGGTCGGTCCTCTCGCCCTTGTTGTTCAACATTTATGTGAAGCCGCTGGGTGAGATCATCATTTACCAGATTCGTCTGGTACGCCAGTTGCGCCCCTTCCTAGATAGGGATTATTATTATTATTATTATTATTATTATTTATTAAATTTCTATGCCGCCCTATTCCGGGAACTCAGGGCGGCTTACAGCATAAATAGAAATCCAATACAAACTAAATAGTACATTTATAAAAATAAATATATAAAAAGAAGAACCCCTAAATTAAGAACCATTCATTCAGCAAACATACACACAGACATACACTGGCTAGGGGCAAGATTTCAACCGCCCCAGGCCTGCCGGCAGAGATGGGTCTTTAGTAGTTTACGAAAGGCGGAGAGGGTGGGGGCGATACGGATCTCCGGGGGGAGTTGATTCCAGAGGGCCGGGGCCGCAACAGAAAAGGCCCTTCCCCTAGGCCCCGCCAGGCGACACTGTCTAGCCGACGGGACCTGGAGAAGGCCGACCCTGTGGGCCCTAACCGGTCGCTGGGTTTCGTGAGGCAGCAGGCGGTCTCGTAAGTAACCTGGTCCGATGCCATGTAGGGCTTTATAGGTCATAACCAACACTTTGAATTGCGTTCGGAGACCAATAGGCAGCCAATGCAGCTCACGGAGTGATGCTGAGATGTGGGCATTTCTGGGCAGGCCCAACACTGCTCGCGCGGCTGCATTCTGCATTACCTGAAGTCTCCGAACGTTTTTCAAAGGTAGCCCCAAGTAGAGAGCATTGCAGTAGTCGAGCCTCGAGGTGATAAGGGCATGAGTGACTGTGAGCAGAGACTCCCGGTCCAAATAGGGCCGCAACTGGTGCACCAGGCGAACCTGGGCAAATGTCCTCCTCGCCACAGCCGAAAAATGATGTTCCAAGTTTAGCTGTGGATCGAGGAGGACGCCCAAGTTGCGGACCTTCTCCGAGGGGGTCAAAAGCTCCCCCCCCAGGCTGATGGACAGATAGATTGAATTATCTTTGGGAGGCAGAACCCATAGCCACTCCGTCTTGTCGGGGTTGAGTTTGAGCCTGTTGGCACCCATCCAAACCCTAACAGCCTCCAGACATCGGCACATCACTTCCGCTGCTTCACTGAAATGACACGGGGTGGAGATGTAAAGCTGGGTATCATCAGCATACTGATGATATCTCACCCCGTGTTGTCGGATGATCTCACCCAGTGGTTTCATGTAGATATTAAACAGCAGAGGGGAGAGGACCGATCCCTGAGGGACCCCACAAGGGAGGAACCTAGGGGTCGACCTCTGACCCCCCGCCAACACCGACTGTGACCGACCAGTGAGGTAGGAGGTGAACCACTGCAAAACAGTGCCCCCAACCCCCAACCCCCAACCATGCGCTACGCACGGTCACCCATGCCTTCGTCACTTCCAGACTGGACTATTGTAATGCTCTCTACATGGGGCTCCCCTTGAAGTGCACGCGGAGGCTTCAACTGGCGCAGAATGCGGCCGCGCGGGTGGTAGTGGGGGCACCCTGGCGGGTACGAATGGCCCCCATCCTGTGCGAACTGCACTGGTTGCCGTTGGCTTTCCGGGTGCGCTTCAAGGTATTGGTTACCACCTTTAAAGCGCTCCATGGCATAGGACCCAGTTATTTACAAGACCGCCTTCTGCCAGTAAATACCTCCCATCGACCAGTTCGCTCCCACAGAGAAGGCCTCCTCAGGGTGCCATCGGCTAAGCAGTGTCGGCTGGTGGCGCCCAGGGGGAGAGCCTTTTCTGTGGGGGCACCGACGATGTGGAACGAGCTCCCCCCAGAACTCCGGACGTGTCATGATCTCCACACCTTCAGAAGAGAATTGAAGACTCATCTCTTCAATCAAGCCGGCCTGGCCTAGACCTCCTCGGGTTTTTATGTAAATTTCTATGTAAATTTTTAAACAAGGTTGTTCGGGTTTTAGAATTGGGATTTTAACAGGTTTTAGTAACAGCCATGTATTAATTTAATTTAATTTATTTTTAAATATTTATTATTATCTGTTTTTTTAAAGAAATTTTTATTAATTTTATAATCATAAATATAACAAAAAATCAAATTGAAAACAACTCAACTGGATACAATCGTTTAGAACTTTTTCCAAGACAAAAAACAAAGCGTAACTAGAATAATTAAAATAACTATGGGTATTGCTCGGTGGCGCCCCCCCACCACATCCCCCTCTTCCTTCCTCTCTACCTCTACTTCTATCCGCCCACCTTCACTTCCCTCTCTCTCCTCCCTCCTCATACCACCTCCCTACATCCCTCCAGCCTTCACTCCTCAATCTACTCCCCTTCCAGATGTGGTGCTGAGGCGCAGCCCGAGCAACCCCTCTTTTATCAAAAACTGTATCGTTCTTATATAATACCAATACCATATTTCAGTTGAATACATTATAAGACCCCACCCACCCACCCACCCTGACTACCCGGAGTGAATACAGGGTAAAAACACAAGAAAACCCTCTAAACTACACCAAATTATTATATAGATCCTATTAAAAATTTAACTATATTTTTCAGTCCAACATATAAAAATTTAACTATATGCTAAATACAATTTCTTAGATTGATATTTCCCTTGTATATACTCTATCCATTTGTTCCAATCCAACATATATTTTTCATTTGAATGATCCTTCAAATATGCAGATATTTTAGCCATTTCTGCCAAATTTATAACTTTTAAAGTCCATTCTTCAATAGATGGTAGTTCTGACGTCTTCCAATATTGAGCCACCAACAGTCTCGCTGCGATAATCAAGTTCAAAATTAAGTTCGTCTCTATGGTGGTGCAGTCTTTTGTAATACCTAACAAAAACAACTATGGTAAAAAGTCAATACGTTTTTTCAAAATATTTTGCAGTATCCACCATATTTTTATCCAAAAAGCCTTAATTTTTCTACAAGTCCACCATACATGAAAATAAGTAGCATCCATAGATTCACATCTCCAACACTTAGGTTGTAAATCAGGGTACATACATGATAACTTTTTCGGATCTAAGTGCCATCTGTAAAACATTTTATAAAAGTTTTCTCTTAAGTGTTGCGCTTGTATAAATCTTACATTTTTCACCCAGATCCTCTTCGAAGTTTCCATCATGATTGGTTGTCCAAAAGTTTGTCCCCACTTTATCATACAGTCCTTAACTAATTCAGTTTCAGAATCAATTTCTATCAATACGTTATACAATCTTTTAATATGCATAGACCTTTGGTCTCTAACTTGTTTAATTAAATTTTCATCTGTTTGGGATAAACCCGTCTTCAAATCTTTTTTCCATCTAGTCTGCAGTTGTACATATGGAAACCAAGTATGAATTATTCCTTCTTCCCTTAACATATCCAAGGACTTCAATAATAACAAATTCCCTTCTTTAATTAGGAGTTTCTCATAGGGCACCCCATCTTGAACTTGTAGTCTATTTATGTTCTCTATTGCGTGTCTGGGAACTGTCCAGAAAGGAATCTTTTCATGTAATTTATACTGATACTTTTTCCAGACACGCAGCAGAGCACTTCTCAATAGGTGCTCCTTGAAACTCCTATCCACCTTTTTATCATAAACTAAGTATGCATGCCAATCATATAATAAACCGTACCCTTCAATATTCAATATTCTGTCATTAGTTAAATTAACCCAGTCACTTATCACTACTAAAACAGCAGCATAATAGTATAACTTAAAATTGGGCATTTTCAAACCACCTCTTTCCCTTATATCCTGAATAATTTTTAATTTAACCCTTGGTTTCTTGCCATTCCAAATAAATCTATTAATACCCTTCTGCCACTCTTCCAAATTCGCATCCTAGGTAACATTTGAAAAAGAAATAAAAATTTTGGCAATACATTCATTTTAACTGCCGCTATCCTGCCCAACATAGATAATTGTAATTTTTTCCATTTCTCAAGTTCTATTTGTATCTTTTTCCACAAAACTTCATAATTATTCTTATATAATTTCCCATTAGATGCTTCAATATCAATTCCTAAATATTTAACCTCCTTAACTATCTCACAACCCATTATTCTTTCCAAATCCTGTTTTGAATTAGTATCTAAATTTTTAACTAACATCTTTGTCTTAGATATGTTTAATTTAAAGCCTGATACACTACCATAATTTTTAATTATCTCCATCAATCTCTTAGCTGACTGTGTTGGTTGAGTCAATGTCACAAGCAGATCATCCGCAAAGGCACATAATCTATAATCATGTTGTCTAATCTGAATACCCTTTAAATCATCTGCAGCTCTTATCCTATTCAATAAAACCTCCAAAGTTAAAACAAACAACAAAGGGGATAATGGACATCCCTGTCTAGTACCTTTCTCTATGTTAAATGAATCTGTTAAATCCCCATTAACAATAATCTGACCTGTTTGTTTCTGATAAATCGCTAATATAGAATTAATAAACTGATCCCCCATTCCCATCCTAACAATTAATTTTTTCAAAAACAACCAATTCAGTCTATCAAAGGCTTTTTCCGCATCCAAAAACATAAGAACAGCAGGCACCTGAATATGCGTCTCCAAATATTCAAGTATATTAATGAGTTGTCTAACATTAGTTTTCATCTGTCTGCCTTGTAAAAAACCAGTTTGGTCTGAATGAATTCTTTGTTGTAAAACTGTCATTAGTCTATTAGCCATAATTTTTGCAAAAATTTTATAATCCGTATTCAATAATGAAATAGGTCTAAAATTTTCTGGTTGAACATTATCTCTTCCCTCTTTGGGAATTAAAGAAACATAAGCTGTTTTCCATGAAGGTGGAACCTGACCACCCTCTTGAATATTAACAAATAACTCTCTAAGGGGTTCCACCATTTCCATTTGAAGATGCTTATAATAAATTGCCGTTAGCCCATCAGTCCCGGGAGATTTTCCCGTTTTCAATTGTTTAATCACTGAAATTATTTCTTCTGATGTAATCAATGCATTTAATCTATCTCTTTGTTCATTGGTAATTATCGATACATTTTCATTTTGCAAGAAAGTATCTATCTCATTCTCTTGTATTTTCTCTTCAGAGTACAACTTAGAGTAAAATTCTAAAAAAGCTTTCTTAATAATTTCTTGTTGAAACACTACCTTCCCTTTATATTCTATTTTTTCAATTATATGGGATTTTTGTTTTTTCCTTAATATATAAGCCAACCATCTGCCAGGTTTATTGGAATTAAAAAATGTATTATGCTTTGCATATTGTATATTCCTGGCGACTTTGTCCGTTATCAATAAATCAAATTGTTTCCGTAAAATCTTAATCCCCTCTTTGATATTTTTATCGTCTGGTCTCTTTATTAATAATTGCTCTTTCTTACTTATTTCCTAACTCCTTCCTTTTTTCCTCTTGTTTACATCTATACCTTTTATTCATATCAATTAGGATCCCACGCATATAGGCATTGCTAGCATCCCAGACCATTTCTATTGTTGTATCCTTATGCAAATTTAACATAAAAAAATTCCTTCATAACATTTTTACATTCATTCACATTTATGTCATATTTAAACAAATTTTCATTAAGTCTCCAAGATCTTTTAGATCGCTGTCCTACCATTAATTCCATCCAAAACGGATTATGGTCTGTTAAAACTTTGGGTAGGATTTTCACCTTCTTTAAGCTAAGAAGAAAATCACTTGAGGTTAGTAAAAAGTCAATTCTAGAAAATGACTGGTGTCTATCAGAAAAAAAGGTAAATTCTTGCTCTTTACCGTGTCTTTCTCTCCATGTGTCTATCAAATCAAAATCATCCTTTATATCAAAAAAAGATTTAGGCAACTTGGAACGTGTTTGAGGAATTGGTAATGTTTTCTTTTTATCTAAACCAATATCTATAACACCATTCCAATCTCCCATTAAAATACAAGACCTATAATCAAATTGTGTTAACTTTTTATGTATTAACTTATAAAATTTTCCTTGTTGTTGATTTGGTGCATATATGCCCATCAAAAGAACTTTCTTACCATTTCAATTGCTAAATATCTACCTTCTTCAAAAATTCTTCTCAGATCATCCTGATTCTCATTTGGTACTTCTTTCAGCCCTCTGATTCTAATAGCTGACATCATCTGATTATGTTGCACCATAAGTGCATGGTCTTGTATATCACTTTTCATATCAGCAAGTTGTCCCTCAATTTGTTGCTCAACCCCTTCCACCTTCTCTTCAACACTCTCCCAAACCCCCTTGAAAGCTTCCACAATATCTTCTCTTATTTCCATATTGTGAGTCTGAATTGTTTCTTTAATTTTTTCCAGTTCATCAGTTACACCTTTGCTTTGTTCCTCAATCTTATTCTCCAATTCCTCAATCTTGTTCTCCAGTTTTTCCTCCAGTTTTTCAAACCTTTTCTCTAAATTGTCAGTCATTGTTGACAATGCAGCTTGTAAATCTTTCACAGTAAGCATTTCTGGAGAGGCTTGAGTAGACAAGGGGGCTTGAGACTCTGTAGATACTGAGGAAGATGGGGGAACAGAAAAAATAGTTACTGGTAATTTAGAGGGCTGAGCTGGAGAAGATACTGCCACCTTTGAAAAAACTATTTTTGTTTGTCTGGTAGCCATTCTGTATTCAGCCCACTTTTAAAAAGTTGCTTTAAGTAGAAAAAAAGTCCTTACAAATATATTGCCAAAATATATCCTCTTCTTATCTTCTTTAATTGCACATTATAGAATTTTAAAATATAAATCTAAACTGTCTCTTAGCGATCGCTCTAACGCTGCGCTGAGAAAAAAATCACTTTCACTTTCCGGTCACTTTATCTTTACAGTGAAAGCGATCGCCATTTTGGATACATTATGTTGATTGTAGAAATATGTGATCAGAAGTAAAATATAAAGAAATACTTGCAATATAGAACTCCTGTATTCACTCCGCCTGCATATAGGTCTCTTTTAAAAAAATTTCTCAAGCAGAGAATGGTCGCGGCGTCTTTGCCTGTCTGCAGACAGAAGCGTCTCTGGGCAGGAGTGTCTTCGAGCGCCTGGGGAGCTCTCACTCTTACCCCCTGAAAACTTACCGCCCAATGCTCTTCACCCCTTCGCCCGAAGGGGGGATTTTTCACCGCAAAAAACAGCTGATGTTCGCTGTTTTTGCGGCTTAACAAACCCAGGAGAACGGAGCCTCCGAAGGAGGCTGTGGCGACGCCAGCGGAGCCACCGGAAGTCTCATTATTATCTGTTTTAATTGGGCTGTAAACCGCCCCGAGTCCTACGGGAGAAGGGCGGTATAGAAATTTAAGAAATAAATAAAATAATAAATAAATAAATAAATAAAATCTTTAAATTTTACACATTTTTTGTCAACTCGGTATTTGAGTTTTTTCTTGAGGTAGCTCTGGCATAGCTACAAAGTCCTGCACAGAATTATTGTATGCCACCTCTGTAAATGGATGGTCAGCTCAATTGTCTTGCTGGTAATTAATGTAGCACCTGGGACCAATTGGCTTTATCACACACCCTGTTAGTCTGAGGATGGTGGGAGGATGATGGGAGGAACTTAAGCCCTTAGTAACAGCTTAAAAAAATTCTTGCCAAAACTGTGATGTGAACTGCACCCCTCTATCTGAAATAATACTATCAGGAGCACCATGCAACCTAAACACATGTTGCACGAAATGTTTAGCTAATGTTTTTGGGGAGGGGATTTGGGGGGCAAGATTTCTGTTTCAAAAAACGATCAGTAACAACCCAAACAACAGTGTTCCCCCTCCCCCTTTCAGGTAGTTCTACAATAAAGTCCATTTATATTTCTTTCCATAGTGCCTGGGGATTGGCCACAGTCTGCCAAAGTCCTGTTGGCTTCCCTGGTGTTCTCTTAGCTGCTGCACAGCCGGGGCAGCTGGCCACATAGCTTTCAGTCTTTTTTCAAAGAAGGCCACCAAAATTGCAGCTTAATCAAGTGCAAGGTTTTTACAAATCCAAACTGTTCTGCTGATTTAGAGTCATGAGCACTTTTTAAAATAGTGCTCCTCAAATTTGAGGGCACATACAACTTATCTCCGACCCATGCCAGTCCATTACTCATGGTGCAGCCACTCATCAAGCTCTAGCACTTCCCTAAGCTTTTCTCACAGTTCATTTGAAACCTCAGGCTCCTTTTTCCCTTGAGATCTAGTTGTTACTGGGGCTGCTAACTGCTTTGAGGGGATGACCGGTCGAACCACCTCAGCTTTAGTACTATTATATTGGAGTAACAAGGATAGTGCAGGGTGAAATTGAACCAATTAAAATATTGAGCCCAACAAACATGCTTAAAGGATAATTTGCATGGAGTTTTCAGGGCTTCCAGATTCTTATGGTGAGTCCACACCTTGAATGGGATCTTTGCCCCTTCTAGGAAATGCCGCCAAGTAAGCAGGCCCACCGCACTGCATATGCCTCCTCCCACACTGCTGACCTCTGTTCAGTCTTGGTAAGTTTTTTAGAGATGTACATGCATTGTTGTAGCAGGTCCTGGGCATTCCTTTGTAGTACATCACTTTCATTTGCCTGAATTACAAAAGAAACATGTTTGCTTCTTCATATATGGCAAGCAAGAACATCTGATGTTAGCAGTCTTGACATCCGGCCCCCCCTTACAAAAAGGACAAATCCTGGAATGTAAACAAAAGCATAGGTTAAGGGTTATTTTTCGCTTTGTTGGGGTATTTCACATGACCAATCTGTCAGCTTTCACTTCACTGGATTTCACTCAGGTGGCTTCAGACAATGGGTATCCCTTCCATTGTACTAGGTACTGCAATTTCCCTTTAAAAATTCTAGAGTCAAGAATATGTTTTACTTCGTAGTGGGACTGTCCCGCAACTACGCGGGACCGGGTTGATGATCCTTACTATGGGGAAAGGCCCCAAGAATTTTGGTCCCAATTTCTTGCTGGACAATTTGAGGCATAAATACTTAGTTGACAAATAAACCTTTTCCCCAACTTGGAATGTTCTTTGGGGAGCCCTCTTCCTATAAGCCTGCTTTTTACAGGTTTCAAAAGTCTTTTTTAAAGCAGTTTTTGTGTTTCTCCAAACTTCTTCCCACCACCTCACCCACTGGTCAAGTGTCTGGGAAGCGGAGGGCACCTGAGGATATTCGGGTTTTGGACTGAACTCTTTTCCTGTGGCCACTCTGAAAGGTGTGTAGCCGGTGCTGTTGTGCACAGAATTATTGTACGCCACCTCTGCAAAAGGGAGGAGGTCAGTCCAGTTCGTCTGTTGGTAAGAAACAAAGCATCTAAGATATTGCTCCACCATTTTGTTAGCGGATTCTGCAGCCCCATTGGTGGCAGGATGAAAAGCAGAGAATAACCCTTGAGATAATCCAATTAATTTAAGAAAACTCCTCCAAAACTTCGCTGTGAACTGCACCCCCCTGTCCGAAATTATTCGCTTAGGGGTGCAATGCAGCTGGTAGATATGCTTCAGCAACAATTTGGTTAGTTGTTGGGCAGATGGGAGTCCTTTGCAGGCAATGAAAGGAGCCTGCTCCGAAAACAAGTCTATTACAGTCCAGATGACAGTATTTCCTCTACTTTCAGGTAGGTCTACTATAAAGTCCATAGCTATTTCTAACCGTGGTTGAGAAGGGTCTGCCACGGGTTGCAGGGGTTTTCCCTGGGATTCTTTCCATTGTGGCACATACAGTACAACTTTTTACATAGTTTTCCACATCCTTTTTCAGTCCCGGCCACCAAAAGTGCCGGTGGGTGAGGTGTAGGGTTTTCAAATATCCAAAGTGTCCAGCCTGTTTTATATCATGGCCGTGTTTGAGAGCATTAAGACGGAGGGCTTCTGGCAAATATAGTTTCTCCCCCCCCCTTTGTAAGCCAAGCTATCCCTGCACGTTAGGGAGGTGTGGTTATCTTTGAACCATTGATCGGTGAGGAGCTCTCATTTTTGTTTTCTTTACTCCGGGGTCATCAGGATTGGGGACCCTGCGAGGTGCAAGTTGAGCAGCAGTATGTGGATTGGGGATAATAGTCTCGTTAATCTCTTCCGGTTCGCATTTGTATTGGGATAGCTGGGATAGCTAGGAGGTTTTTTCCTCCTGGTATGTACTTTAGAGTGAAGTTGAAGCGGTTAAAGTACTGTGCCCATCGCACTTGTTTTGGGGACAATTTGCGGGGAGTTCTCAGTGCTTCTAGATTTTTGTGATCTGTCCATACCTCAAATGGCACCTTGCTCCCTTCTAGATAGTGTCGTCAGTTTAATAGCGCCCACCTAATCACGAAGGTCTCTTTCTCCCAGATTGCCCATCTCCGCTTGCTCTCAGTAAATTTCTTAGAGGTGTAGGCGCAGGGTTGCAGGACCCCACTTTTGTTCTTTTGCAGTAACACAACTCCAACTGCCATATCGCTGGCGTTGGCTTAAATCACAAAGGGTTCCCCTGGGCAGGGGTGCTTTAGGGGTGCTTTAGCAGCAAACAGTTTCTTTAAATTCTCAAAAGCGGTTTGACAGCCCATTGTCCATGTTAGTGGTTGGCCTGGCCATGGCTTCCCTCCTCCTTTGCCTATTTTGAGTAGTTCTATAATGGGTAGGGCAATCTCGGCAAAAGAGGGGATGAATTGACGATAAAAATTGGTAAAACCCAGAACGCTCTGGAGCTGTTTGCGAGTCTTTGGGGGCTGTCATTCGATTATAGTTTTCACCTTGGCTGGATCCATTTCAATGCCCTTGTTCGAAATTCTGTAGCCAAGATAGTCTAATCAGGTTTGGTGAAATTCACATTTCGACAATTTGGCATAAAGCTTGGCATTCATTAGTTTCTTTAACACTTCTCTCATCAGCTTTTTATTTTACGATTTTTTTTTACGATTTTTATACCGCCCCCCTCCCGAAGGACTCGGGGCGGTGTACAGCCCAATTAAAACGACAACATACATTCTCGGTCGTGGGAGTTTGGCTTCTGTCACCAGTTCGATGGAGCAGTCATTGGATCTGTGAAGGGGTAGGGCATCACATTCTTTTTCACTGAATGCCTCCGCCAGGTCCCAGTAGTCATTGGGAATGAGTGGTTCATCTGGTGGCGGTGAGGCACTCATTCATTGGGTGGCCTAAGGTGCCCTGCAACATCTGTTGAATCAATGGGGGATTAGGCCCTATAGGTAGTGCCACGGTTCTCATTCCTTTCTCCCACCAGATAAACGGCTTCCATTTGTCTAACCAGGCTAGCCCTAGGATCACAGTATCAATTATTTTTGGAGCCACTAGGAAGCAAATAAACTCCCAGTGTGCACCTATTTCTAGGCGTAAGGACTCAGTTACTTGTGTGACAAGAGTCCCTCCCATGAGGGAGCCATCAGCTTGCTCAAACCTCATGGGTTCGGAGAGCAATTTTGCTTGTATACCCAATTTTATGGCAAAGGGTAAGCTAATAATACATCGGGTGCATCCAGAATCAATTAGCACATTTAAGTTCATTTGTATCCCCGATTTAGGGATTATAAGTTTTGCGGGATTTGTCGACTCACCATTGGGTCGTTCTCCCCTTCGTCATTGCTGTCGAAGGAGGGTAGAGCGGGGAAGGATCCAGCTTTAGTCTCGGCGTCCTCCTGTGTAGGGCAGGGCTTTTCAACCTTTTCACCCATTGTACCATTTTTAGGATATGGTAACATCCAAGTACCACCAGTCGCCTAGCAAAGTGTCAAAAACTTGATGACCAAAAAAAAAGGAAAAAAGTGATGAAGTACAGGTAGTCCTTGACTTACAACAGTTCACTTAGTGACTTTTCAAAGTTACAGTGGCATTGAAAAAAGTGCCTGCCAAGCAAGACACTTGCCTGCCCACCTGTCAGGTTTTCATTGTTGTGAGCATTTCTGTTGAGGATTGGCAGCGGGGATGGGGTTTTTATTCCCCCCCATCTGCTGGGTGGTTGCAGCAGGTTTTGGTCACTTTACATGACCCTGGACACTGTGACCGTCATAAATATGAATCAGTTGCCAAGCATCTGAATGTAAATCACAAGACCCCGGAGATGCTGCAACATTCCAGCTAATCGGTGCTTCTTCTGGGCTCAGCAGAAGCACCAGGATCAGGGTCGAGCTCCAGGTGGAGCCTCGCGCTGATCCTGGCACTTCCGCTGAGCCCTGACAGCCCTGCAGCTCCAGCCGTCTCTCGCTCAGGCTTGTGCGGTGCTGCCACCGGTTCAGCTCATTCCCCTCCCCCGCTACCACTTTTCTAGGATGATTGCATACCACCTGCCAGGTGCCAATGTATCCCAGGTGGTACACATACCACAGGTTGAAAAGCCCTGGTGCAGGGGATGCGACTTGGGCAGCAAGTTCTTGTTTGATCCAGTTGGATTTTCCTCTCGGTGGCTGCTAATCAGATTTCTTCTTCTCTGCGGGTCTCGGTCTGCTCTGCTGTTGGGGGTAGGGAACTGGGCAGTTCGTTGCTCGGTGTCCCTGTTGTCCACATCGGAAGCACGCAAGCGGCAGCCCTGCAGGTGGTCTGAGTCTTTCGGTAGACGTAGTTTTGGTAGGTCTCCAGGGGGGTGGTTGTCGTCGGTCGTTCTGGTTTCGCTTCAATTTCAGGAGAGGGAGGCTTCTTTTTTTATTTTTATTTTTTAAATATATTTTATTAATTTTATAATTTTAACAATAAATACTTAGTTAGATAAACAAAAAGAATTTCAGAATAAGAACATACTTACATTAACAACTACTTAATACATTCTTGTTCATCTTTCTATTGCCCTCTAACATTCATTTAAATTCATATATAGAATACTTTAAGTAAAATAAAACAAATACCTACTCTTACCTATAGGTGCAGCTCGGACATCACCCCCCCCTCTCTTCCTCCCTATCTTCTTATCCTACTTCCCTCTTCTCCACCTCACTCCTTCCCTCTCTCTCCACTTCCTCTTCTCCTCCAACCTTCCTACTTCCTTCTCCCCTCTTACACTACTCCCCCTTCAGATGTAGTGCAGAGGTGGTGTCCGAGCAACACCCCTAATATTACAAATATACAAAATCATCTAATCCCCCCAACCTCCCCCCCGCACTTTCCTGGAGTGAAAACAGGGTAGTTTAAAAAAGAAATCCTAATACAAATTTAACTATATGCTAAATACAATTTCTTGGATTGATATTTCCCTTGAATATACACAATCCATTTTTTCCATTCCAACATATATTTTTTATTTGAATAGTCTTTCAAATATGCAGATACTTTGGCCATTTCCGCCAAATTTATAACTTTCAGAGTCCATTCTGCAGTAGATGGTAATTCTGCCTTCTTCCAATATTGAGCCACCAACAGTCTCGCTGCGATAATCAAATTCAAAATCAAGTTCGTCTCAATGGTAGTACAGTCTTTTATAATACCTAATAAAAACAACATTTTTTCAAAATATTTTGAAGTATCCACCAAATTTTTATCCAAAAAGCTTTGATTTTTTTACAAGTCCACCATACATGAAAATAAGTAGCATCCATACAATCACATCTCCAACATTTGGATTGTAAATTAGGGTACATACATGATAATTTTTTCGGATCCAAATGCCATCTATAAAATATTTTATAAAAGTTTTCTCTTAAATGTTGCGCTTGTGTAAATTTAACATTTTTCACCCAAATTCTCTCCCAAGTTTCCATCATGATTGGTTGTCCAAAATTTTGAGCCCATTTTATCATACAATCCTTAACTAATTCAGTTTCCGAATCAATTTCTATCAATACATTATACAATCTTTTAATATGCATTGACCTTTGATCTCTAATTTGTTTAATTAAATTTTCATCTATTTGAGATAAACCAATCTTCTGATCTTTTTTCCATCTGGTCTGAAGTTGTAAATATTGAGACCAAGTAAAAATTATTCCTTCCTCCCTTAACATATTCAGAGACTTCAATTGTAAGACATTCCCTTCTTTAAACAGGAGTTTCTCGTATGGCACCACATCATATAATTGTTCTCTATTTATATTCTCTATTGCGTGTCTGGGAACTGTCCATACAGGAATCTTATCATTTAATTTATACTGGTATTTTTTCCAGACACGCAAGAGAGCATTTCTCAGTAGGTGCTCTTTGAAACTCCTGTCCACCTTTTTATCATAAACTAAATAAGCATGCCAACCATATAATAAATCATACCCTTCAATATTCAATACTCTATCATTAGTTAAATTAACCCAATCACTTATTGCTACTAGAACAGCTGCATCATAATATAACTTCAAGTTAGGCATTTTCAAACCACCTCTTTCCCTTGTATCCTGGATTATTTTTAATTTAACCCTCGGTTTCTTCCCATTCCAAATAAATCTATTAATGCCCTTCTGCCACTCCTCCAAATTCGCATCCTTTTTAAGTATAGGTATCATTTGAAAAAGAAATAAAAATTTGGGTAATACATTCATTTTAACTGCAGCTATCTTTCCCAGCAAAGATAATTGTAGTTTCTTCCATTTTTCCAATTCTATTTGTACCTTACTCCACAAAACTTCATAATTATTTTTATATAACTTTCCATTAGAGGCTTCAATATCAATTCCTAAATATTTTAATTTTCTTAACTATCTCACATCCCGTTATTCTTTCCAAATCCTGTTTTAAATTAATATTTAAATTTTTAACTAGCATCTTTCTTTTAGCTATATTTAATTTAAATCCAGATACCTTACCATAAATTTTAATTATCTCCATCAATCTCTTAGCAGACTGTTTTGGTTGAGTCGGTGTCACGACCAAATCATCTGCAAAGGCACGTAGTCTATAGTCTTGTTGTCTAATCTCTATACCTTTTAAATCTTCTGCTCCTCTTATCCTATTCAATAAAACCTCTAAAGTTAAAACAAACAACAAAGGGGATAAAGGACATCCCTGTCTAGTGCCTTTCTCTATATTAAATAAGTCTGTTAACTCCCCGTTCACAATAACCTGCGCTGTTTGTTTCTGATAAATCGCCAATATTGAATTAATAAACTGGTCCCCCATTTGCATCCTAACAATCAATTTTTTCAAAAACAACCAATTCAGTCTGTCAAATGCTTTTTCCGCATCTAAAAACATAAGGACTGCGGGCACCTGAGTATTCTTCTCCAAATATTCTATTATATTAATAAGTTGTCTAACATTAGTTTTCATCTGCCTCCCTTGTAAACAAAGTTTGATCAGTATGGATTGTTTGTTGTAAAACTGTCATTAATCTATTAGCCATAATTTTTGCAAAAATCTTATAATTCATATTCAACAATGAAATAGGTCTAAAGTTTTCTGGTTGAAGATTGTCTCGTCCCTCTTTGGGAATTAAAGAAACATAGGCTGTTTTCCATGAGGGTGGAACCTGGCCCCCTTTTTGTATATTAACAAATAACTCTCTAAGAGATTCCACCATTTCCATTTGAAAATGCTTATAATAAACTACCAAAGTTGATGGACTCAGAGAGGGAGGCTTCTTATAGTGAAAGAGCTTAACGTCTAGCTTCACCGCTGTCTTGTACCACTCCTGTAGCCAATCAGGTACTTCTCGATAGATGCAGACCTGAGAGAGGTGATCGTCTAATCCCTCAATGAAGTGATGGATTAGGGACTGCTCAGGCCACCCCTCTATTTGACCTGCTGTCTTGTGGAACTCTAACACGTACTCCAGAGCAGGCCTGCCGCTTGTTTTATTTTGTGGATCTGTCCTGCCAATGGATGGGTCCTCAAATCGTTCTCTCAGACCTAGGAGAAAAAGGTGGGGATCTTCAAGTTCGGGGGCTTGCTCACTATATAAATTATTCAGCCATTCAGATGCTTCTCCCTCTAGGTTGGACGCAATAACCATGACCCAGGTGCCATGGTCGATGGACCATGGCACCTGGGTCTGGATAGAGGTTGGCCCAGCGATTCAAGTGAGAACGCACTTAGTTCAGAAAAAAAATCTGGGTCCCCATCGAAGGGTGCTTTGAGGGGTGCTGCAAATACAGGCTGTTGTGGCCCCCACTGAGGTTGTTGCTTCTGGCCCCACCCTGGCTGCTGGTTCCACGGCTGTTGGACCCGTCTCTGCACTTGTGGCCCTCCTAGTTGTTGTTGGCCCCATCCTGCCTGCTGATCCAACGGCTGCTGGCTCTCTGCTGTCAACGTGGTGCCCCCAGTTGCAGTTGGCCCCACCCTGGCTGTTATTGCCATACCAGTAGTACTGGCCTCTCGAGTTGTTGGAGGTCTTCCACAGGTTGCAGTCTAGGTGGGGGTTGCTGCTGTCTCCTCTGCTGCTGGCCAGTGGGGGCTGGTGGTGCCCCCTGCTGCTGTAGGCCTCTCAATGGTGGCTACGCAACTGAGGGTTGTAGTGGTCTTCTCTGCTGTTGGACTGGTGACGCCGTCTGCTGCTGCAGGCCCCTCAATGGCTGCTGGACGAGTGGGGGTTGTTGCTGGGCCTCCCTCATCTGCGGGCCCATCGGCTGTCACTCCCTTGGCTTTTGCACTACCCAAGCTGCTGCTATTAGTTGATGTAAGCTCAGAGATGGCTGATCACTCATCTGTGGGGGGTTCCCAATTTCCCATTGCTTTAGGGGGCCCAGGCTGGGGTTTCTCTGTGGGGCTGGAGGCCCTGGCAGGGGACCCCAGGGTCTGAAAGGCTGTTTTATCTGTGAGGGGGGGCTGGGGGCCTTGCTCAATGGGAGCTGCTCTTCGCTCCTCCCTTCTAATTCTTCAAATCTTTCTGCCAAGTATTCTAATGACCCACTGTGAGCTGCAGATGGGTATTTCCATTCACCAAAGTCTTCAGTGACAGACGGCCGGGCAGTCCTCCACTGGTGTGGGGGATGCGATATGTAAGAATCCCTTTGTCGTGACTCACACTCATCTGCTGGCAGGGCTGTATAGAAGCCTCCAGAGCCTCTGCTCGGCTTATCCCAGTCTGACGACAAAATCAGCTCTCCTGATAGTTTTGGCTTTGCCCCCAGCTGGGGAGTCTGCAAGAATTTCTTCTCCACCGGCTGGCTAGCTGTCCTTCCCCTCCCTGAGGAAGGTGCGGCTGGAGGGGTGCTGGCCTCAGGCATTTCTTCATCTTCCCCAAATCTTTGTCAAACTATCCCCGTTAGTTTAGGGATAATGACTGGGGTAAGGGACCCCTAAATGGTTTTAAAAGTTTATGGTTTTTGGCTAGCGTTGTCTGCTTTAACTCTAGAAGTGATATGCAGGCTAAATAAAACATGTTTGCTTCTTCATATATGGCAAGCAATAACATCCGATGTTAGCAGTCTTGACATTAGGTTTTTATCTATGAAAGTGCAGAGCTCTTCAAGCTTGCATGGAGTCATTGAGTTTAGGCTTTGGGAGTTTAGCCCCAGGAAGAGGCTAAAGGGGCAGGAGCTGTCAGAGCCCTTCTCACTAAACACATCCCGTAGATCCCTGTATTCTTTGGGGATTCTGGGCTCGCTCCTGCACTGCTGCCTCCAACTCCCTCTGTCCTTTGGTTTTCCTGTCTCTGGGTGTCAGAATCTCTTCCCCTTTCTTGGCCACCTTATGCCGAATTTTTAAAAGCCCCCTACTCCAATGTATATAAGGGTTCCATTTCTAGAGTGAAGACAGTCTGAGTAGGAGGAGCCTCGCCATTCCCGGCACCACTATAAAACTCAGAGTCTCTTTATGCTTTCCCATTCTCATCTCCACCTGCTCAGTTACAAAAAGTTGGCAAAAAGCTATTGGCACCTTCAGCCACTTGAGTCTCAGTCCCAGCTTTTCCACTACCTCAGGGCTAACCACACACCTGGTGCAGCCTGAATTCAGTAAAGCCAACATCCTCCCAAGAATGAACCTCTAGTTCCACAGGAATGGTCACAGGTATTATATGTTGACTTACCAGGGGTTGTCATCATAGTCACTTTTATTCTCACCCTAGCTGGTCGGAGCTCCCAGCCCCTCAGAGTCAGGAGGGGAGAATTTGATGATCTCCACATCTCCCGGTTCCTTGGAGCTGGCTTCTCCACCTTTTTCCCCGGAGTTGCCATGGCCTTAAGGTTGGGCTTGGTTGACTGGCACTCTGCATCATGGTGTCCCATCTTCCTTGAAGCATGCTGTGGACCTCGGTCTAGGTCCAGACTTGCTCTTTGCTGACTTCAGGGTTTCTTTGCATGCAGGAGGGGACAATTTGTTGGTCTCGGGCTTGGTCAATCTCTACATCATCCACTAACACATACCAGTGTTGTAGGAAGTGTGGGGCCTCATGTGAGATGCAGATGTGGTAGATGCCGTCATTGAGGCCATCTTTGAAGCAAACAATCAGGATATCTTTGAGCCATGTGGCTAGCCAACATGCCAGCTCTCGGAACTCCTGGGTATACATGGGCACTGACCACCAACCTTGGGTGATGGTTTTCATCCAGGTCCAGGTCTTGCACTCCACCAGTGGGTCCTCGAACCGTTGGCAGAGGGCCACCATGAAGTCATAGTTCCGCAGCTGGGTAGCATCATCGTTATGGAAGGAGACCATCCACTAGGCCAGTGTTTCTCAACCTTGACAATTTTAAGGCATGTGGACTTCAACTCCCAGAATTCCACAACCAGCATTGCTGGCTGTGGAATTCTGGGAGTTGAAGTCCACATGCCTTAAAATTGTCAAGGTTGAGAAACACTGCACTAGGCAACTGCACCTTCGAGAGCCATGGTCACACATCTTACTTGGCTACCTCTGTCCTAAGTTCAGCCTCATACTCCTGCATGAAGTTCCAAACTTGCACTAGAAAGAACCCCAGTTGCTTGAGGTCTCCCCCATACTTCACCCCAAGGGGGGGCCTTCAGAGCCCAGCAGCTCCGAGGGGCAGTTCCTTCAGGGGGGACTCGTGCAGCAGCTGCTGTTGTTGGTGGCATCGTTGGTATCATTGCTGGTCCAGGCTGAGCAAGTGTGACTGCCACTGTGGCTACCAATGTGGCAGCTTCATCCATGACTTGGCTTGGGGCAGCCCGAGGAGTTTGAGCAATCATGGACTCTTTGATTCTCGATCACCTCTTGTAACAGGGACAGAACATGGCTCAGCATGGCATTCTCTGGGTTTAGAGAAAAGGTTTTTACTAGGAATTAACTGAATACAGCAATGGTCAGGCAGGATCTGAAGCAAAATTTGCATGAAGAAACAAATTGAAGCAAACCGGAAAGCCCACCAACCAGTATTCAGGCAACCAGAGTTCAATCATTGACCAAGAAGATGTTTTGAGAAAGTCACTGGTCCAAGTGCATCGTTCCACCTTCGTGCATCCTGAAACTAGGATAGTTGGCCTTGAAAATTCTAAACTCAAGCTGGCCTCTTTGAGTCTAGACCTCCTCATTGCTTCTCAGAAATTCTACTTTCCCCTCCTGCATGCTTCCCTGCCCAAATGCCCACTCTTTCCTCTCTACCATTTCCATAGCAGCTGGCAGCAAGCTTGAAAGAAAGTGAAGATGCAGGCTGACATTTTCTTTTCTTTTTTTAATTGATAAAACTGATCTTTATTTTAAACAAATTATGATTTCACATTTTAAAACAATTTCATTTAACAATATAAATCAATTTATTGTAGTATTCTAAACTCAGATATTTTGCAGAAGTCCAGGGATTCCTACTTGGCTTGTTCCTTGCCAAACCTTGTTTCCACACAATTCACAAAAGTGGATTACAAGATATTCAGAGCTAAGCCAGTTTCAGAGAGTGATACACAAATAAAATCAACAGGAAATCTAGAAGGTTGGAATCATATATTGATAGTTGTCATAGGCTGGCATTTTCTAACTACTGGCCATGTGTTTTTCAGTTTTGAAATCCATTCTTTTAAGGAGGCAGTTTGTGGGGTAACCTCGGGCAGTTCAGGGATAGATACAAAGTCTTGGCCCAGGGCTACTTTAAAAGGAGTGAATCCTGTACTGAGTTATTGTAAGCAATCTCAGCGAAAGGGAGGAGATATGTTAATGTAACATCTGAGGTTATAGGCACATGGATTGGGAGGTATAGGCACATGGATTGGTCATTTTTCTGCAGCAGCACTGCCCCCACCACCACATCACTAGTGTCTGCTTGAATAACAAAGGGAGTGTTCAGGTCAGGGAAACATGATAATGTTTCCCCTAAAATAAGACCAGATCTTTTTTTTTTCCTCCAAAAGAGGCACCAGGTCTTATTTTCAGGGAGAAGGCGTGTCTTTTATACTCACCTCCTGCATTTGACAGCCCTGTCCAGCAGGTCCATTTCTTCTGATCAAAGGAGCTGCATTTTGCAGTCAGTCCTTTCTGGAAGGCCACTGCAGTTGAGAACTGAGCTATGGATTCAGTCCATAGCTTGGTTCTCGGCTGCATAGGTCTTGCAGATCTGAGCTATAGATTGAATTCATAGCTCGGTTCTTGGCTGCAGTGGCCTTCTGGAAAGGCCTGTGGGTGAGAAATGCAGGCCTGACTGCAGAAAATGCCGCAGAAGAAGTGGGCCGGTGAGAAGAGGCCTGGCTGCAAGGTAAGTGGGTGCGGGGCATTTGCAGCAGCTCCACCCCCACCCTAGTTTGATTTTTAGGTGTGTGCCTCACCCCAAATCTAGGGCTTATTTTTTTAAAATGTTTTATTAATTTTCTATTTTCACAAACAAGTGCTCAATAGACAACGTGATGACTGAGTCCATTAGTAATTCTGTGGTACATATAAGCTTCTTCCAACTAAGTCCAATATTATTATTTTTTTTATTAATTATTTTTATTAAATTTTATAAACTTTTAACAAATTTTAACACAGAAATATAATAACTCAACTGATAACAAACAAACAACAAATTTAACAAACAATACAAATAGCTGCTCGGAACCCCCCCCCACCACATCTTCCTACATCCTAACCCCTGACCTTCAATCCACCTTCCTCACCATCCAATGCGGTGTCTAGAGTTTTCCCGAGCGCCCTAAAAAAAAACTTATTTTTACTTATTTTCATATTTGGTGGACATGTAAAAAAATTAAGGCTTTTTGGATAAAAATATGGTGGATTCTTCAAAATATTCTGAAAAAGCGTATTGAGTTTGTACCACAGTTATTTTTGTTGGGTATAACAAAGGACTGTTCCACCATAGAGACTAAGTTGATTTTGAACTTGACTACGGCTGCAAGACTGTTGGTGGGTCAATATTGGAAGTCATCTGAAATACCATCTATTGAAGAATGGACATTAAAAGTTACCCATCTGGTGGAGATGGCTAAGATATCGGCGTATTTAAAGAACCATTCAAATGAAACATTTTTGATGGACTGGAAAAAATGGATTGATTATATGCAAAAGAAATATCAATTGAAAGAATTAGATATGATATATAGATAAATAGTTACTAAATAGTAGATTAGCGGGGTTTCTTGCATTTTTACTCTGTATTCACTCCGGGAAGCCCGGGGGGGGAGGGGGGAGGGAGATAATAAGTAATAGATTATGTTTCTCAACTGTAGTTGGGGATATTAAGGGAATAGATTTTTTCTTTTTTTTTAGGGCAACTAAGTCCAATATTACACCTGCCTCCTCCAGTTCCCCACGGTTCTGTTAACAACTTTTTCTTCCATTCCATCAGCTCTCCTTCTTTGTCATCCAGTATGTTCTGAAACCTTAGTTTATAAAATGTCTTTTCCATTTCCAGTATTATCTTTGTGTCTTCTGAGTTTTCATTTATCTGAGTCTGGTCATTAGTTTCTTCCTTTAGATCGTCATTCTCTAGTTTTCCTTCTGTTTTCTGGGTTGCTGGTTCCTTCTCTGTAGTTTTCTTCTGAGTTTGTAGATTTAAATTAGAAAATTGTTCTTTTATCTCCTTTGTGTTATTATTAACCTACTCACAAGCTAAAGTAATTGTTTTTTGTATTAATTTCAACATGGAGAGAATTTCTGTGTTTCATCAGTATTTTCTTGGTGATATGGCAAGTTAAGGTTACTGGGAACAGATGTTAAAGATGGTGTTTTACTACGCTGAATATGAAACATCCATTTTATTTATTTATTTTATAAGTAGCCTTTATAGATTTATCTAACCAGCTGTCATTCCTGAATCTCTCCTAAGCAGATATTTTTCTGTCCAGTAAGAAATATATTCTTTGTGTCAAGGGAGAAAAAAGAACCACTGAAGATTGTTTAACAATCAAGATTTATAATCCAAAGTGTTCTATATGTTTCTTCTACAAAAAAAAAAAATTCACAATACAGTTCTGAAAGTCAGTATTTATGTTAAAAATTCAGACAGGCCAAATTTAGAATGTTTATCATCTCTGCCACATAGATAAACAGCCCCCAAGCCTGTTCCTTTTTTCTCAGCTGCAATTTCTCAATAGTAAAAGCTATTTTACTATTATATAAAATTATATAAAATTATATAAAAATTATATAAAATTATATAAAATTATATAAAAATTATATAAAAGCTATTTTACTATTATATAAAATTATATAAAAATTATATAAAATTATATAAAATTATATAAAATCTAGTTCTGGGCTTCAAGCCAAGTTTCTTTTAGGCATAAATAAGTTGTAGTGCCATAATTCACCACTAGATGTAATCAATGCCACTTTCCAATTTTTAGATCCCAAACTTATATTGTAAATTTTTCAAGTCTTTTTCTTTAAAAAAAAGGTCTTAAAAACACTTTTAGTCCCCAAATTCTCAAGTTGTATGTATATATTAATTTCAGATAAGTCTTAAAGTTTTCGCCAATATCCCCAAGTAATTAATTCGTTGCTTTTCTTTTCTGAGGGAATGGGGCAGAAATTCCCTTTCCCTCTTTCATTGGAGGGAGTGCTTTGGGCAGATTTTCAGGAAGAGATCTTAAAATCATAAAGAAAGGATCAGGTCTCACCCAGTTTCATCCATGTTGCTGTAAAGTTGCTTTTGGTGCTTGTTGACCTCCATTATCAGCAGCTTTGGACTGACTAAACAAATGCAGCCAGTCTTTCTCCTGCCAGTTTGGAGGGCTTCCTCGGATCAAATGGGAGGGCTGCCGCCACCCCTGTGATGAACGAGAGTCCCCTCCTTGCTTGCTGCCTCTACAGGGCAACTTTTGACCCTTTCCAGCAGGGTGAAACCAGACGCAAAAGACGGAGCCCCATCTTCCTGCGTCTGCATCAAAACTAGGGCTTATTTTGGGGGTAGGACTTGTATAAGGCGTGGGCCTTATACAAAAATCAAGCTAGGACTTATTTTCAGGGTAGGCTTTACTTTCGGGAAAACACGATAGCACTGGCTCTGCCACAAACAGATGCTTGAGTTTTTTGAATGCCACTTAGCACTTTATTGTCCATTTCAGTGGTTGGCTAGGTTTGGGCTTTCCTTCCCCCTTTGTCTTCAAATTGGTGATGTGGAGGGCTATCTGGGCAAACAATGGGTTGAATTTGGAATAAAAGTTCATGAATCCCAAAAGATGTTTAAGTGCTTCCGGGTGCATGCTGCTCCCTGTCGAAACCAGGCAGCTGGGGGCTGGGCAGCATCATGTAGTTAACCCTAACCCTAACCCTTGTGGCACCCCCGGAGCCCAGGGAGCTGGGTGTGTGAAATGGGCAAGGGCCATTTGCTGGTCTCCTCATTCCTCATGGAGGGCGACCCCTCCCCAGCTGCATTTCTTCCCTGTTTTTCTCCCTCTCTCATCACAAATATCTTCCCGCCACTCTGCTCTTAAGGCTGTGCAGCTCTTGTCCAGGAATTACAGTGGCCTTTCAAGTTATGGCAACCTCTCTCCTTCCCCTTGTCCCTTCCTGGACATGGAGGAAAGGAAGGAAGGAAGGAAGGAAGGAAGGAAGGAAGGAAGGAAGGAAGGAAGGAAGGAAGGAAGGAAGGAAGGAAGGAAGGAAGGAAGGAAGGAGATGGGAATGAGAAAGAGGGAGGGAGGGAAACAGGAAGAATGGAAAGAAGGAGATGGGAATGAGAAAGAGGGAGATAGGGAAGGAGGGAGGGAAACGAAGGGAAGAAAGGAGATGAGAATGATAAAGAGGGAGGCACAGAAGGAGGGAGGGAGGGAAGGAAGGAGATTGGAATGAGAAAGGGAAACGGAGGGAGGGAAACAGGACTGAAGGAAGGAGATTGGAATGAGAGGCAGGGAGGGATGGAAACAGGAAGGAAGGAGATGAGAAGGAGGGAGGCAGGGAAGAAAGGAAGGTAGGAAGGAGAGAGGGAGGGAGATTGGAATGAGAGGGAAGGAGGGTCTGAGGGAAGTCCTGCTTTAGTCCTGCCATGTTGCCCTTTCACCATCCCCTTGCCCCCTCCTCCCGGCCTATCCTGGTGGTCTCCCATCTTATCGCTTAACCTGGTCATATGCTTCCTGCAAGTCCAACTTGGTAAAAATCTTCCCCTTTGCCAAATAGGCTAGCATATCCTTAGGGGCAGTGGGTAGACATTTTCCATGCAAATAGTCTTTAGCCCACAGTAGTCTATACATATACGAAAGAACCCATCCTTCTTCTTAAACAGCACCTGGGCAGCCACTCACGGTCTGACGGGTTGTATGAAACCACACTCTAGGTTTTTGTCTATGAATGCCTGCAGTTCCTCTAATTTTCTGGGGAATCATAGAATACAGATTGGGCTTGGGCATTTAGCCCCCAGTAAGATTTCTATGAAGCGATCAGTTGAGCAGTTGAGTTCTTTTCATTGAAAACATCTTGTAGATCCCAATATTCTTTAGGAATCCAGGGATCACCCTTGGGGCATTCCTTTGTCACAGCTCCCACCTCCCTTCTTGGCTTTGCCCTTAGGGGTAGGGACCTCAAGTCTCTCTTTCTTTTTCCCCTTGGGGCTAGCTCGTTGAATCTTTAACATTTTCCTTCTCCAGTTTACATAAGGATTCAACTTCAGTAGCTATGCCAACCCCAATACAAGGGGTCTCTCCATGCCTGGAATCACAATAAAGCTCAAGGTTTCCATATGAATCCCTATTCCCACCTCTATTGGTTCAGTGATGAACATTGCACAGGCCCCCCCCCACTACCAAGTTGTCCAGCTGGCAAAAAGCCACAGGCACTTTGTCTGAGTCTCAGACCTAGTTTCGCAACTAGGGCAGAGCTGACCAGGCACCTGGTACAGCTTGAGTCCAGGAGGGCTACCAAGCTCCCCTGCGCCCTGAGGATGGCACCACCAGTTCTCTGAGAATGGTCACTGTAATGACTTAAGGGACCCTCTCATCCCACTGGGATTAGCCTGCCCCACCTATGCCAGCAAAGGAGGCATGCTGTGGGTCCTGTCAGCCCCAGTAGTCCAGCCAGGGAGGTCCAGGAGAAGGGCCTTCTCTGCCATTGTACCTGCCCTATGGAACATCTTGCCCCCAGAGTGAGGTTGACTCCAACCCTCCCGACCTTCCAGTTCTGCCAGTTGGCTTGGGGCTCCAATGGGAGAACATCACAGTGAAGGTGGTTGATCGATTAACAACAGATCGCACCTTTCCTCTGTTCTGCTCCTTTGTTTTAATTGGGTCACTATATTTGTATGTGTATCCTATTTAGGCTTTTATCTTTATACAGTTTTTATTTTTAAGATTGTAAGCCGCCCAGAGTTACCTGAAGGTAAGATGGGCAGCCAATAAATTTTATACACAAACAAACACACAAAGTTATGAGCTCTATTCATATAAGAACTTCAACTCCAAAATGTACATTAAAATTTATGGGATGTGACTAGCGCATCCATCTATGATCATTTAAAACTACCTATACTGTGGGGAAACCATGCTGATTTAAAATCCCAACATATTCTGAGATGAGATCTAAAGCATACTATGTTACATATAGTTGGGCTATTTACTTCCATAATTGATCCATCCTAAGAGGTTTTCACGTACAGAGCCACTTGTAAGTAATCCTGACATATTGTTATGTCTGTCATTTAAGGATGTGCATCATGGAAATGGTACACAGCAAGCTTTCTACAGTGATCCCAATGTCCTTTATATTTCACTACATCGCTATGATGATGGAAACTTCTTCCCAGGCAGTGGAGCCCCAGATGAGGTAATAATATGATAAATATGTGATTTCTTCCATTTTCAGAAGTAAATGTTTTAGTTTTTAATTCTCTGAAATTGTTTAGCCTCATCCCTCAAATCCATGACAGCTAAATATAATTGTAGCAATGTAAGTTCTTCATGTTTTTGTATTTTATCTATCTATCTCTATATAAAATTTAGATATAGACATATGGATATAACAATAGCAATAAGATTTAGACTTATATACTGCTCTATATTGCTTTACAGCACTGAGAGGTTTATAGAGTCAGCATAGTCCCCGGAGAGGAGCGGCATACAAACCCAAATAAAATAAATAAATAAATATTGCCCCCAACAATCTTGGTCCTCATTTTACTGTCCTCAGAAGGATGGAAGGCTAAGTCAACCTCTAACCCTGCCAGGATCGAACTTCAGAATATGATCAGAGTTAGCCTGCAATATTGCATTCTAACCACTGCGCCATCAGGACTCTTGGTGATATATAGGTAGTCCTCAACTTAAAACCACAATTGAGACCCAGAACATATGTTGCTAAGTAAGAAATTTGTTAACTGAATTTTGCCCCATTTTATGATTTTTCTTGCCACAGTTGTTAAATGAATCACTGCAGTCTTTAAGTTAGTAACACGGTTGTTAAGTGACTCTGGCTTCCCCATTGACTTACGTTTGTCAGAAGGTTGCAAAAGGGGATCAGATGACACCAGGACACTGTAACCATCATAAATATGAGTCAGTTGACAAGCATCTGAATGTAAATTACATGACCATGGGAATGCTGCAAGGGTCATAAGTCACTTTTTTCAGTGCCATTAACAGTCCAACACATAGTGTCAGGGTGTAAGGTACAAACAAGAATAGCATGTACTGAACAACACAACCAAATACCTGGCATTATGTACAGGAACATCTACAGAGTGTAAGTTAGATGAGAAATTCCACAGAACATTATAGAGAATAATAGGACTAGGATCCTGTCGAGTTTCCAGATCCAGATGGACAGGCAGGTACTATCCAATCAACCAGATACTGTGGTAGTAGACAAGGACCAAAAAACAGTGGTGGGGATAGCTATAGTGATGCTAAGGGACAGCAACATCAGGAAGGAGTATGAAAGACTGTAGAAGTATCAGAGAAGCTGTGACAAAGACCAAAATGATGATAAGAGCACTTGGGCTATAACAGGAATTAAGTTGGGAGAGTGAGCAGATCCTAGGAACAATACCAGAGCTCTGTTTCCAGAAGAGTTGTCAGCCACTCTCTCTCAGTTCTAAGAAGCAGGCAATGGCAAATCACTACCAAAATCTCACAAGATAACTGCAGGGATTAGTCCAGGCAATTACCAGAAGAAGCATTAATAATGGATGAATGAATTAAATCTAATTAATTGTATTATTAATCCCTGCTTGGCATGTTATTATTTATCATATAGGGAATCCTCAACTTACCACCATTCGTTTAATGAAAATCCAAGTTATGATGGCCTTGGAAAAAGTGATTTACAATCTGTATTGCACTTATGACCATTGCAGTTACATAATCACAATTCAGGCGTTTGGTAACCAGGTCACATTTGCAGCTGGTTGTCACATCTTGCCATCACATGATCGTGACTTTTTTTGCCAATTTCCAACCCCCCCCCCCAAAAAAAATGGGAAAGGTGGATTTACTTTATTATAAAAATTGTTGTAAAATCAGATCTGACACAACTTACAACAGAAACTCCAATTGTAATTGCAAAATTGAGGACTACCTGTACCAGTAAAAGATACTCCCAGGCAGAAAAGATACTCAAAGGCAGAAATAAATAAATAAATAAATAAATAAATAAATAATCATGTTTAAATCTCTGCTTCTCATTTTGTTGTTTATCACGCCATCAGAGGATTCTCTCAGATTAAATAATATTCTTATGTTTAAATGAAAACGTTCTCACATTAATACTTGTAATTTAGGTATGGTTTCTTATTAATGTGAGAAATTAATTGCCCAGTATTTGTAATGCTGATTTTGCAATTTAAAAATATAGGGGATACATATTCTTTTCACCTATTCCAACTTACTTCAAATCTGTGCCATTCAGATGTTTTGGTTTGAAACATTCTAGTCAGCATGGGAATTTCCCATACCTAATTGGTAAAGACTGCCCTGTACTGCCCCTACTAATATATTGAGCATATATAGGGAAGATATCGTCTCCCTTTCAAGGAAATCGTGGTGTGTGGTCATCCATTGAAATAATTGTGGAGAAAGTTGGAATTTTTTTTAAAAAAAAAACACCCACTTAATTTATATGCTTAATTGCACAACAGTTAATGAAAAGTTTAGCCTTACAATTTATTGTCCTTATTCGCCCATATATGGATTTTTGTTAACAAATTCTAAGTACTAGTTTGAATGGATATCTATTTTCCCTGTAATTAAAAGCCTAGAATCTTAGATCCTAGAGATCATTCCTGCTCATCATTCCTAGAGTTAAAACCTGAATTCTTGTTGGGAATAACTACAGAGAAATACAATAATGGAACAATCTATTTGCTGTTACACATCTTGACTGCAGCTAGGCTTGCATTTGCACAAAATTGGAAGAACAAAGAAATCCCCACAGAGGAAGAGTTACTATATAAAATATTAGCATGTGCAGAAATGGACAGGTTCACAATGGTATTGAAAGAGAAATGTGGATCAACTTATTTTGAAACCTGGGATAAATTTTACCATTGGAGGGATTTGAGGAGGACGGTTGGGATTAAAGGTTAGTGTTAAGATAGAAATATATGTTATTTTAGAATAAGTACTGTATAAAAAACTTAGATGTATAATTATAGATGAAGAATCGATTGTAAAATGTGGAACAACTTGATAAGAATGTATATACTGGAATGTCACGTTACATCCAATGTTTTTTAATTGTATTATAAATAAAATTTTGGGGAAAAAATTCAAGGAAATGATCTGTTCACTACAGATAGTGTTTGACTTACAACTTCAACTGAGCCACAAATTTCTCTTGCAAAACAAGACATTTGTTAAGTGAATTTTGCTCCATTTTACGACCTTTGTTGCCACAGTTGTTAAGTGAATCACTGTAATTGTTCAGTTAATAACATGGCTGTTAAATGAATCTGCTTCCCCATTCTTGGTGGTCAGAAGATGCAAAAGGTGATCATATGACTCAGAACACTGCAACTGTCATAAATATGAATCAGTTGCCAGGCATCTGAATTTTGATTACATGACCATGGGGATGCTGCAGCAGTCATGTGAAAAACAATTATAAGTCACTTTTTTCAGCGCCATTGTAACTTCAAACAGTCACTAAATGAATGGTTGTAAGTCAAGGACTACCTGTAGTGGAGGAAGGTGGCAAGAATATGATGTGCAGCAAGGAGAAAGCAGAACTGCTTAATTCCTTCTTTGCATCTGTCTTCACAAAAAGAAAAATAGTCAAGCCCATCAAAAGCAGCATTGTGGAAGATAGAACAGGAATGCAGGTCAAAACAGGCAAGGATTGGAATCAGAATACCTATCTATTTGAACAAGTTCAAATCTCCTGGATCAGATGGTTTACATCTCAGAGTACTGAGGAGCTGGAAGAGATGATCTTAGAACCACAAATGATCACTCATAGCTCCTGGAGCATGGGGAAACTGCCAGAGGACTGGAAAAGAGCTGATGTGGTTCCAATCTTCAAAAAGCCAAAAAACTGCCCCAAAAGCCACTGTTCTAACTATATCAAAGGATAACATCAAGATCACTATATTGCACTAGTAGGCCACATTTGGAATACTGTATCGAGTTCTGGTTACCATGATACAAAAAAAAGACGTTGAGGTCCTAGAATTTGTGCAGAGAAGAACAACAGAGCTGATAAGGGATCTGGAGGCTAAATTTTATGATGAACTGTTAATTTCATTGAGGGCTACATCAGCATTGCAGTTGCCCTCGGGGGGGCCGGGGGGGTACGGCCTATTGGGTGGGTGTGGATGGAGTGGGTGTGGCCTATTGGGTGGGCGTTGCCAGCTCTACATTCGCGTCAAGGATGCCTGTGGGGGCTTCAGCAGGAGTGGGACAGATCTGACGGTCTCTGGCAGAAAGGGGTGGGACCAGGGCAGAGCCCATCAACCCAGATATGTGAAGTAGGCGAGGACCATTTGCTGGCCACTTCCAGGCGATGGTGCATTTCTTCGTTCCTCATAAAGGGTGACACCTCTCCAGCATGCATCCAGAGGGTGGGGCCGAGGTGGCAGGGGCTGGTTCCTCACTGTTTCCAGATGGCCTTGGCCAGGGCCAAGGCAGCAGGGACAGTTCCCTGCTTCGCGGGCCACATAAAACCACTTCACGGGCCGCATCCGGCCCCTGGGCCTTGTGTTTGACATGTCTGTGTTAAGGGAACAAGGTATGTTTTGTCTAGCCAAAAAAAGAGGGCTTAGGGGAGACCTGATAACAGTCTTCCAATATTTGAAGCGGTCTCATAGGGACAATTGCATCGATTTATTCTCCATAGCAACTGAGGGCAGAAAAGGAAGCTGGAAGCTTGTCACACAGAGATCCAACCAGGAAATAAGGAGAAATTTCCAGAAAGTCAGAATGATTAACTGGCCCTGCAGGTAGACCTCTATACTCTTTCACAAGAGGAAAAAGATCACCCATTGCAGACATATTTAATGTAGAAAATACAGTGTTTAGACTTCACTACCCAAATTGTGACATGGTAGGCTTTAATAGCATGTGCTTGGTAAAGTTTGCTCATCTACCAGCAGCATTCTAGATATCTCTATTCCATTTTATCCTTTTCAATTACTCCATATTGGACCAAAAGGTCCACGGGTTGGAAGAGATTGCATGGAGCAATCCTGTTCAAGCCAATGACTAGGAACTCACACAGGCTTACACAACAGATAGTGTCATGAATAGGATACTGTTGTGAATGTATTTAAAAGTTAAGATTGTTTGTACCTTTACATTCCAATCGCACTATCATAATAGTGAAGGAGGGACAATTCAAAATTTCTACATCGGTCTGTATTTTCTCATATTAAATTGTACAAGAGCTATTAAATGATTTGAAGTGTTGCTAAGCAAATAATCTTATAGATGTTACTATTTCTAGATACATAACCTGTTTCATTTTTTTTATTTTGTATTTCTTAGGTTGGCATAGGATTGGGTGTTGGTTTTAATGTAAATATAGCATTTACTGGTGGTCTTAATCCACCAATAGGAGACTCAGAATATTTGACTGCTTTCAGGTAATTCTTAATTTACAATTTTTTCTTAGATTGTATGTTAACAAACCACACTATTCAGATTTGTACACTTATGTTATGTTAATTTGTACACTTACATAAAGGCAATGCAAGTTTTAATGTATGAAATCTAGTATGAAATTATCTCTATAATTTTTTCATTTATGATATATTTCTCATATGATATTTTCACGCTATTTATGTTTTTAGTGGTTATTTTCAATATATATTCCTTATATGATGTTTTCTCTTGTAGTTTTTGATGAGTAAGTCTCATTACTCCCCATTTTAATAAAGCGAGGGCACTGGGACAGCCTTTATTTACAAAATCAGATTAAGGAAAATAATTGCTGGAATTACTGTTCATAGTAAAATTCTCTTATAGTCCATTTCTGATAAATTCCAAGGGAAAATGCAATACACAGTACAGCCTAGAACTTAAGAAATTTAAATGTTTCTTAAACTTTTTTTTCGGAGGACCCCTTCCCACTTTTAAAAATTATGGAGGATCCCAAAAGAGCTTTTGTTTATATGGATTATATATATATATTTATTTATTTATTTATTTATTTATTTATTTATTTATTTATTTATTTATTTATTAAATTTCTATGCCGCCCTTCTTCCCCTAGGCCCCGCCAGGTGACACTGTCTGGCTGACGGGACCTGGAGAAGGCCGACTCTGTGGGCCCTAATAAACATTTATTGATGTTTATTGTTTTAAAAAATTAAAATTGATGCATTTGCTACTGCTACTGTTGCTCATTATTGTTTGATGGGGCTTTAATATTGTATTATTTTTAGCAAATGCTGACAAATAATTTTAATTTCAAGATCTTTGGAAGGGACCTTCCAGGAGTCCTGGGACCGCACTTTTAAGAAACACTGGCCTAAAAGAAAACATATGCCATAATTTAAAAAATTAGCAGTAATTCTAAACAAACAGTTCCATGAGTCAGGTAAACCGCACAATCCAGATGTTTTTTACATAGAGATTTTATTTTCCAAAAAAACCTACACTTAATATAGTGAGATGGGCAGTTTGTTTTTTGTCAAAGAGTTCAAAAGTTCCTCAATTCAAAAATGTCCAACTATTGTGCATATATCCTCTATACCTCCTCAATTCTAAATGTCATGGGACACATATAGGTAGTCCTCAACTTACAACCACAATTGGGATTGGAATCTCAGTCACTGAACAAAGCTATTATTGAGCAAGACATTCACTTGATAGCTTTGCTCAATGATCACAACCCTAGCACCCCCAGCAACCTCTGGGAGATTGTTAAGCAGACAGAGCGAGTTCACCTCCCCTCTGTGCAATGAAGAGAATTGCTCCAGTTCACCTCCCCTGCTCCAGTGGGCTGCAGGAATGGAACTTGGATTATTAGTACCCCTCTGTAGTCAACTCTTTCAGTCAGCCCTTGAAGACAAAAGGGAGTCCTCATAGCAGGTGGCTTGCAACCTTTCCCCAATTGATTTTCTGGGGAAGCCAGCAAATGGCAATCACATGCCAAGCACTCAAACCAAGATCATGTGTCCTTGGGGGGAGGGGACAGCATTACATTTTACAGCAGCTGGAAGATAACATAATTCTTCTGAGGCCATTGCAACTTTGAACAGTTATTAAACTACCAATCATAAGTGAAGTTCAAATGTACGTAGATTGGAAGTCACTCTATTATAGAAGTTCATTCATTTGATGAGCATAGGAAAGAAGCTGCAATGAGGAATAAAAACTAGTATATTTATTCTCTTTTTCACAGAATTCATTATATTCTAAAGCAAAACATTTGAATTAGGCTAGACAGCTATGCCTAAATATCTTTTTGTGCCCCCGCCCAAAGATCTTTTAAATACTGTTGGTAAAAACTGGCCAGAGTTCCCTACAATTTTGAGATGGGAAAACATCCCAAAGTTGTCCAAAATAGGCTTAGTATAATACTAAGAATAAAAATCCACCACAAAGTCTAGGATAGTTATCTAGTTGTTTGCAGCCAGAACACTTCCAAAACTCAAATGCAATCAGCAGCTAGACAGTACTGTGTACTTTGTCCATCACAGAAATGATAACAGTGCTCCACATCCTTGAATTCACAAGTAATACTTAACTTTTAGGCCCTGTATCCTGGTACTCAATGCACAATTTCATTTATTAATCATATATCCTAATCAAATGTATGCAGATGAAGCACGAATTTTAATCTTGATAGTAATATTATGAAAATGAAATAATGGACACTCAGTTGTACAGTTTAATTTCTTAAGCGCCAATTATTTCAGTCAGTAGTAAAATTTAGTTGTATCTGGTTAGCATTGTATGTGAACCATACAATGCGAAATAGTTATGTCTTTCTACTTTATAGTTTTCTGTGCAACTATTCATAAATTTGTATTTCAATATATACTTTTTCTGTAGCTATAAAAGAAAATGGTAAACTTCAAAAGTATAAGCTACAGTAGCTTTAGCATCTTCTCTAGTCCTTTTCTCATTCTTTGTTTGGTTCTTATTTGTATTGAAAATGCCATTGAAGAAGAAAATCGAATTATTCAGAATCTTGGTGAGTACAGTACAGTAATCTGTTTTCTGCTTTTTTTTCCTTTTGGGATTGGCTATTCATGATGCAGAACAATAGTAATGCCTATTGCTCATGAGTTTGCTCCAGATGTTGTACTGGTGTCATCAGGTTTTGATGCAGTAGAAGGTCATCCTGCACCCCTTGGGGGATATAATCTATCAGCAAAATGTAAGTTCTTTCAGGGTGTTAAATTTCACATATATGTGTTTGGATGTTTATATTTAGGATCTTTCCGTTTCAAATTTAGCAATCACTTTCTCATTTCACTCTGTATGGAATGACATCAGGAAAGACAAAAATGGTACTGGTAGTATTTATTTTGCAACCACAATTGGAACTACCGTAGCAGCTCTTTTTTTAAGTGAAGTGGTTGTTAAGTGGGAGATAATATAGCTGTGAGTGTGCTTTCCATTTCCCCACTCCCCCACCTTTGGAACTTTCACCCCAGCTCCGGAATAATTCTTAAAGGAAATAATGTGTCAGAATCCAATTATATTTCATCTCTAGTTATCGACTATAGAAAACTCCATTTCTGCCCTCTCTGGATTCTGTCATATGATGAAGGGGAAGGGGGGTGAACAAAGGAGTTTTATGGCCCTCACTTCCTTCGGTACAACTTCAAAGGAATTGAATGTGGATACCACTAAAAGGACTAATTCATAACAATGGGGCCATCAGCTTTCATCTACTCCTCTCTGAAGTCTTTTCACCAGCAGTGAGGAAAAAGGGGGTGGAAATGTAATGCCTGGGATTGTTGCTGGAAAGATGGTGGGGTGGGGTGGGGCTGCTGGGGACCCCTTAAAACCTTGAACCATAGGGCTTGGGCACCAGGTCCTGTCTAGAACGCCTGCAACCATTTTCTCTTAATAAAGGATGCCTGTTGGAAGAAATATTCCAAGAGTTCTGTCTTCTTAAGATGCAAAGTGGGTTGGATCCTTACATTAGCAACTTACAGCTGAAAGGCAGCAGCAGCAGCAGCCGGACTGGTGAACCAGCATCCAGTAAACCAGCATCCAGTAAACCAACAGCCAGCAACCAGCAGTCTGCAACCTGCAACCAGCAGCCTGCAACCGGCAGCCTGCGGCCAGCAATCGGTGACCAGCGGCCAGTGACCAGCGACTGGCGACTGGTGACCAGCAAGTCCAGGGGGGCTTGGAGCCAGCTCGCCTGTCGGAGGTGTCCATCTTGTCCTTCGCTGGCTCGCCCCGCTTCTGCCATTGCTGTCTGGCTTTATGTGGCTTTTTGGGGATTTTCAAACAGGAGAGCTTTTTGGTTTCCCTGCTTTTTGCCACCAATTGTTTCTCGGCCTCTACTTTGCCGAGTTTTGGTCCCAATGCTGGCTTGTCCTTCATTTCCATCGTACTGGCTTGCCGCCTCCCCTTTCGAGGCAGGCTGCCAGAGATCTTGGAATAGGCCAGCTTCGGCTTTGACAGCGCTTTTCTCCTCCTTCTCCCGGCGACTAGAACTGAGGGAAATTTGGAGGAGACTTTTGCTGGCCTTGACCCTAGACTGTTGGAAAGGACTGCAATTGTGGAAGCGGTTATCGTGGCTAGCGGGCCTGCTCCGTCGGCTGGGTGCCTCCCGCTAAATTTTTAAGACCTGTGGGTGAGGCCTTTGTTGCTGCCGCCATTATGTTGGACTTTTTCGAAGGCCTTATCTTTGGGACGTTGGGTTCCATAATTACTTTGATAGTTTTATATATTGGGGGGTTTTATATATTGGGGTTTTTAGCTGTTTAAATTGGGTGGGTGGGAGATCTTTATTAAGATCTTTATTAAATTGGGGGGTGGGTGATGTATGCATGGGATGGAGTTATGTCTGAAGAATGTGTCATAGATGAATGGACAGGCTTTCCGAGCTTGAGGAAGGCCGGGGGCTGGGGGGATGCGGACTCGGGAGTCAATGAGGGCTGGAGTATACCGGTCATTCAGGGAAGAGGCAGGTATGGCGGGAGCAGGAGGGTAGGCCGCACTCGGGAAACTCGGTCCTGCTGTCTCGTAGCAGTTCCTTGTTCTGGCCCTTCTGAAAAATCTTGCTCTCCCCATGATCCTGGTGATGGGTGTAGCTCGGGCCTTGGGCTCAGGTTGTTGCTGTTTAATGCCAGGTCGGTTAACAATAAGGCCCCCCTCATTCATGATCTTTTCATGGATGAGGAGACGGACTTGGCGTGTGTGACTGAGACCTGGTTGGGCCCTGAGGGGGGAGTTCCCCTCACGGGTATATGCCCATCAGGTTATCAGGTATGGCATCAGCCGCGACCCCAGGGAAGGGGGGGGGAGGAGTGGCTATTTTGGCCCGGGAGAACCTCAGTCTACGTAGGCTCACTGTTTCCGAAATTCCGGGTTGCGAGTCCATCCTCATGATGCTGGACCTAGGGGTACAGGTGGGCTTATTGCTTACGTACCTGCCTCCCAGCTGCGTGGCATCAGCCCTGCCTGTGCTACTCGAGGAGGTTGCTGGGCTGGCAGTGAAGTTCCCCAGGCTTATGGTTTTGGGGGACTTCAATCTGCCGTCGCTTGGCGAGTCCTCGGGATTGGCACAGGAGATTATGGCCGCCATGACAACCATGGACCTGACCCAAGTAGTGCAGGGTCCGACGCATGAGGGTGGACACGCCCCGGATATGATTTTCCTTTCGGAGCAGTTGGGTAATGATTTGGTTTTAAGGGGCTTAGATATCTTGCCTTTGTCATGGACCGATCATTTCCTGCTTCGACTGAATTTTAGGGCCCCAATCCTTCCCCGCAGGGAGGCGGAACCGATTAGGTGGTTCCGCCCCAGACGCCTGATGGATCCAATTGGTTTTCAGATGGCGCTTGGGGAATTACCGAACTCCCTCATCCACAGACCGGCGGAGTCCCTGGTAGCGGCATGGAATACGGCCGCGAAGGGGGCTATTGACCGGATTGCGCCTTTGCGACCTCTCCGTGGTGCTGGCCCCAGGAGGTCTCCTTGGTTTACCGAGGAACTCAGGGGGATGAAGCGCCATAAGAGACGTCTAGAGAAGCGATGGAGACAAAGTAAGTCCGGATCTGATCGAACCAGATTGAGCTTATTTATTAAAGCCTATCTGAAGGCGATTAAGGCGGCAAGATCTTTGTATCTTTCTGCTTTGATCGGGTCTGCGGAATCTCGTCCGGCCACCCTGTTTAGGGTGACCCGGTCCCTCATTAACCCAAGGGGTCCGGGGCCTCCCTTGCAGGGTAGTGCCGAGGACTTTAATAACTGTTTCACAGACAAAGTGGCTCAGATCCGGGCTGACCTAGACTCCAATTGTGTAGCAGAGTCAACTGATAATGATTCAGTCAAGGGGACAGGGGCATGTTCTTGTCTGGTCATCTGGGGTGAGTTTGAGGCTGTTACGCCTGAGGAAGTGGACAGGCCCATTGGAGCTGTAACTTCTGCCACCTGTTTATTGGACCCGTGTCCCTCCTGGCTGGTTTCGGCCAGTAGGGAGGTGACACGTACCTGGATCCAGGAGATTGTCAACACTTCTTTGAGGGAGGGGTCCTTTCCAGCTTCCTTAAAGGAGGCACTTGTGCACCCCCTCCTCAAGAAGCCTTCCCTGGATCCAGTAATCTTGACCAACTATCGTCCGGTCTCCAACCTTCCCTTTGTGGGGAAGGTTGTTGAGAAGGTGGTGGCACATCAGCTCCAGTGGTCTCTGGAGGAAGCCGATTATCTGGGCCCTCTGCAGTCGGGGTTCAGGCCCGGCTACAGCACCGAAACTGCTCTGGTCGCTCTGATGGATGATCTCTGGCGGGCCCGGGATGGAGGCCAGTCCTCTATCCTGGTGCTTCTTGACCTCTCAGCGGCGTTCGATACCATCGACCATGGTATCCTTCTGCGCCGGCTGGAGGGATTGGGAGTGGGGGGCACCGTATTGCAGTGGTTCTCCTATTTCACTGGTCGGTCGCAGTCGGTGTTTGTGGGGGGCCAGAGGTCCACCTCTAGGTTACTCCCATGTGGGGTGCCTCAGGGGTCGGTTCTCTCCCCCCTACTTTTTAACATTTACATGAAGCCACTGGGTGAGATCATCCACCGCCACGGAGTGAGATACCATCAGTACGCTGATGATACTCAGCTGTACATTTCCACTCCTGGCCATATCAGTGTAGCGGTTGAGGTGATGTGCCGGTGTCTGGAGGCTGTGAGGGTTTGGATGGGTGTTAACAGATTAAGGCTCAACCCCGATAAGACAGAGTGGCTGTGGGTGATGCCTCCCAAGGACACTTCTATCTGTCCTTCCATTACCCTGGGGGGTGAATCTATAAACCCCTCAGAGAAGGTTCGCAACTTGGGTGTCCTCCTCGATCCACAGCTGACATTGGATCATCATTTGTCGGCAGTGGCGAGGGGGGCATTTACCCAGGTTCGCCTGGTGCACCAGTTGCATCCTTATTTGGATCGGGAGTCGCTCCTCACAGTCACACATGCCCTTGTCACCTCGAGGATCGACTACTGCAACGCTCTCTACATGGGGCTACCCTTGAAGAGTGTTTGGAGACTACAATTAGTGCAAAATGCAGCTGCGCGAGCAGTTGTGGGCCTTCCTCGCTGTGCCCACATTTCATCAACTCTCCGCATGCTGCATTGGTTGCCTATTGGTCTCCGAGCCCAATTCAAGGTGTTGGTTATTACCTATAAAGCCCTTCATGGCATGGGACCAGGATACTTACGGGACCGCCTTCTGCCACATACTTCTCAACGACCGGTGAGAGCGCACAGGGTCGGCCTCCTCTGGGTCCCGTCAGCGAAACAATGTCATCTGGCGGGCCCTAGGGGGAGGGCTTTCTCTGTTGTGGCGCCCACCCTCTGGAACCAACTGCCTCCTGAAGTCCGTGTTTCTCCAACTCTCCTGGCCTTCCGGAAAAACCTAAAGACTCATCTTTGCTGGCAAGCCTGGGGATGATTGTGGTTGATTGATGTATTGAATGTGTGTTTATTGGTTTTTAGATATTCTGTTTGGGTTTTTTATATTGTATTTTTTGTTATGTATATGTTGTTAGCCACTCTGAGTCCCCTGGAGAGGAGCAGCATACAAACCCAAATAAAATAAAATAAAATAAATAAAAATTAGACAGGACCTGCAGAATTAGTCCACCTGGAAGGGAGAACCTTGCCGGGGGATTTTGCAAAAATTACCATGTCAGACGGCGGAGCAAGGAAGGCAGGAAACTCCCCGGAAAGGGAGCCGCTGCCCCAACTGAAACTCTGCCAGATGTTGGGATCTGAGAGGTCACATTCCTCAGGAGAAGAGGTAGAGACACAGGACCACAAACCTCAGTTGTCAATGGGCGTTGGAAAGAAAGGTGAGTGGGAAAAGAAATCAAGAAAGGTGACCCTGAGACGGGGCAACCAACCAGAATGGAAGCAGGAGATGGAGAAATCCCTGCATGCAAGTGAAGAGGAAGGGAGCTGGGCACCGTACTAGGACTGGATCCTAGAGAAAGCTATCAATCTGATGAAGAGAACTCTTAGCTCCCTAGGAGAGGAGAATTCTGAGCCCTACGGCCGCCCCAACTCCTGGAGCCGCAAAGGGAGAGACACCAAGGGGGATGTGGAACCTGCAGCCCTGGGGACATCTGCTGATCCAGTAGTCCCCACTCCCTGCTGACCCACAAATGGCGATCTGGATGGAAGACACTAACACAACGAAGGCACCGGTCCATTCAAAGACTCCCGCCACTGGATGTGAAATTCAAGGGGGAGCCAACACGCTTGGGGTTTTTCCTAACCCAAGTCCTCAGCTACATGGAGGAATACGGGCGGGACATCCCCAGCGACAAAGCCCGTATCCGGATCGTGCAATCTGCCCTGGACAGGCCGGCTGCAGATTGGGTGGTGAACTTGCATAACTCCAATGCCCCAGAGCTCAACGACTTCAACCGTTTCATGTCCTCTCTGAGAAGGCGATTTGAGGACCCACTGGCTGATCGCAAAGCCTGCAAAAGGATACAAACGATGAGGCAAGGCCGCCCGGTATCTGAATATACGCAAGAAATCCGGAAAGTCTCCAGCTAAGGCAAAAGAACCTGCCATGAGGATGATGGAGGCTGTGGAATCCCCCACCTCTGCTCATCGGGGAAGGAACTCCAGCCTACACCGCAGGGCCGGTGGACGCCTCAGACGACAGCTCGGAAGGCGAACCCCTGGTAAGTGGATGTATCGCACCCATCCTCAAGACTGTGACTATATTAATTCCCCCCATGCCCGAAGCCGTGAAGATGAAAGCCTTAATAGACTCTGGCTGCACTCGCTGCCTCATTAGCCCGACGCTAGTGGGGAATCTGGGCATTCCGTCGAGGAGACTGGAACAACCAATTTCATTTGGCAAGTTAGATGGGTCCATAGCGGGGGGGATGCCACCTACCCTAGCCACTTTACCAATACACCTCTCTCTAGGCAAACATGAGGAAGACATAACGTTTCTGGTGACCCCAGGCATGGAATGCCCAATGATCCTAGGGATGGAATGGTTAAAAAAATGGAACCCCTGGGTGAATTGGAGGACGGCAGAAATCAAATTCCCAAAGGGGGACCCTATGGATTTAAAATCCCAAGGGGGGCTACCAGAATCAAGAACAGAAAAAGCATCCATGGGAGAGGAAAAGGAGTCCCAGAAATACTAGAGGAATACAGAGACTTTGCTGATGTTTTCAGTGAGGAGAGGGCGGATGAGCTCCCCCCCCACCAACCCACAGACTGTGCCATTGAATTGAAGCATGGGGCAAAACTCCAAAAGCCCAGATTATACTCCAGAAGCCCAAAAGAGAAGGAGGAAATGGAAAGATTCATAAAGAAAAACCTAGAAAGGGGATTCATTGAGCCAGCCAAGCCTAAAGTGGCTGCCCCGGTCCTCTTTAGAGAGAAGAAGGATGGCTCTTTACGCTTATGCGTGGATTATAGGGTCCTGAATACAATCAGTGAAAGCAACCTATACCCTCTGTCCCTCATGAAGGACATGTTGTCACATCTCTCTAAAGGGAAATTTTTTTCTAAACCAGACCTAAAGGAAGCTCACTATTGTATGAGGATTAAGAAGAGGATGAATGGAAGACCGCATTTAACTTCCCCCATTCAAAGTCTTGCCATTTGGATTACAAGGGCTCACAGTATTTATGCAATTAATCAATGACGTTCTAAGGGAGCACCTATTTAAGGGGGTCCTGGTTTACTTAGATGACATTCTTATCTTCATCGAATCAAAAGAGGAACATGTCAACCTAGTCAGAGCGGTCTTAAAGAAACTGTGAGCCGCCCACCTATATGCCAAACTGTCAAAAAGCGAATTCCACCAGGAAAGGATAGACTACCTAGGTTATCGCATATCCCCACAGGGCATTGAAATGGACCCTGAGAAGGTCAGAGCAGTATTAGAATGGGCACCACCCCGCACAAGAAAGCAACTGCAAAGTTTCCTGGGCTTCGCAAACTTTTACCACCAATTCATCCCTCATTTGCCCAAATAGCCCTGCCCCTCACAAACTTACTAAAAACGAAGGAAGCATCATCAGTAAAACCTAGCCACCCACTAACATGGACAATGGAGTGCCAAGCAGCGTTTGAGAGATTAAAGATACTTTTTTCTGCCGAACCAGTACTGAGGCACCCAAACATGGATAAGCCCTTCGTAATACAGGCGGATGCAAGTGATGTGGCAGTGGGGGCTGTACTGTTACAAGAAAATGCAACCCTGTGCATCCAAGAAACTCACGGAAACGGAACAGCGCTGGCCCGTATGGGAGAAAGAGGCATACGGGATACGTTGATCATTACGTGGCGCCAGTTCCTTGAAGGCAACAAAATCCCCTTCCAGGTGTGGACTGACCCCAAAAATTTGGAAGCCCTGAAAACACTCAGGAAGCTCAACCCCAAGCAAGCCCGCTGGTCCCAGCATTTTCACCAGTTCCAATTTACGCTCAAGCATTTGCCGGGGGAAAAGAACTTCCTGGCAGATGCACTATCTCGCATGCCCCAATATAACAGCACGTGAGCCACCGACTCTAAACCAACGATGGTAGAATCACAACTGGCAGCGCCAGTAACCACCAGAGCCCAAGCTAAATTAAAACCACAGCTGGGCAGCCAAACCGGAATCAAATTCCGGAAAAGTTTGAAAACAGATGAATGGTTCTAGAAAAACAAAAATGTGTGCACAATGAGAGACGGGCTGCCTTGGGTGGGGGAGAAGTTATATATACTAACAACCCAAAGAGTCACATTCATGCAGCTTTGCCATGACACAAAATCAGCAGGGCATTTTGGATTTGTAAAAACAGTACACTTAATTAAACGGCAATTTTGGTGGCTATCCATCAAAAAGGACATAGAAATTTACGTGGCCAGCTGCCCAAAGTGTGCAACTGCAAAGAGGTTGCAAGGGAAATTGCCCGGACTGTTACAAACAGTGGCAAGTCCCTCAGCCCCCTGGAGGGAAACAGCCATGGATTTTATAGTGGAATTACCAGAAAGCAAGGGGAATACTGTTGTCTGGATGGTCACGGACTTGTTTTCCAAACTTTTTCCCTTGCCAAAAGATTCCCACCGCAAAAGCCTTGGCAAAACTTTTTATCCAGCACATTTACAGATTGCATGGGGCACCCCAACGTATCATCTCTGATAGGGGAGTGCAATTTACATCTGCATTTTGGAAGGAATTTTTATCCCTCTTAGGGACCATTCAGGGACTGACATTTAGCCGTCATCCACAAGGAAACGGGCAGTCGGAAAAATTGAACTCAGTACTTCAGCAATATTTAAGATGCTTCATTAATTTTCAGCAAACAAACCTACTCCTTTTCACAGAAGTTGCTTACAATAATGCAGTCCACTCCAGCACAGGTTACACTCCTTTTCAAATAGCCACCAGTCAAAGTTTCAACTCCATGCCAGAATTAACTCCAAACGAACCGGCGATCCCATCACTGAAAGAATGGATGGAACAATTACAAAACACCTGGCCAGTAGTTAGAAAAGCACTAGATGAAGCTAGGCAGGCATACAAAGCATAAGCCGATAAAAGAAGGGTTGAGCCTACACCATTCTTTATACCAGAAATGGTGTACTTATCTACAAAATACATAAAGTCCCTACAACCCTGTAAAATACTTGGACCAAAATATATAGGGCCTTTTCCAATTAAAAGAATCATAAACCCAGTAACAGTAGAATTAGAATTACCCAAAAATCTCAGGCAAATACACCCAATGTTTCATTGCAGCTTGCTGAAAAGAGAGCATCAGTCATCGTTATGGCCACCACCACCTCCAATCATGGTGGAGGGTGAACAACACTTTGAAATAAAGGAAATCCTAGACTCTAGGAGATATCATGGAGTGACTCAGTACCTAATTGCATGGAAACACCTCCCTGCCTCACAAAACAAGTGGGTCCATAAACGTCATGTCAGAGCCCCGAAGCTATTAAAGAAGTTTCACACAGAGTATCCTAACAAACCTGACTAACTTGTATACCTGTTTTGTTTTCTTTCAGGTGGATCTATCTTATTTTTAAGGGGGCAGGATGTCAGAATCCAATCATATTTCATCTCTAGTTATCGACTATGGAAAACCCCATTTCTGCCCTCTCTGGATTCTGTCATACGATGAAGGGGAAGGGGGGTGAACAAAGGGGTTTTATGGCCCTCACTTCCTTCAGTACAACTTCAAAGGAATTGAATGTGGATACCACCAAAAGGACTAATTCATAACAATGGGGCCATCAGCTTTCATCTGCTCCTCTCTGAAGTCTCCCTTCCACCGGCAATAAGGAAAAAGGGGGTGGAATTGTTGCTGGAAAGATGGTGGGGCTGTGGGGACCCCTTAAAACCTTGAACCATAGGGCTTGGGCCCCAGGTCCTGTCTAGAGCGCCTGCAACCATTTTCTCTTAATAAAGGATGCCTGTTGGAAGAAATATTCCAAGAGTTCTGTCTTCTTAAGATGCAAAGTGGGGTGGGTTCTTACATAATGTTTGTATTTACATTCTTGGAGAGGAAGGGATTATAAGAGAATAAGCAGACATAGAGTGGAGGAATGCACATTGAAAACAATGAACCAGCAGCTCACTCTGTGAAAGGAGGGGGAAGAAAAAAAGTGATTTCTGTGGGCAGTCTTTCCTATGCCTGACCCACAGATTAGAAAGTCATAGATAGGACAGAATTGGCATATTGGATATAACTCATAAAAGCTTACTTTATCATGCATGCCACAAATTTATCAAATATCTCAGGCTACTTACTTACAGAATTTCATTATTATGATAGAGCAAACAATTTTCAATAGTGCTCAGTTTCTCATTTTTCCAAATGTCCCTCCTTTACTATTTTATATCTGTTTGTGGTTGTAGACTGATAGGAAACAGGGTTCATATCATTTTTTAATTTGCCTTTTTTCCAAATATGCATTATTTTAGTGCATACATTTTGTGATGTTCTTCTAGAAAGTCTAGAAATTCTGAGCTGTAAATTGCAAATGTTTTGCAAATGTTTTTAATATTCAGAGCCACTCTGATTTTCATATAGATTCAGAAAATAAATTGATTACATCTGCATTCTAGTCAGTTTGAAGCAGATTACATATAATCATCATGGGGATGGGTTTGAAAATGGAGAAATGATTTGAAATATTTCTGACTTTTGAGATGAATTAATAATTATTAATAATGCTAATAGGCATCATTCTTTTTTGCTTTTTCCCAGGCTTTGGATACCTCACCAAACAGCTTATGGGCCTGGCTGAAGGACGAATCATTCTGGCTCTTGAAGGTGGTCATGATCTGACAGCCATTTGTGATGCATCTGAAGCATGTGTTTCTGCTTTACTAGGAAATGGGGTAAAGTAAAAATGCAATTTATGCTTTCTTATTAATTGACTGGCACAAATCCTACAAGCCCACTTATGGGTGATGGGCTGCACCTCACAAAAACAGGGGAAAATGTACTCAGAAAAAGACTGATCCAACTCATCAGGAGGGTTTTAAACTAAAATTGAGGGAGAGGGGTGACCAATCTCTAGAATCTCTAGAACCCAAAACAATCACAAATCCCAAGAAAACAAATCAAACAATGAGGTAGGCAGTAATGAGAAAAAAGAAAAACTCAAACAACAATCAGGACATGCAAGAAACATACCCACAGGCAGTCATAAAAGTCTTAAATGCTTATATACAACTGCTCAGGCGAGACCTGGCTCAAAATCAGTAACCGTGAGAGAGACCTTGGAGTCCTAGTGGACAATCACTTGACTATGAGCCAGCAGTGTGCAGCAGCAACCAAAAAAACTAATACAATCTGGGGTTGTATAGACAGAGGCATAGAATCAAGATCACGTGAAGTATTAGTAGCGCTTTATAAAACCCTAATAAGACCACACCTGGAATACTGCAGCCAATTTTGGTCATCATATCATAAAAAAGATGTTGAGAGTTTAGAAAAAATTCAGAGAAGAGCAACTAGGATGATCAAAGGTCTGGAGACTAAAACATGCGAATAACTGCCACAGGACTTGGATTTGGGTAGTTTAAAGAAAAGAAGAAACAGGGACGACCTGATAGCAGTATTCCAGTATTTAAGACGAGGGGGTCACGTTATTCTCCAAAGCAGCAGAGGGCAGGACAAAAAACAATGGTTGGAAACTGAACAAAGAGAGTAGCAACCTAGAATTAAGGAGAAACTTCCTAATAGTGAGGACAATTAACCAGTGGAACAGCTTGCCTTCAGAAATCGTGCGCCCTCCATCACTGGAGATTTTTAAGAAGAGGCTAGGCTAGACAGTCACTTGTCTGAGATGGTATAGTTTCTCCTGCTTGAGCAGGGGGCTGGACTAGAAGACCTCTAAGGTCCCTTCTAATTCTATTCTATTCCCTAACTTCTTTTGCCCCCATTCCTCCTTTTATGGCAGGATGCCAGCAAGCTTAGTGATGCATAGTGAAGATGGCAGCACTGACACTTTATGGGAAACTTGTTTTCAGATTTCATGCCACCTGAAATTTCAGCCACTTGTCTGAGATGGTATAGGTTCTCTGGCTTGAACAGGGGGGCTGGACTAGAAGACCTCCAAGGTCCCTTCCAGCTCTATTCTATTGTAGTTATAGCTGATCTTATGTCAAAAATCTGGAACATTTTATCACTACTGGATAGAACTGTTTGTATCGCCAAAAGAGGTATTTTTGATAGTCATTGCCACTTAAATTTTAACAAATAAGACAGGAAAAGTAATCTTCAAGATTTTGCTGTCTAGGAAATGAATATAGAATATAGAGATCTAATACCAACCCACAAGTCTAAGATATCTGTGATGATATCTGAGATGAGATCGGTTCCCACCCTTCTTGCCTCCTGGAAGACATGGCTCTGATGGATGGTTTGGGCCCAATGGGGGAGCATCAGACTGGAGGTGATTGAGGAATCAAGACACAATCCCACCTTTTCCCACACATGCTCAGCTCACTTCCTCCTAATCTTTTAACTATAATTAAATTAAATTAATTATAATTTAACTATATTTTTCTTTGATTTTCACAAATAGTAGTTGGATATAACTTCAAAGGATATCAAGCCACATATTTTTAACTCAAAGAAATCTAAATTTTTTCAAATCATATGTTCATTATTTATTTTAAAAAGTGATATTCTAACTTGTATTTTTTATTAACTCAGCTTGATCCAATTCCTGAAAAAATATTACAGCAAACAGCAAATGTTAATGCAGTGCATTCCATTGAGAAGGTCATTGAAATACACAGTGAGTACCTACAAACAATAGTTTTCCTTCTATAGTTAGATCAAGTCTTTATTTATTGTTTTAAAAAAATGAATTCATAAAATTCAAAAAGCTGCAGGATGTTCATATAATTCTTTGTCTCCCTCCAGAAAAAGCTTTGTCCAACCTCTGCTTGAATAAATTCAGCAAAAATGTACTCAAATAGTCACTCTGCCAATCTATTTTTACTTTTAATCTTTCCTTACCCTCAGCTGGAACCTGCCTTCCTTTGTCTTTGAACAGTGTCCACCCTCTGGTATGATAAAGAATAGATCTTGGCCTCTGTGATCACAAATTCAAATGTCTGAAAACTGAAATCAGTGTTCTTCTTTCAAATCTAAATATATCAAATTCTTTTAATCTCCCCTGATACAACTTAGTTTCATCTTTTCTATTCCTAACCCATTTGAACACACAATCCCCAAAACTGGACATATTATTTAAAAATAAACACAACACAACAAATTTTTGTCTATCACAGAACAGAAAGCAGTAGTTTGCATGTTATGGGAATTTCATCTTATGGGAGTTTTTAATTAGATTTGCCTTTTTTTAAATAAATATTTTATTATTTTTTTATTTTTACAAACAAGTGCTTAATAGACAACATGTTGACTGGGTCCATTAATAATTACATGGTACATATAAGCTTCTTCAAACTAAGTCTAATAGTACATCATTCTTCCGATAATAAATATTTTTCCACATTAAGCAAATACAACTCTTATTGTTATTAATATGGCTTGGAAATTTAGAGATTAAAAGTGCTTTTAATACCCTTTTTTTTTAAAAAAAAAAAGAGACTTGAAAAGTCTGCAATATAAGTTTTGGATTTTAAAAAAACCAAAAACTGGAAAATGGCGTCAATGACATCTAGTGGTGAATTTACGACACTACATCTTATGCCTAAAAGAAGCCTACCTCAAAGCCTAAATTTAGATAAGATTCTGGCTGGCTTTTACTTTTGAAGATTGCAGCTGAGAAAGAAAAGGCTTGGGGGCTGCTTATCTGTGTGGCAGAGATGACAAACTATTTTAAAATTGGCCTGTCTGAACTACAAATACAAATACTGACTTTCAGAACTGTATTGTGGAACTATTTTCCTGTAGAAGAAATATGCACTATTGCCTGATATGATGGAACATTTTGGGTTATAAATCTTGACTGATAAACAACTTTTAATGGTTCTTTCTTCTCCCTAGACAGAAAGGATATATTTTTCATTGGACAGAAAAATTTGAATTTTACTTATATTTGCTTAGGGGAAGTTTAAGAAAGAATTGATAAGTTGGTTGGATAATCTGGAGTTCCAATAATAATTAACTGAAACCTCAAGTTTTCAAACATTTCTATATAGGTCATTTACAAAAAAATAAAATGGATGTTCCATATTTAGCTCTAAATGGTGAAAAACCATCCTTAACAAGTCTCTAGAAGCCTTAGTTTGACATACCACCAAGAAAATACTGATGAATCACAGAAATAAATTCTCTCCATGTTGAAATTAATACAATAAACAATTGCCTTAGCTCGTGATGAGATTAAAAATAATACAAAAGAGATAAAAGAATAATTTTCTAATTTAAATTTACAAACCCAGAAAATAACCAGAGAGAAGGAATGAGCAACCCAGAAAATAGAAGGAAAACTAGAGAAAGCTGACCCAAATATGGAGGCCCCAAAGGAAAAAACTAACAGCCAGATTCAGACAAATGAAGAATTAGAAGACATAATAATAATGTTGGAAACGGAAAAGGCATTTTATCAACCAAGATTTCAGAGCATACTGGAGGATAAGGAAGGAAAGCCAATGGAATGGAAGAAAGAGCTGTTACCAGAACTGTGGGGAATTGGAGAAGGAGGGAGGCTGTTTAATGAATATCAATGAGCTAGCTCACAGATCAGCAACCCACAGCTCCGAAGCCACATGCGGCTCTTTCAGCCTTCTCCTGTGGCTCCCAGCCTCCTCTGCCATTTGCAGAGAGAGAGAGAGAGAGAGAGGCACATGCTTCCCTCCCAGGTGTAAAAATAGTGGCCTCACTCTATTCTCCAACAAGCTGACAAGCTTATTGGGTGGGGCTCCTCCCTTTGCTGTGCCTCTGCAGGAAGCAGAAAGGGGAGGAGAGAGCCAGCCCAATAAGAATGTGTGTCAACTTGTTGGAGAACAGCTTGAAGCCAGCTTGCCAGGTGAGCAGATGATTGGAGAGGGGGAGAGGGGGGAGAGGGAGAGGGAGAGAGAAAGAGACAAAAGAGAGAGAAAGGGTGTGAGAGAAAGAGAGGGAGATGAGAGAAAGAGAGAGGGAGAGAGAAAAGAGAGGGGAGAGGAAAGACAGAGGGAGAGAAAGAGAGGAGACAAAGAAAAAGGGAGAGAGGAAAGAGAAAGGGAGAGGAGAAGAAGAGAGGAAAAAGGTGGGAGAAAAGGAGAGGAGAAAGTGAAGAGAGAGAGGAAAGAGGGAGAGAAATAGAGGGAGAGGAAGGAGAAAAAGAGGGAGAGAGAGAGAAAAGAGAGGGAGAGGAAAGAGAAAGAAAAAGAGAAAGGGAGAGAGAAAGAGGAAAGAGGGAGAGAGAGAGAGAGGGAGAGGGAGAGGAGAGAGAAAAGGGGAGAGAGGGGAGAGAAAGGGAGGGAGAGAAAGAAAAAGAGAGACGGAGGGAGGGAGAGAGAAAGAGGGGGAGAGGAAAGAAAGAGAAAGGGAGAGGAAAGAAGAGGGAGAGAAAAAGAAAAAGGGGGAGAGGAAAGAGAGAGAGAGAAAAAAGAGAGGAGAGAGAGAAAGAAAGAGAACTCATGCACAGCAGCTTCTATTTCTTTTTAATTATACTCTTCAATCAAGCTCTCCCCCCCCCTCGCGCGTGCACAGGTTTTGCGGTTCCCAGTGTTTTCTTTTATTTGGGAAACAGGTCCAAGTGTTTAAGGTTGCAGACCCCTGGGCTAGCTCTTCCAAAAATACCTTAACTAAATTTTTCTTTTGCTCCCAATAATATGCACAAAAATAGAGGAAGAATTATTTGATGAGCCAAATGCACTGACTTGGAAAGTCAGTTGGCAAAGGAAGGAAGCTAGAGTAAGAAAGTCAGTTGGCAAAGGAAGGAAGCTAGAGTAAGACCAAAGAAAACAGAAACTTTGACCTATTAGAGGGGATATTATATTATCAGCTGTTTGAATATGGTTAAGAATAGATTTCTAGAAATAGAAATATAACTAGATAGATAAGATTGGTAATCAGAATATCATATTTTGGCATGAAAAGGGAAATAAGAAAATGCTAAGAAGTTTGAATAAGGGAAACTTTTGGTTAACCAAAAGTTTTGAAAATATAAATGACTGGGATATTTTGAATATGGATGGGAAATTAAAATTGAAAAAAAAAAGCAAAAATGCGATACTGACTGAATAAATGGATATTGAGTGCAAACGCAATTAAGATGTTTTGGTTAGAAAAGATATTTTAAACTGATATCACTGATATTAGAAAACTGTAATAAATGCTGATATTAAACTGTATATCTATCTATCTATCTATATTTTCTGAGGTTTTCGTGGGTGTTTGTATGTAGGTCTTTGGTTATTCAGGTTTTCTCCCACGTAAAATTGGAAGTGTCTTGGCGACATTTCGACAAAGTCCCATTCATCATCTTCAGGCTGGTGTTTTCGGCTTCGTGCTTCTAGGAGAAATGTGTGATCATAGCTGTTTCTTCCTTTTAACTGCCAGTGGGGGTATGAACTGATTGGGTGAAAGCTTGGCTGTGTTCTGATTGGGTGGAGGTGTGTTCTGATTGGTTAGGGACTTGGCTGTGCTCTGATTGGATGGGGGGTTGGCTGTGCTCTGATTGGATGGGGAGTGTTCTGTTTGGGTGGGGGCTTTGTTGTGCTCAGGTTAGTCTGAGTTGCAGGGGGATTTGAGATGGTGAGCTGCGTTGCTGTTGTTTGGCTTCAGGTTCGTGGTCATGCCTCATCTTCATGGTGGGTGTCAGTTTGCTTCATGTATGGATTGGAGGGGTTTAAAGTGGCTAATGATGCAGCTGTGGTCTGGCTTCTGGTTTGTGGTTGTGCCTCATCATCGATGTGGGTGTTGGTTTGCTTTTTGCGTGGCTGTGTGGTGGTGACATCCTGTGTGGTTTTCGTGAGTGTGGGTCTGGTGTCATTCTTTGTGTTAGGGACTCGTTTGTCCATAAGGGTGGGCTTCCAAATGACTCATAGGCGGGAGGTTTCATCTCGTTTATTCATGCTGTGTGGGCGTTTTTCTATCTCAATGGCTTCTCTGATTATTCTGTTATTAAAGTGTTCAGTTTTGGCGATAGTTCTGGTCTTTTTAAAGTCAATTTCATGTCCTATGGCTTTATGGTGTTGGACCAGGGAAGACGTTGGTTCCTCTGTTTTGACTGAGTTCTTGTGTTCTTCTGTTGGTTTGTCCGATATATGTGGTGGGGCAAGCGGTGCATGGGATTTCATATACTCCTTGATTTTCTAACTCAATTTTGTCTTTGGGGTTTCTTAGGATGGTGGATATTTTTCTGTTTCTGCAGAATGCTGTCGATGTTGTGTTTGTGGAGGATCTTGCTGATTCTGTCTGTGGTGCCTTTTATGTATGGGAGGAGGACTGCCATTTTCTTGTTCTCTGGCTTGGATTTTAGTGAGGGTTTCTTTTTGGATTAGGTTGGTAATCTTATTTCTTTGGAATCTGTTGGATGTTAGTACATTAGTGAGGGTGTGTAGTTTGGTTTTTAGGTGTTGTTCGTCATTGAAGCGTTTTTTTCTAGAGATGAGTGTCTTGGCTACGGAGTTGATCTGTGCTGGGTGGTGGTGCGAGAGTGAGTACAGATAGCGGTTTGTGTGTGTTTTCTTCTTTAAAAAGACAAGAACTATCGCCAAAACTGAACACTTTATTAAAAGAATAATCAGAGAAGCCATTGAGATAGAAAAACACCCACACAGCATGAATAAACGAGATGATACCTCCTGCCTATGAGCCATTTGGAAACCCGCCCTTATGGACAAATGAGTCCCTATAAAACCTAGCCAAATTTCTCGCCAAACAACTACAGCCCTATGCAGAATCCATCACCTCACACGTAAAAAAACTCATTCCAGTTCATAGAGAAATAAACTTACAGCCCAGCAACCTACTCGTGAGCTTCGATGTCATATCCCTCTTCACCCAAGTGCCAATCAAAGAAGCCTTGACAGCTATCCAAAACAAATATAACCCCCCCAAACACATCCTAGATCTGACCAATAACTGCCTATCTAACACATACTTCATCTATAACAGACAAAAATACAAACAAATAGAAGGAGCACCCATGGGACCACCCCTCTCACCTGTTATTGCAAACCTCTACATGGAACACTTTGAAACCCAAGTTCTAGAAAAATATGATCACAAACCCAAACTCTGGCTCAGATACGTAGACGACACCTCCATAATCTGGCCACATGGGAAAGAAAAACTGGACAACCTCCTCACACACCTCAACAGCCTACACCCCAAAATACAGTTCACCATGGAAACAGAAGCTAATAACCAATTTCCCTTCCTGGATGTCTTAGTCTACAAGAAATCCAATGGCTCCCTAGGACACACCATCTACCAGAAGAAAATACACACAAACCGCTATCTGCACGCACTCTCACACCACCACCCAGCACAGATCAAGAACAAAATCTCCAGAACAAAACACTTAGCTGACAAACAACACCTAAAAACCGAACTACACACCCTCACCAATGTACTAACATCCAACAGATTCCAAAGAAATAAGATTACCAACCTAATCCAAAAAGAAACCCCCACTAAAATCCAAGCCAGAGAACAAGAAAATGGCAAAGTCCTCCTCCCATACATAAAAGACACCACAGAAAGAATCAGCAAGATCCTCCACAAACACAACATCAAGACAGCCTTCTGCACAAACAGAAAAATATCCTCCATCCTAAGAAACCCCAAAGACAAAATTGAGCTAGAAAATCAAGGAGTATATGAAATCCCATGCACCGCTTGCCCCACCACATACATCAGACAAACCAACAGAAGAATAAGTGCATGCATTGAAGAACACAAGAACTCAGTCAAAAAACAGGAACCAACTTCTTCCCTGGTCCAACACTTTAAAGCCACAGGACATGAAATTGACTTTAAAAAGACCAGAACTATCGCCAAAACTGAACACTTTAATAACAGAATAATCAGAGAATCCATCGAGATAGAAAAACGCCCACACAGCATGAATAAACGAGATGATACCTCCCATCTATATATATATATATGAATAATAATATCTGTATAAATATGACTCCTGGATATATTCATATTATAAAATAAATGACTCACGATCATCAGGAGAATCCAAATAGGAAAGATATTTAATAAAACTGAGCTTTCATCGGAAACCTCCGACAACGTCAGGGTTAAAAGCTAGTTGACAGAAATGCCTTAAATAAGGTTAACACTTGCGCCCGGGTCCTAGACCGCGTCACCGGTCCCAGCCGGTTAAATTGTGTTCTAGTTGTTTCTTTGACGTCTGCACCCAGCCCTTCTCTGTCACTCCTTTGAAAATTCTTACTTGCTCTCTCAATACTGGCTCCTAGGTCTGTTAATCCTTTCACCTTCCTCCCCTTTGGTCACGCTTACTTTCATAATGTCCTCGTCCTTCCTCACCCAGTTCTCCTTGGGGGGTGGGCCATTTGATTTTCCCTTGGTGTTGTCATATGTTCCACTGGGGCTCCCTTCAATTGTGAGTCGGGCGTCTCTCCCTGTTCTAAGTTCTCTATCCTCTTCCCCTTTCCTACGTGGGTGGCACTTATCCGGATGTCATACAACTTGGCGCTTCCACCTTCACCCCCCACCTTGGTGCTCTCTATATTAACTGTCTCTTGCTGTTCCATGCGTTGCTGGCGATCATCGCTCTTATCCGGGATGAATTTCCCGTGCCTATGTTCCACCAGAGACGCCTCCAGCTGTGGGCGCAAGCGTCCCCCGTCCGTAGTCCTTCACCCACCCATCGAACGAGAGGGGGAGATATCTCCCTCTCTTTTACAGTGTGAGCGAGTCACCACACTACACTCCCTTCTTCTACGTATAAATTGCCCCTTTTCGTTATTGTAAGCAACGTTGGGCTCTATAGTTTCGTCACCCGATCTCCCGAATCCCCCACCAACATGGGTATCACTCCTCCATCCAGGGGGTGAAGATCTTTTGACGTGCAGCTGGAAATCACATGAGTCCCCCGCCCGCCTCCCGAAAAGCACTCGGCTCTCAATAGACGCCTATTCGTCTCCAGTGCCGGCGAGTTCCTCAGCTGTTGGTCGGAATGAGTCCGCTGTTGGCTGGGTCCCAAGGGAATGCCCATAAGCTGCTGGGGGTCGGTTAGAGTCTCGTTTACCCGTCCATATCGGGGGTTAGATATAACACCATCTCCTCGGTCTCGTTGATCAAGTTGTTTATGGTGGGTGGGGTGGTGACTTGCGCTCCATTTTTCTCAGCGCCTGCTGCGTTGGGCACAGGTCTATGTGGCAATTAATTGAGTTCTTATCTGAAAACCAGGCTTCTTTTAACAGTCGGCCCCCTTTTGTGGCATCGCTGGATAGAATTCGTGTGTTGTCAAAGTCAAATTGGTGCCCATGTGTCATGTGCGTCCAAACCTGGGAGTGTTGCTCGTCCCTTTTTATAGCCAATTGTGCTCATGCAAACGGGTTTTTAACCGTTTGGATGTTTCACCCACATAGTTAATTTGACAGTCCTTACAGTCAATTTTGTAGATCACCGCAGATTTTTCCATGGCGGGGAATGGGTCTTTGGGGCGCATAATTTTGGAACGCAACATTTGGCTGGGCTTGTGAGCCACTTCTATACTATAGGGAGCTAACAGTCTGGCTGTCACCTCAGAGACATTATTAATATAGGGCAGAGAGATGCGTGTCTTCTGCGGTGACAACTCATCTCTCTGCTGATTATCTCAGGGTTTAGGTATTGCACTGTGCCATTTTATAAATTTCAATGGATACCCATTCTGCTTGCAAATGCGGAAGAGGTGTTTCCTTTCTTCCATTTTAAACTCGACTGTGCTGCAGTGGGAGTCCACGCGCTTGAATAATGTTCTGATGCAGCTGACTTTATGAGATACTGGGTGATTACTCCTGTAGTGAAGGATCCTGTCTGTAGGCTTTCGATACACCTTCGTGTGCAACGACCCATCCGGCTGTCGGTGGATCAGCACATCCAAAAAGGCCAGCGAGCCTTGCTTCTCCTCCTGCACTGTGAATCTTATATCAGGATAAATCAAGTTCAGTATTCCCATAAAGTCAGCTATATGGCATCTTTTAACAACAGCAAACGTGTCGTCCACATACCGAGCCCAAAACTTGGGCTGGTACAGGGTCATAGCCTTATGCTCTAACTGTTGGAGCACTGCCTTCACTATAATGCTGGAGGTTCCTTTAACCTGTTCAAATATGACACCCTGGAAGGTAAAATAGGTCGTTAGGCACATGTCCACAAGTCTCACAAGATCTTCCGTTTGCAGAGAGTCCTGATATTGACCCCCCTTTTTATTGTCAACTGATCTCTCAGTACAGAGATGGCTAGGTCTTGGGGGATGGAGGTAAAGAGTGAGGTAACATCAAATGATACCATCATCTCATCTTCCTCCACCCTCAGGGTCTTGATTTTTCCCAGGAACTCCTCTGCTGATTTAACTGTGGTGAGACGGTCATCCACAAGGTGGCAAATACGACTGCTAAGCCACTTCGCCAGCCCTGCAGTGGGCGTGCCTCTAAATGAAACAATGGGGCGAAGGGGAATGCCTTCCTTGTGGATTTTTGGTAGCCCATAGAACCTAGCAAGTGCCGTGTCGCATGGGCTTACCTTCTTTAAGGTGTCATCACTCATCTTTTTACTGCGTTTAAAGTTATCCAGCAGTTTATTGACCTTTTTCTTAAGTGTCACCGAGGGTCTTTCTCGATCGTTCTATAAGCTGTTCTATTATCAAGAAGCTCAACCTGCTGTGTTGGGCAAATGGCGATGAGAAAATGTAGCGCAAGTCGCCACCCCACCTACTATAAACAACTTGATCAACATTTGTGAGACCGAGGAGATGGTGTTACATCTAACCCCCAATATGGACGGGTAAACGAGACTCTAACCGACCCCCAGCAGCTTATGGGCATTCCCTTGGCACCCAGCCAACAGCGGACTCATTCCGACCAACAACTGAGGAACTCGCTGGCATTGGAGACGAATAGGCGTCTATTGAGAGCTGAGTGCTTTTCGGGAGGCGGGCGGGGGACTCATGTGATTTCCAGCTGCACGTCAAAAGATCTTCACCCCCTGGATGGAGGAGTGATACCCATGTTGGTGGGGGATTCGGGAGATCGGGTGACGAAACTATAGAGCCCAACATTGCTTACAATAACGAAGAGGGGCGATTTATACGTAGAAGAAGGGAGTGTGGTGTGGTGACTCGCTCACACTGTAAAAGAGAGGGAGATATCTCCCCCTCATTTGATGGGTGGGTGGAGGACTACGGACGGGGGACGCTTGCGCCCACAGCTGGAGGCGTCTCTGGTGGAACATAGGCACGGGAAATTCATCCCGGATAAGAGCGATGATTGCCAGCAACACATGGAACAGCAAGAGACATTAATATTGAGAGCACCAAGGTGAAAGCGCCAAGCTGTATGACATCCAGATAAGTGCCACCCACATAGGAAAGGGGAAGAGGATAGAGAACTTAGAACGGGGAGAGACACCCGACCCACAATTGAAGGGAGTGGGAGGAAATATTTGGGGCCCCAGTGGAATATATGACAGCACCAAGGGAAAATCAAATGGCCCACCCCCCAAGACCTGTGGCAAGGAGAACTGGGTGAGGAAGGACGAGGACATTACGAAAGTAAGCATCACCAAAGGGGAGAAAGATGAAAGGATTTCAACAGACCTAGGAGCCAGTATTGAGAGAGCAAGTAAGAATGTTCAAAGGAGTGACAGAGAAGGGCTGGGTGCAGACATCAAAGAAACAACTAGAAGGACCCGGGTGCAAGTGTTAGTTAACCTTATTTAAGGCGTTTTCTGTCAACTACCTTTTAACCCTGACGAAGTTTCATCGGAAGTTTCTAATGAAAGCTCGGTTTTATTAAATATCTTTCCTATTTGGATTCTACTGGTGATCGTGAGTCATTTATTTTACAGCTATTTCAGGCTCAGCTAGTCACACCCTTCAGGGATTCGAACCTGGGCAGCTTGCACCCTTTTGAGCCACAGGTTCCTCCTTACTCCTGTCAGCAGAAACCAGGGAGGATATATATCTTATCTGTTGGGTGAGGCACCCGGTCTACCAAATATAAATCAGTGTGTTCTGCATTTCACTCCAATCTAGGAGCATATTTTGCAGGCAGACTTCACATACTGTGAACACTATAAATTCAAAATTTTTGTGGTGACAAAGAGTTAGTGGGAGACTAGTATAGCTATTTCAGGATCATCTGCCCTCATCAGCTAGTCACACCCTTCAGGGATTCAAACCTGGGCAGCTTGCATGTTAGGCAACTGTATTACCCTTTTGTCAGCCACAAAAATTTGAATGTTCCTTGTTGGTACTTATTGTCTTTGTTTGTTAGCAGCTTCGGACTGGCTACACGAATGTAGCCAGTCTTTCCTCTGCCAGTTTGGAGGGCTTCCTTGGATCAAACAGGAGGGCTACTGCCTCCCTCCCGCGATCAATGAGGGTCCCTTCCTTGCTTGTCACCTCTACATGGAGACTTTCAACCCTTTCCACAGTCCCCCAGTGGGGCAAAATCGAACACGAAAGACGAGCCCCATCTTCCTGTGTTCGTCCCGCTGTGACATCAAAACCAGAAGCCACATTTGCCTTTTTTTAAAGTCACATTACATTGATTTCATACACAGCTTGTGATGCAACTAAAAAATCCATTTAATGTATATTTCTGCCAAGCCAGTAATTTCTTATAGCATGCTTCTCATTTGTTTTCTCTTTTCTTTTTTCATTTCTTTGTTCTGGTTTGATTCCATTATTCATTCTATTGGGTGGAATGGTAGCTCAGATGCTGGGCTTGTTGGCTGGAAAGCCAGCAGCCCAAGTTTCAAAACCTGAACACCATGTGATGGGGTGAGCTCTCGTCCTTGGCCCAGTTCCTGCCAACCTAGTGGTTTGAAAGCATGCAAATGCGAGTAGAAAAATAGGTACCACTTTGGTGGGAAGGTAACACTGGTCCATTACAGCATGCTGGCCATATGACTGCGGAAATGTCTTTGAAGAGCGCTGGCTCAATGGCCTTGAAATGGAGAGGAGCACTGCCCCCTATAGTTGGCAACAACCAGTGGAGTAAAATCTGCAGGGACTCCTTACCTTTATTCATTCTATTATTTTCCAAACATTATTGTAACTTAGTTAATGTCTTCTAAGTATCTACCATCCCAGGGAGCCTAATCTTTAATGAAAATGTTGCAGAGAACCAAACCTTGTGGCAGTCTATCTGATAAAGAACTATGAATTTCCTTTGAGTATGATTTTCAAGATAGCTATGTTTCCATTTAATTACTCACTTTTTACTATTCTTAATCAGGCTGCCATGGGGCACTTTATTTACTGCTTTGTTGGAAATAAGATATAGTACAGATAGTCCTCAACTTACAACCATTCATTTAGTGATCCTTTGACACTGAAAAAAGTGTTTTATGACTAGTTTTCACAATTGCAACTGTTACAGTACCCCATGGTCACATGATCAAAATTTGGACGCTGAGCAAATGGTATGTATTTATGATGGTTGCAGTGTTCCAGGATCGAACAATTATCTTTTGTGACCTTCTGATAAGCAAAGTCAACAACCTAACAACCGTGTTACTAGCTTAATAGCTACAGTGATTCACTTAATATTTTTTTATTCGGCTCTGAATCTTGTTTGATCAGTTATCCCCTGACTTCTCCCTTTCCAATGTTATATCTGAAATTGTCTGACAGAATATTTTTGTATAATCTGTATTCCTTATTTCTTTATTTTTTCAGGAAACTCTTGGAACATTTCTCTAGTTCCAGTAAATTAGACAAAAATATGCAAATGAAATAATATGTCTCCCTATTTTACTGCACCTTAGTTTGGCCCCTTCTCTGTTGTTTCCTTGTATCCCTTTTATTCATTTATAAAAGAGATACAAGAAAATAACAGAGTAGAGGGCAAATGTAGCTGCCGTACAATAGGGAAATATATTATTACTTCATTTACATATATTTTGTAAAGCCTCTTAGAAGTAAGAATCTCCCAGATCTGTTTCATTTTGCAGCTTGATGGTGATTTTCTTTTGTTTAATAGAAAAATGCTAGTAATGGATTCCATAATGGCTTAAATTTTCCTTTAGGTGAATATTGGCATTCGCTCCAACGTTATTCTTCAACAGTCAGTTATTCTTTGATAGATGCACAGAAGTGTGATAATGAAGAAGCAGAAACTGTAACAGCAATGGCATCTTTGTCAGTGGGAGTTAAACCACTTCCTGAGAAAAAGTAAGTTTTACTCTTTACCTTTTTGGCAGAGAGGGTTTCTTTGATTCCTGCAGTTTTCTTGGCAAGATTTTTCAGAAGTGATTTGCCATTGCCTCCTTCCTGAGAGAGTGATTGGCTCAAGTTCACCTTACTGGCTTTGTATCTAAGGTGGAACTAGAACTCCCATCCCTACTACATCAAATTAGCTCTCTGTTTTAATTTTCAGTCTATTCTTTACATGTACCATGTCTAAAAGGCAGCTTCTAAATAGTATTATAAATAAAGTATGCATATATACAAACTTTTTTCTTTTAAATCATTTTGAGCACATATCTTCATAAAAGAAGATACTTACACTTCAGTAAGGCATTTGATAAGGTAGATCACAACCTTATCACAAGCTAGAAAAAGATGGAATAGACAACATCACCACCAGATGGATCTGTAGCTGGCTGGAAAACCGTACTCAACGAGTAGTCCTCAACGATCCTACATCCACATGGAGAGAAGTAAGCAGTGGGATACCACAAGGCTCCGTCTTAGGTCCAGTACTCTTCAATAAATGACTTAAACGAGGGAATTGAAGGAGAAATCAAATTTGCAGATGACAACAAACTGGCAGGAGTAGTCAACACCCCAGAAGACAAACTCAGGATCCAAAAAGATCTTCACAAACCTAAACAAACTATCCAACAAAATGTGTTTCAATGTGGAGAAAAGCAAAGTTTTAAAATTAGGCAGGAAAAATTAAAAGTACAAGTACAGATCGGGCAAGACCTGGCTTAAAAACAGTAACTGTGAGGGGGACCTTGAAGTCCTAGTGGATGATCACTTGACCATGAGCCAGCAGTGTGCAGCAGCAACCAAAAATGCTAATACAATGCTGGGTTGTATAAACAGAGGCAAAGAATCAAGATCATGCAAAGTATTAGTATGGCTTTATAAAACCCTAGTAAGACCACATCTGGAATACTGCAGCCAATTTTGTTCACCATATCAAAAAAAAGATGTTGAGACTTTGGAAAAAATTCAGAGAAGAGCAACTAAGATGATCAAAGGTCTGGAGACTACAGCATACGAAGAACTGCTGCAGGACTTGGGTTTGGCTAGTTTAAAGAAAAGAAGAAACGGGTGAAATGATAGCAGTATTCCAGTATTTGAGGGACTGCCACAAAGATGAGGGGGTCACATTATTCTTCAAAGCAGCAGAGGGCAGGACAAGAAACAATGGTTGGAAACTTAACAAAGAGAGAAGCAACCTAGAATTAAGGAGAAACTTTCTAACAGTGAGGACAATTAACCAGTGGTACAGCTTGCCTTCAGAAATTGTGAGCGCTCCATCTCTGGAGATTTTTAAGAAAAGGCTAGACAGTCACTTGTCTGAGATGGTCCAGTCACTTAAGATGGCTTAAGCAGGGGACTGGACTAGAAGACCTCCAAGGTTCCTTCCAGCTCTATTCTATTCTAAAACATTCCATTTCATGTGTAAAACTCCAGATATGAAATATTCTAAAATGTTCAAAACAGATACATTTGTTCACATGAACTTGAAACAGTTCAGAAATACATTTGAAACAATATTTTAGAAATAATAATGGCTATCTTATTCTTTGATCTAGCAAAATTCTCTGCCATCGAAAGCAAAAACATTAACAAATTTTCACAGTTCACCCTGTGAGAGTTTGGAGATATTTGGAGAGTTTGAGAAGAATAACGGTAGGTGGTAACAGCAATATCTTCCAGGTTTGCTAAATCAAAGAGTATTCCCTTATTAAAAAGTACACCAAATTAATAAAATGCAGTGTTAGTGGCACTTAATTGGGCCTCAGATTTAATTCATTAGTTTAAAGAAAGACAAATTTAGAGATGCAAATGACAGAACACAAACTGGTAAAGGTTTACAATTAAAAATCTAAGAACAGAAATAAAAACAAATGAAAAATCTAGGGAAAGAATTGGAAAAGGAAGTAGTCCTTGTCTTATAACCATTTGTTTAGTGATGATTCAAAGTTACCAAGGCACTGAAAAAAGTGACTTATGACCGTTTTTCACATGACCATTGCAGTATCCTTGTGGTCCCATGATCAAAATTCAGAGGCATAGCAACTGGCATGTATATCCTGGAGTCATGTGATCACCTTTTGCAATCTTCTGACAAGCAAATCAAGGGGGGAGACCAGATTCACTTAACAAGCATGTTACTAGCTTAACTGCAGTGATTCACTTAACAGCCATTCTGAGAATCAGTTTAGTCTACAGGTTAAGGCATCAGGTTAGAAAGTGAGAAATGGTGAATTCTAGTTGCACCTTAGCCATAAAAGCCAGCTGAGTGACCTTGAGCCAGTCACACACACACTCAGCCCAGGCTATCTCCCAAGGTTGTTGTTTGGGGAAAATAGGAGGAGGAAGGTGTGTTAGATATGTTTGCTGCCTTGAGTTAGTATAGGCACGATACAAATATATAAATAAAATAACTGTGGCAAGAAAGGTTATAAAATGGGGCAAAATTCACTTAACATCTGTCTTGCTTAGCAATGGAAATTTTGGGCTTAATTAATTAATTTATTTTTTTAAAAATAGAAAATTGGGGTTATAAGTCGAAGACTACCTGTATAGCATTCAGTCAGACATAACTGACATAACTCACAAGAGAGATCTCAAAATGCTCATATAGGTTTAGTTTTCCCACATAGGATGAATGTCACTGTATTTGATCTGAGCCAAAAATATAAATAATGTCTTTTAAGAATTGACTGATCAAACCAATGACTCATCTTCATGGTCAACGTACTGTATAAACAGAATTTGTACTTATATGGAAGATTCAGAATCTTATGAATTACGGCAGGAAATTTGATCTCAATTGCTTGTGTTTCATGGATATTACTCCCACTATTCCCTTAGCATCTTCAGCCACCTTAGCAGCAGCATTGGAGAGTTTTCTCCAATTTCTTTTTTTTTTCTCCAGTAGCCTGGAACACAAAACCAGTCCTAAATCCCAAGAAACTAAATCAAACAATGAGGTAGGGAGTGATGAGAAAAAATAAAAACTCCAACAACAATCAGGAGGTGCAAGTATGACATAGTTGGCATTACAGAAACCGGGTGGGACGAAATCCATGACTGGAATGTACTGATGGGTGGATACAAATTGTTCAAAAGAAATAGATCTACAAATCCAGATATAAATTGGGAGACAAACTCTGCAGTGAGTGGGAGATCAAACAGATTCTTAATCAACCTAGCTGACAACTTTATCATCCAAAAGGTAGAAGAGGGAACTAGAAGTAAAGCTATACTGACCTAATCCTTACTAATCGAGAAGAAGTGATATAAGGAGTTGAAGTTGCCGGAACCTTGGGCAAAAATGACCACGTCATACTGGAATTTAATATAACACAAACACTAGCAACAGAAAACAATCCAAACAGTGTCTTAAACTTCAAAAGAGCTGACTTTAACAAACTCAGAGAGAACCTAGGAAAGAGCCCATGGATGAAAATCCTAAACGGGAAAACAATCCAAGAAGTGTGTGAAACTCTGAAAAATGCGATCATAAAAGCTCAGACCAGCACAATACCACTGAAAAAGAAAAACAAGAAGAAACCAGCATGGCTGCATAAAGATCTCTTTGACAAACTGAAAGACAAAAAGGACAAATACAAAAAATGGAAAGAGGGGCACATAACTAAGGACGATTATCAGCAGACTGCCAGAACATGCAAAGATGAAGCCAGGAAAGCAAAGACTCAAAATGAACAAAGACTTGCAACAGAAATCAAGCACAATAAAAAAAGTTTCTTTCAATATATTAATAACAAGAAAAAAGTCAAGGAAACTAGGAAACTAGGAAAAAGTCCACTAAAGAGAAGATGGCAAGAAAGTAACAGGCAGTAGGGAGAAAGCAGAGCTGCTTAACTCATTCTTTGCATCAGTCTTCACACAAAAAGAATTTTTTGCCCAAAAAAACTTAGTATAAAAGACAAACTAGAAATAAAAATTAAAATAAGCAAGAAAATGGTAAGAGAACACCTATCTGACCTTGACCAATATAAATCATCAGGTTAAATCCCAGAGTTCTGAAGGAACTGGCAGATGTTATCTCAGAACCATTGCACCATATCTTTCAAAAATACTGGAGCACCGGGGAAGTATCTGATGATTGGAAAAGGTCTGATGTGCTTCCCATCTTCAAGAAAGGGAAAAAACAGACCCCGGAAACTGCAGACCAATCAGTCTAACATCAATACCTGGGAAGATCCTGGAAAAGATAATAAAAAAACAGAACTGAAAACAACTAGAAGCAAACAAAGTTATAACTAGTAGCCAGCACAGGTTTGTCAAAAGCGATCATGCCAAACCAATCTCATTTCATTCTTTGATAAAGTGACTAAATTAGTAGACCAGCGAAATGCTGTGGACATTTTGAGCACATATCTACATAAAAGAAGATACTTAGACTTCAGTAAAGCATTTGACAAAGTAGACCACAACCTGCTGCTTAGTAAGCTAGAAAAAGGTGGGATAAACAACAACACCATCAGATGGATCTGCAGCTGGCTGACAAACCGTACTCAGCAAGTAGTCCTCAATGGTACTACATCCACATGGAGATGAGTAAGCAGTGGGGTATCACAAGGCTCCGTCTTAGACTCTGTACTCTTCAATATCTTCATAAATGACTTAGACGAGGGAATTGAAGGAGAACTCATCAAATTTGCAGTATTAGTACTGCTTTAAGTAGTAAGACCACACCACTAGTAAGACCACACCTGGAATACTGCAACCAATTTTGGTCACCATACTACAAAAAAAATGTTGAGACCTTGGAAAAAGTTCAGAGAAGATCAACTAAAATGATCAAAGGCCTGGAGACTAAAACATTTGAAGAATGGCTGCAGGACTTGGGTTTAGCTAGTCTAAAGAAAAGAAGAAACAGGGGAGACACAATAGTAGTATTCCAGTATTTGAGGGGCTGCCACAAAGAAGAGGGGGTCAAACTATTCTCCAAGCAGCAGAGAGCAGGACAAGAAACAATGGTTGGAAACTGACCAAAGAGAGAAGCAACCTGGAAAGTTCCTAACAGTGAGGACAACCTACCAATTGAACAACCTACCTTCAGAAATCGTGGGGACTCCATCACTGGAGGTTTAAGAGACTGGACAGTCACTTGTCTGAAATGGTGGTGGCGAACCTATGGCACGGGTGGCAGAGGTGGCACTTGGAGTCCTCTCTGTGGGCACAGTGCTGTTGCACCGGCCTTGCCTCCCCCCGTGACACCCTCCTCACCAGCAGCCCTCCTGGAGAAGGGTTGCCCCCGAGCATGGCCCACGCGGAGCAGTGCAGTCAAGGACATGGCAGCCAGGCAGCATACCGAGCTCCCTCATTCACAGTCCGGCGGAGTCCCTGGTAGTGGCATGGAATACGGCCGCGAAGGGGGCTATTGACTGGATTGCGCCTTTGCGACCTCTCCGTGGTGCTGGCCCCAGGAGGTCTCCTTGGTTTACCGAGGAACTCAGGGGGATGAAGCGCCATAAGAGACGTCTAGAGAAGCGATGGAGATGAAGTAAGTCCGGATCTGATCGAACCAGATTGAGCTTATTTATTAAAGCCTATCTGAAGGTGATTAAGGCGGCAAGATCTTTGTATCTTTCTGCTTTGATCGCGTCTGCGGAATCTCGTCTGGCCGCCCTGTTTAGGGTGACCCGGTCCCTCATTAACCCAAGGGGTCCGGGGCCTCCCTTGCAGGGTAGTGCTGAGGACTTTAATAACTGTTTCACAGACAAAGTGGCTCAGATCCGGGCTGACCTAGACTCCAATTGTGTAGCAGAGTCGACTGATAATGATTCAGTCGAGGGGACAGGGGCATGTTCTTGTCCGGTCATCTGGGGTGAGTGTGAGGCTGTTACGCCTGAGGAAGTGGACAGGGCCATTGGAGCTGTAACTTCTGCCACCTGTTTGTTGGACCCGTGTCCCTCCTGGCTGGTTTCGGCCAGTAGGGTGGTGACACGTACCTGGATCCAGGAGATTGTCAACGCTTCTTTGAGGGAGGGATCCTTTCCCCCGGGGTGGGGGCGGAGCAGGGGGTTGAGCAGGGGCAGCTTTTGGGCACTCGGTCTCTAAAAGGTTCGCCATCACTGGTATAGTTCTCCTGCTCGAGCAGGGGGTTAGACTAGAAGACCTCCAAAGTTCTGTTCTACTCTGCTCTGCTCTACTCTTATATTTTCTCTTTTGTTTTTTTCGTTTTCCTTGCAAAAAGAAGAGCAGGTGGTATACCCATAAGTTTGCATTTCTTTTTCTTTTCTGTTTTATTTTTATGAGTGGTCAATTGTTCAACCAGAACCATTCTCCCTCTACAAATGCCTGGCTTGGCCTGATATTCCTATTGGCCATTATGTGTTCTTAGGAAACTGAGGACAAAGGGCAGGAGTAGTACTTTCTACTCAAACTGTTCACCTCTAAAAGATTCTTAAAAGTTGCTGAAGGCACAGATGACCAAGTATAAGAACCTGTAAGTGAAAAGTAGTGTAAACAATCCATTCTTTCAAAGCAACTGTTAGAATTTGGAGTTTCAGATATGAAGCAGCTTGTCTTTACAAAGTTCTGAGATCCAGACTATTATTAATGACTGTGTACTGTGTGGTAGAGTGTTAAATAGCACATCAAAACAATATTACTTTGCATGCTTATTAACAACTACAGCACCATTAATATATTTAATTCTGGGTCATGCAGTTCTATTATTCTGACTCCTCTTAATGAATTACTTACAGGCTAGATGAGGAGCCTATGGAAGAGGATCCTCTTCTGTAGCATACTCCCAGTTTGAAGCGCTCCAGTAAAATTCATCTTGTCTTTGAAGGCCTGCCAAGAAGCTTTTTCTTGTTATACCTGCATTCTGCCCTAATTTTCTTCCAGAAAGGCAGCCATGTTGAAAAAAAGCCTAATCGCTCCATATTGTATGGATTATGCTCATGGAAAAAACGCAGGTGAAGAACAGCAATATGAATTACAGACACACTGAGTGATCTTCCTTTTTTCCTCAATGGAAGCTACTATAAGAGGCAAGAAGCCAGGGAAGTATTTAGTTGTCAGCTTTTGCTGTTGTTTCAAAATCAAAGACTTAACAAGGATGTGATAATTTTCATTTAAAACTGGTGCTTAGCATTTAATTACATTCAGACCATTCAGACTAAATTCTACTTTTTTTCAGTATTTTTGTGGTTCTCGCGTACTTGTGAATTAGAGTTCTTCAAAACTCACACCCTGAGGAGGGTTATTTTTCTTCTTGTGAAGGGTAAAAAGAAAACTAAGCTTTTATACATTCATTCAAACTATATAAATGTGGAGAGGAAGAGTGTAAAAAAAGAAAGATAGCCAGAAAAGGGATTGGCTTTAGCATTGCCAAAGCCATTGGAAGAGTTTGTGCCTTTTAAAACAATAGACTGATTCCAGCAGCTGTTTTTTCCTGATGTTTTTGAAGAAATATGCCTTAAAGAAAAGAACTCTGCAACAGTTCCTCTGGCAGAGAAAGCCAAGAACTGCATTCTGCAAGAAAGATATTAGGATTTCTGCTAGCATGATTATTTAAAGCAAGCAAAAACCAGAGCTTCTCCCAAACAGTCTACAACCTTATTTTGATTTTTCTTTTCCTTGCTGTTTAATATTTTTTTTTAAAAAAATAAGGTAGTTGCCAGTAATATGGCAAATGCTGTTGGGTTTTTTAAATTCATTGATTTTTTAAAAATCCAACATTTTCTTTTATACATTATGTATAACAAATTATCAATTTGGTTGTAAAGGCATGCACAGATACAATTGCAATTTTTTTTAAAAAAATGGAATGCTTTTTATTAAAAGCAGATTGCATGGGATATTGCTTAATTTTTTAGGTATAAATATTTATGTACACTATATATTAAATAATATAAATATATTCCAAGCTTAGGAAAATGACTCTTACAAATTATTAATTAAATATTTATAATGCATTTATATTAACTATATGAATAAATGGCAGCCATTGGAAACTCCTTCCAAAATATTTGTGGATTGAAAGGTTAAGAAAAGGAATCTAGTTGAAATGCTCATTTTCAAAGTGTCATTTGGAACGTTTTTGAAATGCTCAACATTTTAGCCACTGAGCAACTACCCTACATATTGCTGTTTAACTTTTAAGTTCTTCAGTGTTGACCCTCTTTTAACAAACAAAGTATGTCTGGCAAATATTTGTTTGCTACTGCTTTATTTTCACATTAGTTTTCAGATAATGCCAATTATTTGCATTGATTTTCATGTTTGGTTTTCATCTGAGAACTGTCTTTCCAGACATTATTTCTGGACATGAATAATTTCTCCTTAGATACTGAAGTTTGCTCATTTCCAGATTTTTGTACAGAAAACACTTTTCCTAATCTTGTGCGTGTTGCAAACTGATATGTATTATTTTCAAAATATTCTTTTCTCAAAAGGAAGGATTCCACAGTCATTTTTAAGATGAAAAATTGATTGTATAATTTCTCAGTTCTTCAGTTGTAGTTATAATACCTAAAGAAAATGAGAAACTTTCCTCTCTTAAAAGTTGATTAGTATTATAAAGAGTGATGTATATTCTCAATGGCACGGATTATTAAAGGCATTAATAATTTAAATAAGTTGAAAGATTGCAATATTCTGTTGGTACAGTTAATACTGAGCAAACACACATTACTGTGGTTGAATAATCCCTTTAAATATTACTTCAAATTAAATAATAATAATAATTACACTTGTTTTTTCAGAGTGTGTTAATCTTCACCATGATCTCTTTTCTTCTACATATTTTTTTAAATGAGAGCAGTTGACCCTCTGCTTAATTTTTTAGTAAGGAAATTAGAAGAGATTAATTTTTTTCTAAAGCAACTTTACATTTTAACTGACAGAGTCAGTTTATAATTATGTAGTTTTGAAAAGCTTTTTTCTTGCATTCCATTATGATTGGAGTTGTGAGAATGTAAACATATATTTCAATGAGTACAGAAGAGTTTTAGGAGTTTATTTAATGCAAAAGTTGATAGACAATTTTTAAGACAGACACTACAATATTAATGTTCATGCTAACCCAAATATATCCAAAAAAATGAATTCTTTTTCACATTGGATCTGCCAGGAGCATATTCTTAAGAGTAAAATTTGATGGTAAAGATAAAATGTATATTTTATAAAATGCTTTGCTGCTGTGATCTAAATGGATTTTTGTGTGAAATTACTTAGTTTCATATTTTGTTAATTTACCATATTACAATTGATAAAAAGTGATGAATTCTGTGATCACTACAATCTCAAACTTATTTTATATTTGAACATCAAAATTGTCAAGATTTTTTTTGTCACAAAAAATTATTATGTATAAATGATGTTAATATGATTGTTTTTAATGTTACTTTTAAGAGTCTTCATTTGGGATTGAAAAGCTTTTGTGAAGTCAGAAAGAATTTTGGTATATATAATTTGCTCCATAATTTATTAATTTCTATTTAAAATAGATATATCATAATCTCACTCTAAGCCTGAAACTGGATTTCTTCTGCAGTTATTCTAGGAGAGAAAAGATATGTATGATGGGAGGATGGAAATAATTTTATTTAATAAAAGCATAGATAATGAAGGCTTCTGGGCTCTGTGGATAAACAAAGAGCTCAGTAAGGCAATGTATCTCCAATTACCAGTTTTTTATATTCTATAAGCAAGAGGTACCTAAGTTCCATTAGCAGGATTCTGTATGTTTTTTGATTAACCCAGTTTTGAAAGTATAAGGGTGACTTACTACAATTCTTCTACAACATAGGAGCATCTTAAAACAGAACTATCCAAAAGTGAGTTCTACGTAATAGTACAGTATAATAGAATAGATCGTGATTATTTTACTTTCAGTACATACAAACATTCCTTTTTATTAATCATGTATTCATTCCATTTTTCCTTTCCTTTTATAAAATTTTGGGCCCACATTTTATACACACACACACACACATTTTATACACACATATTATACATACACACACACACACACACACACACACATATATATATATATATATATATGATTAATAATATCTGTAAAAATATGACTCCTGGGTATATTCATATTATAAAATAAAAGGCTCACGATCACCAGGAGAATCCAAATAAGAAAGATATTTAATAAAACCGAGCTTTCATCGGAAACTTCCGACATCGTCAGGGTTAAAAGCTAGTTGACAGAAACGCCTTAAATAAGGTTAACTAATGCTTGCACCTGGCTCCTAGACCGCGTCACCGGTCCCAGCCGGTTAAATTGTGTTCTAGTTGTTTCTTTGACGTCTGCACCCAGCTCTTCTCTGTCACTTCTTTGAACATTCTTACTTGCTCTCTCAATGCTGACTCCTAGGTCTGTTGAAATCCTTTCATCTTTCTCCCCTTTGGTGATGCTTACTTTTGTAATGTCCTCGCCCTTCCTCACCCAGTTCTCCTTGCCACAGGCCTTGGGGGGTGGGCCATTTGATTTTCCCTTGGTGCTGTCATATGTTCCATTGAGGCCCCAAATATTTCCTCCCACTCCCTTCAATTGTAGGTCAGGCGTCACTCCCTGTTCTACGTTCTCTATCCTCTTCCCCTTTCCTACGTGGGTAGCACTTATCTGGATGTCATACAGCTTGGCGCTTCCACCTTCACCCCCCACCTTGGTGCTCTCTATATTAACTTTCTCTTGCTGTTCCATGCGTTGCTGGCGATCATCGCTCTTATCCGGGATGAATTTCCCGTGCCTATGTTCCACCAGAGATGCTTCCAGTTGTGGGCGCAAGCGTCCCCCGTCCGTAGTCCTCCGCCAACTCATCGAATGAGAGGGGGAGATATCTCCCTCTCTTTTACAGTGTGAGCGAGTCACCACACCACACTCCCTTCTTCTACGTATAAATCGCCCCTCTTCGTTATCGTAAGCAACGTTGGGCTCTATAGTTTCGTCACCCGATCTCCCGAGTCCCCCACCAACAACATGGGTATCCCTCCTCCATCCAGGGGGTGAAGATCTTTTGACGTGCAACTGGAAATCACATGAGTCCCCCGTCCGGCGGACTCCCCCTCCTTCGTCTCCAGTGCTGGCAAGTTCCTCAGCTGTTGGTCGGAATGAGTCCGCTGTTGGCTGGGTGCCAAGGGAATGCCCATAAGCTGCTGGGGGTCGGTTAGAGTCTTGTTTACCCGTCCATATCGGGGATTAGATGTAACACCATCTCGGTCCCGCAAACGTTGATCAAGTTGATTACGGTGGGTGGGGTGGCGGCTTGCACTCCATTTTCTCAGTGCCTGCTGTGTTGGGCAAAGGTCTATGTGGCGATTAATTGAGTTCTTGTTTGAAAACCAGGCTTCTTTTAACAGTCGGCCCCCTTTTGTGGCATCTCTGGATACAATTCGTGTGTTGTCAAAGTCAAATTGGTGCCTATATTGAAGGGAGTGAGAGGAAATATTTGGGGCCTCAGTGGAACATATGACAGCACCAAGGGAAAATCAAATGGCCCATCCCCAAGACCTCACCAAGGAGAACTGGGTGAGGAAGGGCGAGGACATTACAAAAGTAAGCGTCACCAAAGGGGAGGAAGATGAAAGGATTTCAACAGACCTAGAAGCCAGCATTGAGAGAGCAAGTAAGAATGTTCAAAGAAGTGACAGAGAAGAGCTGGGTGCAGATGTCAAAGAAACAACTAGAACACAATTTAACCGGCTGGGACCGGTGACGCGGTCTAGGAGCCGGGCGCAAGCGTTAGTTAACCTTATTTAAGGCATTTCTGTCAACTAGATTTTAACCCTGACGATGTCGGAAGTTTCCGATGAAAGCTCGGTTTTATTAAATATCTTTCCTATTTGGATTCTCCTGGTGAGATATATATATATATCTCACCAGGAGAAATATATATGAGTATATTTTTTAAAGTTTCCTATACCTTGAGGTTGCATGGTCTGTTAGATTGGCATGCCTGTATATTGTAAACAGATTTTGCATGCCACACTTGGCACCTCTGGGAAAAAGCTTTCTGATGGCATTAGCAAGATATATAAGTTGGGAAGCTTTGTGTTACACAAAAATAAGAGGCATGGAAAATGGAAGTTTGATTGACTGATCTGATTAAGTACATGTGCTTTTATTGTAAAATTTAAAAATGACAAAGGACTACTTAAATATTTGTCATTTTAAAGAAAATAATTGCATTTGTGACAAACCAATAATAGAATATATTGTACTTATGTGGAAATGTTTTAGGAAAACTATGCTGAACACATAAGTAAACTGCTTGTGTCAATTTTTTTTAAGGGAGGGAGAAATAAAAAATTATGTTTTTTTGTAAGGGATAAGGAAGTGCAAGTTATGCTAATTTCTGTTTATATTAATTTCCACATCAAATTGGAAATAACTTTAAGAGTTAACTCTTCAGCTCAGTGGTACTACTTTTTAAATTACTAGGAATTATATATCGAGATTTTGGCATTTAAACAATGATACTGTGCAAACTCTGTGGATTTGAACCAAAATTTGTATCGGCATGAAATGAGGTTTCTTTATAGGGACAGTTAAGCTTGATTTCCTCCTAGCTTCATATTGTATTTGAGATAATTGAAAATAATGGGCCAGGGAAAATAATTTAACACTTGTGGTGCTTTACATTGGTGGCAACCCATATGTATGGGTTGAAAAACTATTAACCCAAGAATTTATTACAAATATGTAGTATGAAAAGTTGTAACATTATTATATTATGCTTTATGCCGAAACATGCTCAACATGTCATCATTGATAGCAGCTACCAGTTTACTCTGTAATTTATACCGAGTTTCATTCTTCATTGTGTGAACCCTTTAAATTATAATAGCATATTCTTTGTACTTAAATTTTATTATGACTTTTTTCTTAGTAGATTTGAAAATTGGGTTATTTTTTCTATGTGTCTCTCATTCCTGTTTTTTGTTATATTGTCTTCCTTTTTTTTTAATCCAATGGTGTTTTTCTCTAACTATACCAACATCAATCTCAACTTTAATAGAAGTTCAGTATTTTGTACCACATTATGACAACTTATTATTGTGGTGTAAATAAAAAGATAAAATGAATTATAAAATTGTCTGTATTGTGGTTAATAACAATTGTTTTCTCTTTTCCTTTGTCAATTCATTTTTGTATGTGAATTCTAAAATGTAATTTGAAAAACTGTCAAATTTTGAGTCTGTCTTGCAAACAGATGGCCCCTGGCAGCAATTTTCAATTGAAGATATTCAAGCAAGTTTCATTTTTCTCTTCATCATGCATATTTTTTCCTGATAAAAGGATGAAAGAAATGAAAGCAAAATATAGGCAATTCACATGATTGAAGAAGTGCAATGCAACAGGGCCAAAATGCTGGCTCACAGAAATTAAATGTTTTCAGAAAAATGTTTAGATAGGCAAGTATCTAAGTTAGTGAGACTAAGTCCCTATAAAAAAAAAACCTTGACTCCATTTGATAGGTTCTTTTACTAAGGGTTAGTTGTTGCAGCAAAAGCAAGGCAAGGTCTGGATATTCCCACACAAAGGTACAAAGTTTTCCCCTCATTCGTGGCCCTACCCCCTGACTGGACCATCAGTGTCCAATGACAATCCTGGTTTGATGTTTTGGGAACTGCTTTGAATGTAATCATGTCTCGGGGAGGCTTTGCATTTTTTCCCAGGCCAGGCATCCTTGAGGTGATGGAATCTGGCTGCCTAGCACCTCTGGTTCCTGTCAGTATCCTTCCTCTGCCCTTACACCCTTCCTCTCACCACCTGCATAATTTCCTGAATTAACATGGCCACAGAGGTTACCATGGGAAGAGAAGATGCTATTAAACTAAGTTATCTTAAACCAGTGATGGCGAACCTTTTAGAGACTGAATGCCCAAAAACTGGCCCTGCCCCCGCTCCACCCCCTGCCTCCGCCCCCCATCTCCTGCTCTGACTGCCTGCAGGGCCACTCACCACCTCCAGGGCCCGCCGCAGATCGCTCAGACAGCCCAGCAGCATTATGGTGGTCACACCCTCTGCCCATGCCCTGCAGCATCAACAGGCAGAGAGGAGAAACAGGAGAGCCAGACAGGTAGAGAAGAGGAGAGCTTACTGTGAACTATCCAGGCAGCCCTGTTTGCTGAAGAAAGCAGAACACTGGGGCAACGGACAAGCAAACGGGAGCCACATGGCTGTGGAGCTGTTGGTGGGGGTGGTGGAATGCTGCAGCACAGTAGATGGGGTGCTGCGAGCAGCAGCCGACTGGTACTGCAGCAGACTGGGTACTGCGAACAAAAGCAGACCACTAGATCGGGGTCTGTAAAAGTCAGCGGACCAGTAGGCCGGGGACTGAATGGCAACCACACAACAGACACTTGGAAAAAGAAACCAATGTTATTTTGATTTGCGAAACATAGGATGAAAAAAATAGGCATAATTACCTAGAACAAAGAAGGTAGAAGCATGGTTAACAGCAAAGCACATCCACCAACCATAAAAGAGGGACTTTCAAACAATTAATTCATGGAACTAGAGACGAATATTATTGTGGTATGCAATACATGTTCCATGTTATGTGCTTATGCCAAAAGAACACCCACATTATACATGCATTAAATGTAAACCATGTGAACTACTAGATGAAAAAGTAAGGGATCTAAAGCCAACTCTAACCAAACTCCAACCTATGAAAGAAAGCTATACCCAAACCAAACCAAATAATGGACAAACAACTCCCATAGGATTTCATCCTACTGATAAACCCTTGGAGGAAGACAAATGGAGGTATGTCACACATAGAAGGAAACACAACAATCAAAGGAAGATGCAGCTTACATCTAACAAACCCCTACTGCCCAATCTAACCCAACCAGAAGCAGCCCCATTAAAACTGAGCAATCGATTTCTCCCCCTTAAAGAAAACATGCAGACACCTAGCAAAGAAACACCACCAAATATCCCTTTAAAAAGTCAGATCAACAAACACACTTGAGACAAACAGAAAAGCACCTCAGACTGCACTCCCCCCCCCCAAAAAAGAAGGTGAGTGCTGGTGATTGGAGATTCTATTCTCAAAGGAAAAGAATCAGCTTTCTGCAGACAACACACAATCCAGGGAGGTATTGTTTTTTTCCTGGAGCAAAAATCAAAGACATGGCTGAGAATCTAACCAAAATAATTAGGCCCAGAGATTACTACCCTCTCCTACTCCTTCACATTGGGACAAATGACACAACAAAGAACCTGAGCATAATACTGAGAGTGTCAAAGCAAGAATATTCAATATTAGCAGCGTTTCGTTAATCAGACACATGACAGAGAGACTATAAGTAAGTAGGCAATAAAGTTAAGAAGCTAGCAGCACAATTAGTGTTCTCATCAGTACTCCCAACAAAAGGCTAATACCCATTGAGGAACAAAAGAATTCTAGAAATAAACCACTGGCTAAAGGGTTGGTGTTGCCAAGAAAACTTTGGTTTCCTGGACCATGGTCTGCATTTCCTAGGAGACGGACTCTTGGCAAGGGATGGGCTGCACCTCACGAAAATAGGAAAAATGTACTCAGAAAAAGACTGGCCCAACTCATTAGACGCACTTTAAACTAAAATTGACTCTCTAGAACACAAAACTAATCATAAATCCCAAGAAAACAAAGAGTTAGGGAGCAATGAGAAAAAATAAAAAATCAAACAACAATCAGGAGATCCAGGAAACATATCCATGGACAGACAAAGTCTTAAATGTTTATATACTAATGCTCAAAGCTTGGGGAACAAACAGGGTGAACTTGAAGCAATAGTACACGAGGGTGGGTATGACATAGCTGGCATTACAGAAACCTGGTGGGATGAAACCCATGACTGATGGATGGATACAAATTGTTCAAAAGAAACAGAACTACAAAAAAAGGAGGGGGAGTTGCACTATATGTAAGATAATACTACATATCTACAGAAATGCACATGATCAAAGATAAAATCTTTCCATATACATGGTTCAATATAAAAGGGAAAAAAGTGACATTGCCATAGGGGTATAATACAGGCCACCCAATCAATCAGAATAAATAGATGGACTCTGCCAACCAGTTAACAAATGTATGTAGGAAGCATACCACAATAGTAATGGGAGATTTCAACTACCCAGTTATCAGCTGGGAGACAAACTATGCTGCAAGCGGGAGATCAAACAAATTCCTAACCTAGCCGACAATTTTGTCACCCAAAATGTAGAGGAGGGAACTAGAAATAAAGCTATAGTGGACCTAATTCTTACTAATACAGAAAAAGTGATAGAGGGAGTTGAAGTTGTCGGAACCTTGGGTGAAAGTGACCATGTCATTCAATATAATGCAAACACAAGCCAGAAATAAAAGAATAATTCAACCAATGTCTTAAACTTCAAAAGAGCTGATTTTAACAAACTCAGAGAAAACCTAAGAAAGATTCCATGGATGGAAATCCTAAAGGGGAAAACAACAGACTTGAAACAGAAATCAAGGCTAATATTTATTTTATTATTTATTTATTAATTTAATTTCTATGCCACCCTATTCTGGAGAACTCAGGGCGGCTCACAACATGATAGAAATTACATTATATACATAAATATAAAAAACCCTTAATTAAAAAAGAAACCAATCATTCCACAAACATACACTGGCTAGGGGCAAGGTGTTAGCTGCCCCAGGCCTGCCAGCAAAAGTGTGTTTTAAGCAATTTATGAAAGGCGGAGAGGGTGGGGGCGACACGGATCTCCGGGGGAAGTTGGTTCCAGAGGGCCGGGGCCGCAACAGAGAAGGCTCTTCCCCTAGGCCCCGCCAGGCGACACTGTCTGGCTGACGGGACCTGGAGAAGGCCCACTCTGTGGGCCCTAACCGGCCGCTGGGATTCATGAGGCAGCAGACGGTCCCGTAAATAACCTGGTCCGATGCCATATAGGGCTTTATAGGTCATAACCAACACTTTGAATTGGGTTCGGAGACCAATTGGCAGCCAATGCAGCTCGCGGAGTGATGCCGAAATGTGGGCATTTCTAGGCAAGCCCAACACTGCTTGCGCGGCTGCATTCTGCATTACCTGAAGTCTCCGAACATTTTTCAAAGGTAGCCCCATGTAGAGAGCATTGCAGTATACATATACACATACACATACACATATATACCTATATACACATATACACATATACATATATATACATATATATACACATATACATATATATACACATATATACATATATATACATGTAGGTCTTTGGTTCTTCGGGTTTTCTCCGACGTAGAATTTGAAGTGTCTTGGCGACGTTTCGACGAAGTCTCATTCGTCATCTTCAGGCTGGTGCTTTCGGCTTCTGCTTCTAGGAGCAATGTGTGGTCGCAGCTGCTTCCTCCCCTTAACTGCCAGTGCGGGTTTGAACTGATTGGCTGGGAGCTTGGCTATGTTCTGATTGGGTGGAGGTGTGTTCTGATTGGTTAGGGGCTTGGCTGTGCTCTGATTGGCTGGGGGAGTGTTCTGTTTGAGTGGGGGCTTTGTTGTGCTGGAGAGGTTCAAAGTGGCCAATGATGCAGCTGTGGTCTGGCTCCTGGTCTGTGGTCATGCCTCATCATCGGTGTGGGTTTGGGTTTGCTTTTTGTGTGGATGTGTGGTGGTGGCATCCTGTGTGGTTCTGGTGTCATTCTTTGTGTTAGGAATTCGTTTGTCAATAAGGGCGGGTTTCCAAATGGCTGGTAGGCGGGAGGTATCATCTCGTTTGTTCATGCTGTGAGGGCGTTTGGAAACCCGCCCTTATTGACAAACCAGCCATTGACAAACCAGCCATTTGGAAACCCGCCCTTATTGACAAACCAGCCATTGACAAACCAGCCATTTGGAAACCCGCCCTTATTGACAAACGAATTCCTAACACCAGCTGCTGCACCTCCCTCCGACCCCCACACAAAGCAAACAGACACACACCATGAACTCAGACCTAGACCGCAAGCTTGGAGCCAAACCAAAGCCTTCTGCTCTGGACATCACATCACAGAACTCAGGAGGTTATAAAGCTAAAGCTCAGGATGTTACAACACAGCCAACCACCCAGGATGTTGCAACACAGAACTCAAGATATCACTATACCAGATCTCAGGATGTCATCACACAGGTCGTTGCAACACAAAAGACTAATGGGCACACAGCCAGCACCTCAACTATTCAGGATGTTACGAAACAGCCAAACAATCCGCAAACAATAGCTCCAACACAGCCAACCAAAGCAACAAAGCCAGCAATCCACACACTCCCACCAACATTTATAGAAAGTCGGCATCCCCGATCACACTTTGCTCGCACAAGCACGAAGCCGAAGACCCCAGCCTGAAGATGACGAGTGGGACCACGTCGAAACATCGCCAAGATACTCTTAATGTTACATGGGAAAAGACCTGAATATGACAAGACCTGCATACACACACACACACACACACACACATTTGTTTTCTGAGGTTTTCGCGGGTGTTTGTATGTAGGTCTTTGGTTCTTCGGGTTTTCTCCCACGTAGAATTTGAAGTGTCTTGGCGACGTTTCAACGAAGTCCCATTCGTCATCTTCAGGCTGGTGCTTTCGGCTTCGTGCTTCTAGGAGCAATGTGTGATTGTGGCTGTTTCTTTCTTTTAACTGCCAGTGGGGGTTTGAACTGATTGGCTGGGAGCTCGGCTGTGTTCTGATTGGGTGGAGGTGTGTTCTGATTGGTTAGGGGCTTGGCTGTGCTCTGATTGGATGAGGGGTTGGCTGTGCTCTGATTGGCTGGGGGAGTGTTCTGTTTGGGTGGGGGTTTTCTTGTGCTCAGGTTAGTCTGAGTTACAGGGGGAATAGAGATGATGAGCTGCATAGCTGTTTGGCTTCGCGGTCGTGGTCGTGCCTCATTTTCATGGTGGATGTCAGTTTGCTTCATGTATGGATTGGAGGGGTTTAAGGTGGCTAATGATGCAGCTGTGGTCTGGCTTCTGGTTTGTGGTCGTGCCCCATCATCGATGTGGGTTTGGGTTTGCTTTTTGCCTGGATGTGTAGTGGTGACATCCTGTGTGGTTTTTGTGAGTGTAGGTCTGGTGTCATGGACTCGTTTGTCAATAAGGGCGGGTTTCCAAATGGCTGGTAGGCGGGAGGTATCATCTCATTTGTTCATGCTGTGAGGGCGTTTTTCTATCTCGATGGCTTCTCTGATTATTCTGTTATTAAAGTGTTCAGTTTTGGCAATAGTTCTGGTCTTTTTGAAATCAATTTCATGTCCTGTGGCTTTAAGGTGTTGGACCAGGGAAGAAGTTGGTTCCTCTTTTTTGACTGAGTTTTTGTGTTCTTCAATGCGTGCATATATATATGTAGGTCTTTGGTTCTTCGGGTTTTCTCCCACGTAGAATTTGAAGTGTCTTGGCGACGTTTCGACGAAGTCTCATTCGTCATCTTCAGGCTGGTGCTTTCGGCTTCGTGCTTCTAGGAGCAATGTGTGATTGTGGCTGTTTCTTTCTTTTAACTGCCAGTGGGGGTTTGAACTGATTGGCTGGGAGCTCAGCTGTGTTCTGATTGGGTGGAGGTGTGTTCTGATTGGTTAGGGGCTTGGCTGTGCTCTGATTGGATGAGGGGTTGGCTGTGCTCTGATTGGCTGGGGGAGTGTTCTGTTTGGGTGGGGGTTTTCTTGTGCTCAGGTTAGTCTGAGTTACAGGGGGAATAGAGATGATGAGCTGCATAGCTGTTTGGCTTCGCGTTCGTGGTCGTGCCTCATTTTCATGGTGGATGTCAGTTTGCTTCATGTATGGATTGGAGGGGTTTAAGGTGGCTAATGATGCAGCTGTGGTCTGGCTTCTGGTTTGTGGTCGTGCCCCATCATCGATGTGGGTTTGGGTTTGCTTTTTGCCTGGATGTGTAGTGGTGACATCCTGTGTGGTTTTTGTGAGTGTAGGTCTGGTGTCATGGACTCGTTTGTCAATAAGGGCGGGTTTCCAAATGGCTGGTAGGCGGGAGGTATCATCTCATTTGTTCATGCTGTGAGGGCGTTTTTCTATCTCGATGGCTCTGATTATTTTGTTATTAAAGTGTTCAGTTTTGGCAATAGTTCTGGTCTTTTTGAAATCAATTTCATGTCCTGTGGCTTTAAGGTGTTGGACCAGGGAAGAAGTTGGTTCCTCTTTTTTGACTGAGTTTTTGTGTTCTTCAATGCGTGCATATATATATGTAGGTCTTTGGTTCTTCGGGTTTTCTCCCACGTAGAATTTGAAGTGTCTTGGCGACGTTTCGACGAAGTCTCATTCGTCATCTTCAGGCTGGTGCTTTCGGCTTCGTGCTTCTAGGAGCAATGTGTGATTGTGGCTGTTTCTTTCTTTTAACTGCCAGTGGGGGTTTGAACTGATTGGCTGGGAGCTCAGCTGTGTTCTGATTGGGTGGAGGTGTGTTCTGATTGGTTAGGGGCTTGGCTGTGCTCTGATTGGATGAGGGGTTGGCTGTGCTCTGATTGGCTGGGGGAGTGTTCTGTTTGGGTGGGGGTTTTCTTGTGCTCAGGTTAGTCTGAGTTACAGGGGGAATAGAGATGATGAGCTGCATAGCTGTTTGGCTTCGCGTTCGTGGTCGTGCCTCATTTTCATGGTGGATGTCAGTTTGCTTCATGTATGGATTGGAGGGGTTTAAGGTGGCTAATGATGCAGCTGTGGTCTGGCTTCTGGTTTGTGGTCGTGCCCCATCATCGATGTGGGTTTGGGTTTGCTTTTTGCCTGGATGTGTAGTGGTGACATCCTGTGTGGTTTTTGTGAGTGTAGGTCTGGTGTCATGGACTCGTTTGTCAATAAGGGCGGGTTTCCAAATGGCTGGTAGGCGGGAGGTATCATCTCATTTGTTCATGCTGTGAGGGCGTTTTTCTATCTCGATGGCTCTGATTATTTTGTTATTAAAGTGTTCAGTTTTGGCAATAGTTCTGGTCTTTTTGAAATCAATTTCATGTCCTGTGGCTTTAAGGTGTTGGACCAGGGAAGAAGTTGGTTCCTCTTTTTTGACTGAGTTTTTGTGTTCTTCAATGCGTGCATATATATATGTAGGTCTTTGGTTCTTCGGGTTTTCTCCCACGTAGAATTTGAAGTGTCTTGGCGACGTTTCGACGAAGTCTCATTCGTCATCTTCAGGCTGGTGCTTTCGGCTTCATGCTTCTAGGAGCAATGTGTGACTGTAGCTGTTTCTTCCTTTTAACTGCCAGTGGGGGTTTGAACTGATTGGCTAGGAGCTCGGCTGTGTTCTGATTGGGTGGAGGTGTGTTCTGATTGGTTAGGGGGTTGGCTGTGCATTCTGCACAAACAGAAAAATATCCACCATCCTAAGAAACCCTAAAGACAAAATTGAATTAGAAAATCAAGGAGTATATGAAATCCCATGTACTGCCTGCCCCACCACATACATTGGACAAACCAACAGAAGAATAAGTGCACGCATTGAAGAACACAAAAACTCAGTCAAAAAAGAGGAACCAACTTCTTCCCTGGTCCAACACCTTAAAGCCACAGGACATGAAATTGATTTCAAAAAGACCAGAACTATCGCCAAAACTGAACACTTTAATAACAGAATAATCAGAGAAGCCATCGAGATAGAACAACGCCCACACAGCATGAACAAACGAGATGATACCTCCCGCCTACCAGCCATTTGGAAACCCGCCCTTATTGACAAACGAGTCCATAACACGAAGAATGACACCAGACCTACACTCACAAAAACCACACAGGATGTCTCCACCACACATCCACGCAAAAAGCAAACCCAAACCCATGATGATGAGGCATGACCACAAACCAGAAGCCAGACCACAGCTGCATCATTAACCACCTTAAACCCCTCCAATCCATACATGAAGCAAACTGACACCCACCATGAAGATGAGGCACGACCACGAACGCGAAGCCAAACAGCTATGCAGTTCACCATCTCTAATCCCCCTGCAACTCAGACTAACCTGAGCACAACAAAGCCCCCACCCAAACAGAACACTCCCCCATCCAATCAGAGCACAGCCAACCCCCCATCCAATCAGAGCACAGCCAACCCCCTAACCAATCAGAACACACCTCCACCCAATCAGAACACAGCCGAGCTCACAGCCAATCAGTTCAAACCCCCACTGGCAGTTAAAAGGAAGAAACAGCTACAGTCACACATTGCTCCTAGAAGCACGAAGCCGAAAGCTCCAGCCTGAAGATGACGAATGAGACTTCGTCGAAACGTCGCCAAGACACTTCAAATTCTACGTGGGAGAAAACCCGAAGAACCAAAGACCTACATACAAACACCCGCGAAAACTTCAGAAAACATACATATATACAGAACTATTGCCAAAACTGAACACTTTAATAACAGAATAATCAGAGAAGCCATTGAGATAGAAAAACGACAGAACCACACAGGATGCCACCACCACACATCCACGCAAAAAGCAAACCCAAACCCACACCGATGATGAGGCATGACCACAGACCAGGAACCAGACCACAGCTGCATCATTGGCCACTTTGAACCTCTCCAGCACAACAAAGCCCCCACCCAAACAGAACACTCCCCCAGCCAATCAGAACACAGCCAACCCCCCAGCCAATCAGTTCAAACCCCCACTGGCAGTTAAAAGGAAGAAACAGTTACGACCACACATTGCTCCTAGAAGCAGAAGCAAAAAGCACCAGCCTGAAGATGACGAATGAGACTTCGTCGAAACGTCGCCAAGACACTTCAAATTCTACGTGGGAGAAAACCCGAATATATATATATATATATATATATATATATCGCCATGAGGCTTGGAACAAAGGGACAAAGGAACAAAGAAGGCTATGTGGCTTGACCATGCGGTTTTGGAACAACAACAGGAAATGAGGGAGGGGCTAATAGGTGGAGGAACGTTGTACCAAGATTTGAATCCATTGGCCACAGATGTAACTTTGCCAGTATAACTTTGTCATTGGCTACAGGTATAACATTGTCATTGGCTGTTTGTAACCATGTGATGCCTTATGTAACCGCCCACTGTAATAGGTAATAAAAGGGGGAGGCAGACTTTTGTCTGTTGTCTTACACCCCAGAGAGAAACCTGACTCGTGTCATGACTACTTCTCTAAGATTCGGTCTTCGTGTCTGACCCACCCGAGATTGGAGGAGCCTGCGGAGGGCTCGCTTCAAATGGTGACCCCGACGTGATGCAAAGTCGCGTCGCCTGACAGCCCACTACTTACTTCGTCTGGAATAGACTACCATGCACGCCTTTTAGTAAGTATGGGACAGAAGCTATCCAAAACCCGGGCTGAACACCTGGAAGAATTGCATAGTTTAGTCAGGAGAGCAAATTATATTCAGAAACTTAATAATTAGACTGTTTTCCCTGTCACTCGGAAAGATCTATATCTTTTATTGGCTTTTTTGAAAAAAAATTATCCCTCCTACCCGGAGGAGGGGCAATTAGACCTCGCCACATGGAGACGCATAGGTACCTGGCTCCAAACACCGCCCAGAGCTCCGCCAGGTGTCCTGGGCCCATGGAAGGCTGGCATTACTATATTCAAAAACAAAGCAAGCTAATTTGCCTAATCCTCAGGCTTTAAAAACAAGCCCTGAGACAACAAAAAAAAGTTATAATCTGACTCAAAATTTACCCCATCGGATGAACCACCAAGGACCTATCCCCGTGGCGTCTTCTTCAGCAAGGATCTACCCCCCCCCCGTGAGTATGTGGGCGGAATTCTCCAAGGACCAAAGGGGAGGGCTTGGTGTAATTGTCAGGACCTCAATTATGCAACTAAAAAAGATTCACAAATTGCCTTCACGTAAGAAGTTAAAAGAATTGTTAATGTTTATTTGGCATTGTCCCTCTCACTCCTTAAAGGGACCATTAAAAATTGCTGATTGGATTAAACTTGGCTTATGTGAGGAGCCTTCTGCTCCTTCCCAAATTCTCCTTACGTGGAAGAATTGTTTGCAGGTCTATTTTAAAGATCTGCCTTCTTCCTTTTCTTCTCCTGTAGCTATTGGCTTGGAACATAGTCATTGTTATCAGCATTTTATTTCTGTTCCTTCTGCCCTGTCTCCTGTTCATCAGGAAATTCTTCAGGTTCGTATACAGGGAACTCTCACTTCTACTGAAGACTTAACTGCTTCTGCCTATCCAGTTGATCTTAATGATGCTAATCCAGTCTTTGCTCCCTTACCATTTAACTTGCTAAAAAATCTTAAGTCTGTTGTTTCTGTTCCTTATAATTGGAAAAGGAGAAAATATCTCCTGGCCTTCCATTGATTCAAAACTGCCTTAATAATGCCTTGTTCGCTGTTAACTTTTCTTAACTTGTGACAGACTCCCCTGAGAGCCTGCAGCAGAGAGCCATTTCCTCCCCTCCCTCTTCTTTTGCAGCAGAGCCATTCCCCCCTTCTTTTGAAATTGCAAGTTTATGAACCAAAGACCTATATATATATATATATATATATATATATATATATATATATATATATATATCAAAAAGACCAGAACTATTGCCAAAACTGAACACTTTAATAACAGAATAATCAGAGAAGCCATCGAGATAGAAAAACGCCCTCACAGCATGAACAAACGTGATGATACCTCCCGCCTACCAGCCATTTGGAAACCCGCCCTTATTGACAAAAGAGTCCATAACACAAAGAATGACACCAGACCTACACTCACAAAAACCACACACGATGTCACCACCACACATCCAGGCAAAAAGCAAACCCAAACCCACACTGATGAGGAGGCACGACCACAAACCAGAAGCCAGACCACAGCTGCATCATTAGCCACCTTAAACCCCTCCAATCCATACAAGAAGCAAACTGACACCCACCATGAAGATGAGGCACGACCACGAACGCGAAGCCAAACAGCTATGCAGCTCACCATCTCTAATCCCCCTGTAACTCAGACTAACCCCTCATCTAATCAGAGCACAGCCAACCCCCTAACCAATCAGAACACACCTCCACCCAATCAGAACACAGCCGAGCTCCCAGCCAATCAGTTCAAACCCCCACTGGCAGTTAAAAGGAAGAAACAGTTGCAATCACACATTGCTGCTAGAAGCACGAAGCCGAAAGCACCAGCCTGAAGATGACGAATGTGACTTCGTCGAAACGTTGCCAAGACACTTCAAATTCTACGTGGGAGAAAACCCGAAGAACCAAAGACCTACATACAAACACCCGCGAAAACCTCAGAAAACAAATATATATATGCACTTTGTCAGCACAAATATGGGAGGAAAATGGGAGGAAGCTCAATCCACAGGCAGCAGTCGCTACTGCAACATCATTTATATTTTAATTTTTTTTGGATTGCTAACAAAGAATTATGGGAGACTGTAATAGCTATTTTGAGCTAATTAGCTCTCATCAGCCAGACATACCCTTCTGAGATTCAAACCTGGGCTGCTTGCACATTAGGCAGCTGTGTTGACCTCTAGGCTACAGGCTCTTTCTCACTTTGTCAGCTGTGTGAGGGAGGGAAGAGACAGGGGAGGAGAATTACCTTGAGTGTTGTTTGATACACCCTGTCAGCCCAAACATGGGAGAAAGAAATCTTTTGCAAGATTTTGTGAGAAAGAGTTGGTGTAAATTACGCTATACCAGGTGTTGGTCAACATCATCCTGTTACAGACTAGCAAGGTTCCATCTGCAATGACAGAAACCTCACATAAGTCTCTCAGATGCTTGGGAGGGCCCTTAGCCTTTTGAGACCTTTGCAAGGTCAGGGAGGGTGCCTGGTCTGCCAGCTCACCTGCCAGGCTAGGCAGACCAGGACTTCTACTTAATGGTGCCTGGCCTACCAGCCCGTCTGGTGGGCTCGATAGACCAGGACTTTGATGCCTTCGGATGTCAGGTGACCCACTCTGCAGGTGACTGGCTGGATCCTCTGAATCCCAGCCAGGTTTCCTCGGAGGGGAGGAAATCCCCAAGCCCAATGGTGGAGTGGAGTTATCCCAGTCCACAATGGACTGCTCTTGGGAACATTGTCCCTTGAGCCTGCGACCAGCATTGAAAGTAGCCTGCGTTGCAGCAGTGCCTCAGTAGTTCCAGTCTCCCGTGTATGTGGCCAAGGTGCCAGTCAGGAGCTGCCTCTATGGCAAACCCCCTCTCAGGAGAATTCCTGTTTGGAGCACTTGCAGAACCCGGGGATGACCCCCGATCTGTAGACTCCCTGTTCGGAGCAATAGCTGAACCTTGAGGATGCCCTTGCTCCCCCACTGGGACATGAACAGCAACCTGCGAAAATCCACTGGCACTGTAAGACTGTTTCCCAGGATTTTGACCTGAAGTGTGAACTTGTTCATAGTCCCCCTCCCCCTGAGAGCAGAGCCAGGAGTAGAGACATGGTTGGACAGCTGCCAACACAGATGGTCAATGTGGCGCCGAAGGATGCAGCCATCTCCCAAAGTCACTTGGTATGATAGCGACCCGAGATCTTGCAGATGACAGCAGGGACCCAAAGATGACCCGGACCGTAGTTTCTTGCCCAGACCGGATCGCCCACCTGAAGTCTCCTAGGTGCCCGTGGCTGTGACACCTGTGAAGCCACCCGGTCTGGGTGCAGTCTGTCCAACTTTGTGAATTGGCTATTTCCCAACAAATGAAATCTAGGCCGAGGCCTAACTTATGAGGGAGAGGTTGGATCCAGAAAACACATGTTTTTTCAGGTTCCTCAACCTGTGGGGAACCTGAATATATGTATACATTTTGAATTTGAAGTCAGTTTCACATTTTGACTTTTCATGCTTAATTTTAGTTTTTTTAAAAAGTTTTTATTAAATACAGAAAGAAAGGATTAAAACCATTGAACATGGTAAATCATCTTTGACATACATCTCAGTCCATATAATACATTATTTACATATAACTTATCTATATATACATTTCTAATCTCTATCTTTTATTTTGTCTCATCATTTGTGACCTCTATCTTTTTTTCCCTCCATCTATAAAATTTGTTCCATATCAAATAAAATTCTGTATCTTCCTGGTTTTTTAATCTTTTAGTTAACCTATCTAATTCTGTGCAAAACATAATTTTCTTTATTAGATCTTCCTCACTCGATATTTCCATTATTTTCCATTTTTGAGCAAATAAAATCCTTGCTGCCGTAACCACATGAATAATTAGATATGTGTCCTTTTTATTAATATTTTTGTCTAATATTCCTAATAATAATAATGCCTCAGGTTTGTATAGAATGTTTTGGCTAGTCATTTATATTACCCATTCCCAGACCATACGCCAATACACCTTTGCTTCTCTACATGTCCACCATATATGAAAAAAGATGCCCTTTTCTTTTTTACATTTCCAACATGTAGCAGAGTATCCTTTATACATTTTAGCTAGTCTGGCCAGAGGAAGGTGCTATCTGTAAATCATTTTATACATATTTTCTTTATATGATGTCGCTAAAGTAATTTTATTGTTTCACTCCCATAGTTGCTGCCATTAATCCATATTTATATTATATCCTAAATCTATTGCCCACTTCACCATTGTTTCTTTAACCTGCTCCTCATATAGTTTATGTTCCAACAGATGTTTATAAATATTCTTTATTTGTTTTTTATCTGGGCCTAGCAGTATCTTATCTAACCCCATATCTTGTCTATTGCTTATCCTTGATTCTTGCTTATCCTTCATATCTTGATTCTTGCTTATCCTTCATATATTTAGCTTGTATCTGTAGATAAGACCACTACTCCAAGTCTATTCCTTGTTGTTTTAGCTCATTTTTGTTTTAAATAACCTTCTTCTGTCAAAATGTCTTTGTATATAATAGCCTTATCTTTCCTATACAAATTGGGATAAGTGACTGCCTCCAATGGCGATAGCCAAGCCGGAATCTTTGTGTAATATCGAAATTTAACTAAATTCCAGCTTTTTATTAATTCTTGCCGAACCTTATGTCTTAAAAAATATTGATGATTTCTACTTTGCCTCATCCATATATGAGCATGCCAGCCCTGCTGGAGATCATAACCCTCTAAATCAGTGGTTCTCAACCTTCCTAATGCCGCGACTCTTTAATACAGTTCCTCATGTTGTGTTGACCCCCAACCATAAAATTATTTTCGTTGCTACTTCATAACTGTACTTTTGCTACTGTTATGAATCGTAATGTAAATATCTGATATGCAGGGTGTATTTTCATTGTTATGAATTGAACATAATTAAAGCATAGTGATTAATCACAAAAACAATATAGCAATGCTCACTGGAGAAGCTTACTCTTCCTTGCTCAAAAATGTTGGGAGGGAGGGAAGGGGAAGGAAGGAAGGAAGATTGAAGGGGAAAGGAAGGAGATGGAGAAGGAAGGAGATTGAAGGGGAAAGGAAGGAAGGAAGTAGAAAGAGATTGAAGGGGAAGGGATGAAGATTGAAGGAAGGAAGGAAGGAGATGGAGAAGGAAGGAGATTGAAGGGGGAAGGAAGGAAGGAAGGAAGGAAGGAAGGAAGGAAGGAAGGAAGGAAGGAAAGAGATTGAAGGGGAAGGGATGGAGATGAAAGGAAGGAAGATTGAAGGGGAAAGGAAGGAGATGGAGAAGGAAGGAGATTGAAGGGGGAAGGAAGGAAGGAGAGAGATTGAAGGGGAAGGGATGGAGATGGAGATGAAAGGAAGGAAGGAAGATTGAAGGGGAAGGGAAGGAGATGGATGGAAGGAAGGAAGGGGGGAAGGAAGGAATTGGATTGATCTTTGGAGAGTCATGTTTTCCCAGATGGTGATGAACTGCAACTCCCAGCATTCCCCACTCTTCCACAGTGCTTTTTAGGGCTGCTGGAGATGGTAGTCTGGTGGAGACCCTGGCGGACAGCCAAGCGGCGGCACCTCCGGGGCCTCGGAAGCCGCGCGGAGGATCCGCGTGCCTCAGAGCCACCGGCTGTCCTCTCACGCCTGCCAACCTTGAACCCCCCATTCTTATCCCGGCACCTCTTTCCCTCTCCCAGCCACCCCCCTGGAACCTGCCCACCCCTCCAGCCTTCTGAGCGCCATCACGGTGGCGGGGTTGCAGGAGCCCCTTTCCACGCTGCGCAGCCCTTCACCGCCATGGTCCTTCCCCGACTCTTCACACTTGAGAGGGTCACGGCCGGAGCGCCAGCTCCCACTTGGAAGGCACCACTTCTCCCCTCCCGGCCCGGCCTGCTGGCCTCCGACACACATGCGGGCTTCGCCGCCGCCTCACCCTCTTCCCCGCCACCTGGCCATTTCTGAAGCCCGGAGCCCAGCAAGCTGGGAAGGAGCTGCTCCTGCCTGCCAGCCCCAGGGCTGCACCAGGTGCCAGAGGGCTGAGGCGGCCTCCTACAGTGAGGGAGGTGAGCTGGGTGGTGCGGGGGAAGCTCTGGCGCAGCACGGAGCGCGGCCGGGCAACCAGGAGGCGTGGGGACTGGCTCAGTGCTGCAGCTCAGCTCAGTCAGCAGCGGCAGCGGCAGAGCATCCTATCGGCAGCACCAGCAGTGGCCCAGACCCGGCTCGGCCCGGCCGCCCATGCAGCTAAGCCGGACCGGGGTGGCATCGGGGGGTGCACGATGGCACTGCAGCAGCAGGAGCAGGTGCTGTTAGAGGAGAAGGGCACCCTGGAGGCGGAGGAGTGGTGGAGGAGGGTGGTGGTGGCGGCGGCCGGATAGAGGAGCAGTATCTCGGTTCGTAAGGCCATCGGAAATATGTGTTTTCCAATGGTCTTAGGTGACCCCTGTGAAAGCGTCGTTCGACCCCCAAAAGGGTCGCGACCCACAGGTTGAGAACCGCTGCTCTAAATGTAGACATCTTTTATTTTCTAAGGTTGTCTAGTCTCTAATCCAAGTTAGGGCCACTGCTTGGTAATATAGCTCCCAATCTGGGAAACCTAAACCTCCCCTTTCTTTGGCATCCTGTAAAGCCTTTAATTTTATTCTTGCCTTGATTTTGATTTGATTTTGATTTTATTAGACTTATATGCCGCCCTTCTCCCAAGACTCAGGGCGGCTCACAACAAAAATATAAGTATAACACAAAATCAATTAAAACTACCAATTCACAATGTAAAAACCAGGCAATCAATTCCACTCATACAACATACAGTCACAATCAGAGGCCCAGGGGCAGAGCGCAGCTCACACGCCCCAAACCTGTCTGCATAAATGTGTTTTCAAGAGTTTTCGGAAAGCTAGGAGGGAGGGAGCAGTACGAACCTCTGAGGGAAGCTGGTTCCAGAGGGCTGGGGCAGCAACAGAGAAGGCCCTTGCCCTAGGCCCCGCCAGACGACATTGTCTAACAGACGGGACCTGTAGGAAGCCAACCCTATGTGCCCTAACCGGTCGCTGGGATTCATGAGGCAGAAGACGGTCCCGCAAGTATCCTGGCCCATTGCCATAAAGGGCTTTATAGGTCATAACCAGCACTTTGAATTGTGTTCGGAGACCAATTGGTAGCCAGTGCAGCTCACGGAGGGCTGGAGTGATATAAGCATGTCTTGGGAGACCCAAGATGGCTCACGCGACCGCATTCTGGACTACTTGCAGTCTCCGGACATTCTTCAAAGGTTGCCCCATGTAGAGAGCATTACAGTAGTCGAATCTCGAGGTGACAAGGGCATGGGTGACTGTGAGGAGTGACTCCCGGTCCAAATAGGGCCGCAACTGATGCACCAGGCGAACCTGGGCGAATGCCTTCTTACCGGACCACACAAATTCTAAGGTTATTTTATTTAACTCCTTAAAAAATTTCTTGTTTAATTGGATTGGGATGTTCTGAAACAGGAATATCATTTTAGGTAAGATGTTCATTTTCATGGCAGCAATTCTCCCAAGTAATGAAAGATGCAATTTTTTCCAACGGCCTAAATCTACTTTTATATTCTTAATCAGTTTGCCATAATTGTCTTCTTTAATTGATGAGCAGCGTGCTGAAATAACTATCCCTAGATATTTTAATTTGGAGACTACTTGTATGCCTAATTTTGCCTTGAGATTTCCTATTTGTCTATTAGTCATATTTTTTTGTTATAATCTTTGTTTTGTTTCTGTTTATTTTCAAACCTGCCAAATCCTCATACTCTTCCAATATTTTGAATAGTTTCTGCCCTGATTGTTCTGGGTCTTCTAATATAAATGCTAAATAATCTGCATAGGCTTGAAGTTTGTATGTTTCTTTCTTAATCTTAAGTCCTTTAATCTGCTCTTCTTGTCTTACTACTTTAGCAAGAATTTCCAATGTATAAATAAATAACAATGGAGAGAGAGGACATGTGTTTTCCGGATCCGACCTCTCCCTCAAAAGTTAGGCCACGGCCTATCTTGCATTTGTTGGCAAATAGCCAGTTAAGCATTGTTATGTCTGTCCCTTCTCAGCTTAGTAAAGTCCACATGAATATTTCTTTAAGAGTTTTATTTAACATATTTCAAGAGATACATTTCAAAGCAAGATGCTGGCAGTTCATTTGTGGAACGGCGGAGTTTGATTTATGTACATTCAGCTTAAATATGCGCTTCCTCCCTTCCAATTACTCACTCTTTATCTCTCAGGTTGTCGAAGACCTCATTAATCTTCCGTCCATTCCAAAAACACCAGAAAACTGAGTTCAAACGAACTCCTCGAGGTATCAGGCTAATGCTTGATATTAACGTTGCTCGTGACAAAGAATTAGTCCCTCCTCACCTTCTAATATAGTTTCCGATACGTCACTTCCCCCTTGGCTGCCTTTTGCCACGTAACTGAAACCTCCTCCTATCAAACCTTCGGAATCTCGGATCAAGCCATATATTGTCCTGTTCCAAGTCTGACTCTTCGCCTTGAGAGTCTGATCCAGACTGCATGCAAATGTCCTCACTGTCTGGCTCGGCTGCCGGGAGGGGAAAGCACCCAGAGGGGCCTGTTTGCTCCTCCTCATCTTCTGACATATCCCCAGCTGGTCTAGAGACACCCACAACAAGCATGAAAAGTCAAAATGTGAAACTGACCTCAAATTTGAAAAGTATACATATATTCAGATTCCCCACATGTTGGGGAACCCGAAAAAACATGTGTTTTCTGGATCCAACCTCTCCCTCAAAAGGTAGGCCACGGCCTATCTTGCATTTGTTGGCAAATAACCAATTAAGCATGAAAAGTCAAAATGTGAAACTGACCTCAAATTTGAAAAGTATACATATATTCATCATCGCACGGATAGAATATTGTTAACTCAGGGTTGAACTGTGGTTGAAGACGTATATCGCTGTCTTGATACTGGTACCTCGTTGTCCTGAGCTGACAGAAAATATTTTCTATAAGGGTTTTGAAAGAAATGCTTTGAAATTAGAATGTCTTTGAATTCACTTATACATCACTTTGTTTTTCCCCTCTCCAAAAAAACCCACCACAGGAGGGCAGCCTACATATTTTTATGTAGCCCCAAAATCAGAAACTTAATATCTTGTACGTTTAACCTATCTTATAAGGCATGGGCTTTGAGACACAGCTGATAAACAGATGGAACCTATGAAGACATATTTTTAAAATAAAATTGGTTTTAAAAGTTAGGGGCTTGGACTAGAAAACCTTCAAGCTTTATTCCAGCCCTGCAATTCTATGATCATGCATAGCTTGACTGCTTCTGACTTGGTGCAGAACCTAGTATCTGTCTTTGAGTCAAATCAGAAATCCATTTCTAATTGTAACACTGCAGACCAAGAGGTACCTTACAAGGAAATTGAAATCTAAAACAATCACAACCTTTAATCTTCCATTAACTGATATCTTCAACATTCCATCTCTTTCACAATGAACTTCCCCAATCAGGAGGCAGAATGACAGGTGAGAAGGACCACAGCAGCTGGATCCAGTTTGTACCAGCACCCCACAGTCAGGCACGGTGAGAAGATGTGGGATTTGTTGTCTAGTTGAAATAAAACATCACCAGCCAAAACTAAGAGAAAACAATGGTGAATACATTATCTCCACCCCTGATTACATCTTCCACCCCTCTAATTTTATTGCCCCTGCCCTTATTTACAAATTACCTTTTTGGCTTTTAGTTCCTAGGGGTTGTCTCTAGAGTTACTGTCATATTAGTAAATTCTGGTTAAGACCGGTTTTCAGCATAGCAGAGACCTTTCTAGATACAATTCTCAAGCTTCAGCTAGGCTCATGAGATTAAAATATATACCATGTATTTCTTCACAAGCTAGCATGTCTTCTGCAGTTTTTGTAAAAACAATAGACCCTGTCCCCCCCACACATCTCAGAGTTCTCAAAACATCTTGGCAACCTCCAGTTGGCTGGAAATGGGCTGGTCATGGGGAAGGAGAGAGGAGAGATGGGCTGGGGACAACCTACACCTTATTTTTCTATCCAGTGAGCATGGATTTCAGAGTTCGCTTGAGTAAACTGCAACCATCACTTTTAGTAAAAGAAACCTTTGCTTTAACCAAATGGAGTCAAACGCTTTTCTTTCCTAAGGGATTGGATTGGGAGAGGTCTGATTCCAAGTTCATGAGAACATACCGTGGAAGGAACAGAATACCAGAGGCCAAAGAGGAAAAAGTGTATTTTGATTTACAGTAGCCCCAAAGACACACATTATACTCTTACTTTACCATAGCAACCAACATGCAAGATCATAACTGTTCTGAGACAGGCCCTTTTCATTCTTCCTAACCACTCAAACTATGTGCAGGCTCTGTCTCCTTAAATCTATCCCTTCTGTAGCTGCAACTAGCACTAGTCACCTGAGAACTTCATCCTGGTCAAGCCCTTTCAACTATCTTGTTAAATTATAATATGGAGCCTCTGTGAGCCCCTGTTCTTTTAGTATTGCAGATAAATATTGAAAACCTTGAGGCTTTTAAAAGAAGCATTTTCACAGTTATTAAACTAAGGAAAGATATCAGTATAGTAAACTTATTAACAAGTGCCTTAAGTCCATAGATAACCAGTTTCTTCTTTCCAACTGTTTCCTTCAAAGTTCAAATGCAATTGCGGGACAGAACTAATTCTACAATAGTTCAAATTTAATAATTAGAAGCAGCTGTACATGGGATTATGTCCTTAAATTATGTAAGCCAAAATATCCTTCAGGATTAGAGGTAGCAAGAAACTACTAACTGTGATAATAGAAACAATCTATATCTTATCAAACAATTACAATTAGAAATGGATTTTCTGATTTGACTCAAAGACCAATACTAGGTTCTGCACCAAGTCAGAAGCAGTCAAGCTATGCATGGTCATAGAATTGCAGGGCTGAAAGAAAGCTTGAAGGTTTTCTAGTCCAAGCCCCTAACTTTTAAAACCAATTTTATTTTAAAAATATGTTTTCATAGGTTCCATCTGTTTATCAGCTGTGTCTCAAAGCCCATACGATAGGTTAAACTTACACGATATTAAGTTTCTGATTTTGGGGCTACATAAAAATATGTAGGCAGCCCTCCTGTGGTGGGTTTTTTTGGAGAGGGGAAAAACGAAGTGATGTATAAGTGAATTCAAAGACATTCTAATTTCAAAACATTTCTTTCAAAACCCTTATAGAAAATATTTTGTCAGCTCAGGACAACGCAGGTACCAGTGTCAAGACAGCGATATATGTCTTCAACCACAGTTCAACTCTGAGCTAACAATATTCTACCGGTGCGATGATACGCGCACTGTGTGTAAGTAAAGATTTCCTGTGTCCAGTCTGTCAGAGATTTCAAAAATAGAATTTACGGGCCCTCCAAATGATAGTAAAAATACGCTGTAACGTTTCAAAATTAAAAGGTGCTCATCTCTGTTTCTTAGCCGAGGGAGCCAGTGCTGTCCAAAGATACACCCACAAAAATATCTATTTTGATTCTGAAACATTACAACACATTTTTACTGTCATTGGAGTGCCCGTAAATTCTATTTTTGAAATCTTCGAATATCCATTACTTTCGAAGAAAGGCAAGATCAAACGATGAAACACTTAAAAGCTCCCATGCCCTTACAGCACAAGGAAGTAGTTGGATATGCACACCCTCTCACATCTCCTACGTGTCTCATGCCTCCGCCCCGCCCGGGCGTGGCTTCTTTTGGCGCAAGATCGTGCCGAGTTAAAGGCCACTTGGTAATGGGGGGGGGAACGGCTGCAGGGGGCTGATAGTGGGCGGGCGTTGGCAGCAGTCACGTGGCAGCATCATCTGAGCCGGGTGGCGGATTGAGAAGGTATCGCGTGGGGGCTGGGGCGGACGAATTCCTACAGGGCGATCGCTGAAACAGAGAAGTGTGCGCCCTGCAGTCCTTGGTCGGGCAAGGAAAGGAGCTACTTGGGAAATGCGATCCGATGCTTTTTTTCTCCCTTCCCCATCAGCAATCCCTGGGATGTGTGTGGTGCTAATCCTAAATCGACCATTCTCGAAGGTTCCCAAGTTCTCTGTTCCCAAGAGGCCGAGCTGTGTTCTATAATATCTATTAATCGTAAATATTGTTGTTAAACATATATTGGAGTTTAACATTGCTGAAATTCATAATTCACAAAATTGATACCTACCGGTGGTTGTTAAGACACAATTTCCAGTTCGTTGAGTGGAGAGAAAAGCTTTTATTTAATACACTCCTCAAATAGTTTACATCAAGAGTGCTTTCATAGTAAAGTAATAAATTTAGGGACCAATTCAAACATGCAAAAAACAGATGTAGATGTGATTGTGTAATGAAGTTTTAATATCGAACATATTTATTACCAATAAGCACTAATCTGAGCCATATGGTAATTTATATTTAAATCCACACACACACACACAGTCGATCAGAGCCTAAATATATCATCCCCTAAAACTATTAAATCAGGTTCTTCCCCCATTCCCTTGCCTGTCATCTCAGATTTCACCAGGCACTACACACCCAGTTTGAAACTATATGGTGCCTTAGGGTGAAGTGGGTTTGGCTGAGACAGAGTGACTGGCCTAAAATCATCCAGCTGGCTTTCATGCTTAAGTCAGGACTAGAATTTACAGTCTCCCCTATACTAAACTGACTCTTAATTACCCCAATTTCTGTTGGATGACAAATTCTGTCAATCAAGATTGTTACAAAACCTGATTGATCTTGCTGATAACTTTCATTCAAATGTGAAGAAAGGAAGAAGAGTATCAGTTATCTTTGACTCAATAGCAATATAGCAACAACTTTGCTGAGCAAGTAGAAATAGCAGGAACATTAGGCCAATATAATTTTAACATTTTTTATTTTAAGGAAAAATAAAAATGAATAATTATTAAACACATTTTGGGGACTTTTTATTAAAATAGCAGATTTTAATATATTTAGAGCAATGACAAGTAGGATTCTACGGCACAAAAACTAAAGGGCAAAAACAAGTTCAAATTTTCTGAGAATTTTGAAGCATAATTGTGAACTAATAATAAAATAATGGAGGACAGCAGAAATAGACCATGTAAAAAGCTTAGTAAACATTCAAAAACAAAAAGGACAAGTAAAACAAATAGAAAGATAGAAAAGTCACAAATAGGAATACAAATAGGCAACCTGTAACTATTGGAGTGATGTCTAGAAGGTAATACCCAGAATCATGTTAGCAAAGAATGCATAAAGTGACAAAATAGTATATTTAGACAAATTCAGAATCAATATGCTCTTCAGGTTTTGTTTTTTTTGGGTCAATAACTTATAGATGATGTAAATGTCTATCAAATGTGTGGAAGAGATACAATTGGATGAAATAAATAGAGCAGGGGTATCAAACTCGCAACATGAACGTGACGTGTCGCAAGGTATCATGACTTTTTTGCCATTGCCAGCAAAGGGGTGAGCACAGTTTTGCTATGATGCATCCAGCCCGCAGGCCGGCAGTTTGACACCTTTGAAATAGAGTAATACTGAAGAAGGCAGAAATAAAACAGTAATGAAATGAATATAAGGCAGTTGTGTAATGTGGCTTCAAAACAGTCAAATACAATTTTGAACTGCATCAACTGAAATAATATCAAAATGGGAAGCAGTTCTTTTGCCTTTGTTAGATTCCATCTCAAGTGTTGTGTCCAGTTTTGGGCAACATATTTTAAGAAAGATTCAAAGGCAGGTTCAGAAAAAGGCAGTACGAATGATATAGGCCTAGGGACTGGAAAATATATCCTATGTAGAGAAAATAGAGAAGCTTGGTATTTGATCCTGAGAAAAAATGACAGAAGTGTATATACAGACAGTCCTTGCTTAATAATTGTAATTGGGATCCCGAAGAGGACTGTATGAAGCTCAATCTTTCTATCTGAGGTATTGCCCTGAATTCTCTTTTGGCTGTTGATTTGTGGGCCTCTAAACCAGGACATTTCAACCAGTGGTACGCGTACCACTTGTGGTACTTTGCCACAATAAAGTAGGAAAATGAAGAATAAAGAAGAATAAAGTAGAATAATAATAATGATAATGAAAAATCACTAAAATAAAATGATGTGTCTGCAGAATTACTGGAATAAAGCTGTGTTAGCAAATACGTGACTAACCAAAAGCACATTGCATTCAGAAACATTGTATAAAGTAAAACTCTTTCCATTATATGCCTGTGAGAAATGAACCTAATGAAATACAATGTAGATTTCTATGTGTGCTTATTTGTTCCTGAGAAAAGAAAGCTATAAAACTGTAGTTTGGACCCGCCCACGGGGTTCAGAATTGCTGTTGTTATTTGCTTCTGAACCTTGCGCAAATAAATCTCTCTGCTAAACCCCCTGGAATTCGTAAAAGTTCCTTTCGTTTTCCACAAGATTTATGGCAACTTCTCCGCCGGGACTTTTAGGAAGAGACTGTTGACCTTCCAGACGGATTGCCCTGGTGGGGAGCCCCTTTGTTGATGACGACTTCTCCAAGCCGGCTCCGCGGCCTTTGTCTGTGGGGGGAGACCTCAATGGGAAGGGAAGGGAATTCACCCATCAGCGAAGCACTCCAGTCAAGGATCCGCCGGGAGTGGCAGACAGGTCTTTAATCAACAAAAGAGTCTGGAACGCCTGCAGGCAAGTATTGTAAAAAGGGGATACCTGATCCCATTTGGATCAGAAGAGGGGAGCGATTAACCTCTAGAACACAAGGCGGCGTCCTTAAGTCTTCAATAGGTAGGACTGTGTGGGTGGTTAAACCATTGCATTTCCTGCAGAGTGACGGTTGGAACTTCTGGCACCTCAGGTCGGTGGTAGCGTGTTAGAAAGAAATGGGAGGTAAACAGTCAAAGAAGGGCGTTGGTCAGACGCCACTTCAGTGCATGTTAGAAAATTTCAAAAAGGGTTTTTCTAGGGATTATGGAGACCCAAGACCAAATCCAGCCATGTTAAAAAGATTCTGTGAATCTGAATGGACCACCTTTGGCGTAGGGTGGCCCAAGGAGGGATCGGCGAATCCCGAACTCATGGCATGGGTTCATCAAATTGTGACTGGAAATGGTCATTGGGACCAATATCCCTATATAAACCAGTGGCAGATCAATAAAGTTGAAATGTTAGCAGTGGCATTGGGAGGGATGCGTATTGGACCCAACCAATGTGCCATCTGTAAACAGGAAGGACACTGGAGTGCCCCCAGAGGAATGGCCAACCTAGGGGACAATCCCACCAGTATGGAAGAGGAAGAGGATTTAGAAGGACTTTCCAGAGAAGCTACAGGAAAAGCTTCCAAGGAAGAGGGCATCCAGCCTATCCCAGTCAGACAGAAGAAAGAGAAGAAAACATGATCGGCTTAGCCGACAAGGAATGGGAAGACTGAAGAGGACAGGGTTCTAGGGCCCCACCCCCAGAGCCCATTGTTAAAATACAGGTGGGAGGACAGACTGTCCTGATGTTAGTTGACACGGGAGCCACCAGATCTGTCCTAAATAAATCTATTGGCAAGCCATCAAACCAGACCATTCAAATTCATGAGTATTAAAAGCAACCATTTCCTTTGACCATGGAAAACAATGCAAGTGTGCCACCCAGTGGAAGAAATATGGTGCTTGATGATAATAACAGAGAGAGAAACAGGAAATTCTAATTGGCAACAATTTAATGTTCCTCTCCTGTGAGCAGAAGACAACCCCTCTGGGTTTGCAAAATATGCCACACCAGTTATGGTAGAGCTAAAGCCACAGGCATATCCTGTTAGGGTGCCTCAACGATACTGTACTCCAGAGGCTGCAATTGCCATTCAAGAATTAATCCAAAAATACTTGATAGAAAAAATCATTAGAAAAATTCAGTCACCCTGGAATACTGCAATTCTACCTGTTTGTAAGCCAGACGGACAGTGAGACCAGAAAGGATTTACGCCCCGTGAATAACTTGACCTTAACCCTACATGCAACTGTTCCTAATCCATATATTCTTTTGAGCACAATACCTGCATCTATATGCTACTGATTATGTTGTAAGCCGCCCTGAGTTTTCGGAATAGGGCGGCCTAGAAATCGAAACAAATAAATAATAATAAATAAATAAATAAATAAATAATGATTTTCAGTTGTAGACTTAAAGGATGCATTTTTCACCATACCCTTAGCTGAGAGTTGTCAGCCAATCTTTGCATTTGAATGGGCTAATCCAAAGACACAGGTTAAGACTCAATACACCTGGACTAGGCTACCACAAGGCTTTAAGAATTCACCAACGTGTTTTGGTAAAGCTCTAGCGCAAGATCTTGCATATTTGAAGTTAGTCAAGCAAGAGGATTGTTGCCTTCAATATGTAGATGATGTTCTGATAACTGGACAAAACAAGGAGGATTGCTTTGAAAACACATCCAGACTGCTCCAATTGCTCTGTGGCTACAGAGCATCCAAAAACAAAGCACAATTAGTTCAAAAGACTGTAATGTATTTAGGGCTATGAACTATCACAAGGGCAAAGAACTTTGGGCCCCCAGGGAAAGCAAGCTGTGTTACAGATTCCCATTCCCAAACAAAACAGGAAGTTAGAGCCTTTTTGGGAATTATAGGCTTCTGTAGAATTTGGATTCCTAACTTTGCTCTCAAAGCTAAACCATTGTACCAAGTTTTTAAAGGACCAGAAAAAGAACCTCTTTAGTGGCAACAAGAACAAACCCAAGCGATGAAACAACTCCAACAGGCTCTAACCACAGCACCAGCTCTAGGACTACCTGATATATCTAGGTCATTCTCACTTTATGTCGATGTGAGACAGAATGTGGCTTTAGGAGTTCTTACCCAAAAGCAGGGAAATTGGAACTGACCAGTCGCTTATCTGTCAAAACAGCTAGATAATGGCCTCTCAAGGTTGGCCACAATGTTTAAAAATTCTAGCAGCAGTTATGCTGTTACTGCAGGAGGCAAACAAGTTAACCTTTTCAGCTCCAGTAGTTGTTTATACTAGTCATGCCCTGCAGACAATTATTGACAATAAGGGACATTTATGGATCAGCAATCAAAGGATGCATAAGATACAGGCCCTTTTATTAGAAAATCCACAAGTCACATTACAACAGAGTTCAACTTAACCCAGCCACTTTAAGGCCCATACCAGATTCAACTAGGCCTGTGCATAACTGCATGCAAACAATAGAGCTACAATATTCTTGCAGGCCTGACCTTACAGACCAACCCTTGCATAATCCAGACTTTCAGTGGTTTACTGATGGATCCAGATTTATGGATCAAGGAAGTAGATACTGTTTATGCAGTTGTTTCTCAAACTGCGATTGTGTAGTCAGCACAGTTACCTAGCCAAGCAAGTGCACAATTTGCAGAATTATATGCCTTAACCAGAGCATTAGAAATAGCTGCAGGAATGACTTTAAATGTATATACAGATAGTAAATATGCATTTTTGACTATTCACGCCCATGCGGCAATCTACAAAGAGAGAGGATATTTGGACTCCACAGGCAAGATTATCCAATATGCAACCTTGATTAAAAGAGTTATCAAGGCAGCACAGTTGCCATCTAAAGTTGCAATCATCCATTGTCCTGGACATCAAAAAGACTCAAGCCTTATTACCCAGGGCAATAGGAAAGCAGACAAAGAAGCCAAAAGAGCTGCATTAGAAGGCCCCCCTCTCCAGTCAGATGTGACTAGGTTCATGTATTTAGACACCTACTTAGAACAACTTGATCCTACATATACGCAGGAGGAAACCCAAAAATTGAAACAGGATGTACAAGCTGAACTAGTTAAAGGCTGGTACACCCTTCCCGATGGACGCATTGCTGTTCCTCTTGCGCTTGCCCGCCCCCTTATTTTTCAAGCCCATAAGCAACATCATTTAGGAAAAACTGCATTATTACAACAGCTTGAACAATTTTTCTATCTTCCCTTTGCTTCTTCGCTAACAGCACAAGTATGTTCTCAGTGTTCCACTTGTGCCCAAACCAATGCATGCCAAGGAACGGTAGTACCACCTGGTCAATAACCAATCACTTATTTTCTAATGGACTATGTCGTTGTTGTTTTTACTGATATGCCCAGAAGTAAGAAATATATAGCCCTGTTAGTTATTATTGATACCTATTCAGGGTGGATTGAAGCCTTTCCAACTGTAAATAAGAAAGTTATACAGGTTGCCAGAATATTTCTGAAAGAAATTATTCCTAGGTTTGGTTGCCCTTCTAGGATTTCATCAGATAATGGCCCTGAATTTGTACACCAAATCAATAAGTCTTTAGCCCAAGCATTAGGAATCAAGTGGAGATTTCATTGTGCCTTCCGCCCTCAATCGGCTGGAAAGGTGGAACGTGCTAATCGCACAATTAAAACACTTATTACCAAATTTTGTTTGGAAACTCATCTTTATTGGGCAGATGTTTTGCCTATGGTTTTGTATGCAATCAGACTGACCCCCCCGCACTAAATTACAACTTAGTCCTTATGAGCTCATGTTTGGCCATTCCCCTTGTCTATTTAAACCTGACAGTCAGGGCTGGCCGGACTTGGCTCATAAGGGGGGAATAGACCAACAGAAATTGTTACATAAGTTACAGCTTCATAATTTGGCTGTTTCAAACTTGCGCCATTATAAGATGGAACAACAACCCCCTCCAGTAGTCACGGCAACACATGGCTTCAAACCAGGAGACAGAGTGTGGGTAAAGCACTGGAAATCAGATCCCTTGAGCGCAAGATGGAAAAGACCGTATACTGTTGTCATGTGTTCTCCTTTGGCAGTGAAAACCTTGGAGGGAAAGTGCTGGATCCACTGGAGTAAATTGAAAGCAGCTGCACCTGCAGATCCAGTAACTTACAAGGTGGATAAGACTGACAAACCTTTGGTATTGAATTTTACAAGAAATACACCCTGTCGAACCCTACCGGCAACGGGTTCTCAACACACGGTGTGAACAACAACCCTGCTGAGACACTCCGGATGCTGTCTCTCTACGCACGGTGGAAGATATGAGGATTCTACAGTTCATAATACCTGTTAGTTATTTAATATGGGGAATATACACACACATTCCTACACAAATCAGTGTAATGGCTACACGAGAGGTCATAATGCAAAAAATCTCTAATAAAAATTATTGAGTAGCACACACAAAGAAATAACAAAAACACAGGGAAACCAAGGTTGTCAAAACTGCATCAAGACTATAAAACAAGGAAACCAGATAACCAAGACTTTGATTTATCATACAATGAAACCAGAAGGGTGCCAAGATAGCTCCCCTAGCTCTTGTACATACAACAGAACCATGTATAAAGTTTGTAGAAAAAGGGTCCAAGATCAGTGTTATAACCCCAAGTCTGATCCAGATTGTTGGGCCTTACAAATCAAAACACATAGAACAAGAAGTAGCTATAGGGACCAGGCACTATTAGGGATCTCCCAATGGAAATCCAACCCACACCTAGCGTCACCTTTGATGTTTGCAAAGCAGCTAATTATTGGGCTGCAATATATGGTTGTGGAGGGATCAGTCATATCCACAGCTATATCCCAAACCATAAGTACTTGTGCCCACCAGATGGATGTGCAGTCTCCGCGGTCAAATGTAAGTGGTGATCATGTATTGAGTGGCATACCCAAGACCCGAAGGAGATGGACCACATCTTGTTTGAAAAGAATGAAACAAAAGCAGATTCCTATGGAATGGATAACTGTAATTTAGTGACTCTCACGGTCAAGAATGGCAGTTGGTTCCTGGAACAAAAAAGATGGGAAAGAAAGAAGTGGATGTTTGGGATAGGAATAGATGCCAAAGGCTACAACCCAATGTCAGAGGTGGAAGTCAAAATTATAACTGCAACCAAAAGACAAAGGTATTGGTTATTTGTCTAGAACAAAAATCATTATTTTGGTCATATTATGAGGAAATGGAAAACCTAAATATTCCTGAAGTACCTAGACAAATAACCAATACCTTTGTTAAGTTGGCTGAAGATATTGCCCATACTTTAGGTGAGTCTAACTGTTTTGTGTGTGGAGAAACAAATATGGGAGAAAGATGGCCATGGGAGGTACAAGAGTTAAATTATACCAAGGTAGTAGAAATGTCTAATAATAATAATTTAACCTATACAAGTGGGAAAGATGGTGATTGGACTCTCACTTCCAACTTGGTAGGACATGTCTGTTACTCAAGAAACAAGACAGAATCTTGCATAGCAGTAGGTGACCTCCTATGCACAGGGACTTGGGAAAGCGGTAAATGGTGGTCTGGAACCAACGAAACCATTGCTATGTAGCAGGGAGGGGAATGAGCCAAAGCGAGCCAAGCCTGAGGGAGAAGCAGCTGCAGCTGCAGGACTGTCTGGACTTGGCAGAAGCCCCAGGAGCCGACAGGGCTCCAGCTGATTGGCGCTTCCGCTTGGAGCTGCAGGTGAACTGAAGAAAAGGGGGGGGGAGAGGAGAGGTTATAAAACAGCTCTAACCTGAACCCTAAGTGGAATTTTCCCCCAATGGGATTTTCCCATATATTTTACCAGGAAACATAGATAGGGCCGGCTAGAAAAGTCAGTGCCCTCCTAACCAAACCCAAGCACTCCGAATTTGTTGGCGATGTCCATTTTGCTTTATGAGTTCATCGTGATCTAACCTGAACCCTAAGTGGAATTTTCCTCCAATGGGATTTTCCCATCTTTTTTTATCAGGAAACATAGATAAGGCAGGCTAACCATATCCAAGCACTCCGAATTTGTGTATTTCTTTTAGACATAAGATCAGCTGATTACTTAGCTACCATCTTTTAGGAGGATTGAATTACAAATGGGTTGTTCCAAATATAGAATGCCATTATTCACCTGTATGCTCTGAGTCCATGGTGACCTAACCTTAACGCTAGTGGAATTTTCCTGCATTCTTATTTTATTATGTATTTTACAAGGAAACATAAATAGGGCAGGCTAGAAAAGTCAGTCCCTCATAACCATACCAAAGCACTCCGAATTTGTTGGCAATGTCCATTTTGCTCTATGAGTTCATGGTGACCTAAATCTAACCCTGAGGAATTTTTTGCCAATGCGATTTTCCCATGTATTTTACCAGGAAACATAGATAGGGCAGGCTAGAAAAGTCCCACAAATCATGTCCGCAGTCGCAAGCAAACCAGTCTTTATACAAATTGCAGCTCTTTAACTCACAGGGCAGATAGCGTGGTCTCTGGGATAGCTCAGAATCCCTGTTATAGTCTAGATCAGAAATATCTGCAGAAACTTTGTGACCACGGCGATTACCACAGGAATATAAAATCAGTGTGTCTTGAAGTGTTTGCTGTCTAGGTGTTACTAATTCAGAGTCTGCAAAATATAAAGCACATCGTGTTAGTGTGCTATCCGCTCCAGCAGCATTTACATTATCATAAATAAAAACATATTTACTTACCATTGCTGGGGGATAATGTAGCATCATTCACCATTTCACAGGCTGCCTAGTAAGTACTCTGCACCTCATCGTTAAAGTTACAACACACCATGCTACAGCCATGCAACGCAGATCTGAATAAAACATTTTCTTTATCATAACCCCTGCAACAGATTTTGTTGCATTCTGCCGGCTGGGGCCTTGTATCAGAGTGTGCGATGCTAGCTTTTGCTGTTGATTGAAAAACAATCAGAGGTTGTTCCTGCTGGAATCAGAGGTTGCCATCTTCAAAAGACTGCTGGGATTAAATCGCTAGCTGTTCAGGCCTGCCCGCACAAACTCCCCTGCCCCTTGCAATGACAAGCCCTTGAGCATTGCGCATGCCCAGATCACGAGGAGTATGACATGCCTGGGCATGTCCCAAAACAAGGCCTAACCCCCTTTTTTACTAGCAGATAGAAACACGCATGCCCGGAATTGCGGTCCTGACATGCCTGAACAAGTTTTAAACCCGTACTTGCCACCTGGCTGCTTGCATCTTGTGAGCATTTTAATTCCTGTTAATATTCCTTGTCTTTTGCTATAGGGGGGCAGAATAAATTTTATTAAGGCTGTGCTTCGAACGGTTATGTGTACATGGGGATTTCAGGGTGCAAATGGCAAAATATGTGTCTTTAGATTTTTACAAAGGTAAAAACCAGCTGTGGGTTTTAAAAGGGCTGTGGTTTGTTTGTTTTTTCCCCTGCATTCGAGGAAATGATTTTAAAGCAGTGGTTCTCAACCTTTTTCAGGTTGAGACCCCACTTGCCCCGCCCATGCGCGGCGCGACCCCGGCGCGCGTGCGTGCGTCGAGCCGATCCGCGCATGCATGGCGTGTGCGACGAAAAAAGATAATAAAAAAATAAAAAAATGGCGGACCGCAATGGGCCGATCCGTGCATGCGCGACGCGCACGCGACGGCCCGATCCATGCATGCGTGGCGCACGCGTGACGAAAAAAAAACAAAAAAAATGGCGGACCGTGACGGGTCGATCCACGCATGCGTGGCACGCGTGCGTTGCCCGAACCGCGCATGTGTGGCGCGCGCACGATGAATAAAACAAAAACAAAAAAAACAAAATGGCAGACCGTGACGGGCCGATCCGCGCATGCGCTGCGCGCGCGCGATGGCCCAAACCGCGCATGCGCGGCACGCGCACGACGAAAAAACAAAAACAAAAAGGCGGACCGCGGTGTCCGGCGACCCCAGCGAAACGGTCGTTCGACCCCAAATGGGGTCGCGACCCATAGGTTGAGAACCGCTGTTTTAAAGCCACCTAGAAATAAATACCTTTTAGAAAAAAATACCTTTTAGAAAAAAGGGGTTAAATGCAGGCTCTGGCTGCCTTTTAGGGGCTCCTTTTTCCCCAGCTTTTGAAGCACTGATTTTTAAAACTCTACAAAAATTAAAAGCATCATTAGGCTGGAATGATTAGAAATAAAAAGCCTTTTTTATTTTTTATTTCACAGCTCCCCAAAGTAGGGCTTGTTTCCCAAAAACACAGGCCTCTGTTAATTATTCACTTTACTTAGCTATTTTTGGTTCTGAATGTCCATAGAATTAGTCTAGGTTAAGCTAATCATGTACCAAGAGGATTGACTGCTAATCTTGATGGGATTAGGCCAACATGTCATATCCGGAGGATGGGGGCTGAGCACGTCATTTCCGTTTAGGGCCATGACCTGCTGACGTAATCAGCACGTGGGTTTGTTTACTTTGATGACGTCACTGATAAAAAGTGCTGATAATTTTCTTTTCTTTTTTTAATATTTTATTGGTTTTATAATTTAAAAACAAAAATCAAATTAAATACAACTCAACTTAATACATTCTTTTTCAACTTTGTCCCACACAAAACAAAACATACATTCTTTTAAATGCTTACATAAAATAACTATGGGTATTGCTCGGCAGCACCCCCTTCACTACATCCCCCTCTTCCTTCCTGTCCCCTACTTCCCTCCTGCTCACCTCTCTCTCCCTCCCTCTCTCTCCCCCGTCATTGCCTCCAACCCTACTTCCCTCCACTCCTTCACTCCTCCCTCTCAACATCCTTCAGATGTAGTCCAGAGGTACTGTCCAAGCAACCCCTCTTATATCAATAAGTATTTCTTACTTATATATTACAGGTGTTACAGTTGAGTGCATTATAATACCCCCCTATCCTACCCCCCCCGACTTCCCAAAGTGAATACAGGGTAAAGCAAAAGAAAACCCACTAAATCAAGCAAAATTATTATATAATCCTAATGGAAATTTAACTATATGCTAAGTACAATTTTTTAGATTGATATTTCCCTTGAATGTACTCTATCCATTTTTTCCAATCCAACATATATTTTTCATTTGAATGATCTTTCAAATATGCAGATATTTTAGCCATTTCCGCCAAGTTTATAACTTTCAAAGTCCATTCTTCAATAGATGGTAGTTCTGGCTTCTTCCAATATTGTCCCACCAACAGGCTCGCTGCTGTGATCAAGTTCAAAATTAAGTTCGTCTCTATGGTGGTGCAATCTTTTATAATACCTAATAAAAACAGCTGTGGTGAAAATTCGATACGTTTTTTTCAAAATATTTTGAAGTATCCACCATATTTTTATCCAAAAAGCCTTGATTTTTCTACAAGTCCACCATACATGAAAATAAGTAGCATCCATACATTCACATCTCCAGCACTTAGGTTGTAAATTAGGGTACATACATGACAATTTTTTCGGATCCAAATGCCATCTATAAAACATTTTATAAAAATTTTCTCTTAAATGTTGCGCTTGTGTAAATTTTACATTTTTCACCCAGATCCTCTCCCAAATTTCCATCATGATTGGTTGTCCAAAATTTTGTCCCCACTTTATCATACAGTCCTTAACTAATTCAGTTAGTCACTGATAAAAAGTGCTGATAATTTTCATTAAAAAAAGGTATACACTACTTCTACTATGGTTCTTCCTAATGTTGTGCTCCTCCATCAAACTGAATCAATGACAATTTGTCTTCCCATTCTTTTCTTTTACTTCTGTATTACTTATATAAACTTAACCACTTTGAGTGCTTTGGCAAACCTGAAATGTCAGTGGATTAAGGTTAGAAGTAAATAAGAGTCTACTAATTCAACTCATTCAATGGTACTCTTACAGGAAAAACAACAGGTGAATAATGGCATTTTATATTTGAAACGACCCATTTGTAATTCAATGCTTCTGAAAGATGGTAGCTAAGAAATCAGCTGATCTTATGTCTAAAAGAAATACACACATTCGGAGTGCTTAGACATGGTTAGCCTGCCCTATCAATGTTTCCTGGTAAAATACATGGCAAAATCCAATTGGAGAAAAATTCCACTGAGGGTTAGGCTTAGCTCACCATGAACTCATAAAGCAAAATGTACATCGTCAACAAACACGTAGTGCTTGGGTATGGATACTAGGGCACTGACTTTTCCAGCCTGCCCTATCTATGTTTCCTAGTAAAATACATGGGAAAATCCCATTGGAGGAACTTTCCACTTAGGGTTTGGGTTAGAGCTGTTTTATAGCCTCTCCTCTCCCCACCCCTTTTCTTCAGTTTTCTTCCAAGCTGCTTCCGGAAGGGCCAATCAGCTGGAGCCCTGCCGGCTCCTGGGGCTTCTGCCAAGCCCAGACAGTCCTGCAGCTGCCTCTCCCTCAGGCTTGGCTCACTTTGGCTCATTCCCCTCCCCTGCTACACCCGCCCACTATCAGCCCCCTGCAGCCGTTTCCTCCCCACATTACCAAGCGGCCTTTAACTCGGCGTGATTGTGCACCAAAAGAAGCCACACCCGGGCGGGGAGGAGGGATGAGACACATAGGAGACGTGAGGTGTGCATATCCAACTACTTCCTTGTGCTGTATGGGCATGGGAGCTTTTAAGTGTTTGATCGTTTGATCTTGCCTTTCTTCAAAAGTAATGAATATTCGAAGATTTCAAAAATAGAATTTACGGGCACTCCAATGACAGTAAAAATGCGTTGTAATGTCTCAGAATCAAAATAGATATTTTTGTGGGTGTATCTTTGGACAGCACTGGCTCCCTCGGCTAAGAAACAGAGATGAACACATTTTAATTTTGAAACGTTACAGCATATTTTTACTGTCATTTGGAGTGCCCCTAAATTCTATTTTTGAAATCTTTGACAGACTGGACACGGGAAATCTTTACTTACACACAGTGTGCTCATCATCACACGGATAGAATATTGTTAACTCAGGGTTGAACTTTTACTAATATGATAGTAACTCTAGAGACAACCGCTAGGAACTAACAGCCAAAAAGGTAATTTTTAAATAAGGGCAGGGGACAATCAAATTAGAGGGGTGGAAGATGTAATCAGGGGTGGAGATAATGTATTCACTTTAGGAGCTTTGGATAGGTTATGACAGCATGATTGTAGCATGATTACTAAGCCAATGAAGAAGAGGTGGGAGGTAAATTTGTAATGTCAATGGAGAATATAAAGAATGTATTGAAGATTTAAGGTATGTCCACTCTGTGCTTGCAAGCACAAGGAACACCCTCTTTGCAAAGTAGTACAAATAAATTACCATTTTCTCTTAGTTTTGGCTGGTGATGTTTTATTTCAACTAGACAACAAATCCCACATCCGCATACTTCTCACCATGCCTGGCTGTGGGGTGCTGGTACAAACTGGATCCAGCTGCTGTTGCTATGATTGATGGCCTGTGCCCTAGGATCTGTGGGAGCTGGACGGAGCATAGGTGGGACGAAGAAATCATGAAGCCTGGGACAAAGAGACTGCCATGCCATGTGCTTGGAACAAAGACAAAGGAACAAAGACCCATGTGGCTTGACTGAGATTTTGGAGTAAACAGGAAATGAGGGAGGGGCCAACAGGTGGAGGGACGTTGTACCAAGATTTGAATCTACCGGCCACAGGTATAAGCTTTGCCATTGGCCACAGGTGTAGCTTTGCAATGTAACTTTGCTATTGGCCACAACTATAACATTGTCATTGGCTATTTGTAACCATGTGATGCCTTATGTAACCGCCCACTGTAACATGCAATAAATAGGGAAAGCAGCCTTCTTTCTGGGTTCGCTTCACCCCAAGGAAACCTGCATCCATGCTGTCTCCTTCAATTCGGCTATCGTGAAGAACCCGCCATTGGGGCACATTCAAAGTGTGCCACAAATGGTGACCCAGACGTGATCTGGGCCGGTGTTGTATTCTACAACATCCCTGACACCCTCTTACTCATCTCGCGCATTCGTGGCGTCCTCTCCAGCGAGGACTCACCCCCGTAGCGTCTTCAGCAAGGACCTACCCCCCGTGAGTATGTGGGCAGAATTCTCCAAGGACCAAAGGGCTCATTTTGAAGGGCTTGGCACTAAGAAAATTTCACAAATTGTCTTCACTTAAGGAGTTAATGTTTATTTGGCAATGTCCCTCTCACTCCTTAAAGGGACCACTAAAAATTGCTAATTGGATTAAAAATTGGCTTATGTGTTCAAAAATTCTCTTTACGTGGAAGAATTGTTTGCATGTCTATTTTAAAAGGCAGAGGAAACAGAAAGAGAATCCTGAGCCTTTTAAAACTCAGAACATGCTTTCCTATGCTAATTCAGTCTTCTCTCTCTTACCTTTTAACTTGATAAAAAAAATCTGAAGTCTGTGTTTCTATTTCTTATAATTGGAAGGGGAGAGATGCCTCCTGGCCTTCCATTGATTCAAAAACTGCCTTGATAATGCTTTGTTCACTGTTAAAAAAACTTTTTTCCCCTGCAGCAGAGCCATTTCCTCCCCCCTTCTCTCCCCCCCTTTTTTTCTTTTAAAACAGAGCCATTTCCCCCTTGCCAGATCTGAAGAGTTTGTTTGTTGCAAATAAGACCATCAACCGGGCCACTTTAAAAACCAGCAGAACCAGTTTTTCCTGGTTTCCAAGGAAACGGATGGCTGTAAAAGGAGACTCAATTTACATATGACTGCGCTTTATTGCTGGCCATCTCCAATCTGCATTTGAATCTATCTCTCTCACCCCCCCCTCTCTTATTTCTCTGGCAAGTTTGCTTTTTCTTACTTCTCTTTGCCTATTTTGAATTTATATTTCTTAGTCTTAATGATTTTCATTTTGTCTCTTTCTTATTTCTTGTTAATGATTTAATTTTTGTGACAAATCATTGCTGTTTTGCATTTTTTGTCTCTCACCATAAGTTGCTGAATGCATTCAATTGTTAATGATACATGCCAACACAGAAGCAAATGTGTATGCCTTCATAGCGTGCCTATGAATGAAATCTCTCAATCTCTCTCTTTAACTTTGAATCCTTCCTTACTTTGTGTTAAGCATTTAATCACACAGCTTCATCAGTTAGTAACAACTATCCCTTGCAGCTAGATAATGAAGCAATGACAACAAGAAAGCATGTGCTGATTCTGTTCCCTTATTTGATTTTGGTGAGATTTTTGAAACTCTGTACAATGCCTCAAAAGACAATGTCCTCACATCTGACAAAGATTGGATCCTATGTGGAAAAAATGCATATCGGTCAATACCCCAGAATTGGTCTGGTGTATGTACATATGGAGCTGTAATCCCTGTTTTTTACAAACTTGATAAACTACCCTCTTTCCGCTTGCACAATAGACGCGATATTGAAGCTTCCAATGAACTCACTTTGGGGGGTAGTTGGTCTGTTCAAACTGCTAGAGCGTTAATTCCTTCAATGGGTGTTGCCATGAATTATAGGGATTTGCATATATTAAACAACTGGACTGTTGCAATGTTCAATGAAACTATTCACTCAATAAATTTGTTAAATGAAGAACAGCGGCAAATAAGAGAGGTAACCTTACAGAATCGCTATGCATTGGACGTTCTCCTTGCTGCAAAAGGAGGCGTGTGTGCTCTCATTCAAAGCCATTGCTGTATGTATATTTCTGACAACCCACCTGACATTTCTGCCACAGTCGCTCATATGGAAAGTATGATACAAAGCAATCCTCTATCAAAAGGAGATGGTGCCTTGTTTGATTGGGACAGTTTATTTTCCTGGTTACCTAATGGTGAATGGCTCAGAAAATTGATTTTTGGTATTATAATGTTTGTAGTGTTCTGTGTGACAATCTGTTGCTGTGTGCAGTGTGTTCCTTCCCTGTTGAACCTGTGTAGGCCTCCCTCTTCTGTCCATTTTCTGGATAAGAACCAACTACAGCCTCTGATGACAGAAAAAATTCACATTGACTGGCAGAAGACAAAACCATGTCCCGTTTTCTCCCCGGACTCTTATTAAAAGAAAAAAGGAGGAGATGTTGCTATGATTGATGGCCTGTGCCCTAGGATCTGTGGGAGCTGGACGGAGCATAGGTGGGACGAAGAAATCATGAAGCCTGGGACAAAGAGACTGCCATGCCATGTGCTTGGAACAAAGACAAAGGAACAAAGACCCATGTGGCTTGACTGAGATTTTGGAGTAAACAGGAAATGAGGGAGGGGCCAACAGGTGGAGGGACGTTGTACCAAGATTTGAATCTACCGGCCACAGGTATAAGCTTTGCCATTGGCCACAGGTGTAGCTTTGCAATGTAACCTTGATATTGGCCACAACTATAACATTGTCATTGGCTATTTGTAACCATGTGATGCCTTATGTAACCGCTCACTGTAACATGCAATAAATAGGGAAAGCAGCCTTCTTTCTGGGTTCGCTTCACCCCAAGGAAACCTGCATCCATGCTGTCTCCTTCAATTCGGCTATCGTGAAGAACCCGCCATTGGGGCACATTCAATTAGTGCCACAAGCTGCTGTGGTCCTTCTCACCTGTCATTCCGCCTCCTAATTGGAGAAGTTCATTGTGAAAGAGATGGAATGTTGAAGATATCAGTTAATGGAAGATTAAAGGTTGTGATTGTTTTAGATTTCAATTTCCTTGTAAGGGTACCTCTTGGTCTGCAGTGTTAGATGGTGATAATGTCCATTTTGCTCTATGACAGCGGTTCTCAACCTGTGGGTTGCGACATCCCGCGATTGGTTGACTCCCTCATTGTGTTCCTCCCCGACAGAAAGGGCACGGCTCTTATGCAGGCTTGCCCCCTCATGGGGCTCCTGATTGGCCCTGCGCCCGGGCACCCCACCCCCTGAGAAGTGTGGCCAGGAAGCCCCTTTCCCGGGGAACCATACGATCCCGGCGCTACCGTAGGCCCCACTGGCTGGGAAGGTGCACCGGAGTCCCGGCTCCCGGGAAGACGATCGGCTCGCTCCTCTCCCATCGCCCACTCTGCCCGGCTTGAGCCTGGCTGGAGTAGCATTGGAACTTCCAAAGCTGGCCGCTTCAAAGTCACATGGGCAGCCCTCGGCCACTCCCCTCTCCTCCGCACCTCCAAATTGATCCCTGATTGGAGAGAGAGAGGGAGGGGGGAAGGGAGGGAGGAAGAGAGGGAGAGAAAGAGAGAGGGAGAGAGAAAGAGAGAGGGAGAGAAAGAGGGGGAGAAAGAGAGAGGGAGAAAGAGAGGGAGAAAGAGAAAGAGGAAGGGAGAGAGGGAGAGAAAGAAAGGGAAGGAGAGAGAAAGAGGGAGAGAAAGGGAGAGAGAAATAGAGAGGGAGAAAGAGGGAGAGGGAGAGAGAAAGAGAGGGTGAGAGAAATAGAGCAGGAAAGGGAGAGGGGGAGAGAGAGAAAGAGAGAAAGAAAGAGGGAGAGAGAAAGAAAAGGAGAGAGGGAGAAAGAAAGAGGAAGGGAGAGAAAGAGAGGGACGGAGAGAGAGAGAAAGAGAGGGAGAGAAAGAGAGGGAGAGAGAAATAGAGAGGGAGAGAGAAAGAAAGAGGGAGGGAGAGATTAAATTAGTAACATGGTTCTTAAGCAAAATTACAGTTATGAAGTAGCAACGAAAATAATTTCATGGTTGGGGGTCACCACAACATGAGGAACTGTATTAAAGGGTCGTGGAATTAGGAAGCTTGAGAACCACTGCACTTAGGGTTAGGTCACCATGAACTCATAAAGCAAAATGGACATCTCCAACAAATTCGGAGTGCTTGGGCATGGTTAGGCAGGCATTGACTTTTTTAGCCTGCCCTATCTACTTTTCCTGGTAAAATACATGGGAAAATCCCACTCGAGGAAAATTCCACTACGGTTAGGCTTAGGTCACCATGAACTCATAGAGCAAAATGGACTTCACCAACAAATTCAGAGTGCTTGGGAATGGGTAGGAGCACACTCACTTTTCTAGCCTGCCCTATGTTTCCTGGAAAAATACATGGGAAAATCCCATTGGTAGAAAATTCCACTGAGGGTAGGTTTAGGTCACCATGAACTCATAGAGCAAAATGGACATCGCCAACAACTTCAGAGTGCTTGGATATGGTTAGGAGGGCACTGACTTTTCCAGTCTGACCTTTCCATTTTTCCTGGTAAAACACATGGGAAAAACCGATTGGAGGAAAATTCCACTTTCAGTTAGGGTTAGTTCACCATGAACTCATAGAGCAAAATGGACATCGCCAAAAAAACTCGGAGTACTTGGGTATGGTTAGGAGGGCACTGACCTTTCCAGGCTGACCTTTCCATATTTCCTGGTAAAAGACATGGGAAAATCCAATTGTAGGAAAATTCCACTTAGAGTTAGGGTTAGTACAAGATGATCTCATAGAGCAAAATGGACATCGCCAAAAAAACTCGGAGTACTTGGGTATGGTTAGGAGGGCACTGACCTTTCCAGGCTGACCTTTCTATGTTTCCTGGTAAAAGACGTGGAAAAATCCTATTGGAGAACAATTCCACTTAGGGTTAGGGTTAGGTTACGATGAACTCATAGAGCAAAATGGACATCTCTAAAAAAACTCCGAGTAATTGGGTATGGTTAGGAGGGAAGTGACCATTCCAGGCTGACCTTTCCATGTTTTCTGGTAAAAGTCATGGGAAAATCCCCTTGGAGGAAAATTCCACTTAGGGTAAGGGTTAGGTCACCATGAACGCCTAGAGCAAAATGGACATTGACAACAAACTCGGAGGGCTTGGGTATGGTAAGGAGGGCACTTACCATTCCAGGCTGACCTTTCCCTGTTTCCTGGTAAAAGACATGTGAAAATCCCATTGGAGGAAAATTCCACTTATGGTTAGGTTTAGGTTAGTGTTAGGTCATCATGAATTCCTACACCAAAATGGACATCACCAACAAATTCAGAGTGCTGGGGTATGGTTAGGAGGGCAGTGACTTTTCCAGGCAGACCTTTCCATGTTTTCCTGGTAAAAGACATGGGAAAATCCCATTGGAGGAAAATTTCACTTATGGTTAGGTTTAGGTTACAATGAACTCATAGAGGAAAATGGACATTGCCAACAAACTTTGAGGGCTTGGTTATGGTTAGGAGGGCACTGACTTTTCAAGGGTGACATTTCCATGTTTCCTGGTAAAAGACATGGGAATATCTCATTGGAGGAAAATTCCACTTAGGATTAGGGTTAGGTTACGATGAACTCATAGAGCAAAATGCTCTCCTAACCATTCCGAAGCACTCCAAGATTGTTGGCAATGTCCATTTTGCTCCATGAGATCAACGTAACCTAACCCTAAGTGGAATTTTCCTCCAATGGGATTTTCTCATGTCTTTTCCCAGGAAGCATAGAAAAGTAATCTTGGAACAGTCAGACCTCTCCTAACCATACCCAAACACTCAGAGTTTGTTGGCGATGTCCATTGTCCTCTATGAGTTCATTGTAACCTAAGTGGAATTTATCTCCAATGAGACTTTCCCATGTATTTTTCAAGGAAACATTGAAAGGGTAGCCTAGAAATTTCAGTATCCTCATAACTAATCTGAAGAACTCCGGTTTGGTGGCAATGTCCATTTTGCTCTATGAGATCATCGTAACATAACCCTAGACCAAAATGGAATTTTCCTCCAATAGGATTTTCCCATGTCTTTTACTAGGAAACATGGAAAGATCAGCTTGGAAAAGTCACTGCCCTTCTAACCATACCCAACCACTCTGAATTTGTGGGAGATGTCCATTTTGCTGTACTAGTTCATGATGACCTAACACTAACCCTAAGTGGAATTTTCCTCCAATGGGATTTTCCCATGTCTTTTACCAGGACACTTGGAAAAGTCAGAGTGGAAACGTCAGTGCCCTTGTAACCATACCCAAGCACTCCCTATTTGTTGGTGATGTCCATTTTGCTCCATGAGTTCATCGTAACCTAACCCTAACCAAAAGTGGAATTTTCATCCAATGGGTTTTTCCCATGTACTTTACCAGGAAACATGGAAAGGTCAGACTGGAAACGTCAGTGCCCTCCTAACCATTCCCAATCACTCAGAGTTTGTTGGCAATGTCCATTTTGCTTTATGAGTTCATCGTAACCTAACTCTAACCGTAAGTGGAATTTTCCTCTAATGGGATTTTCCCATGTCTTTTACTAGGAAACACGGAAAGATCAGCCTGGAAAAGTCACTGACCTTCTAACCATACTCAAGCATTCTGAATTTGTTGGAGATGTCCATTTTGCTGTACGAGTTCATTATGACCTAACACTAACCCTAAGTGGAATTTTCTTCCAATGGGATTTTCCCATGTCTTTTACCGGGAAACATGGAAAGGTCAGACTGGAAAAGTCAGGGCCCTCCTAACCATACCCAAGCACTCACTGTTTGTTGGCGATGTCCATTTTGCTCCATGAGTTCATCGTAACCTAACCCCTTTACCTAAGTGGAATGTTCCTCCAATGGGATTTTACCAGGAACCATCTAAAGGTAAGCCTGCAAAGGTCAGTGCCCTCCTAATCATATCCAAGCACTCCGAATATGTTGGTGATGGCCATTTTGCTTTATGTGTTCATCATAACCTAACCCTAACCATAAGTGGAATTTTCCTCCAATGATTTTTTCCCATGTCTTTTACTAGGAAACATGGAAAAGTCAGAGTGGAAAAGTCAGTGCCCTCCTAACCATACAAAAGCACTCCAAATTTGTTGGCAATGTCCATTTTGCTCTATGAGTTCATGGTGAACTAACCCTAACCAGGACTTCATCATGGTCAAGCCCTTTTTTTTTTTTGAAAAATATTTTATTGGTTTTATAATTTTAACAAAAAGTACTTAAGACACACCATGGTGATTGGGTAAACAAAGATTCCAAAATAAAAGCACACATAAACAGCTCAACTTAGTACATTCACTATCATCTCTCTATTTCCCTCAAAAAACATAATAAATTTAATGTATTCCATTTCAATCATAAATTCCTATTACTACTACACCTGTTTTAAAACTTTGTCAATTTCAATTACCATAGTCAAATATTGTTTTATATCAACAGTTAACATTTCAAATGTCTCTTCCATGTATATTCAAGCGCTTACTCTCTCAACCCTCTTTCATCAATCAACCCATCAATTTTAATTATTTTTTCTTCAAATGATAATTGACTTATAATTATATAGCCCTATATATACAAATCTATATACTTTTCCCCTTAATAAAGCACAATTTTATTGGTTATGGTAGACTTTGAGTTAATTCATTTCAATTCATTACACAAAGTCCAAATTCCATCCAATTAATTCATAACTTATCAAATCATATTACTATACACAAAAATCTCTTAATTAGTTAAGTTTCACTCCAAATTTAACTTTCATATTTCCATATCAGAAAAGTTTCGATAAAACAATGAAAAGTCATCAAATTGAATTAAACAGACACATATATAATTGCCATTTTCATACTTTTAAGTCTGAATCATTATCCTTAAAAGAATCCATGTATCCAGCATTGCCTAAATTTCTATTACTACTAAATCTGTTTTAAGAGTTTATCCATATGTATAATCTATCTATCTATCTGTCTGTCTGTCTGTCTGTCTGTCTGTCTGTCTGTCTGTCTGTCTGTCTATGCCCCTTAATACAATTCATGAAATGTGTAAGTAAAGATTTCCCGTGTCCAGTCTGTCAAAGATTTCAAAAATAGAATTTACGGGCCCTCCAAATGACAGTAAAAATATGCTGTAACGTTTCAAAATTAAAGTGTGCTCATCTCCGTTTCTTAGCCGAGGGAGCCAGTGCTGTCCAAAGATACACATACAAAAATATCTATTTTGATTCTGAAACATTACAACGCATTTTTACTGCCATTGGAGTGCCCGTACATTCTATTTTTAAAATCTTCGAATATTCATTACTTTCGAAGAAAGGCAAGATCAAACGATCAAACACTTAAAAGCTCCCATGCCCATACAGCACAAGGAAGTAGTTGGATATGCACACCTTCTCACGTCTCCTACGTGTCTCATCCCTCCTCCCCGCCTGGCCGTGGCTTCTTTTGGTGCACGATCGGGCCGAGTTGAAGGCCGCTTGGTAATGTGGGGGGGGGGGACAGCTGCAGGGGGCTGATAGTGGGCGGGCATTGGCAGCAGTCACGTGGCGGCGTCATCTGAGCCGGGTTTGGAAGGTATGGCGTGGGGGCTGGGGCGGGCGAATTCCTACTGGGCGATCGCTGAAACAGAGAAGTGTGGGCCCTGCAGTCCTTGGTCGGACGAGGAAAGGAGCTACTTGGGAAATGCGATCCGATGCTTTTTTTCCTCCCTTCCCCCTCGGCATCCCTGGGATGTTTAACAAGTTCATATTTTCTGAAATTTGTTTAACAACAATATTTACGCTTAATGTATATTATAGAAAACAGCTCGACCTCTTGGGAAAAGAGAACTTGGGAACCTTCGCGAATGGTCGATTTAGGATTAGTGCCACACACATCCCAGGGATGCCGAGGGGGAAGGGAGAAAAAAAGCATCGGATCGCATTTCCCAAGTAGCTCCTTTCCTCGCCCGACCAAGGACTGCAGGGCCCACAGTTCTCTGTTTCAGCGATCGCCCTGTAGGAATTCGCCGTCCCAGCCGCGAATGGGAGCTTTTAAGTGTTTGATCGTTTGATCTTGCCTTTCTTCGAAAGTAATGAATATTCGAAGATTTCAAAAATAGAATTTACGGGCACTCCAATGACAGTAAAAATGCGTTGTAATGTTTCAGAATCAAAATAGATATTTTTGTGTGTGTATCTTTGGACAGCACTGGCTTCCTCGGCTAAGAGACGGAGATGAGCACACTTTAATTTTGAAACGTTACAGCATATTTTTACTGTCATTTGGAGGGCCCGTAAATTCTATTTTTGAAATCTTTGACAGACTGGACACAGGAAATCTTTACTTACACACAGTGCGCGCATCATCGCACCGATAGAATATTGTTAGCTCAGGGTTGAACTGTGGTTGAAGACGTATATCGCTGTCTTGACTCTGGTACCTGCGTTGTCCTGAGCTGACAGAAAATATTTTCTATAAGGGTTTTGAAAGTAATGTTTTGAAATTAGAATGTCTTTGAATTCACTTATACATCACTTTGTTTTTCCCCTCTCCAAAAAAACCCACCACAGGAGGGCAGCCTACATATTTTTATGTAGCCCCCAAATCAGAAACTTAATATCTTGTAAGTTTAACCTATCTTATAAGGCATGGGCTTTGAGACACAGCTGATAAACAGATGGAACCTATGAAAACATATTTTTAAAATAAAATTGGTTTTAAAAGTTAGGGGCTTGGACTAGAAAACCTTCAAGCTTTCTTCCAGCCCTGCAATTCATGCATAGTTTGACTGCTTCTGACTTGGTGCAGAACCTAGTATTGGTCTTTGAGTCAAACCAGAAATCCATTTCTAATCGTAATTGTTTGATAAGATATAGATTGTTTCTATTATCACAGTTGGTAGTTTCTTGCTACCTCTAATCCTGAAGGATATTTTGGCTTACATAATTTAAGGACGGCTAGGTTTCCCATGTACAGCTGCTTCTAATTATTAAATTTGAACTATTGTAGAATTAGTTGTCCCCAATTGCATTTGAACTTTGAGGGAAACAGTTGGAAAGAAGAAATTGGTTATCTATGGACTTAAGGCACTTGTTAATAATTTTACTATATTGATATCCTTCCTTAGTTTAATGTGAAGATGGTTCTTTTAAAAGCCTCAAGGTTCTCAATATTTATCTGCAATACTAAAAGAACAGGGGACTCTCAGAGGCTCCATATTATAATTTAACAAAATAGTTGAAAGGGATTGACCAGGATGAAGTTCTCAGGTGACTAGTGCTAGTTACAGCTACAGAAGGGATAGATTTAAGGAGACAGAGCCTGCACATAGTTTGAGTTGTTAGGAACAATGAAAAGGGCCTGTCTCAGAACAGTTATGATCTTGCATGTCGATTACTATGATAGAGAAAGAGTATAATGTGTGTCTTTGGGGCTACTGTAAATCAAAATACACTTTTTCCTCTTTGGCCTCTGGTATTCTGTTCCTTCCACTGTATCTTCTCATGAACTTGGAATCAGACCTGTCCCAATCCAATCCCTTAGGAAAGAAAAGCCTTTGACTCCATTTGGTTAAAGCAAAGGTTTCTTTTACTAAAAGTGACGGTTGCAGTAAAGTCAAGCTAACTCTGAAATCCATGCTCACTGGATACAAAAATAAGGTGTAGGTTTGTCCCCAGCCCATCTCTCCTCTATCGTCCTTCCCCATGACCAGCCCATTTCCAACCAACTGGAGCTTGCCAAGATGTTTTGAGAACTCTGAGATGTTTGGGGGTAATCCGGGGGGGGGGGGACAGGGTCTATTGTTTTTACAAAAACTGCAGAAGACATGATAACTTGTGAAGAAATACATGGTATATATTTTAATCTCATGAGCGAAGCTTGAGAATTGTATCTAGAAAGGTCTCTGCTATGCTGAAAACTGGTCTTAACCAGAATTTACTAATATGACAGTAACTCTAGAGACAACCCCTAGGAACTAACAGCCAAAAAGGTAATTTGTAAATAAGGGCAGGGGGCAATCAAATTAGAGGGGTGGAAGTTGTAATCAGGGGAGGAGATAATGTATTCACTTTAGGAGCTTTGGATAGGTTGCAGCATGATTACTAAGCCAATGAAAAAGAGGTGGGAGGTAAATTTGTAATGTCAATGGAGAATATAAAGAATGTATTGAAGATTTAACATGTCCACTGTGTGTTTGCAAGCACAAGGAACACCCTCTTTGCAAAGTAGTACAAATAAATTACCATTGTTTTCTCTTAGTTTTGGCTGGTGATGTTTTATTTCAACAACAAATCCCACATCCGCATACTTCTCACCGTGCCTGACTGTGGGGTGCTGGTACAAACTGGATCCAGCTGCTGTGGTCCTTCTCACCTGTCATTCTGCCTCCTGATTGGGGAAGTTCATTGTGAAAGAGATGGAATGTTGAAGATATCAGTTAATGGAAGATTAAAGGTTGTGATTGTTTTAGATTTCAATTTCCTTGTAAGGGTACCTCTTAGTCTGCAGTGTTAGATGGTGACAATGTCCATTTTGCTCTATGAGTTCATAGTGACCTAAGCCTAACCATAGTGGAATGTTCCTAACTAAGGTGGGATTTTCCCTTGTATTTTGCCACAAAACGTAGATAGGGCAGCCTGGAAAAGTCAGTGGCCTCCTAACCATACCCAAGCACTACGAATTTGTTGATGATGTCTATTTTACTTTATGAGTTCATGGTTACCTATCCCTAACCCTAAGTGTAATATTCCGCCAAAAGGATTTTCCCATATATTTTACCAGGAAACATAGATAGGATAGGCTAGAAAAGTATGTGACATTCTAAACATACCCAAGCACTCCAAATTTATTGGCGATATCCATTTTCCTCTATGAGTTCATGGTGACCCTAAGTGGAATTTTCCACCAATGGGATTTTCCCATGTATTTTACCAGGAAATATAAATAGGATAGGCTGGAAATGTAGTGCCCTCCTAACAATACAGAACCACGCCAAATTTGTTGCCAATGTCCATTTTGCTCTGTGAGTTCATGGTGACCTAAACCTACTCTCAGTGGAATTTTCTATCAATGGGATTTTCCCATGTATTTTTCCAGGAAACATAGGGCAGGCTAGAAAAGTGATTGCCCTCCTAACCATACCCAAGCACTCTGAATTTGTTGGTGAAGTCCATTTTGCTCTATGAGTTCATGGTAACCTAAGCCTAACCCTAGTGGAATTTTCCTCCAATGGGATTTTCCCATGTATTTTACCAGGAAAAGTAGATAGGGCAGGCTAAAAAAGTCAATGCCTGCCTAACCATACCCAAGCACTCCAAATTTGTTGGAGATGTCCATTTTGCTCTATGAGTTCATAGTGACCTAACCCTAATCCTAGTGGAATTTTCCTCAAGTGGGATTTTCCCATGTATTTTACTAGGAAACGTAGATAGGGCAGGCTGGAATAGTCAGTGCCCTCCTAACCACACCCAAGTACTCCGAATTCGTTGATGATGTCTCTTTTGCTCTATGATTTCATGGTGACCTAACCCTAACTCTAAGTGTAATTTTCCACCAGTAGGATTTTCCCATATATTTTACCAGGCAACGTAGATAGGGCAGGCAAAAAAACAAATGCAAGAAACGCCCTGGGCTACCTCCTCAGGGGGAGGTCGAATCCAGAAAACAAGTAGTTTTTTGGGTTCCCTAACGTAAGGGCAATCTGAATATATGTTTACTTTTCGAATTTGAGGTCAGTTTCAAATATTGACTTTCAGGCACAATTGGCTTTTTGTCAACAAATTCAAGAAACACCCTGGGCTAACTACTCATGGGGAGGTCAAATCTGGAAAACAAGTAGTTTTTTTGGGTTCAGCAACATGAGGGCAACCTGAATGTATATTTACTTTTCGAATCTGAGGTCAGTTTCAAATTTTGACTTTTCAGGCTGAATTGGATTTTTGCCAAAAAATGAAAGATAGGCCGTGGCTTAACTTTTGAGGGAGAAGTCAGATCCGGAAAACACATGTTTTTTAGGGTTCCCCAACCGGTGGGGAACCTGAATATATGTATACTTTTCGAATTTGAGGTCAGTTTCGCATTTTGACTTTTCATGCTTAATTGACTATTTGCCAACAAATGCGAGATAGGCCCTAGCCTAACTTTTGTGGGAGAGGTCGGATCCGGAAAACACATGTTTTTTCGGGTTCCCCAATGTGTGGGGAACTTGAATATATGTATAGAGTAAAATGGACATCGCCAACAAATACAGCATGCTTGTGTAAGGTTAGGAGGGCACTGACTTTTCCAGTCTGACAACGGACTGGTAAACTACATGGGAAAATCCCATTGGACGAAAATTCCACTTAGGGTTAGGGTTAGGTTAAGATGAACTCATAGAGCCAAATGGAAACCGCCAACAAACTCGGAGTGCTTAGGTATGGTTAAGAGGGCACTGACCTTTCCAGGCTGACCTTTCCATGTTTCCTGGAAAAAGCCATGGGAAAATCCCTTTGGAGGAAAATTCCACTTATGGTTAAGGTTAGGTTATGATGAACACATAAAGAAAAATGGAAATCGCAACAAATTCAGAGTGCTTGGGTATGGTTAGGAGAGCACTGACTTTTCCAGTCTCACCTTTCCATGTTTCCTGGAAAAAGACATAGTAAAATTCCATTGGACGAAAATTCCACTTAGGAGTGCTTGGGTATGGTTAGAAGGGCACTGATGTTTCCAGTCTGCCCTATGAATGTTTCCTGGTAAAAGACATGGGGAAATCCATTTGGAAAACAAATTCAGTTTAGGGTTAGGGTTACGTCACCATGAACTCGTAGAGCAAAATGGACATCGCCAAAAAACATGGAGTGCTTGGGTATTGTTAGCAGGGCATTGACTTTTCCAGGCTAACCTATCTGTATTTCCTGGTAAAAGACATGGGGAAATCCCATTGGAGGAAAATTCCATTTAGGGTTAGGGTTCGGTTCCGATGAAATCATGGAGGAAAATGGACATTGCCAACAAACTCGGAGTTCTTCGGAATGGTTAGGAGGGTACTGACTTTTCTAGGTTTCCGGTTGTATGTTTCCTTGTAAAATACATGGGAAAGTCTCATTGGAGAAAAATTGCACTTCGGGTTAGGGTTAGGTCAGTATGAAATAGTAGAGCAAAATGGAAATCGCCAACAAACTTTGAGTGCTTGGGTATGGTTAGGAGGGCACTCACCTTTCCAGGCTGCCCTATCTTTGTTTTCTGGTAAAATGGATGGTAAAATCCTATGGGAGGAAAATTCCACTTAGGGTTAGGGTTAGGTTACTACGAACTCATAGAGCAAAATGGACATCGCGAAAAAATTCGGACGGCTTGGGTATAGTAAGGAGGACACTGATTTTTCTTGGCAGCCCTTTCCAATGGGATTTTGCCATGTCTTTTACCAGGAATCTTCGAAAGGTAAGCCTGGAAAAGTCCGTGCCCTCCTAACCATACCCAAGCACTCTGAATTTGTTGGCGATATCCACTTTGCTCTATGAGTTCATGGTGAACTGACTGTAACCCTAAGTGGAATTTTCCTCCAATGGGATTTTCCCATGTTTTTACCAGGAAACATAGATAGGGCAGCCTAGAAAAGCCAGTACCTTCATAACCATACACAAACACTCTGAATTTGTTGTCGATCTCCATTTTGCTCTATGAGTTCATGGTGAACTAACCCTAACCCTAAGTGGAATTTTCCTCCAATGGGATTTTCCCATGTATTTTACCAGTAAACTTAGATAGGGCAGCCTAGAAATACAGTAGCTTTTTAACCATACCCAAGCACTCTGAATTTGTTGGCGATGTCCATTTTTTTCTATTAGTTCATGGTGAATTAACCCTAACCGAAAGTGGAATTTTCCTCCAATGTGTTTTTCCCATGTCTTTTACCAAGAAAAATGGAAAGGTGAGACTGGAAAAGTTAGTGCCCTCCTAACCATACCGAAGCATGCTAAATTTGTTGGCGATGTCGATTTTGCTCTATGAGTTCATGGTGAACTATCGCTAATCCTAAGTGGAATTTTCCTCCAATGGGATTTTCCCATGTCTTTTTCCAGGAACCATCAAAAGTTAGCCTGGAAAGGTAAGTGCCCTCCTAACCATATGCAAGCCCTCTGAATTTGTTGGTGATGTCCATTTTGCTGTATGAGGTCATGATGACCTAACACTAACCCTGAGAGGAATTTTCCTCCAATGGGATTTTCACATGTCTTTTACCAGGAAACATGAAAAGGTCATCCTGTTAAAGACAGTGCCCTCCTAACTATACCCAAACACTCCGAGTTTGTTGGCGATGTCCATTTTGCTCCATGAGTTCATTGTAACCTAACCCTAATCCTAAGTGGAATTTTCCTCCAATGGGAGTTTCCCATGTATTTTACCAGGAAACATATATAGGGCAGCCTAGAAAAGAGACTACCTTCCTAACCATACACAAGCACTCTGAATTCGTTGGCGATGTACATTTTTTTCTGTGAATTCATGGTGAACTAACCCTAACCGAAAATGGAATTTTCCTCTAAAGGGTTTTTCCCATATCTTTTACCAGGAAAAATGGAAAGGTGAAACTGGAAAAGTCAGTGCCCTCCTAACCATACTGAAGAATGCTAAATTTGTTGGCGATGTCCATTTTGCTCTGTGAGTTCATGGTGAACTAACGCTAATCCTAAGTGGAATTTTGCTCCAATGGGATTTTCCCAAGTCTTTTTCCAGGAAACATGGAAAGGTCAGCCTGGAAAGGTCAGTGCCTTCCTAACCATACTTAAGCACTCTGATTTTGTTGGCAATGTCCATATTGCTCCATGAGTTCATTGTAACCTAACCCTAACCCTGTGGGATTTTCCTCCATTGGGAGTTTCCCATGTATTTTACCAGGAAACATGGAGATCTCAGCCTGGAAAAGTCACTGTCCTACTAACCATACTCAAGCACTCTGAATTTGTTGGCGATATCCATTTTGCTCCATGGGTTCACAGTAACCTAATCCTAACCCTAAGTGGAATTTTCCTCCAATGGGATTTTCCCATGTATTTTACCAGGAAACGTAGATAGGGCAGCCTAGAAATACAGTAGCTTCCTAACAATACCCAAGCACTCCGAATTCCTTGGCGATGTCCATTATGCTCTTCGAGTTCATGGTGACCTAACCTTAACCCTAAATGAAATTTTCCTCCAATGGGATTTTCCCATGTATTTTACCAGGAAACGTAGATAGGGCAGCCTAGAAAAGACAGTACCTTCCTAACCATCCACAAGCACTCTGAATTTGTTGGCGATGTCCATTTTGCTCCATGAGTTCATCGTAACCTACTCCTAACCCTAAGTGGAATTTTCCTCCAAAGGGATTTTCCCATGTCTTTTTCCAGGAAAAATGGAAAGCTCAGCCTGCAAAAGTCACTGCACTCCTAACCATAAACAAGCACTCCGAGTTTGTTGGCAATGTCCATTTTAATTTATGTGTTCATCGTAACCTATCCCTAACCATAAGTTGAATTTTCCTCCAATGGGATTTTCCCATGTCTTTTACTAGGAAATATGGAAAGCTCAGCCTGGAAAAGTCACTGCCCTCCTAACCATACCCAAGCACTCTGAATTTGTTGGCGATATCCATTTTGCTCCATGAGTTCATCGTAACCTAACCCTAACCCTAAGTGCAATTTTCCTCCAATGGGATTTTCCCATGTATTTTACCAGGAAACCTAGATAGGGCAGCCTAGAAATATAGTAGCTTCCTAACCATACCCAAGCACTCTGAATGTGTTGGCGATGTCCATTTTGCTCTATGAGTTCATCCTGTACTAACCCTAACCCTAAGTTTCCTCCAATTGAATTATCCCATGTATTTTACCAGGAAACATAGATAGGGCAGCCTAGAAAAGACAGTACCATCCTAACCATACATAAGCACTCTGAATTTGTTGGCGATGCCCATTTTGCTCCATGAGTTCATTGTAATCTCACCATAACCCTAAGTGTAATTTTCCTCTAATGGGATTTTCACTTGTCTTTTAGCAGGAAACATGGAAAGGTCAGACTGGAAAAGTAAGTCCTCTCCTAACCATCCCCAACCATTCCAAATCTGTTGGCGATGTCCATTTTGCTCTACGAGTTCATCGTGACCTATCCCTAACCCTAAGTGGAATTTATCTCCAATGAGATTTTCCCAAGTATTTTACAAGGAAACATAGAAAGGGCACATTAGAAAAGGCAGTACCCTCCTATCCATAACCAAGCACTCCGAATTTGTTGGCGATGTCCATTTTGCTATACGAGTTCATGGTAATCTAACCCTAACCCTAAGTGGAATTTTCCTCTAAAGGGATTTTCCCATGTCTTTTACCACGAAACATGGAAAGGTCAGCCAGGAAAAGTCAGTGCCCTCCTAACCATATTCAAGCACTCCGAATTTGTTGGCGATGTCCATTTTGCTCTATCAGTTCATCGAAAACTAACCCTAACCATAAGTGGAATTTTCCTCCAATCGGATTTTCCCATGTCTTTTACCAGGAAACATAGACAGGACAGCCTAGAAAAGTCAGTCCCCTCGTAACCATGCCCAACCACTCCGAATTCCTTGGCGATGTCCATTATGCTCTTCGAGTTCATGGTGACCTAACCCTAACCCTAAATGGTTAGGATGGGACAGACTTTTCCAGGCTGTCCTTTACACGTTTCTTGGCAAAAGACATAGGAAAATCCCATTGGAGGAAAATACCACTTAGGGTTAGTGTTACGTTGCAATGAACTCATGGAGCAAAATGGACATCGCCAACAAATTTGGAGTGCTTTTGTGTGGTTAGGAGGGTACTGCCTTTTCTAGTCTGCCCTATCTATCTTTCCTGGTAAAATACATGGGAAAATCCCATTAGAGAAAAATTCAACTTAGGGTTAACGTAAATTCACCATGAAATCACAGAGCAAAATGGATATTGCCAACAAATTCGGAGTGCTTGGATATATTTAGGAGGGAACTGACTTTTACAGGCTTTCCTTTCCATGTTTCCTGGTAAAAGACATGGGAAAATCCCACTGGAGAAAAATTCCAATTAGGGTTAGGTTTAGGTTGCGATGAACAAATAAAGCAAAATGGTCATCGCCAACAAATTCAGAGTGCTTGGGTTTGGTTAGGAGGGCACTGACTTTTCCAGTCTGACATTTCCATGTTTCCTTGTAAAAGCACTCCGATTTTGTTGACGATGTCCATTTTGCTCCATGAGTTCATCGTAACCTAACCCTAAGTGAAATTTTCCTCCAATGGGATTTTTCCCATGTATTTTACCAGGAAACATAGATCGGGCAGCCTAGAAATACAGTACCTTCCTATAGATACCAAAGTACTCTGAATTTGTTGGCAATGTCCATTTTGCTCTATGAGTTCATGTTGAACTAACCCTAATCTAAGTGGAATTTTCCTCCAAAGGGATTTTCCCCTGTCTTTTACCAGGAAACATAGAAAGGGCTGCCAAAAAAAGTCAATGTCCTGCTTCCTATACTCAAGCAGTCCGAATTTTTCGGTGATGTCCATTTTCCTGCATGAGTTCATCGTAACCTAACCCTAATCCTGTGGAATTTTCCTCCATTGGGATTTTCCCATGTATTTTACCAGGAAACTTAGATAGGGCAGCCTAGAAATAAAGTAGCTTCCTTTTTTAAAAATTTTTTTTTTATTTTTTTCACCATGTACCATACACCAAAAACAAACTATACACATATAAACAAAAATCTTTTCTTTTAACAGAACCGTGCTATACATTGTAACTATTCTATTACATCTTATTTACACTTTATTTACATTCAATCATTATATCTTTTTCTTTCTCTGTTCTAGCCAAATGTAACACTTATTCCAAATTTCATAAAATTCTGACGCCTCCTTGTCTTTTAATTCTAGCGTGAGTTTATTCATTTCTGTGCATTCCAAAATTTTATAAATAACCATGTCATCTGTGGGTATATTTTCATTTTTCCAGCTTTGGGCATATGCTATGCGAGCTGCAGTCAATATATATATAATGATGTGTTGGAATTGTTTTTTAATCTTTGAATTTATTATGCCCAATAAAAATAATTCCGGTTTAAAATCCATTTTTATCTCCGTTATCTCCTGTATCCAATCTCTTATTCGTTCCCAATACTTCTTTGCTTTGGGGCACAGCCACCACATGTGGAAGAATGTTCCTTCTCTAATTCTACATTTCCAACACTTCGGATCTATATTTTTATGCATTTTGGCCAATCTCGCTGGTGTTAAATGCCATCTATAAATCATTTTGTATTGATTCTCTCTATATGCAGTTGATAACGTCAATTTACAATTTACATTCCATAATCTTTCCCATTCCTCTAGGTTTATATTTCTCCCCACATTTCGTGCCCACGCTAACATGGACCCCTTCACTATTTCTTCCTCTAACTCTATTTCTAATAAATATTTATACATTTTTGATAATGATTTTCCTTCCTTGCTTATTAGGATTTTATCGAGTAAGTGTGGGGTCTGATTTATTCCATATTCTTGCCTGTCTCTATTGTATCTAGATTTGATTTGTAGATAAGACCACCAATCTATGGGTATTCTTTGTTCCTCCAGCTCTTCTCTTGTCTTAAGATTGCCTTGGTTGTCCAGTAATTCTTTATATCTCATCATCTTTTTCTTCTCTAGAGTATTAGGGTGAATTACTGCCTCCATCGGCGAAAACCAATTTGGGATTTTCCCATAATGCCTTTTTTTATTTTTTCCCATATCCCAATCAATGCTCCTTTTATCTGATGTTGTTGAAAATATGTATGTATTTTCTTCTGTTTTCCCCACAGAAATGCATGCCAGCCCATCTGTAAATCATGTCCTTCAATCATTAATATCCTATCATTATCCAAATTTATCCAATCTTTAATCCATAATAACCCTGCTGCATAATAATAAGTTTCCCATTTGGGGAGTCCAAGTCCACCTCTACTCTTACTGTCCTGTAACGTTTTCATATTTATCCTAGCTTTTTTACCCGCCCAAATAAATTTATTTATTATTTTATACAATTCTTTAAAAAAAGTTTTCTCTAGTTTTATTGGGATTGTTTGAAATAAATACAATAGTGTTGGTAATATGTTCATTTTAGTCACTGCAATCCTACCTAATAATGATAATCGAAAATTTCCCCAGGTTTCAAGATCTTGTTTCATTTTTAGTATCAGTTTTGTATAATTGTCTTCTTTTAGTGAGGAACACCTTGAGGTTATCCAGATTCCTAAATATTTAATCTTTTTTGCTATTTGTAAATTCAAATTCTCTTCCAATTTCTTTTTTTGTTTATCAGTTAAATTTTTTACTAACATTTTAGTTTTATCTCTGTTAATTTTTAAACCCACGACCATTCCATATTTTTCTATTTCACCCATAAGAATATTTCCTCTCTCTGTAGGTTCCTCAATAAAGAAAACCAGGTCATCAGCAAATGCCTGTAACTTATATTCATCTGCTTTGACCTGTACCCCTTTTATTTCTTCATTCCGTCTAATTTGAACTAGTAATACTTCAAGAGACAAAATAAAGAGTAGAGGTGAAATTGGACATCCCTGTCTTACCCCTTTGTTTATTTCAAAACTTTTTGTGTTCTCTCCATTAATCATCACACTAGCCCTCTGTGTTCTATATATTGCCTTTATTATATTACTAAATTTGTCCCCAAATTTCATATCTTCAATCTGTTGGAACATAAATTGCCAATTGAGGTTATCAAATGCTTTCTGCGCATCAACAAAGATCAACACTGCTTGCTTTCCTGAATGTATTTCATAGTATTCAAGGACATTTAACACCGTTCTAATATTGTTCCTAATTTGTCTTTGAGGCAAAAAGCCATTTTGGTCTGGGTCTATTATATCCTGCAATATTAACTTTAATCTTTCCGCCATTATATTAGTAAAAATTTTGTAATCAGTATTTAGGAGCGAGATTGGCCTATAGTTTTTAATCTGTTTAGGGTCTGTGCCTTCTTTTGGAATAAGAGATATAATAGCCTCTGTCCAAGAGTCTGGTAAATTTGATTTTTCCAACACATCATTATATATCTCTAATAATATATTTTCAAACTCTTCATGAAAAGTTTTGTACAGCTCCCCTGGAAGGCCATCCGGTCCCGGAGTCTTACTATTTTTTTGTTTTTGGACCGCCCTTTTTAATTCCGTAGCTGTTATTTTCCCATTCAGTATGTCTTTGTTCTTCTTTTAATTCTGGGAGACCATTAACTTTTAGATATTGTTTAATCTTTTCCCCATCTATTTCATCTTTTTTATATAATGATTCAAAGAAAGTTAGGATTATTTATTTCTTTTTATCCATCTTATATTGTAATTCCCCATTTCTATCATAGAGTTCCTGAATAATTTCTCTCTCTCTCTCTCTTTTTTTAATTTATAGGAAAGCCATCTCCCCGGTTTATTTGTGTGTTCAAAAAAATTTTGTTTTACCATTTTCAATTCTTTAACTCTTTCCTCTTGTTCCATCACATTTAATTTATGTTTGGCTAATGCTAATCCCGCTTTAATTGATTCATCCTGAAGTTTTTCTTGTAATTGAAATTCAACTTTTTTGATCTCTTCCTGTAGTATATTTTGCCTTTGTCTTTTCACCCTATTTTTCTGTGCTAGATAGGCTATTGCTAGTCCCCTTAAATACGCCTTCACTGTATCCCAAATAATTTGAATTGATGTTTGTTGTTTTGTATTTTCTTTAAAGAAATAATCCATTTCCTTTTTAGTCTGTGTAATAAATTCTTTTTCCTTTAAGATATAAGAATTCATTACCCATCTTTTTCTAGGTTTTTTTCGCCCCTTCCAGACTATTTCTATCGGGTTATGATCTGCCCATACATTCGGTTTTATTTCTATAGTCTCTCTATCCTCTCCCAATTCTTCATTTGTCCATATCATATCTATTCGAGACCATGATTTATGTGGATTTGAAAAGAATGTATATCAATGGGGGGTATAATAATGTACTCAACTGTAACATTTGTATTATATAAGAAAGAAATACTTATTGATATAAGAGGGGTTGCTCGGACAGTACCTCTGGACCACATCTGGAGGGGGTTGAGAGGGAGGAGTGAAGGAGTGGAGGGAAGTAGGGTTGGAGGAGATGAGGGTGGAGAGAGAGGGAGGGAGAGAGGGGCGAGGGGGAGGGAAGTAGGAAATAGGGAGGAAGGAAGAGGGGGATGTGGTGAAGGGGGTGCTGCAGAGCAACACCCATAGTTATTTTATGTAAGCATCTAAAAGAATGTATGTTTTGTTTTGTGTGGGAGAAAGTTGAAAAAAATGTATTAAGTTGAGTTGTATTTAATTTGATTTTTTGTTTAAAATTATAAAACTAATAAAATATTTTTTAAAAAAAGAATGTATATCCTTTTTCTTTTGGATTTCTCTTTCTCCATTGGTCTAATAGATTAAATTCATGTGCTAGATAAAAGAAGGTCTTTGGTAAGATTTTCCTTTTCTTTTTGTTTTTCTTATCAGTGATATAATCTTTTTTTACATCCACCACCGCATTATAATCACCCACAATACAAATGTTTGAATGACCTAGTTCTATCAATTTCTCGTGTAATTTCTGATAGAAATTGTATTGATTCTCATTCGGTGCATATATTACTACTAAGAGCCAGGTCTTCTGTTCATTTTGTATTTCTATTATTAGTACCCTTCCATCTATATTTTAAATTTGCATTTATCTCTTTTTTGATATTTATTTATTTATTTATTTATTTATTTTCCGATTTCTATACCGCCCGTCTCCCGAAGGACTCGGGGCGGTGTACAGCCCAAAATTAAAAACATATCAATATACAAAAATTAAAATAATTAAGAATAAATTAAACAATTTGGCCATGAATCCCATTTAAAACCCAATACATTATATATCTTAAAAATAACTCAATCTCCTAAAACAATTTTAACCTTGCTGGAACCGGAGCTTCTATGCCAGGCCGGCCTGTCTAAAAAGGAATGTTTTCAATTCCCGACGGAAGGTACGTAAATCCGTCATCGTACGGAGTTCGGGGGGGAGCTCGTTCCAAAGCGTAGGAGCTCCCACAGAGAAAGCTCTCCCCCTGAGGGTCGCCAGCCAACACCCTGAGGAGGCCCTCTCTGTGGGAGCGTACCAGACGGCGGGAGGTATTTGGTAGCAGCAGTCGGTCCTGTAAGTATCCGGGTCCGATGCCATGGAGCGATTTAAAGGTAGTCACTAACACCTTGAAACGCACCCGGAAGGCCACTGGCAACAGGTGCAGCTCGCGCAGGAACGGTGTTACATGGGAGCGCCATGACGCTCTGGGGCAGCCTAGAAAAGACAGCACCCTACTAACCATACACAAGCATGCTGAATTTGTTGGTGATAACCATTTTACTCTATACATATATTCAAGTTCCCCACAGGTTGGGGAACCCGAAAAAACATGTGTTTTCCATATCTGACCTCACAAAAGTTAGGCCAGGGCCTATCTCCCATTTGTTGGCATGAAAAGTCAAAATGTGAAAGTGACCTCAAATTCGAAAAATGTACATATATTCAGGTTCCCCACAGGCTGGGGAATCCAAAAGAACGTTTGTTTTCCAGTTCCGACCTGTTCCCGAAAAGTTAGGCCAGGGCCTATATCGCATTTGTTGGCAAATAGCCAATTGAGCATGAAAAGTCAAAATTCGAAACTGATCTCAAATTCGAAAAGTATACATATATTCAGGTTCCCCACACGTTGGGGAACCCGAAAAAACATGTGTTTTCTGGATCCGACCTCTCTCTCAAAAGTTAAGCCACGGCCTATCTTTTATTTTTTGGCAAAAATCCAATTCAGCCTGAAAAGTCAAAATTTGAAACTGACCTCAAATTTAAAAAGTGAACATATATTCAATTTGCCCTCAGGTTGGGGAACCCAAAAAACTACTTGTTTTTGGGATTCGACCTCCACCTGAGGAAGTAGCCCAGGTCGTTTCTTGCATTTGTTCGAAAAAAGCCAATTCAGCCTGAAAAGTCAAAATTTGAAACTGACCTCAAATTCGAAAAGTAAACCTATATTCAGGTTGCCCTCAGGTTGGGGAACCCAAAAAACTGTGGGGAACCTGAATATATGTATACATTTCGAAATTCAGGTCAGTTTCACATTTTGACTTTTCATGCTTAATTAGCTATTTGCCAACAAATGCAATCTAGGCCGAGGCCTAACTTTTGAGGGAGAGGTCGGATCCGGAAAACACATGGTTTTTCGGGTTCCCCAACCTGTGGGGAACCTGAATATATGTATACATTTCGAAATTCAGGTCAGTTTCACATTTTGACTTTTCATGCTTAATTGCCTATTTGCCAACAAATGCAATCTAGGCCGAGGCCTAACGTTTGAGGGAGAGGTCGGATCTGGAAAAAACATGGTTTTTTCGGGTTCCCCAGCCTGTGGGGAACCTGAATATATGTATACATTTCGAATTTGAGGTCAGTAGAATTTGAGGTCAGTTTCACATTTTCACTTTTCATGCTTAATTGGCTATTTTGCAACAAATGAAATCTAGGCCGAGGCCTAACTTTTTAGGGAGAGGTCAGATCCGGTAAAGACATCTTTTTCAGGTTTGCCCTATCTATGTTTCCTAGCAAAAGACATGGGAAAATCCAATAGGAGGAAATTTCCACGTCGGGTTAGGGTTAGGTCACCATGAACTCGTTGAGCAAAATGAACGCCAACAAACTCGAAGTGCTTGGGTATGGTTAGGAGGGAACTTACATTTCTAAGTTGCCCTATCTATGTTTCCTAACAAAAAACATGGGAAAATCCAATAGGAGGAAATTTCCACTTAGGGTTAGGGTTACTTCACCATGAACTCGTAGAGGAAAATGAACATCGCCAACAAATTCGGAGTGCTTGGGTATGGTTAGGAGGGCACTGACCTTTCTAGCCTGCACTATCTATGTTTCCTGGTAAAATACATGGGAAAATCCCATAGGAGGAAAATTCCACTTAGGGTTAGGGTTAGGTCACCATGAACTCGTAGAGTAAAATGAACATCGCCAAGAAACTCGGTGTGCTTGGGTATGGTTAGGACGGCAATTACCTTTCTAGCCTGCACTATCTATGTTTCCTGGTAAAATATATGGGAAAATCCCATAGGAGGAAAATTCCACTTAGGATTAGGTCACCATGAACTCGTAGAGCAAAATGAACATCAGCAACAAACTCGGAGTGCTTGGGTATTTTTAGGAGGGCACTGACCTTTCTAGCCTGCCCTATCTATGTTTCCTGGTAAAATACATGGAAAATCCCATTGGAGGAAAATTCCACTTAGGGTAAGGGTTAGGTCAGCACGAACCCGTTGAGCAAAATGAACATCGCCAACAAACTCGAATGGGTATGGTTAGGAGGGAACTTACATTTCTAAGTTGCCCTATCTATGTTTCTTAGCAAAAGACATGGGAAAATCCAATAGGAGGAAAATTCCACTTAGGGTTAGGGTTAAGTCACCATGAACTTGTAGAGCAAAATGAACATCGCCAAGAAACTTGGAGTGCTTCGGTATGGTTAGGAGTGCACGTACATTTCTAAGTTGCCCTATCTATGTTTCCTGTAAAAATACATGGGAAAATCCCATGAGGAAAATTCCAGTTAGGGTTAGGTCACCATGAACTCGTAGAGCAAAATGAACATCGACAAAAAAAACAGAGTGCTTGGGGATGGTTAGAAGGGCCTTGACCTTTCTAGCCTGCCCTATCTATGTTTCCTGGTAAAATACATGGGAAAATCCCACAGGAGGAAAATTCCACTTAGGGTTAGGGTTAGGCCACCATGAACTCGTAGAGCAAAATGAACACCACCAACAAACTCACAGTGCTTGGGTATGGCTAGGAGGGCAATGACCTTTCTAGCCTGCACTATTTATTTATTTAATTAGATTTCTATGCCACCCTATTCCAAGAACTCAGGGCGGCTCACAACATGGATACTAACATGAAGATATCTGGTATTAAAATACATTGTAAAAACTTATTAATTAAAAACCAATCATCCAAAGACAGACATGCAAACATACATACACTGGCTGGGGCAAGGTGTTAACTGCCCTAGGCCTGTTGGCAAAGATGGGTCTTCAATAATTTGCAAAAGGCGGAGAGGGTGGGGGCAATACGGATCTCCGGGGGGAGTTGATTCCAGAGGGCCGGGGCCGCAACAGAGAAGGCTCTTCCCCTAGGCCCCGCCAGGCGACACTGTCTGGATGATGGGACCTGGAAAAGGCCGACTCTGTGGGCCCTAACCAGTCGCTGGGTTTCATGGGGCAGCAGACGGTCCCGTAAGTAACCTGGTCCGATGCCATGTAGGGCTTTATAGGTCATAACCAACACTTTGAATTGCGTTCAATTGCCAACACACTCGGAACGCTTGGGTATGGTTAGGAGGGAATTGACTTTTCTAGCCCGCCCTATCTATGTGTCCTGGTAAAATACATGGGAAAATCCCATAGGAGAAAAATTCCATTTACGGTTAGGGTTAGGTCACCATGAAGTCGTAGAGCAAAATGAACATCGCCAACAAACTCGGAGTGCTTGGGTATGGTTAGGAGGGCACTTAGGTTTCCAGGCTGCCCTATCTCTGTTTCCTGGTAAAATACATGGGAAAATCCCACTGGAGAAAAATTCCACTTAGGGTTAGATCACCATGAACTCGTAGAGCAAAATGAACATTGCCAACAAACCCGGAGTTCTTCGGTATGGTTAGGAGGGAACTTACATTTTTAAGTTGCCCTATCTATGTTTCTTAGCAAAATACATGGGAAAATGCAATGGGAGGAATATTCCACTTAGGGTTAGGGTTAGGTCACCATGAACTCGTAGACCTAAATGAACATCGCCAACAAACTCGAAGTGCTTGGGTATGGTTAGGAGGGAACTTACCCTAAGTGGAATCTTTATCCAATGGGATTTTCCCATGTATTTTACCAGGAAACAGAGATAGGGCAGCCTGGAAACCTAAGTGCCCTCCTAACCATACCCAAGCACTCCGAGTTTGTTGGCGATGTTCATTTTGCTCTACGAGTTCATTGTTACCTAACCCTAACCCTAAGTGGAATTTTCCTCCTATAGGATTTTCCCATGTTATTTACCAGGAAACATAGATAGGACAGGTTAGAAATGTCAGTGCCCTTCTAACTATACCCAAGCACTCCGAGTTTGTTGGCGATGTTCATTTTGCTCTACGAGTTCATGGTGACCTAACCCTAACCCTAAGTGGAATTTTCCTACTATTCCATTTTCCCATCTATTTTACCAGGAAACATAGATTATTATTATTATTATTATTAATTTAATTTCTATGCCGCCCTATTCCGGAGAACTCAGGGCGGCTCACAGCATAATAGAAATTACATACATATAAAAAACCCTTAAGTTAAAAAAAAAAACAAAAAACAAAAAACACAAAAAACCAATCATTCCACGAACATACACTGGCTAGGGGCAAGATGTTATCTGCCCCAGGCCTGCCGGCAAAAGTGTGTTTTAAGCAATTTACGAAAGGCGGAGAGGGTGGGGGCGACACGGATCTCCGGGGGAAGTTGGTTCCAGAGGGCCGGGGCCGCAACAGAGAAGGCTCTTCCCCTAGGCCCCGCCAGGCGACACTGTCTGGCTGACGGGACCTGGAGAAGGCCCACTCTGTGGGCCCTAACCGGCCGCTGGGATTCATGAGGCAGCAGACGGTCCCGTAAATAACGGGACCTAGGGCAGGCTAGAAAAGTCAATTCCCTCCTAACCATACCCAAGCGTTCCGAGTGTGTTGGCAATGTCCATTTTACTCTATGAGTTCATGGTGACCTAACCCTAAGTGGAATTTTCCTCCTAGGGGATTTTCCCATGTATTTTACCAGGAAACAGAGATAGGGCAGCCTAGAAAAGTCTGTGCCCTCCTAATCATACCCAAGAACTCTGAGTTTGTTGGCGATGTTCATTTTGCTCTACGAGTTCATGGTGACCTAACCCTAAGTGGAATTTTCCTCCAATGGGATTTTTGCATGTATTTTGCCAGGAAACATAGATAGGGCAGGCTAAAAAGGTCAGTGCCCTCCTAACTATATTCAAGCACTCCGAGTTTGTGGGCAATGTCCATTTTTCTCTATGAGTTCATGGTAAGCTAACCCTAAGTGGAATGTTCCTCCTATGGTATTTCCTTTTGACAGGTCACTATGATTAGTAAAAATTTGGCAGAAAATCATTATTTTTTCTTTCTTCCCCTCCAGGATGAAAAGGAAGAGGAGGGGTGAATGTTGAAATGCCTGTATTAAGCTTTCATTACCTTTGGTGCTTTGATTTCTCTGTTGTTATTTTGTTCTAGCTAAAAAGTACACTCAATAAAAGTAATAACATTTGTATTCTTTTTTGCCATTTATTCTTAATGGAAACTAGCAAAATTAGCTTTAAATGTCTCTACTATGGTAATACATTGTAATTCTCAATCTGAAAGGGACAAAAAATGAAAATAAGCTATAATTAGTGAATTGGTCATAAAGCATCCATATTGAATATACACCTCATAAAGTCCACATTCATATGCATACAAAATAGGAAAATAAGCTCTTTTCTAGAACTTCTGAGTTGGGGTGGAGTGGGAGAAAAAAGTGATTTAAATATGAGTCCGCAATGTGATTACAATTCGTCTAGCAGCTCTTCTATTCACCAGAGCAAAGAGGCCATAAATCATGGCTTACAAAACACAACATAGTCAGCTAAAACCATACAAATCATATAATTAGTTTAGGGTAATACATAAACCCAGTCATAGATTTAGTCAGTACTTTTTTTGTAAAAAAAAAAAAAAAAAAAGGTGCCGGAACTCACAGTTCATGCAACCTGGCTTGCCTACCCTAAAAGGTTCCATCCAAAAAAGGTGCCGGAACTCCGTTCTGGGCATTCTATGACAAAAAAAGCCCTGGATTTAGTTAGCCCTTAATGACTAATGCTTACCCTTATCTCTGCTTCATTATGTACTTCTTGGCTTGTGGCAAACTGTAATTTATTATCACATCCAAACCGGAAGTCTGCAAATTGGACTTGCCCTCTAAACTTTACATTTGAATTTGATTTGCCCTCTTACAGATTCCCACCAATTGTACATTGTATTATTCTTTCCAGAGCCGATTCTCTCAACAGGTAGAATAACAGCTTTTGAAAGCAGAATGGCTGCTCTACTCTTTCCCCCACCCGCACCCCGAGCCCCCTAAATTTATCTTGGATTCTGCAAGTTGGTGATGTGGAGCTGGTGAATCTTTCTCCCCATGACAGATAGAAAAATGCTTAGTTATTATTTTTGTATTATTTTCTTTGTATTATTACTGTATTTAAACTCCTTTAAAGAGAGCACAGATTCAGAAAATGAGAAGAGAAAGATAATCTCTATTTTTCTCTAGGATTGAATGACAGGGGCAATGGGGAGAGGAGTAACTTGGCAATCTATATGGTGTCCATCTGTTGCTTTATAAATGTTACCCTGAAAGATTGACATGTAAAGTTCTGATAGATGATTATGGTTTCCAGTAGATAGGTTTTCTTTTCAGCATTATAGATCCTTTTTTCCAAGGAGGAGGAGTAAAATTTCTTTTTGTTTTGACCACAGAAAATGAGAAGCTGGGGATACAATAATTATCTTCTCCTTTTCCCAGTGTGCTAATTCATTACATAACCATTCACAGGTCTATCTATCACAATATCAACAGTACTTGGGGAGACACAATATCTTTCCATATACTCTACAGTTTTTTAAGGGTTCCCACCATCATTACCTTATTAAAGCATCTGGGCCATCTGTACTTTTATATTTATTGTTTCCAAAATGACAGGAAAACACCCTTTTCTCGAAGGACAAGGTAATGTTTGAACATCCTCACTCTACCACCCATAAAATATACTAGGAGGGGAACTACTCCCAACCAGCACCCTGGCTAGGAGTAATGATAATTGCAATTTAATGTTGTATAAAATCCCACAGTGGAGGCATTGGAGTGACAACCATTCCACTTATCAAGCAAGTAACTGAGCACGGGGTGGCACGAGTGTACGCCTGATTCTCGAGGTAGGCCTAGCGCCTGTATGATGCTTGGGGCAGGCCTAGTGCCCACGTGACACTCAGGCCATGGATATTGTCCACGCAATGCTCAGGGCAGCGCTAGCGTGAGTGGGGAAGAGTGTGCACACACATGCCCAGCCATTCACGCATCCCAGTAGTGTTGGGGACCCCTGCCTTAGATTATATCAGGTTGGGGACCCCTGCCTTAAATTATATCATCTACACTTATCTGTCAGATGCTAAGTCAGACTGCCATGTTGCCTCATCAGGCATCCATTTCTTGCTCTATATTTCTTTTCCCTGAATTAGCATAAATTGAGGGGATTCCCACTGGGGCAGTTGGACTAGGATAAGGAGACTTAGGTTCAGCCATGGAAACTCATGGGGACTTTAGACCAAACACAGATCTCTCTGTCCATCCTATCTCAACCTGAGGGAAAAATATGTGTGCCATGTGTACCTTAAACTCCTAGAGCCGGGATTCTCAAATGAAACTATTATCAACCATATGATGAATGTTTTTTATGTATTTCTCCATAGCATCCTGTGTCCACAACCACAAAAAAAGTACAAATATGAAATACAATGAATGGGGATTTCACTGACCCGGGGATCTATTTGCCCCTGGCTCCTTATCGCTCAGGAAATTTTATTGAAGGACATTCATGACCAGCAAGTTTTCACTAACAGATATTGATGTTATGGCAAGAGGTACATAAAATAATTCAAATTAAAAATAATAATATAAACTTATTTTTAGATTACATTTTGGGTACAAAAAAAGCCTTTTAATTAGAGGAAATGTACATATATGCCATCATAATCATTTTATTTGCCCAAAAGTGTGAATTCCCATGCTCTTAAGACAAAAAAAAAAAAAAATAGAGAGAGGGGAGTCTTGGCTTCACTGGATGTTCCCTGCATTTCCAAATATGCATTCAACGAAGAAAGTCTAAGAAACAATGTCTCAAAGGAAAAACATACATAATTAAATTAAATTATTCTTAATGAACAAAGGATTCTTTATATTATTTGAAATGCGGCCATTTTGTTTTCCCATTATTACAGACCTTCAACAGTTCTTGCTCAGGACTCTTCAGACATTTTGTGTCCAATGATAAATGTACTTGTGAGACTCTGGGAAACACTATGTTATAGGACAGGAGCTACCAGTTCACCCATAGAAACTGAGGTTGTGGCCTCCCTTGCCCTCAACTTCCTTGTTTGCATTAGTTGTTTCTGATCCAAGTACTCATATGTTAATTGGCTAGTAAAACTACTTAGAAAGGACTAAAAGCCCCAAAATTTTAAAGTTGCAGTCAGTCTTGATTCTGGATATTCTGGCAGGCCTAGGTCTTTTTCCCATTAGTAATGTACAGGTAGTTCTGGACTTGACCACAATTGAACCCAACATTTCTGTTGCTAAGCAAAGCAGTTGTTAAGTGAAATTTGCCCCATTTTATCTTTTGCCAAAGTTGATATGAGAATCACTGAAGTTGTTAAGTGAACCATTCGGTTATTAAGCAAATGTGCCTTCCCCCATTGACTTTGCTTGTTGGAAGCTGGCTGGGAAGTTACAAATAGTGATCACATGATCCCAGGACAGTGCAACTGTCATAAATATGCGCCAGTTGCCAAGGTCCGAATTTTGAGCATGTAATCGGGGAATGCTGTAACAGTTGTAATTGTGAAAACTGGTCAAGTTATTTTTTTCAGTGTTGTCATAACTTTGAATGGTCACTAAATGAATGGTTGTAAGTCGAGGACTACCTGTACTATTGTCTCTATTCTGCGTATTAACACAGTCCCAGTAACCATTAAGACAAAAAAAAAAAAAATAGAGAGAGGGGAGTCTTGGCTTCACTGGATGTTCCCTGCATTTCCAAATATGCATTCAACGAAGAAAGTCTGAGAAACAATGTCTCAAAGGAAAAACATACATAATTAAATTATTCTTTTTTTAAAAAAAGAAAAAAGTCTTAGTTTTTATTAAATCACTCTGTATAAAAACAGACACATAAACGTTATGCAAGATATGGAATGAAAAGAATCCCACTCCCAAAAACTTTACAAATTTAGATTCACACAATTTAGATTGGTTTAATCTTGAAATGTAATCCAATGAGACTGAAGACTAGACACTTGAGATCTTGGACAAGGTAATAAAACACTCTTAGACCTTCTGGATCCTTGGACTGATTCACGTCAATAAGAGAACCAATTTTTGATGTTGTGAAAGAGATATGTTCATCCCCGATCACAATTTCAAGCTCCTGTCGGCCAACTCTATCCGGTGGAGGCCACAATGCATCATCTTCTTTTGTAATTTCACTGTCATCAATGATCCTCTTTAGTTCTTCCATCAAACTTTTATGTACGTAGGCTTCTTTTCTGATCATGACATCATTTTTGTAATTGTTGTTATTTGCATATCTCATTTTACCGTCAGGATGGAACTCGAACTCGAGAAACTCATGGCCAAACTTGCCCTTGTGCCCAACGTAATAGCGCAAATAGAAATCGCTCGCCATAATCGAAGAGCGCCCACCGGAAACCAGCATGCACTGCGTTCGGCAAGCTTAGCCTACACGAAGGGGCGTCCGAAGCATAATTAAATTATTCTTAATGAACAAAGGATTCTTTATATTATTTGAAATGCGGCCATTTTGTTTTCCCATTATTACAGACCTTCAACAGTTCTTGTTCAGGACTCTTCAGACATTTTGTGTCCAATGATAAATGTACTTGTGAGACTCTGGGAAACACTATGTTATAGGACAGGAGCTATCAGTTCACCCATAGAAACTGAGGTTGTGGCCTCCCTTGCCCTCAACTTCCTTGTTTGCATTAGTTGTTTCTGATCCAAGTACTCATATGTTAATTGGCTAGTAAAACCACTTAGAAAGGACTAAAAGCCCCAAATTTTTAAAGTTGCAGTCAGTCTTTTTTTTTTAAAATACTAAATTTTTATTTTCACATTTACATTTAGTCTTCCCCTTCCCTGATCACCACTACTATGCATTATCAAAATGTTCCATACATATTTTAAATGAAAAGGATGGAATCTTGGTATTAAAAAACTGAACAGGCATTGTGGACCATACATTCTTGCCAAAATAACATGGACGATATTAATCAGACTCTGGAGAGAAAGCTTTAGTCAGGTATTAATGGTTAAACACATAGGACCATCATTTAAAAAGGAACCATTTGACTTCTTGCTTACAAAGACTGCCTCCACTGCCAGAGCTCTTGAATCACCTTTGGGTCTTCTGCCTTGTAACAACTCTTAATATAATTTGCAAACTTGGCTTCTAACTTAGGAAGATTACTTCCCTTTTCCATAATTGTCTGCATTTTTGCTTTTATCTCCTCTATAGAGAATTGTTTTGGTGATTTTACAGGCTTTGGTGATTTGGGAGTCACTGGTGCCTTTTCTTTTGGGGTTTCTTGTACTTTCAATTTGGATGTTGTCAACTTTGGTGTTGCCAATTTAGAATCTTTTCCATTCTGTTTTGATTTTGGTGTTTTCTTCACAAAAGTATCTCTGGCAGGTTTTTTCTGTGGAGTCTTATCTTCATCTTCGTCCTCGTCTTCATCATCATCTTCTTCTTCATCGTCATCGTCGTCATCATCATCATCATCTTCTTCATCGTCATCATCCTTGCCTGCCAGCCTTGCTTTTTTCAAGGGAACTCTAGCTAATGTCACACCTGCAGGTCTTTTCCCCATATTTTGCTGTAGTTTATCCTCTTCGTCTTCAGATTCTGGTTCTTCCTCTAAAGCTACAAGGTGTTGTCCACTGACATAAACTGGCCCCAAACCACTTTTCAATCTCAGAATTACTGGAGGTGTAATTTCAAAGCCACCTAATGAAACCGTAGGCTGAACTGACATCTTCAAGGATGCCAGTGTCACTTTTATCTGGTTGCCTTCATGGTCCAATGCTTCTGCTTCAACAATATGCAAGTCATCTTTAGCACCAACTCCTAAACTAACTGTTCTTAGAGAAAGTTGATGTTCATTTTCTTCATCGTTCACCTTGAAGTGGTATGGCTTATCTCCCTTCAGTTCACAGCCGAAAAGGAAGGTCTGCGGACGCAGGGAGCCCATGTTATCCATATCGCTGTCCTCCATGCTGCTTGTGCACTTTCGAGCAACGGCCTCGACTGCCGAAGATTCGGGATAAAAAGGAGGGAGGGGGGGAAAAAAGACTCGAGGACGATGACTCCAATGCCCCGAACACACCAGCGACCTCTGGGAAAAAAAAAAGCAGTTGCAGTCAGTCTTGATTCTGGATATTCTGGCAGGCCTAAGTCTTTTTCCCATTAGTAATGTACAGGTAGTTCTGGACTTGACCACAATTGAACCCAACATTTCTGTTGCTAAGCAAAGCAGTTGTTAAGTGAAATTTGCCCCATTTTATCTTTTGCCAAAGTTGATATGAGAATCACTGAAGTTGTTAAGTGAACCATTCGGTTATTAAGCAAATGTGCCTTCCCCCATTGACTTTGCTTGTTGGAAGCTGGCTGGGAAGTTACAAATAGTGATCACATGATCCCAGGACAGTGCAACTGTCATAAATATGCGCCAGTTGCCAAGGTCCGAATTTTGAGCATGTAATCGGGGAATGCTGTAACAGTTGTAATTGTGAAAACTGGTCAAGTTATTTTTTTCAGTGTTGTCATAACTTTGAATGGTCACTAAATGAATGGTTGTAAGTCGAGGACTACCTGTACTATTGTCTCTATTCTGCGTATTAACACAGTCCCAGTAACCATTAAGACAAAAAAAAAAAAAATAGAGAGAGGGGAGTCTTGGCTTCACTGGATGTTCCCTGCATTTCCAAATATGCATTCAACGAAGAAAGTCTGAGAAACAATGTCTCAAAGGAAAAACATACATAATTAAATTATTCTTTTTTTAAAAAAAGAAAAAAGTCTTAGTTTTTATTAAATCACTCTGTATAAAAACAGACACATAAACGTTATGCAAGATATGGAATGAAAAGAATCCCACTCCCAAAAACTTTACAAATTTAGATTCACACAATTTAGATTGGTTTAATCTTGAAATGTAATCCAATGAGACTGAAGACTAGACACTTGAGATCTTGGACAAGGTAATAAAACACTCTTAGACCTTCTGGATCCTTGGACTGATTCACGTCAATAAGAGAACCAATTTTTGATGTTGTGAAAGAGATATGTTCATCCCCGATCACAATTTCAAGCTCCTGTCGGCCAACTCTATCCGGTGGAGGCCACAATGCATCATCTTCTTTTGTAATTTCACTGTCATCAATGATCCTCTTTAGTTCTTCCATCAAACTTTTATGTACGTAGGCTTCTTTTCTGATCATGACATCATTTTTGTAATTGTTGTTATTTGCATATCTCATTTTACCGTCAGAATGGAACTCGAACTCGAGAAACTCATGGCCAAACTTGCCCTTGTGCCCAACGTAATAGCGCAAATAGAAATCGCTCGCCATAATCGAAGAGCGCCCACCGGAAACCAGCATGCACTGCGTTCGGCAAGCTTAGCCTACACGAAGGGGCGTCCGAAGCATAATTAAATTATTCTTAATGAACAAAGGATTCTTTATATTATTTGAAATGCGGCCATTTTGTTTTCCCATTATTACAGACCTTCAACAGTTCTTGTTCAGGACTCTTCAGACATTTTGTGTCCAATGATAAATGTACTTGTGAGACTCTGGGAAACACTATGTTATAGGACAGGAGCTATCAGTTCACCCATAGAAACTGAGGTTGTGGCCTCCCTTGCCCTCAACTTCCTTGTTTGCATTAGTTGTTTCTGATCCAAGTACTCATATGTTAATTGGCTAGTAAAACCACTTAGAAAGGACTAAAAGCCCCAAATTTTTAAAGTTGCAGTCAGTCTTTTTTTTTTAAAATACTAAATTTTTATTTTCACATTTACATTTAGTCTTCCCCTTCCCTGATCACCACTACTATGCATTATCAAAATGTTCCATACATATTTTAAATGAAAAGGATGGAATCTTGGTATTAAAAAACTGAACAGGCATTGTGGACCATACATTCTTGCCAAAATAACATGGACGATATTAATCAGACTCTGGAGAGAAAGCTTTAGTCAGGTATTAATGGTTAAACACATAGGACCATCATTTAAAAAGGAACCATTTGACTTCTTGCTTACAAAGACTGCCTCCACTGCCAGAGCTCTTGAATCACCTTTGGGTCTTCTGCCTTGTAACAACTCTTAATATAATTTGCAAACTTGGCTTCTAACTTAGGAAGATTACTTCCCTTTTCCATAATTGTCTGCATTTTTGCTTTTATCTCCTCTATAGAGAATTGTTTTGGTGATTTTACAGGCTTTGGTGATTTGGGAGTCACTGGTGCCTTTTCTTTTGGGGTTTCTTGTACTTTCAATTTGGATGTTGTCAACTTTGGTGTTGCCAATTTAGAATCTTTTCCATTCTGTTTTGATTTTGGTGTTTTCTTCACAAAAGTATCTCTGGCAGGTTTTTTCTGTGGAGTCTTATCTTCATCTTCGTCCTCGTCTTCATCATCATCTTCTTCTTCATCGTCATCGTCGTCATCATCATCATCATCTTCTTCATCGTCATCATCCTTGCCTGCCAGCCTTGCTTTTTTCAAGGGAACTCTAGCTAATGTCACACCTGCAGGTCTTTTCCCCATATTTTGCTGTAGTTTATCCTCTTCGTCTTCAGATTCTGGTTCTTCCTCTAAAGCTACAAGGTGTTGTCCACTGACATAAACTGGCCCCAAACCACTTTTCAATCTCAGAATTACTGGAGGTGTAATTTCAAAGCCACCTAATGAAACCGTAGGCTGAACTGACATCTTCAAGGATGCCAGTGTCACTTTTATCTGGTTGCCTTCATGGTCCAATGCTTCTGCTTCAACAATATGCAAGTCATCTTTAGCACCAACTCCTAAACTAACTGTTCTTAGAGAAAGTTGATGTTCATTTTCTTCATCGTTCACCTTGAAGTGGTATGGCTTATCTCCCTTCAGTTCACAGCCGAAAAGGAAGGTCTGCGGACGCAGGGAGCCCATGTTATCCATATCGCTGTCCTCCATGCTGCTTGTGCACTTTCGAGCAACGGCCTCGACTGCCGAAGATTCGGGATAAAAAGGAGGGAGGGGGGGAAAAAAGACTCGAGGACGATGACTCCAATGCCCCGAACACACCAGCGACCTCTGGGAAAAAAAAAAGCAGTTGCAGTCAGTCTTGATTCTGGATATTCTGGCAGGCCTAAGTCTTTTTCCCATTAGTAATGTACAGGTAGTTCTGGACTTGACCACAATTGAACCCAACATTTCTGTTGCTAAGCAAAGCAGTTGTTAAGTGAAATTTGCCCCATTTTATCTTTTGCCAAAGTTGATATGAGAATCACTGAAGTTGTTAAGTGAACCATTCGGTTATTAAGCAAATGTGCCTTCCCCCATTGACTTTGCTTGTTGGAAGCTGGCTGGGAAGTTACAAATAGTGATCACATGATCCCAGGACAGTGCAACTGTCATAAATATGCGCCAGTTGCCAAGGTCCGAATTTTGAGCATGTAATCGGGGAATGCTGTAACAGTTGTAATTGTGAAAACTGGTCAAGTTATTTTTTTCAGTGTTGTCATAACTTTGAATGGTCACTAAATGAATGGTTGTAAGTCGAGGACTACCTGTACTATTGTCTCTATTCTGCGTATTAACACAGTCCCAGTAATCATTCACTGAGCTGCACATTCAACTAAGATATAAATTACAGTATTCATATATTATTAGCACAGCAATCCTTGGATGCTGACACTATAAACTAGTAGAGAAGAAACAGCCCTAGGGAGAATTAAGGGAGGGGCAGACTCCAGAATCTGGGAAATATAAAACAAAACAACTCCCCCTCCTTAAAATATTAAAATATCTGGAAGCTCAGAAGTTCATTAAAGGCTCTTTCACTCTTCAACTCTATTTTAGACAGTACTTTGCCGTTTTGGAAGCACGCATCATTCCCTGACTTTGCTACAAGTCATACAGGGTGGAACTGTAATTCCCTAAATTTCTACAGGTAGTCCTCAACTTATGACCAAAACTGAGCCCAAAATTTATGTTGCTAAGTGAAAAAAAATGTTTTGCCCCCATTTTACAACTTTTCTTGTCATATTTGTAAGTGAATCGTGGCAGTTGTTAAATTAGTAACATGGTTGTTAAGTGAATCTGGTTTCCCCCTTGACTTTGCTTGTCAGAAGGTTGCAAAAGGGGATCAATCACATGACCCGGCACAATGTGAGTCAGTGGTCAAGCATCCAAATGTGAATCACATGACCATGGGGATGCTGCAACAGTCATAAAAATGGTTGTAAGTCATTTTTTTTCATTGTCATTGTCACTTCAAACAGTGACTAAACTGTTGTAAGTCGAGGACTACCTGTATATCCTTCCGATCCCAAACATTTAGATGACTGCAAGAGAGAATGCAGCTGACAAATGAATGGGCGATGCAAGCCATTCATCTTTTTAGCGCCGATTACAAAAGAAAGAGCCCCCACCCGTAATCCCATCCCTTCACCGGAATCTTCCTCCGGATTAAGTGGGAAATAAGGGCGCCCGGTTAAGAGTTAAGAAACTAATTACGTTATCGATGGCACCGTCAAGCCTTCAGCTCTTCGGCTCCTGCACTACAAAAATCGCGCCTCGGCTGCGGGCGCGCATTCTCCAGGCTCAGCCAGGCGACCTCCGCCTCTCCTTCCACGCCGGCCGGCAGGGAGCGACGGAGAGCCGCGCAAGCCCTAACTCAGCCAATGGTGCGCCACCGAATCAGCCGGAGGAAGCTTCCCGCGCCCTCGGTTGATTGTGTACAGTTTGGAAAGATCTCCAGGGGACTCGAAACACCAGGAGGCAGGCGAGGAGAGGCGGCGGCCGGCCACAAGCAGATCCCTGCATGCCGGTCCCAGATGGAGAGCGGCGGAAGCGGCGGCGGCGCCCTCAGAGGGGAGACCCAGCCCGAACGCCCACTTGCCAGCTGTCTACCCAAAGGCACCGGGGCGTAATTGGGTTAGGGGATTCCAGTACCCGTTGAATGGCGTCGCCCAAACACCTGTCATTGGTTTCGCGGGGATATTTAACCTAGCTCAGAGTAGAACCCGCGCATAACGAGATCCAAGAGTCCAGTGAATCCGGCCGTGCGCGAGGGATCCACACGTGCTGTAGCTTCGCTTGCCCGAGCCCGGCTTATCGGGCGACCCTGTTACCATCATGAAGGAGACGAGAGAGTCCAAGGATCAGCAGCTCACGGTGAGTGGAAATGACTTCTCGCCTCTTTCGGGCAGCAAAGCTATGGGGCCTGGAGGGTGAGACCCAAAAGAGTTGGACTCTAACTCCAGGATTCCCAGCCAGCATTACCAATAAAAGCAAGAAGCTGGCAGCGCTTGAGAAAGAGAGCCTGCAAAGCCTTGGAGAGGAACATTTAATGGGGTTTTCGTTAAAACTGTTCATCCTTCCATTCTAGTGGCCAGAAGAAATGGGATTATGTGATGTGTTTGTCAATAAGTACACGAAATATGAGAGTAGATGGTTATAAGACTATTCTGGATATAAGGGACCTGTCCCAACTCAAGAGGGATCTGGCCTTACCTGTTGCCATCAACATATTCTGTCCCATAGATTGGAAGAACAATATACATAAAATTCAATTAAATCTTATGCTGTAGAACAGGGCTTTTCAACCTTTTCACCCATTGTACCACTTTTAGGATATGGCAATATCCGAGTACCACCAGTCAACCTAGCAAGGTGTCAAAAACTTGATGACCAAAAAAAAAAAAAGGAAAAAAGTGATAAAGTACAGGTAGTCCTTGACTTACAACAGTTCCCTTAGTGACTGTTCGAAGTTACAATAGCACTGAAAAACGTGCCCCCCCAAGGCACAGCCGAGCAAGACACCTGCCTGCAGTGCTCTTCCTCCTGTCCAAGGTTTTCATTGTTGTGAGGCATTTCTGTTGAGGATTGGCAGCAGGGGTGGGGTTGGGGGTGTTTGGTTTTTGTTCTCCCCCATCTGCTGGGTGGTTGCAGCAGGTTTTGGTCACTTCACATGACCCTGGGACACTGTGGCCATCATAAATATGAATCAATTGCCAAGCATCTGAATGTAAATCACAAGACCCTGGAGATGCTGCAACATTCTAGCTGATTGGTGCTTCTTCAGGCCTCAGCAGAAGCACCAAGATCCAGCTGGAACCTGGCGCTGATCCTGGTGCTTCCGCTGAGCCCTGAGCCCCGAAGAAGTGCTGATCAGCTGGAAAGCGGCACTGATCCTGGCACTTCTGCTGAGCCCTGACAGCCCTGCAGCTCCAGCCATCTCTCGCTCAGGCTTGTGCGATGCTGCCACCGGTTCAGTTCATTCCCCTCTCCCGCTACCACTTTTCTAGGATGGCCACGTACCACCTGCCAGGTGCCAATGTACCACAGGTGGTACCCGTACCACTGGTTGACAAACCCCCTGCTGTAGAGTGAAGTGCACTACCAATAGTACCCAACTCAAGAGACCAGTACTGGCATTTTCTCCATATTGTGATATTTTGTTACCTAGATACAGTTGTTTGGATTTTATTGGCTAATCAATGCTCTCTGTCACTACTGTCAAAGAAAATGGGACTCGGTGACGCTCAGTTTCTTTGTTTTAAAGTTTTCCCTTGCTGGGCCCTTCAAAAATAGTGGGTGTTTTCTGATCATAATTCTGTGTTCATTGAATGTATATTATAAGCACAATGTTAATTGTACAATTTTATCTTTATAAATTGATGCTCAGATAAGAAAGGGCTGGTCAGATTCAATGTTGCTATCTTATACAGTTTATTATTTTTTGCATTTTTAGTACATATAGTTGAACAATATGAAGAAAAATAAAACAGATTTCCACTCCCTGGAACTTCCAGTGTAAAATAAAGCAGTTATGGGAGGCAGCAGAATCCAGTAGAAATATGAATGGAAGTTAGCCTTGATTGCTCACTAGAGTACAAAAAAAAAGAAGAAGTATAAATTGGAAATAGCAATCACTTGCTGAGAATGTATATAGCTTTTTCAAGCATGGTTTATAAGCTGTGTTGCACAATTTAAACCACTCAGTGACCATTTAATGAAAGTTGTATGTAAATATTACACATTAATGTGCAATTAAACATTCAGTGCAAGGATAACATTAGCAAAACTATTTTGAAAATATATTGTATTGAAATAGAAATCTATTGTACTGGAGCATTAGAAGTGATTTCTTTTGTCATCAGTGCTATGACTGGAGGGTGGATGGAGAAAAGTATATGAAATAGATTGCAAAAATGAAAGAGAATCGTTTCAGAGCTGCAGAGGTACTTATACAACAAGAAAGAAATCTTCCTTGGAGAATGAACCCATCATATAAATTTTGCCTCGCTTCACAAGGAATAGTTTAATTGTCTCTGAAATCAACAGTGCCATGGGATGTATATCTGACCCCCTCATTGCAATTTTTGAACAACTCTGAACAGATATTATAGAATTGCCAATGGTGAGTGAAATTAATAGTGTAGCAAATTTTGGATGATGGCCAAAAGTTCCCAGTTTCTACTCAAGCAACATGAGGAACAGAAAGCAAGATGTTTTTCATGGATTCAGATCCTGTGTTAAAATTCATCTCAAGATAACAGATGAAGCCCTGCTGATAGAACGAGGGAGCTGTGCATTGGAGTTCACCCCTTTGTTGTCTGTATGGGAAACAGTGAACTGAAGTCACTAAATCTTAGGAGGCTTTAGAGAGTGAATGAAATGAATCTCGTAGGCTGACGTGGCTGTAGATGGATATGTTGTTCCAGAAATGCTGCTGTCCAGGTGGTGTTTCCTTTCCTCCCAAGGAAAAAGCTTCTCATTGTCTGTTTGCGGCTACCTGCCAGGGCCTCAGAGAGACACAGATGATTTTTCTCTCTGTAGTGGTAGACAGACTCAGGTGAGGCACACTGGGCAGGGAAGAACTTGGGAGTTGAAGAAATTCTGCTTACACTTTGGGCCTTGGATGGCCAGGGCGCAGAGATTGAGGATTTCCATGCAGCTGCTCATTTTTGTCTCTGTTGTTCTTTGGCTATTTCACGAATAGTGAGATACTTCAGTCACTCATCCATCTTCTTGTATTTTAGGTGGCACTTTGCATACAGCCAATCAGCATGGCAGAGTTGGAAAAAGGAGCCACACTCATTGCTCACAAAGTGGATGACCAGGTATTGTGAGAACCCTTTCTGGTAAATGGGTAGAATTTAGTTGAGCCTCATTTTATGAGCTGATCTTTGAAGCTAGAATTAAAATGAATTTCTGGAAATGTTCCCCCCTCACACATGAGGGAAAAACACATTTCATTTGTTTAAAAATTCACATCAATGCAGTATGATGCAAGTCTGAAGTTCTGGTTCAGATTTTAAACAGGAAACGGTAGCGAGGGGAGACATTACGAATGAACATAAAGCAAGTTTGTTGGGTCAGCACCCTCTGATGGGAATCGCAGAGATGAGAAAAGAAAAGGTATTCTAACCATAGAAGTGATTCTATTCAGAGCTCAGAGTTACCGTCTAGATTTTTTTTTTTTGCCACTGTCTATGCTGGCAAGGCTTAATAGAATAAAGTCCAAAAGCTGATACCGGTAGTAGGTTTGCCTATCTCAGCATATACACAAAAATAAAAATGCCTTTATTATAGATCTCTGACTAAGCATCCACCTAACCTGCTGCTGTACACTCGGATTGGCAGCAACCAGGTCTCAGGCAAATAAAAGGCAGCATATAAAGGATAAAAATTTATTCTTTGAACTGGAATTTGAAGGAAATAACTTGCCATCTGTAACTTTCAGAAAGCTTACTTTTTCGCAAGTGATATGTTTTATGTAGCTTTCCTCTTTAGCTCTGGGTGGCTATCAAGCTTGTTTGAAGTTTATTTATTTATTTATTTATTTATTCGATTTCTATGCCGCCCTATTCCGGAGAACTCAGGGCGGCTCACAACACAGTAGAAATCAACATAAAAATACATATAAATATAAAACCTCTTAATTTTTTTTTAAAAAAACCCAATCATTCAGCATACACACAGACATACACTGGCTTGGGGCAAGATGTTAACTACCCCAGGCCTGCCGGCAGAGGTGTGTTTTGAGTAATTTACGAAAGGCGGAGAGGGTGGGGGCGACACGGATCTCCGTGGGAAGTTGGTTCCAGAGGGCTGGGGCCGCAACAGAGAAGGCTCTTCCCCTAGGCCCTGCCAGGCGACACTGTCTGGCTGACGGGACCTGGAGAAGGCCGACTCTGTGGGCCCTAACTGGCCGCTGGGATTCATGGGGCAGCAGACGGTCCCGTAAGTAACCTGGTCCGATGCCATGTAGGGCTTTATAGGTGATAACCAACACTTTGAATTGGGTTCGGAGACCAATTGGCAGCCAATGCAGCTCGCGGAGTGATGCCGAAATATGGGCATTTCTGGGCAAGCCCAACACTGCTCGCGCGGCTGCATTCTGCATTACCTGAAGTCTCCGAACATTTTTCAAAGGTAGCCCCATGTAGAGAGCATTGCAGTAGTCGAGCCTCGAGGTGATAAGGGCATGAGTGACTGTGAGAAGAGACTCCCGGTCCAAATAGGGCCGCAACTGGTGCACCAGGCGAACCTGGGCAAATGTCCTCCTCGCCACAGCCGAAAAATGATGTTCCAAATTTAGCTGTGGATCGAGGAGGACGCCCAAGTTGCGGACCTTCTCCGAGGGGGTCAAAAGCTCCCCCCCCAGGCTGATGGACGGATAGATTGAATTATCCTTGGGAGGCAGAACCCATAGCCACTCCGTCTTGTCGGGGTTGAGCTTGAGCCTGTTGGCACCCATCCAAACCCTAACAGCCTCCAGACATCGGCACATCACTTCCGTGCTTCACTGAAATGACACGGGGTGGAGATGTAAAGCTGGGTATCATCAGCATACTGATGATATCTCACCCCGTGTTGTCGGATGATCTCACCCAGCGGTTTCATGTAGATATTAAACAGCAGAGGGGAGAGGACCGATCCCTGAGGGACCCCACAAGGGAGGAACCTAGGGGTCGACCTCTGACCCCCCGCCAACACCGACTGCGACCGGCCAGTGAGGTAGGAGGTGAACCACTGCAAAACAGTTCCTCCAACCCCCAACCCCTCCAGTCGATGCAGAAGGATACCATGGTCAATGGTATTGAAAGCCGCTGAGAGGTCAAGTAGCACCAGGATAGTGGAAAATCCCTTATCCCGGGCCCGCCAGAGATCATCCGTCAGCGCGACCAAAGCAGTTTCCGTGGAGTAGCCGAGCCTGAATCCTGACTGTTGAGGGCCCAGATAATCAGCCTCATCCAAGGACCATTGGAGCTGGAGTGACACCACCTTCTCAACAACCTTCCCTATAAAGGGAAGATTGGAGACAGGACGGTAGTTGTTTAATACAGCTGGGTCCAGGGAAGGCTTCTTGAGGAGGGGGTGCACAATTGCCTCCTTGCAGGGAGCCGGAAAGGACCCCTCCCTCAAAGAAGCGTTGACAATCTCCTGAACCCAGCCCCGCGTCACCTCCCTGCTGGCTGAAACCAGCCAGGAGGGGCACGGGTCCAATAAACAGGTGGCGGAACTCACAGCTCCAATGGCCTTGTCCACTTCATCGGGTGCCACAGGGTCAAAGTCCTCCCACACAACAGGATCAAGACGAGTCCCTGTCATCTCGACTGAATCATTATCAGCCGACACTGCATTCCAATTGGAGTCAAGGTCCATCCGAATCTGGGCGATTTTATCCGCGAAAAACTTATTAAAGTCCTCAGCACTACCCTGCAAGGGTGCATCAACCCCCCCCTGATTAAGGAGGGAGCGAGTTACCCTAAATAGGGCGGCTGGGCGGGATTCCGCAGATGCAATCAAGGCGGAATGATACGCGCATCTTGCCGCCTTGAGCGCCACCTGATAAGTCTTGATATAAGATCTTAAAAGTGTTCGGTCAGATATGGATTTACTTTTCCTCCATCGCTTCTCTAGACGTCTCTTCTGGCGCTTCATCCCCCTGAGTTCCTCAGTGAACCAAGGAGATCTCCTGGGTCTGCTACCACAGAGAGGTCGCAGCGGCGCGATCCGGTCAAGAGCCCCCTTCGCAGCCATATTCCAGGCCGTAACCAGGGACTCTGCTGAACCGAGAATGAGAGAATCCGGTATTTCCCCAAGCGTCCTCTGAAAGCTCTCTGGGTCCATCAGACGTCTGGGGCGGAACCACCTAATCGGTTCCGCCTCCCTGCGGGGGAGGATTGGAGCCTTGAAAACAAGCCGCAACAGAAAATGGTCTGACCATGACACAGGCAAAATATCTAAGCCCCTTAAATTCAGATCATTGCTCAACTGTTCTGAGAGGAATACCATGTCGGGAGTGTGTCCCCTCTCGTGAGTCGGACCCTGAACTACCTGAGTCAGGTTCATGGTTGCCATGGTGGCCATGAACTCCTGCGCCAACCCAGAGGATTCGCCGAGCGATGGAAGATTTAAGTCCCCCAAGACAATAAGCCTGGGGAACTCAACCGCCAGCCCAGCAACCCCCTCAAGTAGCGCAGGCAGGGCTGTTGACACGCAGCTGGGAGGCAGGTACGCGAGCAACAAGCCCACCTGAACCCCTAGGTCCAACTTCACAAGGAGCAACTCACAACCCGCAATCTCAGAAACAGCGAGCCTGCGTAGGCTAAAAGTCTTCTTGGCTATAATAGCCACTCCTCCCCCCCTTCCCTGGGGTCGTGGCTGGTGCCATACCTGAAACCCGGCTGGACACATCTCAGAGAGAGGAACTCCTCCCTCCGGGCCCAGCCAGGTCTCGGTCACACATGCGAGGTCGGCCTCCTCATCCAGGAGAAGATCATGGATGAGGGGAGCTTTATTTACAACCGACCTGGCATTGAGCAGCAGCAGCCTGAGCCTGAGTTCTTCAGAGCATGGATGTTAAAGGCTGATTCTCACTTTCTTCAAAAACTGAACTTGGCTAGTTGAGGCTCTTCTTGGCCACCAAAGCTCTCGGAAATATATCTTATTAGCATCTGCTAAGTAGCCTTGCTCGGTTCCCATTTGCTGAAGTCAGGAGGGAAATTAGTATGTTGATTAAAAGGATGTATTTTCTCTTGAGAACTAATGAGAAGAGTTGACTATGATTGACCCAACAAGTCTGACTCCTGAGACCGAGACAGTCTCCTGTGGGAGCCATGATGTTGTATTTATATGCTATATTTGTTAGGGTTGAGAAATTACATCAGAGCTGAGCTTTTGTGACATAGTTTTTGCAAGTTTGGGGATATGAGTTTTGTAAGCGCACTTTCTATTTAGTGTACTGAACTGATAGTCAGACAAGCCCATTGTGGGTGTGCCATGGCATGCTGATTCTAAATTTCTTAAAAACAAGTTTTAACTGCCACTGTTGGACCTTAATCAGATCATAGATCAATCTTTTTTAATCTCTTAGAATCTGTTGCTTTCCCTCTCCTCCATATCTAGCAAGCTAAATGTGGGGATTTTGACCCAATATTTAGGGAGGAGGGACAAGCTGAATCCCAGTTACCATGAAGAGGAAAAATTAGACTAAACTATAGATTTTAATGATTGAGATTAAATTGTAGATTTTGTTTGAGATATACATTTTTGGCTGGTTTTGTAGGTGCAGTAATAGATTAAAACAAAGAATATTGCGTATGCTGATTGAGTTCCTTGTAGAAGAGAAAGTGAGTTGGGCAGTTGAACTAAAGCTTGTCATTTAAGAGTGAGGGTAGTTTTCTGATACGTTGTCCATTGCAGAGGGCCAGAGCATTTTAATAATCTACTGCTAAGATTTACAGGTCAAAACTATGTGATTAATTTTCTGGCTCATAGAGGCAACGTGTCATATTATATAGTCTTACTACAAATATATACATAAAATAACCAGAAATAGAATGGAATTAAGCAAAGGGAGCATTTTAAAAATCTAAAAGATACCAATAAAAGTACCAGTTTCTCCAAACAGATCAGACCTTTCTATACTCTTAGTTAGGCAATCTGTTAATTAGGAAAGTAGATGAATAAAAACAACAACAAAAATAAACAATAGATTAAATAAAAATGCTGGCAATTGAAAAAAATAAAAATTGCACAGATGGGTTAGATGGCTCCAATTTAATGCTTTCAGTAGATATGTAACTGCAGTTAGCAAGATGCAGAATAATGTAATGTTAGATTTTATCGTTTTCCAAACTTAAGATTTATGACTCATGCAAATGATCAGTCATCAAAAAGGCAGCTGTTCTAAATGACATCATCCAGATATTTTATTTATTCATAATGAAACTACCACAGAAGAAATTAAAGATGGAGAATTGCCATGAAGTTTCAGTTCTAGAGAATAAGAAAAAATACAGTTTTAAAATTAATTGGCATGTTTATAACATGCTTTCAGCCACATTGATGTATTCAAGAGGTTTTTTTAAATCAGAACATTGCAGAATATTCTGATTAGTTATAGCTTCCCATTGAACTTCCACACTGTTTGCCTAAGATGAAACAGATAAGTATGGGCTATCATGGAAATAATTAGCAAAACTGATGGTTGTGAGGTAGCCCAAAGTTTAGGGCAAGTCTGAAAGTAAGAACATAAGAAGAGCCATGCTGAATCAGGCCAAATCCCATCGAGTCCAGCATTCTGTGTCACCAATTGTACATGGGGATCTTGAGCAGAAAGAGAAGGCAAAACCCTTCCTTTCCCTTGACCCCCAACAAATGGTACTCAAGGGAATCCTGCCTGCCTCAACCAACATAGAGGCGGCACATGGACATCCGTTTTAATAACCACCGATACACTTGGCATCCATGAATCTGTCTAACCCTGCCTTGAAGCTATCAAGGCTGACAGCTGTCACGACCTCTTCTGGAAGTGAATTCCATAAACCAACGACCCTCTGGGTGAAGAAATATTTCCCTTTATTTGTCCTCACTTTCTTACCTATGAGCTTTAGGGAGTGCCCCCTTGTCCTAGTATTGTGTGATAGAGAAAAGAATTTTTCTCTATCCACCTTTTCTATCCCATGCATGATTTTATACACTTCGATCAAGTCACCCCTTAAACGCCGTCTTTCAAGGCTGAAGAGACCAAGGCGTTGCAATCTGGTTTCATAAGGGAGGTGCTCCATTTCCTTGATCATTCTTGTTGCCCTTTTTTGCACCTTTTCCAGTTCCATTATATCCTTCTTGAGGTGCGATGACCAGAACTGTACACAGTACTCCAAGTGTGGTCTCACCATCGATTTGTACAGAGGCAATACAACTCTTGCTGACTTATTTTCGGTTCCCTTCCTAATCATGCCAAGCATGGAATTTGCTTTTTTTTTTTTTTTACTGCTGCTGTGCATTGGGTTGACATCTTCATCGAGCTGTCCACCAAAACCCCAAGATCCCTTTCTTGGGTTGTCTCAGAAAGTTTGGTCCCCATCAGTTGGTAAGTATAATTGGGGTTCTTTGCCCCGATGTGCATAACTTTGCACTTGTTTAGGCTAAAATGCATTTGCCATTTTGTTGCCCACTCACACAATTTCGAGAGATCCTTCTGGAGCTCCGGACAATTAGTTTCACTTTTCACTACCCGGAACAATTTAGTGTCATCAGCAAACTTTGCTACCTCACTATTTACTTCTACATCCAGATCATTGATGAATAAATTAAAAAGTAAAGGTCCCAAAACTGAACCTTGGGGTACACCACTTCTCACTTCTTTCCATCCAGAGACTTGTCCATTTATTGCCACCTTTTGCTTCCTACAATTTAGCCAGTTACCAATCCAGGACAAGACCTGTCCTCTAATTCCGTGGCTGAAGAGCTTTTTTAGGAGCCTTTGGTGAGGGACTTTGTCAAAAGCCTTTTGAAAGTCAAGATATACAATATCAACTGGGGCCCCTTTATCTATGTATTTATTTACACCCTCAAAGAATTCTAACAAGTTAGTAAGACATGATTTGCCTTTGCAGAAACCATGTTGATTTTCTTTCAGCAATGCCTGTTTTTCTGTGTGCCCTGTAATTTTATCTTTAATAATGGTTTCCATCAGTTTGCCTGGAACTGAGGTTAAACTGACTGGTCTATAGTTTCCTGGATCACCTCTGGATCCTTTCTTGAAGATCGGGGTTATATTTGCCTCCCTCCAATCCTCCGGTACAGTGCCTGATCTTAGAGAAAGGTTATATATTTTAGCTAGAAGTTCAGCAATTTCACACTTGAGTTCCTTGAGAACTCTAGGGTGGATGCCATCTGGACCCGGCGATTTGTTGACGTTTAGTTTAGAAAGGCATGCAAGAACATCTTCCTTGTTTATCTCTATCAGGTTTAATTCTTCTATTTCCCTCCCTGGGAAAACTCCCTGGGAAAATGCTGTCTATCGTCCTCCGTGAAAACGGAGGCAAAGAAGTCATGAATCAAAGTAATGAATCAAAGATAAATTGATATCTTAGCAGGCAAATATCTAACAATTCCTCCAAGATATTCAATTATTGTGCCTTACAGTACTATTTCCTTGGCTCTTTGACCAGTGTATGTGGAGGAGGGGAGGGAGTTTCTGTGACAACATTATGAAAAGAAACCATGTAGATCTTTGTTGTTGTTTTAAGAACAGGAGCATGTAGTTAAAAAAGAGGCAAATTTGAATTGATTACTATAGTTATTAATACAGTGTGACGGGGTCGCTTCTTATTTCTTAAAACTAAGGTTGTCATGGAGACAGCTTTCTCACTGCCCCATCCAGCTGAGGACAATGCTTTATGGACCATGCCAGCAAATTGTTTACAGGAGTGATTTGTCATCATGACAATAAGGTATTGGATTCAAAACAGGGTTGGTATTAAGCAGTAAGAAGGAACAACATCAGAATTGCTTCCGGGCCTGATAGCAGGAGTAGATATACAACCACATCCCTGTCTGGAGCTGAAGTGCATTTCCTCAAGACTGATGCCTTTTAGTCTGGCCATGAGCCCGGACTTCATTTTAATCAGTAGTAATTTTCAGGGCCACAAAGTAAAAGTTACCAAGCAGTCTTTGTTGGTGCTTGCCAACTTCATTCCAAGGTGTCAGAACACATTTATATCTATATCTACAGTAGAAATTATTTCCAGTCAAGTGGTATCAGAATCCCTTTTCCAAATTAAGAAAATATGTTGGGCGTTCCTCAGCTTGGTCTTTCTGTTGCTTATTTTATCATTATATCCACATAAAAAGAATAATTAGTCCTGTTCAGTTTATGATTTTTTAATATGCACATTGTCCTCAAGATTAACACATTTGCTCAACTTTTATATGCATTAGTATCCACGAACATGCATAAGTCTTTTTGTAGTCATTTTTATATATGCAAAATGCCTTATTCCATACTTTGTTTAATTTTGGTAGTCAATTGTCCATAAACTCAGCCATTTGATTAAAATACTTTTTAATCAAAGAATGAAATCACACCAATTGAAGAAGTATAAATACCAAAGAATAATTGTACATTAGTTTTAGAAGCACAAATTATATCAGTTAATATGAAAATACAAACCTAACAAATTATTTTCCCCATCCCTAATAGCAGAAAAGATGCCCAAATTCTAATGTGCAAATACATTTACTTTCAGGCATAAGAGTAAGAATTATTCATATAAGTAGGAGGCTGTCTAGGGTTGTGGAATTCCACATTTTGATCCTTTGTTATTAATCACTAAATGTTTTTAAATATTTTATATTAATGAATAAAATGTTGAAATTATTTTATTCAATAGAAAAAATACTTCCAACTTATTTAGAATTTTCTGTAATGATCTTAGTTTTAGCTGAGATGGACTTGTATTTGTTTGCAAATCAAATCATTCCAGAAAATTGGGGAGCAGTCTTGGTGTCTATTTGCCCAATAAAAAACATAGCTGAGACTCTCTGAAGTACTTGCCTCTTCCTAGATTGTACAATTAGTTAGAAAATCTGATGGATCAACTTCAAACAGACAGATCTGCTCCATTTTCATACCTTTGAGCAAAATATCCCATCCTTCTGAGATCGGTAAAATGAGGGCCCAGATTGTTGGGGGCAATATGCTGACTTTGTAAACCACTTAGAGAGAGATGTAAAGCATTGTGAAGCGGTATATAAGTTTAAGTGCTATTGCTATTGATGAGAAGACTGCATTGCTAGAATGCAATATAAAATCTAGTCACAAATATTGTGAAGTATCAATTATGTAACCTGTATATGTAGGTGTATGTGTAAATTTTAGTATATTAAGATTAATCAGTAATTATATAATCTACAAATATATAGTCTGCTTGGTTTTGAAAAGTTGTTTCTATGGGTTAAAAGCTGCACCAGATTTTTGAAGTTTGCAGATTGCATATGGAATCTTTGGTTTCACATAGTTGTCAGCTACAACTTATGGGGCAAGAGACATTGCAGTATAAATGGGGGGGGACAGAAGTAGTTGCATGAATCCTTTGCTTCATATTATTTATTGTCTGCTAACAATATCCTTACTATTTATATTAGAGAATTGTCCTGAGAATTGAATTACATGCAGTGAATAGAAATTAAGTTATTCTACTTTCTCTATGTACAGTCAATTATTATTAAGCCTTCACATGAAAAGATCAGTTTCTCAACCTCTCAAGCCTGTCTTTGGTTCCTTTCTACTCTTTGTTTTTGAAAAGCAGGTGCCCTACCTGTTTGAGTGTTTAGTAATATATTCCCTGCCAAAGATGCTTTCTTTCTTTTTCCCCCCATTTAATCATGTCAAATTCTCAGAGGTTGCCTGAAGAAGTGTCTGCAGCTTTCTTGGCAAGGTTTTTCAGAATGGTTTGCCATTGCATGCTTCTTAGGGATGAGAGAAAATGACCAGCTCAAGATCACCTTGGGGGTTTCATGCCTAAGGTGGGGCTAGAATTCCCAGTCTCCCAGTTTCCAGCCTGATGCCTTAACCCAGTGGTTCTCAACCTTTTTCAGGTTGAGACCCCACTTGCCCCGCCCATGCGCGCCGCGACCCCGACCCGGCCGATCCGCGCATGCGCGGGGCGCGCGCACCGAAAAAAAAATAAAAAAAAATAAAAAAATTCAAAAAAACAAAAAAAATGGCGGACCGCAACAGGCGGATCCGCGCATGCGTGGTGCACGCCAAAAAAATTAATAAAAAAAATTAAAAAAATTTTTTTAAAAAATGAAAAAAAAAAAACCAAAATGGCAGACCGTGACGGGCGAATCCGCGCATGCGTGGCGCGTGCGTGACGAGCCGATCCGCACATGTGCAGCGCACACACGCCAAAAAAGAATTAAAAAAAATCGCGGTCCGCCATTTTGTTTTTGTTTTTTTGAATTTTTTTTATTGTTTTTATTTTTTTATTTTTTTTTTCGTCGTGCGCGCGCTGCGCATGCGCGGAACGGCCCGTAGCGCGTGCACCGTGCATGCGCGGATTGGCCCATCGTGCGTGCGCCGCGCATGCGCGGATCCACCTGTCGCAGTCCACCATTTTGTTTTTGTTTTTTTGAAATTTTTTTTTATTTTTTTTAAAAAAATTTTGGCGCGCGCACCCCGCGCATGCGTGGATCGGACCGTTGCGTGTGCGTGCACGCGCGCGACCGGGTCGGGATCGCGGCGCGCATGGGCGGGGCAAGTGGGGTCTCAACCTGAAAAAGGTTGAGAACCACTGCATTACAGAGAAGTGCATTATTCCTTTTCATGCAGCAGTGTTGCTCTTGAAATCCTGTCCTTGGCACACCTGTGGTGACAGAATGAAATGAATCTCATGGAACAATGTTTAGCTTCAGATGAAAACTAAAGCAGCCTTGGATCCCTTTATCAAGAACAACTCTCTCCTTTCCCCTTTATAGTCAGTTTGTGCAATTCCATCTCTCCTGTTCCAATGGCCAAGGGAGAGGCACCAATTGTACTGTATAATAATATCTGGTTGGAATTTTCAGCCATTCTCTAAAACTCAGCTGGGCTGCTTAGCAGCATGTTTTTGTGGGGCTTGGGGGCTCAAAAAGAAATTTGGTAGCTGTAAGTTATCTATTACCATCTTTGTAGCACAAAATCTATAACAAGAGGTATTCAGCCCAGCCAAATGTTTAAGCTCCCTCCTTTAACTTATATTAATTCATTCATACTTTAAATCAGATGATGGTTATTGAAATGCTATTTAGTAGCTCTTACTGTAAATAAGGTGGAGCTTTTGACTATTTAAACTGATAATTTCTCTTTGTTGACTATAGCAGTTATTAGGCTATAAAATATTGGGGAAGTCCCAGGATATCCTCCATAGTAATTTGCCAGCTACACCTGTCCTCCAGGGAGTGTAAGGTATTGTTCATCATTTGCTTCACATATCTGATTTGGAATCTTCACAAGAATTGAGAATCCTTGTGAGATATCTTTAAGACTAAATAGTATCATGAATTCAGGTTTCTACAATACTCTTTTACAATGCTCCACTGGTTAAACTGTTCTTGAGCTTTTTTTAAACCAGCCTCTCTGGTCCCTAGTATTAATGACTGTCTTACAGAGAGTCCCTTTAAAGGCCTATCGCTATCCAAAAGATCAGCCACAGCCATATAGGAAAAGTTCCCAAGTTTCAAATATATTAAAATTTGCATTGTATTGTATGTTTTGAAATTTCACTACAAAACACACAGTAAATATGCAGCATTGATAGAAACCTCAACTGTGCATCAGGAAGTGTCCCATAGCAACACTGTTGACCCTCCAACTTAAATGCATGCCCTCATCTTCCTGCCCCCTCTCGCTCTCTCATTGCTGATCTTGTTGGAGTTAAGCCTAATAAACAGACACATGATCAGTAATGCCCCCTGGCTAGTATGGACCTGTCCTTTCTGACATTCCAGATTAAAGTTGACAGGAATTAGAGCAGCACAAAAGAAAATTAATTATCCCTAAAAGGATTAGATAGGTAGACACCTCATTAATCCATTCATTAATGCTGGCTGTAATAGCTCACAGGCCTTTCTGTGTTCTATGTTTACTGCATTATGTTAATGTCTAAGTAGGGTCCATCCAGAAAGCCATTATCAGTGACGGACAAATCTGATCAAGTAAAAGGGTGCTCTCATTGAAGGACTCTTGAGAGGACTTTAAGTGGTATTTACAGATATTTGACATGGTCCCATAATGGAATTGCCTCCTTTTCAAGACGGTAATGGAAACTAACATCCTTAGTGTAAATATTGTTTTATGTTCTACTTTTACTCCAGGCACTTGAGACAGTTTACATGGGGTTCTTCCTTCTTTCATCCTTGCTGTACGATAGATTCAACTAAGAGGGAGCGATTGTGCTCTCTGCTACATTCTGGACTGTATGTAATCCAGTTGAAAAGTAATTTAAGGCATGAGTGACTGTGAGCAAGGCCTCTTGGTGCAGGAATGGATGCAATTGGCACATAAGATGAACTCATGCCAAAGACTTCCTGGCCTCAGCTCATTGAGCAGGAACTGTAAGTCTAGGAGGACCCCCAAATTGCATCCCAACATTTTCTGGGAGAATTCTACCTCTTTAAGAGACAAAGGTAACAAGTCACTAGAACTTAGGGTGCCCAAAACTCAAAGCCACTCCATCTTGCTAGGATTGAATTGCAGACAGTTCCTCCCCACCCACTCTTTTACAGCTGCTAGGTACTGGGCAAACACTTTAAGAGCATCACCTGCCTGGCCTGGGTGGAGATGTATAATAAAATATATCCTGCATATTAATGATATTGTTCCCATGCTTTCGAATGATTTCACCTAGAAGTTTCATGTAGATGATAAACAGGACTGGTGAGAAGCCCAGGCCCAGAGGTGCTCCACATAAAAAGGGCCTCGGGATAGACCTTCCCTGTGCCAATTAACACTGACTGGAACCAGCTATGGAGAAAAGAGAACCACTGCAGAATAGTGCTCCCCACTTCCAACCACTGAAACCAATCTAGAAAGATACCATGGTCAATATTACAAAAGTTATTGAGAAATTCAGGAAAGCCAGAATGGACATATCACCTTCATCCCAATCTCTTCAAAGGCCAATGCTATCTCAATGCTATAACTGAATCTGAACCTTAACAGAAGAGTGTCTATGTCAGAATCCAATTATATTTCATTTCTAGTTATCGACTATGGAAAACCCCATTTCTGCCCTCTCTGGATTCTGTCATACTACAAAGGGGAAGGGAGATGAGCAAAGGGGTTTTATAGCTCTCACTTCTTTCATTAAAACTTCAAAGGGACTGAATGTGGATCTCACCAAGAGGACTGACCATAACAATATGGCCATCAGCTTTCATCTACTACTCTCTGAAGTCTCCCTTCTGCCGGTTGAGAGGAAAAGGGAGTGGCAATGTAACGCCTGGGATTGTTGCTGGAAGGACGGTGGGGTGGGAATTGGCCCTTGAATGGTAGGAGTTGGCCCCTCAAGTCCTGTCTAGAATCCCTGCAACCATCTTCTCTTAATAAAGATGGCTGTTAGAAGAGATATTCCAAGAGTTCTGTCTTCTTAAGATGTAAAGTGGAGTGGGTCCTTACAGTCTAGATACCTTCCTGAACTGAAACAGAACACTTACCACCATCTCCAGATGGAACTGGACAAAAATTGTTCAGTACTGTCAGATCCAAAAATGGCTTCCTGAGAAGGGAATCTACCACCATATTCTTCCAGGCAGGCAGAACCATGCTCTCCTACAAAGAAGCATTGACCACAACTTGGACCCAACCTCATGCAATCTTCTGGGAAGCTTTACTCAATCAAGAGGAGCATGGCTCCAGAACCCAGATGGCTATGCACACAAGAACAAGGACTTGCGAACTCCGTAGTGTGCTCAGCCCTGGCGGTTCGAGGGGCGACTGAGGGCAGGAAGGCTATTGCTGGGATGGAACAACAAGAGCAGTCTTAAGGGACACCTCAGGCGGCGTGAGAACGCCAATCCCGCGACGTAAAGAGGACGGGGAGTCGCTTGAAGCAGCTGACTGAAGCAAACCACTAATCTGGCCATGCTGTCACCGCCAAGTTAGGGCAGACTCACCTACGCTGGGCATCTGTTGGAGACTGAAGACCTTCCCAGCTGTGCCGCCGTGATGTAGACATAGACCTGGTCAAAACTGGAAAGCCTTCCTCATGCAGTGGCTGTTCCTGCTCACCTTTGACAAAGCTCCCCTGGTTCTCAGAACTGCATGGACAAGGACAGACTTCCTCCAAATAGCGATGTGACATCTCGAAACTGGCAGGTGTATCCAAGCTCTGAGCACTGGCGAGTATCTCCTCACTACCTGTGGATTTTTTTGCTGATGAGCAAAAACTAGAAGTTTCCTGTGATGTCCAATCAAGCCGCAAGGGCATGTTACTATTCATCTCTGTATGTGCAGGAAATCCCAGATCCTTATAATACTCTGATCCCTGGAGAGCAGAGTCTATAGAGAGTAGATCTTCAGTGCTGCTGTCAACAATACATGGAAGTGTGTCCTGTTCTGGAGAAGAGGCATCTTCCTGCCAAAGGAAGGGGGGGAATAATTAAATAGGTCAAGGGAGGTAAGGCATGGATGGAGATATACAGTAGAAAGACAGAGAGAGAGTTTAGTAGTTAAGGTATCGGGCTAGAAACTGGGAGAATGTGAGTTCTAGTTCTCCCTTAGGCATAAAAGCTGGCTGGGGTGATTTTGGGCCAATCACCCAGAGGCTGTGAGTTCTAGTCCCACTTTAGGCATGAGGGCTGGGTGGGCGATTTTGGGCCAGTCACTCCCTCTCTCAGCCCAACCCACTTCCCTGGCTGTGGTTGTGGGGAAAATAGGGGGCAGAAACACTACCTTGAGTTGTACAAAGAAAATGTAATAGTAAGCAGCAGTTGTATAAAAGAAGAGGTAATTCTTTCTTCTGATGGTATTTTTTTTCCCTATTATATAATATCTAGCACAATCTGGGTCATATTTGAATACAGCTTAGTGTACCATAGATTGAATTCAGTCATCATGCTAACCCATAAAGTGATTGTACACATTTGGCTTAGTAAAACCAGACTCTACAGTTTTGATTCATAGGTTGTGGTTAATATTCAGCATGGGTGAATCCACCTATTTCTGCCTTAATTGATAAATCATGGTTGGCAAATATATTGCCTACAACCAGAATATCAAAGATAAGATTAAAAAACAAAACACACACACACAAAAAAAAAAGAACAAGGACTTGCTACTTGCTACTTCTTCAAGATCAATCAGCTCAAACCCTTCCCAGATAATGAGCTAGGGCATGCCCAACCAAAGTCAAAGTCCAAGTAAAATTGATTTTGTCCAACAGAAACCTAGAATAACCTTCACAGCAGTTCTTTGAGAGATCCCTGCCTTAAACAGAAGGACCTGGTCACCAAGAACAAGGCCTCTGGCTATCTAAAAAACAAGCACACTTTGCCACTCTTATCACAAATAAGACTGGTTGATTTCACTCTGTTTTTCTTCAGCACTGTTCTAGATGTCTAGATGTATCATTTAATCTCCCAGAGCTCCATAAATCAGGGGGCTATATAGGATCCATGATCACAGAGAATGTGTACAGGTGTGATCCAATCTAAGGTGCTTCTTACACACTCATTCCAAGCTGCAGAATAACTGCATGCCCCTCTGAAACACTACTGGGTCTATCAAACGCCTGGAGTGGGCTTTTAGGCCCTTCCTTCCTGAAGTGAAGGATAGCTGCAGAGAACCCTGGAGCCAAGAGACAGTGATCTGTCTATGACAAGGGACTGATGTTAACATCCCCCAATCATAATCATCTCAGCTGAGACCTGATCTGTCCTTGATCTGAGGATTAGCATCTTCAATGTTATCCATACCTCTGAGGTGCAATGGAATATCATCCCAGTTTCCAGTTACTTGATCTTCCTCCCTCTGAGTATTTCCCAGCACATCTTCCCTTATTATAGCTGGGTTATCTAATTAGATATAAGCCAATTCACAGTCACAGTCTGAATACCCAAGAGATCCATGGGCCCTTTGCCTGGTTATTAATAGCCTTTATGCCTTGTGGAGATGATGTCAGGAAGGAAGACAAAGATGTTCTTGCATGCCTTTCTAAACTAAACGTCAACAAATCGCCGGGTCCAGATGGCATCCACCCTAGAGTTCTCAAGGAACTCAAGTGTGAAATTGCTGAACTTCTAGCTAAAATATATAACCTTTCTCTAAGATCAGGCACTGTACCGGAGGATTGGAGGGAGGCAAATATAACCCCGATCTTCAAGAAAGGATCCAGAGGTGATCCAGGAAACTATAGACCAGTCAGTTTAACCTCAGTTCCAGGCAAACTGATGGAAACCATTATTAAAGATAAAATTACAGGGCACACAGAAAAACAGGCATTGCTGAAAGAAAATCAACATGGTTTCTGCAAAGGCAAATCATGTCTTACTAACTTGTTAGAATTCTTTGAGGGTGTAAATAAATACATAGATAAAGGGGCCCCAGTTGATATTGTATATCTTGACTTTCAAAAGGCTTTTGACAAAGTCCCTCACCAAAGGCTCCTAAAAAAGCTCTTCAGCCACGGAATTAGAGGACAGGTCTTGTCCTGGATTGGTAACTGGCTAAATTGTAGGAAGCAAAAGGTGGCAATAAATGGACAAGTCTCTGGATGGAAAGAAGTGAGAAGTGGTGTACCCCAAGGTTCAGTTTTGGGACCTTTACTTTTTAATTTATTCATCAATGATCTGGATGTAGAAGTAAATAGTGAGGTAGCAAAGTTTGCTGATGACACTAAATTGTTCCGGGTAGTGAAAAGTGAAACTAATTGTCCGGAGCTCCAGAAGGATCTCTCGAAATTGTGTGAGTGGGCAACAAAATGGCAAATGCATTTTAGCCTAAACAAGTGCAAAGTTATGCACATCGGGGCAAAGAACCCCAATTATACTTACCAACTGATGGGGACCAAACTTTCTGAGACAACCCAAGAAAGGGATCTTGGGGTTTTGGTGGACAGCTCGATGAAGATGTCAACCCAATGCACAGCAGCAGTAAAAAAAAAAAAAAAGCAAATTCCATGCTTGGCATGATTAGGAAGGGAACCGAAAATAAGTCAGCAAGAGTTGTATTGCCTCTGTACAAATCGATGGTGAGACCACACTTGGAGTACTGTGTACAGTTCTGGTCATCGCACCTCAAGAAGGATATAATGGAACTGGAAAAGGTGCAAAAAAGGGCAACAAGAATGATCAAGGAAATGGAGCACCTCCCTTATGAAACCAGATTGCAACGCCTTGGTCTCTTCAGCCTTGAAAGACGGCGTTTAAGGGGTGACTTGATCGAAGTGTATAAAATCATGCATGGGATAGAAAAGGTGGATAGAGAAAAATTCTTTTCTCTATCACACAATACTAGGACAAGGGGGCACTCCCTAAAGCTCATAGGTAAGAAAGTGAGGACAAATAAAGGGAAATATTTCTTCACCCAGAGGGTCGTTGGTTTATGGAATTCACTTCCAGAAGAGGTCGTGACAGCTGTCAGCCTTGATAGCTTCAAGGCAGGGTTAGACAGATTCATGGATGCCAAGTGTATCGGTGGTTATTAAAACGGATGTCCATGTGCCGCCTCTATGTTGGTTGAGGCAGGCAGGATTCCCTTGAGTACCATTTGTTGGGGGTCAAGGGAAAGGAAGGGTTTTGCCTTCTCTTTCTGCTCAAGATCCCCATGTACAATTGGTGACACAGAATGCTGGACTCGATGGGATTTGGCCTGATTCAGCATGGCTCTTCTTATGTTCTTACTTTCAGACTTGCCCTAAACTTTGGGCTACCTCACAACCATCAGTTTTGCTAATTATTTCCATGATAGCCCATACTTATCTGTTTCATCTTAGGCAAACAGTGTGGAAGTTCAATGGGAAGCTATAACTAATCAGAATATTCTGCAATGTTCTGATTTAAAAAAACCTCTTGAATACATCAATGTGGCTGAAAGCATGTTATAAACATGCCAATTAATTTTAAAACTGTATTTTTTCTTATTCTCTAGAACTGAAACTTCATGGCAATTCTCCATCTTTAATTTCTTCTGTGGTAGTTTCATTATGAATAAATAAAATATCTGGATGATGTCATTTAGAACAGCTGCCTTTTTGATGACTGATCATTTGCATGAGTCATAAATCTTAAGTTTGGAAAACGATAAAATCTAACATTACATTATTCTGCATCTTGCTAACTGCAGTTACATATCTACTGAAAGCATTAAATTGGAGCCATCTAACCCATCTGTGCAATTTTTATTTTTTTCAATTGCCAGCATTTTTATTTAATCTATTGTTTATTTTTGTTGTTGTTTTTATTCATCTACTTTCCTAATTAACAGATTGCCTAACTAAGAGTATAGAAAGGTCTGATCTGTTTGGAGAAACTGGTACTTTTATTGGTATCTTTTAGATTTTTAAAATGCTCCCTTTGCTTAATTCCATTCTATTTCTGGTTATTTTATGTATATATTTGTAGTAAGACTATATAATATGACACGTTGCCTCTATGAGCCAGAAAATTAATCACATAGTTTTGACCTGTAAATCTTAGCAGTAGATTATTAAAATGCTCTGGCCCTCTGCAATGGACAACGTATCAGAAAACTACCCTCACTCTTAAATGACAAGCTTTAGTTCAACTGCCCAACTCACTTTCTCTTCTACAAGGAACTCAATCAGCATACGCAATATTCTTTGTTTTAATCTATTACTGCACCTACAAAACCAGCCAAAAATGTATATCTCAAACAAAATCTACAATTTAATCTCAATCATTAAAATCTATAGTTTAGTCTAATTTTTCCTCTTCATGGTAACTGGGATTCAGCTTGTCCCTCCTCCCTAAATATTGGGTCAAAATCCCCACATTTAGCTTGCTAGATATGGAGGAGAGGGAAAGCAACAGATTCTAAGAGATTAAAAAAGATTGATCTATGATCTGATTAAGGTCCAACAGTGGCAGTTAAAACTTGTTTTTAAGAAATTTAGAATCAGCATGCCATGGCACACCCACAATGGGCTTGTCTGACTATCAGTTCAGTACACTAAATAGAAAGTGCGCTTACAAAACTCATATCCCCAAACTTGCAAAAACTATGTCACAAAAGCTCAGCTCTGATGTAATTTCTCAACCCTAACAAATATAGCATATAAATACAACATCATGGCTCCCACAGGAGACTGTCTCGGTCTCAGGAGTCAGACTTGTTGGGTCAATTTATTTATTTATTTATTTATTTATTTTATTAAATTTCTATACCGCCCCTCTCCCGAAGGACTCGGGGCGGTGTACAGCCTAAAATTTAAAAAACATATAAATATACAAAATTTAAAATAATTAAAAATAAATTAAATCATTTGGCCAAAATCCTAAAACCCAAAACATACAAAATTTAAAATCTTAAAAAATACTCAGTCCCCTTAAAACATTTTGACCCTATAGGAACCGAAGCTTCTATGCCAGGCCGGCCTGTCGGAAAAGAAATGTTTTTAGTTCCCGACGGAAGGTGCGTAAATCTGTTATTATACGGAGTTCGGGGGGGAGCTCGTTCCATAACGTGGGAGCTCCCACAGAGAAGGCTCTCCCCCTGGGGGTCGCCAGCCGGCACTGTCTGGCCGACGGCTCCCTGAGGAGGCCCTCTCTGTGGGAGCGTACCGGACGGCGGGAGGTATTTGCTGGCAGTAGACGGTCCTGTAAGTATCCGGGTCCGATGCCATGGAGCGCTTTAAAAGTGGTCACTAACACCTTGAACCGCACCCGAAAGACCACCGGCAACCAGTGCAACTCACGCAGGAGCGGTGTTACGTGGGAGCGCCACGACGCTCCCATCACTACCCGCGCGGCCGCATTCTGGGCAAGTTGGAGCTTCCGGATGCACCTCAAGGGGAGCCCCATGTAGAGAGCATTACAGTAGTCCAGCCTGGAGGTCACGAGGGCATGAGTGACTGTGCGTAGCGAGTCCCGGTCTAGGAAGGGACGCAACTGGCGCACCAGGCGAACCTGGTGGAACATCCTCCCGGCCACGGCCGTCAGATGGTCCTCTAAGGACAGCCGTGAGTCCAGGAGGATTCCCAAGTTGCGAACCCTTCCTGTGGGAGCCACTGTTTCGCCCCCAATACACAGCGATGGAATCAGCTGGCTGTACCGGGACGACGGTAACCACAGCCACTCGGTCTTGGAGGGGTTGAGCTTGAGTCCGTTTCTCCCCATCCATACCCGCACGGCCTCCAGGCACTGGGTCAGCACGGCAAGGGCATCGTTGGGGTGGTTTGGCGTGGAAATGTACAGCTGGGTATCATCAGCGTACTGGTGGTACTCCACGCCAAAACCATGGATGATCTCACCCAGCGGCTTTACATAAATGTTGAACAGTAGAGGCGAGAGGACCGACCCCTGAGGTACCCCACATACGAGGGGTCTCGGGGTCGACCTCTGGCCCCCTGTCAACACAGACTGCATCCGGCCAGAGAGGAAGGAGGAGAACCACTGCAAGACAGTGCCTCCTATGCCCAGCCCCTCCAACCGTTGCAGCATGATACCATGATCGATGGTATCAAAAGCCGCCGAGAGGTCCAATAGCACCAGAACAGAGGAGCAACCCCTGTCTTGGGCCCGCCAGAGATCATCCACCAACGCGACCAATGCTGTTTCCGTGCTGTAGCCAGGCCTGAAGCCCGACTGGAACGGATTGAGATATGACGATTCCTCCAGGTGCTGCGGGAACTGTCGGGCAACCACACTCTCAACAACCTTCGCAAGAAAGCGAAGGTTGGAGACGGGACGGTAGTTTGATAAAACAGCTGGATCCAGGGCAGGCTTCTTGAGGAGGGGTCTCACCACTGCCTCTTTCAAGGCAGCGGGAAAGACACCCTCACTCAAGGAAGCGTTGATAATTGCTCGGAACCAGCCTCGTACCACCTCCCGGGAGGCCAGCACCAACCAGGAGGGGCACGGGTCCAGTAAACATGTGGTCGCCCTAAGTCCCCCCAGCAACCTGTCCACGTCCTCGGGGGTCACGGGGTCAAACTCAACCCAGGTAACAGTCTCAAGACCAGCCTCCGCCTCTCCCATTGGACATACCCAGTTGAAGTCGAAGCCTTCCCGTATCTGAGCGATTTTATCATACAGATATTTTCCGAAATCCTCAGCTCTACCCTCTAAGGGGTCTCCCCTCACCTCCTGATGAAGGAGGGAGCGGGTCACCCTAAACAAGGAGGCTGGGCGGTTATCTGATGACGCAATAAGAGCAGTGAGGTAGGAACACTTCTCTGCTCTTATCGCCATTAGGTAGGACCTAATATGGTCTCTTACCAATGTTCGGTCAGATTCGGCACGGCTCGATCTCCAACTGCTCTCTAGGCGTCTTTTCCGGCGTTTCATCTCTCTCAACCCCTCGTTATACCACGGGGCCGGTCGAGACCCACGCCGAATCAGAGGCCGCAAAGGCACAACTCAATCCAGGGCACCGGCAGCCGCCCTGTCCCAGGCCGCCACCACCTCTCCAACCGAGTCGTGTGTCAGAACCTCAGGAATTGGACCAAGCTCTGCCTGGAACCGCTCGGGTTCCATCAGCCGCCTGGGGCGGTACCATCTCACCGGTTCCGCCACCCTGCGGTGGGGTGCAACGGTCCGAAAGTCCAAGCATAGGAGAGAGTGATCAGACCATGACAGGGGTTCAATGACTATATCCCCTACACTCTGACCACTCAGCCACTGTCCAGAGACAAAAACCAGGTCAAGCGTGTTCCCCCCTGTGTGTGTGGGGCCTTGAATTACCTGGGTCAGGTCCATGGCTGTCATGGAAGCCATGAACTCCCGAGCCTCCCCGGACGCCCCGCCCCCGGACGGCAGGTTGAAGTCACCCATGACTATTAGCCTGGGGACTTCAACCACCACCGCGGCAACAACGCTCAGGAGCTCGGGCAGGGAGGTTGATACGTGGCAGGGCGCCAGGTACGTAATCAACACCGCCCTCGGACCCCCTAGGTCCCACTTCACCAGAAGGGATTCACAGCCTGCCGTCTGAGGAACAGTGACCTCCCTTGGCCTGAAACTTTCCCTGATCACGACCGCCACTCCCCCACCCCTGCCTTGAGCTCTCGGCTGGTGGAATGCAAGGAAACCCGGTGGGCACATTTCCACCAGAGGGACACCGCCCTCTGGTCCCAACCAGGTCTCCGTTATACCCGCCAGGTCTGCTCCCCCCTCTGAGATTAAATCTTGAATGAGGGGGGCCTTATTTACCACAGACCTGGCATTGCACAGCATCAGCCTACAGCCAGGGCCCTGTGGTTCTGAACAACCCCGAGAACAGGTTGAGCCTTGGGGGTCGGAGCGCACGACCGCTCGTAAGCAGCGGGTGCGCGCTCCCTTATTATGATACGGCCCCCTGCTCCCACCATACCTGCCCACCATACCTCCCACCATACCTGCAATCATAGTCAACTCTTCTCATTAGTTCTCAAGAGAAAATACATCCTTTTAATCAACATACTAATTTCCCTCCTGACTTCAGCAAATGGGAACCGAGCAAGGCTACTTAGCAGATGCTAATAAGATATATTTCCGAGAGCTTTGGTGGCCAAGAAGAGCCTCAACTAGCCAAGTTCAGTTTTTGAAGAAAGTGAGAATCAGCCTTTAACATCCATGCTCTGAAGAACTTCAAACAAGCTTGATAGCCACCCAGAGCTAAAGAGGAAAGCTACATAAAACATATCACTTGCGAAAAAGTAAGCTTTCTGAAAGTTACAGATGGCAAGTTATTTCCTTCAAATTCCAGTTCAAAGAATAAATTTTTATCCTTTATATGCTGCCTTTTATTTGCCTGAGACCTGGTTGCTGCCAATCCGAGTGTACAGCAGCAGGTTAGGTGGATGCTTAGTCAGAGA